>JARFIX010000025.1:1200000-2400000 GCA_036346125.1 Lycocerus yunnanus
CCAGCCTTAAATGTTAATGCACGGAGTTGTTGACTGTTTGTACTCTATTATGTAGGGAAAATAATACAAGTCTACAAAATGATTTTTTATATAATACAAAATTTTTAATTGTCACAATGAAGAAGTAATTTTGAACACAGAATTTACTTCAACCGCCCAAATCGTTACGTTAGTTGACTAAAACGACAACTTTTGGAAACCGACAAAATAAAATTGTAGTAACTCAATTTTCTGCGCAACAATTAAATTTCTTCCCCATAAAATATCATTGAATGCAGCAAAATTGAATTAACTCGGCTAGCACCAGCAGATTTAGACAAATTCCTTGCCCAGCTCTCTAATTTTGCTGAAAAACCCTCCTAAATTGTTTGGTGAAGTACCTTGTTCCTGTATCTTTACTTGCACAGAAAACTATTCAAAAGATTTGAAGAAGTAAAAAAGTTTAATCCTAATAGGGTTGGGGTGGAGGCAATTTCCCGCTGTTCTTAATCTGTTCATTTGTTTGGGAAGAGATTTTGTTTTAGAGTTTAAGATCTTTTAAACTAAAATGTGGTAAAAAATCACTTAGGTTAGCTGCAATAAAATTTTAGAAAGTTCTAGTTTAATTTACCTCTCCGTTTTATTGAAAAAAAAATATTTTTTTAAAAACCCTTAATTTGTGTGACCCAAAATAACAATAGAATTTAAATGTAAAATCTGTGTTTCAATAAAATTGTGGATTCCCTCCAAAAAGTTTTTGTTCTGAAATTTTTCTTTTTTCTTGTAGCGCATGGAATGTTCGTGACTGTGACCCATTAATTTCACTATTGGAGACATGGAAACCTGCATTACCTCACTGGATTATGGATAATATTCTAGACCAACTGGTAATGCCCAGATTAGGCACGGAAGTGAACAATTGGAATCCGCTCATCGACACAGTACCAATCCACTATTGGATCCACCCATGGATACCTATACTAGGTATGTGCAAATGTAAAACAAACTAGCACCATCACAAAGATGTGATTAATAAAATGTTATATGAAATGACACTTTTATCACTCGTATCACAAATAGCTATTTTCCTTGTTTAAATACTGACCATGCAAGTTTTATTTTCAGATACGAGGCTGAACACGGCGATTTTCCCAATAATAATGGAAAAATTAGGATCTGCACTGACTAACTGGCATCCTACAGATCGTTCTGCTCTTCTAATGTTAAAACCCTGGAAGGAAGCGTTACCCAGTGGTTCCTTTACAGCTTTTGTAGTGGCACACATTGTGCCCAAGTTGCAGCTATGCATGGAATCTTTGGTCATTAACCCCCACCAACAGCACCTGGATTCCTGGAATGCAGTAATGGATTGGAAAGACATGTTATCCGTCGTTAACTTGGCCCTAATTTTACAAAAGTATTTCTTCCCACGTTGGTTGAAAACGCTGGGAATATGGTTAAACCACAAACCGGATTACAACCAAATCACGGAATGGTATTCCGGATGGAAGCAGCTGATACCTAAAGAAGTGTTAATTCAGCCAACCATCAAAGACAACTTTAATCAGGCACTTGAAATGATGAACGGTGCAGTCAACACCGAATCCCAACCTCAGCCTGGTGCTAAAGAATCCGTTTCCTATCTTACCAACATTGAAACAAACGCGCCACCTCCACCACCACCAAAAACAGAAATGTTGCCCGATATCATACACACATCTTATCAAAAACTCCAAGGTATTAAAGAAGTTCTCGGGAGGCATTGCGAGAAAAACGGTATCTTATTTGCACCAATCAACAATAAGTTTTACGAAGCTAAGCAAGTTTATCGTGTGGGTTCAAGTGGAATTCAAGTCTATTTTGATCGACATGTAATTTTTTACTCACAAAATAATTCTTCGTGGTTACCAATTTCACTGGATAGAATACTAGATAAAGTGACTTAAGAGCACAATTTCTTCACTTCTGTAAATATTTTTGTCTTACCCATTAATTTTATGTAAGTTTTTATAATAGCCACTTCACTCACTTATTTATTTTGTAAGCAAAACTTGGATAAAAATAAATTATGTTTTATTGCAACTTGTAAATAAATTATTTGCTATGAGTTTGGTACTTTTATTTGGACAAAAAAGTGATTCAGGGACAAATTCGTTCAAGGAAGACTTGGACTATGACTGCAGGGCTAGCAAAATTTTGAGTAGGTAGCGATTTGTTATATTAAATTTGAATTGAGCTCTTTTTCTATATTTCAAATTTAACAATTATCAAAAAGTTACAGAAAATTACATATTTTAATGGTGGAAAATGCGGAGAAGTTAAAAGAATTTCTTTTGAAAAGTTCAATGAAAACACTGTTTAATTATTTTTGGTTTAATAATTATTCAATCCTTTTTAATTGAACGATGTAACGGCTTTGTCTGTTTCTATCGATAATTAACTCATTTATTCGACAATTCAAATATTTTGGGTTAATAATTCAATCATTTTAATAATTCGGGCGTTTTTTGCTTTAATGGAATTGTTTTGTTCAAAAATGCAATTGTTTTGTTCAATAATACAACCGTTTCATTTAATTATTCAACTGCTCTATTCAGCTTTTCAATTATCTTAGTTTAATAATTTAATTGTTTTGGTTGAATAGCTCAATTGTTTTTGATTCAACTATTTTTTTAACAATTCAACTGTTTCGTTCAATAATACAACTGTTTTGTTTGGTATTTCGATTATTTTTTGTTTTGGTTGAATAATTCAATTGTTTTTGGTTTAAAAATTTAACTGTTTTGTTCAATAATTCAGTTGTAATAATTCAGTTGTTTTTTTAATTTAAATTTAATAAATTTTTAAGCAATGAAAAAACTACCTTTGATAATGACAGGCCACTTTTAACAATGATCGACCACTTTTGATATTTCTCAGTCACTTCTAATAATGACCAGCCACTTTTGGTATTTCTCAGCCACAATTGATATATTTTCACCAAAATCCGTTATAATGTGAAACAGAAATTTAAGAAAAATCAATTTCCTATGTTCGGGTGTCTGGCCGGTCACCGGTTTAACAAAAAAGAATTATTTGTTGTGTTATAACTTTTATTCGAATATTTAGAATTGAAACAACAAGTCGAATTTTAGGTTTTACAGTAACATACTTTGTTAACCTCAAACTAACTTCTAGGTAGCGAGAGAAAATGGGTTCATAAATATGAAAATGAATTGCCTATGTTAATGAATTCCATCATTAACAACATAAATTAGGGAAACAGGCACATCTGAGGCCAGCCTAGCAAGCTACATCAGATGTAAAATAAGTAATGGTCACAGTACTAGCAGTGGCTTCGGATATCGCCGATGCTGCTGTTAGAATAAAACGGGACTTGTCCTAAATTAAAGTTAAAGAAAAAAAGGTTTTTACTCTTCGTCGCCTTGTCCAGCATGGACATTTTCGCTTGTACTTGCTTCTTCGTTTTGCTGTTCAGCTTGACCGTCACCTTCGTTGTTGTTATCTTCCCCATCGATGATAATTTCTTCAGGGTCCGGCGCCCTTGGAAGAAATTCGACGTCCGGATAAATTTCTTTAAATATACTTTCCGCCTAAAACATTCAGGATTACTTCTGCTTTACAAAACTTATGATTTGACCTACTTTTTTAATAGCTGGGTCGTAATCTAGGTCCAATTCGGGTCCTGGAGCTAAAAATATGTTTTTGGATATTTGGGTCTTCAAGTGTGAGGTTAAGGAAATGGTAAAGAAGAAAGACCACAGAATTTTTGGTCTTTTAGGTTGAGTTTCATCTATGTTGAAAAGTTTGGTTGTACAGTGCTCGAAATCTGCTTCTGGGTTGATTTTTTGGTGTGTTATCATGTGAACGATATCTGAAATTTGGAGTGAAGTGATTGCCTGGAAGGTTTGGGTGATTTCACTCACATAAATTTTTAGGACAGGTTCCAGTGTGGGAACCCAATTCTATGATTGTGCAGGCATTTTTGTCGCCTTCTGGGGGAAACAGAAGAAGGGTCAAGTGTTCATTGTCGCTTTCCATGATTGAACTAGAACAAAAACATGCACAATTTTTTTTTAAAGATACGTCTATGCAATTGGTCACTCAAAACAGTCTTCACCGGGACCAATCACAATTAGTAAAACAAAAATTGTACTATAAATACCTGTCGATTATAAAGATGGCTCTGGAGATGAACTCCTGAGGTGAAGCACTTAAGAATTTGCTGGGAACGTCTTGAGTATTTAGAACTAAATGATCTGCTCGAATTTTCTGGTTTCCACAGGAGAGGTACTGGAAATTGTCGTCTTGATCGCAAACAAACCCAGAAATATTTTGATTCAGAGCATAAACGCCACCAAAAACTGCACACAACCTGAAACATCGCGAAAACAAAGTGAAGGAAAATTGTCGCTGTGACCGACTTACCTACAAAACGCTTGGCTGATTTCTCCACTTCCGTACATGGAATAAAGAAACGGCGTCTTTCCAAACCGTCCTAAACTGTTTAAAAACCGTTTGACCTTTTCGATACCATCCATACACAAAGTGTCGTCATTACTCATTGAAATAGAATACAGAACGTAATGCATGAGATTATCGGTTAATTTACGATCCTTTAAATATGTTCGGAATGTTTTATTTTCGTATCCTTTGAATTCGTCTTCCTTTCCGTCCAAACAAGAAGTCAACAGCTTCATCAGCATTCGCTTTTCTATAACAGAAACTTTGGTACTTGAAAAGACATCAGATCTGGAACACGGAACAATTTCCAACTTCTCGGCCAACCAAGTAATTACTCGACTGACACTACGAAATTCCGAATACCGCGCAATATTCGACGAAATTAACAATTCAACAAAATCGCCTCTTGCAAAATGGAGTTTAGGCGTAAGATCGATGTTAAATTTTCTGGAAAGTTTTAGTAACTTTTCACGTGTCCACGTCTCTTCTTCAATTTCTTTAACTGCATCTACATCTTCAACTTCCTCACTTGTTTCGACTTTTCTGGAATTTAAAAGAATAGTAAAGATCGAGACCAAATAAGCCCACTTACTCTTCAAGAATGTGCCAATTTTGGGACTGCACCTTTATGTTATACGTGTCGTTTCCTAAAAAGAAAGCCTTTTGGTTTTCTTCTAGATCTTCAAATTTGTCCGTTTCCGATTTTTCGTCGCATTTTTCATCCAATTTGCTGATGCCGTCCAAGTTGAAAGAAGCCCACGCTCCCCCGTAGTAATTGTTACTTAAAAAATCGCGTTTATAAGTCTACGAACTTGTAAGTTTCAATATTCAGTTTAATTACCTATCGATGTGAAGTACGCGTTTGCCAATTCGACTAGCAGCTGCGGCTACAATAGATTCTACCACACCTAATAACAAAAATAAGTTTTACAAAATCTAGAAAGTATGATTCTTTTTAAAAATTCAGTCTTTGATTAAAATTTTCCAGCAAAGCTTTTTAATTGTGTCAAATTTCACCTTATACCACAGCCCACGACGATGTCGAAGTGGAGAGAGTGCATGTGCAAATTAAAGAAGTGTTGAGATAATATGTAAAAGGAGATGAGAACATAATAATAATGAAAAACTAAAACTTGAAGGTCAAGAAAGTGGGGAGCTACAGCCCGAGTAAGAGGAATGAAAGAAGGGAACGTAACAACACAATATTCCAACATTACCCTGGATGGTGGCGTTATACGTGGAAGATGCTGGGAGACTCAAGAAGCTGCTACACAAATTTTTTAACAAAAATTTGTCACAATTACTGTTATGATTTAATTTAAAATAACCAATAATCAAAGGAGGAACTTTTTATATCTAACGTATCTGTGATATATAACATTTTATATTTTGCTTTCCGATGCCGAGGCACTGGAAGGTGTTCCACACCCCCCGGTTTGAGCAGTTTATTTTTGTCAAAAGTGAATTAAAGATTCAGCCATATTCGCTTAACCGTTGTTATGGCAACAAGTGATTTTTTTCACCATTGTGATACAATCATAAAATAATAGAAAATTTTTCATTAATTTAAAAAATTTCTGAAATTATGTATATTATTAATCTCTGAAATTAATATTAAATTAAAATTTTTTTAAATTAATAGGTTAAATAAACAATAAAACTAAATAATTCGTTTTTGTTTTATTGTCAAATAAAAAATGTCAGATTCCACGTTGAACTATAGGTACGCCCTGATCTGCAATGCAAGAACCAGGTCGATGCAAATTTCCACGTGTGTTTTCAGTGGTAAAAACCGGATATTTATCGCCCTTCATTGTTGCAGCCCTGTTACCATAGCAACGCCAAGCAAATATTCCGATATCTTTAATGAAACCTTTGATAAAATAAACCTCTACATACTGGGGGTGTGGAACACCCTCCAGTGCAATAGCATTCGGAGGCAGAACATTGAATGTTTAAAAATTTGCAAATGCATTCTTATACTGCATTCGTTTTTTTTTTGAATTCATGACTATATCCGCCCCACCAAACCCCTGTCTTAGTCCTTCATATTCTTTCCATCTGTCTGCATATCTGAACTGTTTTGAAATACTCTCCATACTCAAAACTACAAAAAATTTATCGTCGGCCATTGTTACATCAAGAAGACAAACATGTTTACAAATTATCTAGTAACTTTATGATTCCGCACTAGTTTTCTTAGGAATAATGACATTTACTGGAGAGCATTCTGTTCCCCTCCCATTTCCTCACATTCAGCATGTCACAGCGGAAATAACGGGTCTAAAAATTGCTTAAGCAAGCCCAATTTGAAAAATTAAATATCTGTGATATCTAACATTTTATATTTTGCTTCCCGATGCCGAGGCACTGGAGGGTGTTCCACACCCCCCAGACCCCCCGGTTTGAACAGTTAATTAATATTCAAATCGCTTTCCTGAAAAATGAGAAAAAGTGAGTTATGTCCTTCTTTGTTGGAGGTGTCGGTATTACAAACATAAGTCGGTTGGAATAAACTGGGAGATTCGTCAACAACAAAAATTAAATATTGAGACTGGAGATGTATCGTAAAGATTTCAGCATATTTGCTTGACCGTTGCTATGGTATGGTGACAATTTTAGTGACTTTACGCCAGACCCCCCGAAACATGTGGTGTATGTTTATATAAAACGAATAAATTCATTCAGCACATCTGTTTTGCTGTTGATAATTTTAAACAATGTAAACTCTGAAATCTTTAATTCACTTCTGATATTAATCGACTGTTCAAACCGGGGGGTCTGGGGGGTGTGGAACACCCTCCAGTACCTTGCCATGGGGAAGCAAAATAAAAAATGTTAGATATTATAGATATGTTAGATATAAAAGTTCCTCTATTGATGACTGGTTATTTTAAATTAAATCATAAGAAAATTGTGACAAATTTTCTGCTTTGCTGTTGATAATTTTGAAAAAATTCAAATATTACTCTGAAATCTTTAATTTGCTTCTGACATTAATCAACTGTTCAAGCTGAGGAGGTGGAACACCATCCAGTGCCTCGACATCGGAAGGCAAAATATAAAATGTTTAAAAATTAACTAAAAGCTCTATACCATTTTAGTTCTCTCGGAAATGATGACATATTCTTTCCCAGTGTTTTTTGATTATGCAGAAGCTTTACAATACCATTCTCGTGTTCTTGGGAATGATCACATACTGGAGCGTATATATTTATAATTTTGCAAAAGTTTTTTTCCAATTTTAGTATGACTAGGTTAGTATCTGCCTATATTCCAAAAATAAGTTAGGTGAAGTAAGCTGGGAGATCAGTCAACGTATCGTAAAGGTTCTGCATAATTTTAAGAATATTTAATGTTCCGCATCCCGAAACTCGTGTACTGGAGAGTGTTCCACACCCCAGACCCCCGGTTTGAACAGTTTATTAACATCAGAAGTGAATTATAGATTTCAGAGTTATATTTGCATTTTTCAAAATTATCCACAGTCAAGCAAATATAAGCCGCATATTCCCGGGAGGTTATTGTGTTATAACCAACTTAGATTACTAAAATCAGTCATTATCCAGATGGTAACTACAGGAGAAACTTTAAACCTAATTTTCTCGAAACTATTTTCGTCTTTTATTTTTCTTTTATTTTTGTGAATGTTGCTTAAAAATCGATTAAATATAAGTTGAATGCGACATCTAGCGATATCTTGCAATACGAACTGAAAGTTAACCTAACCTCACACGTGTGGTATTTTCGCCTTTTGTGTCAATTTTGAAGGTAAAATCTTGATAAAACACAAATTTGGTGCTAAACTTTGTAATATTGTAGGTTAAAATAAATTTCGACAATAATGGCAGATCTTGGAGGATTTAGCTCTTTTGATACTACTGACACTGGTAAAGCAGGCGATAAGGAGTTACAGGAATTTCTTCTTATTGAAAAACAGAAAGCGCAATTTAACGCACAAGTAAGTTGCCCCCTTAACTGTACCGCTTATATTTAACCGTGCCTTGTTCTAGATTCACGAATTTAATGATTTTTGTTGGGAAAAATGTGTGGACAAAGCCAGTAGCAAGTTGGATAGCAAAACCGAAACTTGTTTAAACAACTGCGTGAACAGATTCATCGATGTGTCGCTGCTTATTACAAATCGCTTTGCACAACTTTTGCAAAAAGCGGAGGTGTTTAGGTCGAAGTAATAGTAAATTGTAGTAGTAATATTGCTAATTATGTTAAATTGTAAGTCATATTTTGTTACCGGACGAATAAATGTAGATTGCAATATCTTTAAAGTGTTTAAATTAAAACCAGACTTCCCGAGAAGGTCGCAATTGACAACTTCCCCATAATAAATTAATCGCCCTTATCAATTTTTAAATTTCCCTGTCAGAATTTTTCAACAAAGAAACCAATCCAGTGCGTTTAAAAATAGTCAATTGGAAAACTTACCTGTTCCAACCACAATTAAATCAAATTCTGACGGTAATTCCACGTCCATTTCCGTCAAACTCGTAAAAATTAATACGTAAACAAAGAATTATTTATCATTTCCAATCAGAAATTTTTAGGTTAGTGGTACTGTCAAAAAATTCTCACTCGTCATTTTTGTGAACCACGCTTACGCATTTGGTTTGACAACAAGCAAAACGTCAAGTCATTTTGAAATCGCTTTACTCCAGTTTATCGTACAAATTCAAAATGGTAAGTTTTATTCTTAATTACTTGAAATTGTTAATTTGGTTTTTGCAGAGTTTCGCATTACCTTCTTTAAAAGTTAAGCCCGAGTTGTCGGCTAACTTGGATGCGGAGGTCGGTAGTTTTGGGATACCAGATATTATGAAACATGGGCTCACTGTTTCACAGCCAAACAACTTTGCCCACCCCTTGTTTTATCTGAGAGAAACGTAAGTTGAAGTTCTGTGTTTTGAACTTTTGTAATTCAAATGTAATTTTAGTACCATGCAAATCGTAATAGCATGAACATGGCAGTGCTTCGCAACACTCAAGGATTGCACGCACCACTTAGATTAAGCATGGAGTTAAATGCGGCTAAAAAAATTGGTCGGCATTCTTTCTTGCCTTCATCGAATATAATGCACGATGTTCTCACCGGAAGGGACTTGGAAATTGGACCAGAAGACATCTTTAACACACCCGAATTTTTGGAAGTTTCCGGTCAACCTCATGCAATGATGGAGAGATCGTTAGGATTTTAATAGTTTGTAGGTTATTTTTTATGATTAATAAATGAACACATCATACAAAAGGGAGCTGTATTGTGATGTTTTGCAAAATGCGGTTTAAGTAAAACTCTTTTTTAATTTGTATAATTTTTATTCCTTTGCAATGTCAAAAATGCGTATTCTGCTAATTTTTTTGACTTCCTCGATTCCGTTATGTATTTCTTGGTTTCTTTCATTTTTCAATCGGTCTTGGATGATGCACAAAATCTGAGAGAGTTTATTTTCTTTAGCACAAACCACGAAAGGAAATCCAAATTTTGTCGTGTACCTGAAAATTACATAAATGTCATTAAAGTTTCTTACTTTTTTGGTTGGAGGTGTTGGGTGTCCGGTTGAGCTAATCTAATGGAGAAAATTTTAAGGAAATTGTTTAATTAATTTAAAAACTGAGCAACTATGTGGCGTAAACGTATACAGGCAGTCTAAATTTCTTACTTGTAGAGTTTATAGGAAATGTCCTCAACTCTCGTTCATTGAATAATAAAATTTAACTGTTTTGTCAATAATTCAGCTGTTCAATTCAATAACTTCACTTGTTTTTTGTTATGAAATTCTATTATTCTCATTTTGTTTAATAATTCAGTTGTGTGCAACTGTTTTGTTGAATTCATGCTTTTTTAATAAAATTTAACTGTTTTATTGAATAACTCACTTTGGGTTTAAAAATTCATTGTTTTGAAAATAATTCAATGCTGTTTTGTTTAATAATTTAACTTCTTTGTTTAGCAATTCAACTATTTTTAGTATAATAAATTGATTAATATTTCATAAAGTCAGGAGATTTGTTTTGGGAAGTTTGGTGGATACCTTGTCAAATGCGGTTGATTTTTATATTAAAATTTCGGTACATGGTTCACAATGTCAAATTACGCAATGCCATCGTTGTATATGGAAGGTGAGAAATTAAGGTTTAAATCTCGGTTATGTGTCGTGATTTGACCCCTCAGACTTGTGAGTAACTGCCAAGTTAAAAGAAATACGTGTTGCGTTTTTTACTAGCGGTGCCTGTATGGTGGGCACGGCAAAGACCAATGTATGGCACAGGAAAATAAGGAGAACAGACAGAAGTCACTATCAAACGCAAGAGAACTCTTTCACAAACCAATGGACGAAGGAAATTGCCGAATTAAGAAAAGAGAACATATCGGCAGGGATACGATACTAGTGGCTGAGGAGAAGTGGAGAAATAAACGCAGAGGTCTAACGAATAATGGGGAAAGATAAGCAAATCCAACTTTACAAAGCTACTTGTGGAAGCCAAAACCGATGTTGAACGGAATTCATCCAAAACACGAAGAGAAACATATGGAGCATGACTTACAACAACGAGGAAGAGAAGAACAACGTAGTTGCTCTCTCCTAATCCACACTCTCAGACAACCTACCCCTTAGTATAATACATCTATCCAGGGCGTTCTAAAACTGCACATGTCACCAGAGGCAAAGATCATTGGATTCACCTATGAAATTTTCATAGTGACGATCGCACGCACAGTGGAAGCTATTCAATCGCTAGCAAACTGAATGGAGGTGAAGCGGCTGACGTTGGTCTCCAAAAGAACAGAGACGATTCTGGTGATTATGAGAAGGGGGTTTTAGTGTAATTTCACACTACCACCCAGCACGGGCAGTTGATATCTTGTCTGAAAATTTTCTTTCTAAAAAGAGACTTATCGAGTTAGAGCATGTAACGGTTACTATGTAATCAACTCCCAGTGGCAACGCTGAGCTTCTGCTCTGCGATTTAGATTCTGCTTTAACAATGTAATTCCATCTGCTGTCGTTGATTTGATCAATCAATTTGTGGTTATTTCAGCCATCATCAGGATCCACTATTCTGATTCTGATCAGTGTACTGTCATGAAAAGTAAAGAAATGTCATATTTAAACTAAAATTTCTTCCCCACACTCACACACAGAGTAAAATCGGGTGAAATTCCTTGATTTTCTAATTAATTTTTACGTTTTGGATCAAAAGCCCAATCAAAATTTTCTCTAATTCTAGGATAAGATTGTAATGACCTGCATTCATTAGGACCCGGTCTTTCAACATCTACGAACCTAAATCGAAGCAACCGATTTCTCTTGTCCAAACAAAAATAAAATATATATAAGCAAATTTGACCGATTATCTCGAATGTTTTGTTCGATTTTGGGCAAGGTCATTCATTGCACCTATCACGCAGTTATCACTATTTTGGAAAAACAGATTGCACGGTTCTTCCGTGTAAGAAAAAACTCAAATTTTACTTACTCTTCATTAAAAGCACCCAACTGAATTTTATCTTCTCCAGAAATACGATCCAAACCAACACTTTTTTGTTCATCTTGCGACTCATTCGTGAGGCTGCTCATATCGTCTAATTTTCCAGACAAGTCAGGATGTAACAACAAAATTTTCTCTTTTTCTGGTCGTCTAAAGAAAATAAAATACAAAACAGGTAGGTACAAATCATTATAAACTCACCTTGGAGACTCAAACCATCCAACAAATAATTCAAAGCGTACGAAATATCCATTACGTTATCAAACGGCCTATTTTTCAAAATTCCAATCGCTGCGGACGGATAGTGTTCCACCACATTTCCAAATATTTTTATAAATGCATCACTGCTTAATGTATTCACTTCCTCTAGTGTTAAAGTTATTGAAGCCATTTCGGACTAGACATTTATTACAAAAATCTTAAATATCCTGGTCCAACAAAACAAATCTCGTCTTATCTCTGACCTCACGTTCAACAATGAGATAAACTTTGTAACTCTAAATTCAGTTGTTATTTTTGTTCAAACACAGATATGTTGTTGTTTTTTATGTTTTGACGTCATTGGTAGATATTTGTTCTTTTCAAAACTAAAGAATGAAGTCAAATGAAAATGTTTTTGAGAAAATTTTGCAAAAAATTTGTAATCGCCTTGTATGCTTTGATTTAGTTTTCACGTTATCTGCTAGATGCCGCGGATACCGCCATGTATTTCGAAACGTCAACGAAATGAATGCAGGTTATCGTTTACTTGCAATTTTGTCGAAGTTTAATAAATTAAGATAGCATAATTTACCGAAGCAAATCACTATATTTCCAGGTTACTTAATTACAAGCAAATATTATTATTTTGGTGTACTCTTTTAATTAGAAGGTGATTATGGCTTCGTTATTTTCCTTGCATGAACTTTTCTCGTCATATAAAGCATGGGTGTGTAAAAACCCACAACTCACCAGCGACTTTGAAACATCATCCAAATGGATTTCCTATTTTATAGCCGGTAAGAATTTTTAGACCGCAATGTTTCCTATAACTACATTGAATCGTTTAGGTCGTGTCAACAATTCGTACGTGCTTTCGGAACTAATTTATTCATTATCCAATCTTTTGGTGTTATTCAACGATAGCATTATACGAAAATCTCGACAGGTAGGCCCTTCGACTGCTTGCGAACGAATCAAGCTTTGGCTTACAGTGTTGGAATCTTCTGAAGTGTTTTTTGAGTTATCCGCAGAAAAGGCTTGGGGTACCAAAGGGAAATGGTTAATTATCACCTGCATACAAGTTTTTAAGTAAGTAAACTTTTGAAATCGTTTGACCTTTCAATATGAGCAAAGGTTACGCTGCGGTGCAAATTGATTGAATTTTATTATTTCAAGGTGATTGATTATATACTTTTTAAATTATAATTTGTAATCAAGTTAAATTGCTTCAAAGTTTTTATGAATAATTGCTATCACGCGTTGTTTGTTTGTGTCTGTGATTGAAAATAAACAAGCGGGTTTTCATATAATTAAAAAAATTATTCCAGGATATCCGGAGTCTTATTAGGAGCTTGTTGCAGTATTTTCTGTTTTAATATTTGGTTGTATTTTTTAGGCAAACTATTTGTCGTTTTTTTACCTAATTCATCCTTACAGATGAATTTCAAGTTAAATTTGTTCTATAGTTTTTAGTGTTTCATTCTACGGCTTGAAGAGGTTCACTTTTGCTTTTCCAGTTTTGTACAATGCTTTTGGATCTTTAACCATCAGTCCCCCCCCCTGTCTTATTTCTCAAGCCCAGAACTGATCGTATTTCTTTTTTGTTTCATAGCTATGGGGGGGGGGGAGTTTAGACCCAATAGCCCCTCAATAGATCAGCCACTGCTAGCACCTGTGAAACACCACCTCGTTAACTTCTGCTCTTCCAGTTTTCTTCACTTCTACTGCCGTGCATTTTGAATATATCTTTTGTCGCTCGTTAAGGTCAACATGCATATTTTTAAACACGATTTAACAAATCGGGTTTTATCTCCCTTCATCTCCGGCCCCGTCACCAATTGCAGAGGAAAGCCGAAAAGTCAGTATTTTTCGTTTTCTTGAATATTTTGAAACCTCAGAAAGTACAAAGAAAAAATAAGCTTCAACAAAGGTCAATAATCACGATTTCATGAAAAATTTTGCACTAAATCGGCTCTCAGGAACGGATTCAACCCAAGTAAGGTTTATTTTCCTCCTTTACTTTCTGATCGCCTTTTTAGCTTTCGGCGCTTTCTGAATTACAATTGACACTTTCGGAAAAACCTCGAATCACTTTTGTAAATTATAACTGAAAAAGGTGTAGTATTTCCCAGCGTTTCTTACCATTATACTAAATAAAAATCAACAATTGAACCTATGCAGTTGCAATGTTTTAAAATTTTATTTTTTTTAGATGTGTATCTCGATTAATGCTACTTTATCACCACAAGGAAAACGTAATAGAACACCCCCCAATACCACACTTACAAAGGACTGGTCAAGATCTGGACGAAATTTATGAAACTGGAACCCTAAATCCAAAATTTTTTGTATTGCAACACACACAAAAAGCGATAAGAACAGTTAGCACGTCACCACCTGCAGCTTTTCGCGATTGGAAACCACTAAAACCGGGAACCAGCATTAAATGCGACAACAGTCAGTCCGTTGATCGCAGTTGGTCCAACAAACAGTTACTAGCTGAAACTGTTTACGTTATGAAACCACTTTTGCATTTAGGTTCGATGGGTTGTTTTGGTGTCGACACATGGAAACCATGGCTTTTATCTTTAGGTTTAGATTTATACAGGTAGGTGCAAAATTTGTGATTGAATTAATCTTACTAATTTATTAATTTTAGTATGCATTTATATAAAACATGTGATAAAGCGGACATAAATATGCTCACAAAGCAGCAACAGTTGCAAGTTGCTCGCAGGACATTCTCCATGTTATTGTACCTCTTCAGGTCACCGTTTTATGAAACTTGCAGTAAAAAACACATCATGTTTACGTTGCAGTGTCTGAGCAAGATTCCGTTAGCCAGTATCATCTGCAACCCTGCGATAGCATATTTGCCATTCTGGAGAGAAATTTACTGTTACATGTGGTCGAATTAAAAAGTAATTTTCTCCTTAAAACTTAGTTTTATGTGACGAGTGACGCACTTTCTAAAGTTGGTGTACAAATTTTTTAATCAAAATGTATTTTTGTAAAGTTTCCTTACTTTGTTTCAAAATTTTTGTGACAAAGTGAAAGCAAGGTTATTGTTATTGTTTTGAGTTAGATAATTTAAGTTTTAATAAAGGTTTTAAAAAAGCTTTTCTATTACTTCGGTGCTTGTCACGTTCATAAATGGCCCAATGCCCTCCTTTAAATACGGTTGCGACCGGCAAACACTGGAGACGGGAGGGATTAACTAAAAACTTGTCAGATGACAATCACGAAGGGGGGAAGTCGCAGGGCGTTACTTACTTTTAAATTATTAAATACTAAAAACGATCAAAATCGAACTTTAATATTGATAATCAAAATAGTCACAAAATACTTTTTTTTCTCGAACTAAATGTTGTTCTTATATCTCGTCAATAAAGTGAGCACCCACCATCAAGTTAGGGGGAATCACATACTCGACAAAATTTAACAATTTCTTTTATTGTCAGAAATTAAATTACATTTAATTGACAGACTCAATCAAATTTATAAAAATTATTAATAAAATTAAATAACTTTAACTAAAAAATTTTTTTAGTAGGAACGAAAAGAAACGTAATACTTAAACTTACATGCTACACTTGAGCTCTTAAAATTACAGTATGAAAAATACAACTTTTTCCTATTAAATATCACATTTTTTAAATTAACAATAAATATTAAGCGCTACTGGAAGATACGTTTTGATTTTGTGCTCGAAAATAAATACCCTGATTACCTTTAAATATCTAATTCGTCATAATTAAACGACGGTACCGTGTAAGGTGTTCTGTAAATATTTTCATTATAAGTGATTTGATCCGATTCAGGCCGATCAGAATTATTATCTTCTAGTTGCTCTTCTTTACCAGACCATTCGCTTTCGGGATCGGACAGCATGATTGACACATCTTTGTTTATCACATCATCTAGTGAATAATCCAATATATCTTCGTTGGAGCTGTTCAACATTGCTGTAGAAAAAATCAGTTAAGAGACAGTTTCGCAATAAAATCGTTACTACTTACGTTGTTCCATCGCCTGTTTTGCGGGCCACGTCGCTTCGTCCCAGTCGTCTTCGAACTGTAACTGTTGATTGAGTTCTTGTTCTTGTTTACTTTGCATCCCTGGCGCATCACTTTCAGTAACATCGAATATTTCCGTTACTTTCACCTTATTTTCGTCCATGTAGAAGTAAGCCATGATCGCGTCGTTTTGAGACGTTGCTTGTAAGATATGTTCGAAAGTATCTTCGTTTCCGGTATCGGACCGACTGATGGTGAAATTTGGCACTCGGGTCCTAACTTTTTCGGACAAACTCTGCTCTGCAGGTAAACCACTAAAAAACGTTCAGATTACGAAAATTCGAAAAAACAAAATAAAACCACCTACCTATCGTTTAGGTTTAACGTAAGATTCAAGTTCATCTTATTTTTTGTTTGTTCTTGTTGGTGCAATTCTATGTTATTACTGCCGCCATATTCCGTATACGCAAGTTGACACTTAATTTTTGCAGTGTGTTGGTGCTGTTGCCTGGTAGAAGAATTAACACCGCTGAGAATGCTCAATAATTGGTCTAAGAAAAATTTGCTAACGGTCCATAACCCATTGCCCATGGCCGGTGTTGTAGACATAATCCTGAAAGGAAGGACAACATTTTAGGCTTTTCTCACATTTTTACGCAATAACAAAAAGCGTCTCGATAGACCACAAAACAAGCAGCAAGAATTTACGATTTGTAATCGAATGTTGATGTTCATTTTAAGCAATAAAATGATAAACAGATTAATCGCACTTTCGAAATGATCAAACATAAATATATTTGCTTACAAAGACTCGACATTGCACAAAGCAAGCATTTATTAAAGAAAAGTTTGTTAATCACCTTGTTTTTTTTTTAAATGTTGGCAAGTCCTATTAGAAGTAAGCACCGCGTTTCCTAACACTCGGTATTCAATGCTGCGAGTTTCAATGGTAGTACCAATTATGCTAATTAAAATGTTATTATTGTTAGTTTAAAGAAAGAACAAAGCGCAGGGATGATCATTTAAGCATACAAGGAACTGAAAACCAAATTCATAAAACAAGAAAGACAGTCAACGATGATGAAGAGGGTGAAACTTGTGTAATGTTGGCTCCAAACCACAGGAAGAGTAGTACGCTTCATTTTGAGAAAGATTACTATTATTACTACTGCCTTCCTCTGAATCGGGGACATCGTGAAATCAACAACAAAAAGGGTCTACATATCAAAAGAGCTTCAATAATTATTTTTCCAAATGTATGTGCAGGAAATTGTGCAATAGCAGATGTTTAAAGATAAGTTTAAACAAACTTTATTGTCTTTAATTAATAATAAACAATGACAGGGAAATTGTGTAACTTTCATGTGTCATTATGCTTTGTTATTGACTTTCTATAAATATTTAATAAATCTTATCTTATCTGAAAATGCTACAAAAGATGCAGAAATAGACAGGGGAGATAATATGAAGAAATAAATTGGGATCTTTATGATTTAGAAGTTAGTGCATTTTGCATTGATTTGGCTGTTAATGCATCTGAAGCTAGTGAATCTTTTCAGATGACACCCATTGTTAGGTTTTCATTTTAGTTTTCTTGAAAATGATGACAATGTTTATAAGTTTGCAACATTTTCTTTTAGAAATTTAGTATGACTTAAGAAGTATTGAAATAAAATTAGTGTCAGTCCATAGTCCCAACATAAGTCGGGTGAAATAAACTGGGAGATTCGTCAACAACATAAAATTAAATATTGAGACTGTGGATGTATCGTAAAGCTTCTGCATAATTTTAAGAATATTTAATGTTATGCATCCCGAAACTGGTGTTCTGGAGGGTGTTCCACACCCCCCAGACCCCCCGGTCAATTCGGTTTGTTTTTATCACAAACGAATTAAAGATATTAGCATATTTGCTTGACCGTTGCTATGGTAACGTGACAATTTTACTGACTTTACGCCAGACCCCTCGAAATATGCGGTGTATGTTTATGTAAAACGAATAAAAAATATAAATTACTCTGAAATCTTTAATTCACTTCTAATATTAATAAACTGCTCAAACCGGGGGGTCTGGGGGGTGTGGAACACCCTCCAGTGCCGCTATATTGCAAGGCAAAATATAAAATGTTTAAACATTAAGTAAAAGCTTTATGATACCATTTTAGTTCTCTCGGAAAAGATGACGTATCCTTTCCCAGTGCTTTTTTGCTTAACCGTTGCTATGGTGACGTGGCAATTTTAGTGACCTTAATAAATTCATTCGGAATATCTGACTGGCTGTTGATAATTTTGAAAAAATTCGCTTCTAATATTAATGAACTGTTCAAACCGGGGGGTCTGGGGGGTGTGGAACACCCTCCAGTGCCTCGACATCGGAAGGAAAAATATAAAATGTTTAAAAATTAAGTAAAAGCTTTATGATACCATTTTAGTTCTCTCGGAAAAGATGACGTATCCTTTCCCAGTGCTTTTTTGCTTAACCGTTGCTATGGTGACGTGGCAATTTTAGTGACCTTAATAAATTCATTCGGAATATCTGACTGGCTGTTGATAATTTTGAAAAAATTCGCTTCTAATATTAATGAACTGTTCAAACCGGGGGGTGTGGAACACCCTCCAGTGCCTCGACATCGGAAGGAAAAATATAAAATGTTTAAAAATTAAGTAAAAGCTTTATGATACCATTTTAGTTCTCTCGGAAATGATGACATATCCTTTCCCAGTGTTTTTTGATTATGCAGAAGCTTTAAAATACCATCTTGTTCTTGGGAATGATCACATACTGAGGCGTATATATTTATAATTTTGCAAAAGTTTCTTTTCGAATTTTAGTATTACTAGGTTAGTATCTGCCCATATTCTAAAAATAAGTTGGGTGAAGTAAGCTGGGAGATCAGTCAACAACATAAAATTAAATATTAAGGGTTTGGGTGGGGGGCGATGTATCGTAAAGCTTCTGCATAATTTTAAGAATATTTAATGTTCTGCATCCCGAAACTGGTGTACTGGAGGGTGTTCCAGACCCCCCGGTTAATTCAGTTTATTTTACCACAAACAATTGAAGATTTCAGCATATTTGCTTAACCATTGCTATGGTGACGTGGCAATTTTGGTCACCTTACGGCAGACTACCCCCCGGAAATATGCGGTTTATGTTTATATAAAATGAATAAATTCATTCAACACATCTGCTTTGCTGTTCATAATTTTCAAAATATGTAAATATTACTCTGAAAACTTTAATTCGCTTCTGATATTAATAAATAGTTCAAACCGTGGGGTCTGGGGGGTGTGGAACACCCTCCAGTGCATCGACATCGGAAGAAAATATAAAATGTTTAAAAATTAAGTAAAAGTTTTATGTTTTTAATACATGAAATGATGGCATATCCTTTCCCAGTGTATTAAATTATGCAGAAGCTTTACGATACTACACAGTTGGTTATGTATTCTTGTGTTCTTGAGAATGATCACATACTGAAGGGCATATATTTATAATTTTGCTAAAAGTTTCTTTTCATCAAAAATAAGTCGGGTGAAGTAAGCTGGGAGATCCGTCAACAATATAAAATGAAATATTACGGGGGGGGGGTATCGAAATGCTTCTGAATAATTTCAAGAATATTCATGTTCTGCATTCCGATACTGGCGTCCTGGATACTGTTCCACACCCCCCAGACCCCCCCGGTTTATTCCGTTTGTTTTTATCTGGCACGAATCAAAGTTTTATGCAAATCTACTTGGCCGTTGCTATTCAAAATGACCAGTTTAGAATTAGGATTGAAATTGGAGCAATAAAAAGTCATCAGAATTAATTGTTAAGGTAGAATTAGCAAAAAATTAAATGAAGTAAAGGAAGAACATTATTTAATCGAAGATAATAAAATTTAAAAATTTGGAAAAAATGAGGCTTTATTATTATTCGACTGCCATTGAATGCATGAATTAACGAAATTTCCGCTGTAAATAATGTAAATAAATATTTTAAAACAAAAAGTATTGATCAATAAATATGTAATTATCATATTAAAAGTCGAAATCAACATTATAACGACATTTTTTATTTTAAAATTATAGTTTTTAAATATTTTAAATTTTTAAAAAACATTAAAAATACATAATAAATATCAAAATAATATTGCATAATAAAATAATGTTATAGTTGTATTTATTTTCGCTTTTATTATTGCATTAAATAATTTTTATTAGATATTTTTCGTTAAAATATATTTTGTAGGAATCTCGTTAATCCACTCGTGAGCATATGTTTGAGCAGACCGAGAAATATTTTAATAATTGCTTTTCATCCGGTTTAGTCGCAACATTTTTATAAAAAAACTTTATAGAATCTCTGTAAACATGAGATACTTAGAATAAAAATGTTAAGGTTCTTTCGGAACAGTTAAATTCCTTCCTGTTTGTTATGAAAGATTTTCTGTTTTCAGTTAAATTTTCAAGTTTACTTTATGCATGAAAAATAAAGATTTCACTTACTTTGTAAACGTCGCATACATAACATCGGCCGGTAACGTATAAGGCAAGCTGAGCACGGACAGCAATTTCATTCCTCGATGTTTGAAGATCCAATTTATTAATCCCTTATTTGCAGAATCGATTGCTTCTTGGAATATGGTCATAACAACCTCGGGCATATTGGATACTAAAGCTTCCTAAACACACACACAAAATTAGTTCTGATAAAACAATTTTTCCTCGTGCGTTTCCTTACCTCTTGTTGCATCTTGCACTCCTTGCACTCAGGATCGTACTCGATGCATTCCTCCAAAGTCTCTGCAACCACAAACGTCGACTGCACGGCCAAGCATCTCGTACAAGTTATCAAATTATTTCTGTGTAAAAATCTAAGCGCATCATCAAACCCTTGCTTGCACAAATCTGACAGAATTTCAGGCTTTGGAGGAAACAAAATCCTGGCAATTCGGTAAATGTTGTGTTTGGATAATTCTATGCTTGTATTTTTAAAATTAATCTGAAATATCAAAAATAAAGTACTGACTTGGAAGAAATCGAAAAAAAACTCACGTGAAATAATTGAGAACTGTTGTCCCTGGGACAAATATCGCTCTCACCACAGAAGGGACTCACTGTGATGGTATTTTCGTCTAAAGCTATTAAGTTGTTACTGAAGCCACCGTCGACATATCTTACGCCTTGAAACTTCGGAGGTATAATGCCAGAAAATACTGGAATAAAGGAGGATGCCAGCAGCGCTTGCATCAGTTCTTCTTTGTTGTTAAATTGCGAGACGATCACGTTCTTTCCATCGTATACTCTCGTGAGCGAGATGTGCAATTTGCCGCTGACTCTGAGGTGAGCATCTTCGGGTAAAAACTTCTCGAGACCTTCCAAGAGTAAAGTTTGGATGTTGAATGATGGACTGAAAGGGCCCAGTGAACGACTACGAGCTTCGGTCGTCAGTCGCAAGACGTCGCTCGTCATACCACCTAAGAACAGTTCGCTTTATTGTAGATTTTAAAAAATGTGGAATATCTATCTGTATTACCAATGATAATTTTAATTAATAACTTTTTCAAAACGTATAAAAAAATCAGGGGGATTTCCCGGGTAAAAACCGTGTAGACGAACCACCGTGTATATTTAAATGGCATTCCGAATCAAGGGGTCAAACGTGAAGTCGTAAACAACAAAAATAAAAATATCGATAGGCATTTACACTTTGCCACTCAAAAACTCATCAAAATATTGTAGAATACATACCTAGTGTTACTAATCTACAAAGCGGCAACGAATCAGTAAAAATTTTACCTGAAAATACACACAAAAATATATTCATCAATACATTCGATCAACAATCAGGCACGTCAACAATTGTTAATTTAATCCAAGTATTTTCACTAGTTAAATCAATCAGACGTGGTCTGACGATAGCAAGTGAAAACAGACACACATTAGAAGATTCAACAACATACATAACTGCACAATTTCAGAAAAACAAACACATCAGTAAAATATCCGAAAGATAGAAGGTAAAAGAACCAACAGGGAATTCCTATCATTTTGTAAATCCTAAAGGGGCAATGTCGATAGACATCGTTTTTAAATTATTTTTGGCATTTTGTATTATACGTACCGATTAAAGGGCTAATCGCGGCTCGCAGTAGGGCATTTGTAATAATTCCATCTGAAATACAACACAAAAGATTGATAAGAATAGCTAGTTGAAAGAGAGAAAGCCAGCGATAGACAGAATTAAGCAAGCAAGCTGAGTTGGGCGATGGAAGCTTCATTCTCATGATGAAATGTCCACGCAGTTTTGGATCCGGGGACAAAACGTCCACGGCCCTTGATGGCGTGACGAAACAACTTCATTTTTACATTTTATTGTTTCGCCACTGCTATAGTACAAGAAAGTTAAAAAGAGTCAGGATAGCGAAGAAAATTAAAGCAATAATAAAAAATGATTATGAGATTTTCCACAATGATAGCGTACACGTGTAGGTTTTTGGCAAAAAATGTACAAACAACTTTTATCACCTCGTTTTGTTATGCACAAATATTTATCTGTGCTTATCACAATATATTTGTAAATTTTTTTCAATATCATGCGAGTTTTTTTATTTTTGTAAATCTGTGATGTCACATCGCTGACATAACAGCGATATACCATCAAAATTCCATCATTTTTGACCTACATAAAAAATACTTCAAAATATTTTGAGTGGTGTAATCTAAATTTTAAGATTTTATCTGACCTACACATTAAAATCTCAAAAATTTTCAAGTTTATCAGGTCTAAATATAATCGCATCTATCCAGGTTATACCGCATTATGTCCTTCCTCTCTCACTCAATATTCATGCACACCATTCACATATTTACAAGCATCCATCTTCTTATAAGACCCCATTAGTAGTAACTTTTTGCTACGCCACTGGGCATAGCCCTTTCACCCTATCGTTTCTTCCCATTCTTCAGATCAACAAACATACTTTCTTTTTTAGTGTCAATAGTTGCCCTCAAAAATTTTGAGAACCTCCGCTTTGGACACTTAAAATAGCAAATTTATTGACCGTGAATCTTCTATTATTAACAATAAAATTAAAAGCGTAATCACTTCTATGTATGGCATGTACTTTGGTCCTTCGTCAGCGACATAATTATGTTACTATCAATTATTTAAAAGATTCAGAAAAGTAAATTGCATTATTAATTATTATTGTACAATTATTTCGATTATCAGCTATTTATATTACAAATTGGTAACCTAACAGGGGGGGGGAAAGTATCAATCACATTACGACACTTTCCATATTGACAAATACCAACTTATATTTTTAAATCATGGATTTTATTTATCTACTCCACTGAACCCCCCAATTTTGGACTGCTGACGAGGTTAAATCTATTGTTTTATATATTTTTTCAAATTTATTAGGCGGACTTTCCGATTTTCCAAAAATATCTGCCCCTTCTTCGAGAGAAACAATCACATTGGTGCTAAACCTTAAAATTTCGAAAAAAAACGCGATGGATATTAAATTGCGATCTTCAATTGCTTTTCTGATGATCACCATTTCCTGTTTATTTGCAATTAGAACGGAAAGTTTCGCAATTTTATCGAAAGTGCCTTGCAATTTCTGGCTCATTAATTTTTTCGCATTAGGTGGTCTTCGCCCTATCAACTTAAACTGGAAAGTTTACAGATTTAATCGGTTTATTTTGGGTTCGATCCATGGTAATGTTGTTGACCTCGAAAACAAATAAATAATGAAGCTTCCAGGTCCCAGGCCAGCAAAGGAAAAGCATCTGGTGGGAAGAAACAAAAGTTTTTCATATAATGCAAGAAAAATAAAACCCTGTTTCCACTTGAACATTTTGAGTAGGTATGGGAGCTGAGGAAAAAAAGAAACTCTAATTCTGCATAAAGTCCAACCACAATTGTACAAAAACAAGAGCATCTTCAAAAGCATCAAGCCTTTTTTTCCTATCCACTACTACTTGTAGGCCTTCTTAAATATCTTCCAACCTTCGATTTTGCCGACCTTTCTTCGCCGTCACAACAATGTCGTACGTTTAACGTTTTGACAGGACGATCGACAGACTTGAGATATTCTTGAAGATAACACTCATTGCAACTTCAATTCTGTCATCTTTTCTATCATACCTTAACCTCATTTTTTAAATCTCAACATTGATCTGTAGGAAGTAGTTTTTTTCAAATTACGAAAAATACTTAAAAATGCAAATTAAAATGATTTGCTATCCTAAATTTAAGAAATAAACTCCTAAAACCAGAAAGGGGCTCAATTTGTCAGCTTATGGGGAGGGGGACGAGGTGGTTATGAGATACCAGAAGCGGATTCTGCATACTTTTTTAAACATTTGATGGCCTGCTTCCCGAGACTGATGCACTGGAGGGTGTTCCACACCCCCCAGACCCCCCGGTTTGTATAGTTCATTTTTATACGATGTTAGTTGAAGATTTCGGCATATCCGTGTAGCCGTTACTATGGTGACGAAACGTTTTTAGTCACCACGGCGACATAATCACTAAATAATAGGAAAACTTAAGCCACCGACTTTTCAGCAAGCATAGTTTCGGATTCCACGTTAAACTGTAGGTACTGCCTAATAATCTGCATGGTAAAAATCAGCTCTACAACATTATGCTGTTGTAATCCAAAACAAGGCAATTTCAGCACAAAAATTAAATTTGCACATCTGTTTGTAGAAGGGGGATGAAAGCCGCCAGCGAAAAGCACATTACCCTGTCCCTAGTAACTACAGCGATTGCGAATGTATTAAAAGCCAGGTTGTCGTGACCGTGAGGAACGGAAGTTGACTCAATTCTGTGTATAGGCTTGATTAGCTGTGCATGACCTTCTAGAGATTGAAATGTTTCCTATGTTATTATAAATTTTATATCAAAACAAAAGTTTAATGCGAGATTTCTAGAGGCCCAGAGGAAATTTCCACCTATCTGGCTCTGTCATGTACGAGAAAAAATGGAGAAGTGTAGATGAATGAGGAATCCCCGCTCATGTTAAACAAAGTAGATCTCCCAGATCTAAGGGCGTCACCACGAGCCCCCGCCCCTGTTCATGTTAAACAAAGTAGATCGCCCAGATCTAAGGGCGTCACCACGAGCGCTCAATTCAAAATATTTTTCCTTCCTATGCAGCTTCATTTTCCGCTTTAGACAGGGGAACTGGAAAAGCCGCCACCTCCTTAAAACGAAATGTTTAACACTCCCAAGCGTTAGCAATGCTCAATATTCGATCGTCATCAGTACTCCTAAGCCCGACCTTCACTTGTTAAAGAAAGAATACTGCCGAGATATTTTATCATCCCTCCACTTAGGCTATGGGAAAAATTAAGTTTTTCGGTTAAACTCTGATTTATCTAAAATAGAAACTCTCCTTCCAGCTCAAATATTTTGATTGCGTTAGTTATTAATAACAAAAGAAGATCGAAAATTGTACATGAAAAAAAAGAAATGGAAGTCTATGAAAGAGTTGAAGATTTTCCCGTGGCCCCCTTCCCCAATGATGCTTCAGACCTATCCTGTACCTATTATTTATTAAAGCAGGCTGGTGGGCTGATTTCCACTATGTCATTTATATTATTGGCAATAACATTATAATTTATTGTCCTTTTGTATGTATACATTGTAATATATCATGGACGTTAATAAAAACAAATAAACAAATGCGCAAGCAAGACGACTACGATGATGAAATAATGTGGATCACCAAAATGTTTTAATTTCCAATTTCAACCATTTTCAGTCCCCGAAACCGAAATAACCCGAAAATATAAATATTATTTTCTTCTTCACCCATCAAACTTCCAAGAGAACATATAAATTACCGTAAGGTTCAAGAATCCGGGATCCTTATTCCTAGGAATCCTTCAGTACAACCCTCGTAAAAGAAATAACGAAATTGTGCATAGCAACAATTTTTGATTATAGATAACTTATCGCAGGATACAATCTCAGCGTTTGGAACATAAGTAAAAAAAAGCTTTGTTTTATATTATCGAGCAGAGTTCAGATGTAAATTAAGATTAATATCGCTCATTGTTTCGTTAATTCTTTAAATAATCGGTTTTTTATCGATCAAGTGGTTCAATTTGCATTTTTTTCTTATCAAACCAAATTAACAAAGATCCCATTGAACTACAAAACAAAAAAGGCCCATAACCTGTCAAACAAAAGCTTTGCGCTGCATTTGTTTTTTGTTTGGCAATTATTTTTTCCCGATTAAAAAAGAAAGAAAACGATAGAATATATACATAAAATTAATATTTACATAATTTGGTTAGTAAACAAGTTAATTAAAATTAGTAATACAAATACGTATGTACACATGAGTTACGTGACATTAGAAAACTAACACCAAATTTTTAAAAAAAAATTTTCTTACCAATGGGCAAATCACAGAGTAAACAACACGCCGCGATTGCTCCTGCAGACGCTCCAGAAATCTTATCCAGCAATAATTGAGGCGCATATTTTCGAAAACATACCGCGACACCGACGTGATAGATTCCCAAAAAACCACAACCTGCAAACGACAGATTCATATTGTCACCGCCAACTTGACACTATCACAAAAATATTTAAATAAAAAATTAAATCGCTGATGAACGGGCAAATCTTTTACAACTTCACAATGTAAAATCTAAGTTATCAATAAGCGCCGATTCAATTGTACATTCATTTATTTGACGCGAACTGTCGTTCGGTATCGTTCGGAAGTAAAACTCGGCCGTAATTGGTCCGCTCGAGTGGTGTGGTTGTCAAACACAGCTGATTACGGTGCGGGCAATTTAAAGCAATTAGAATAAAATTAACTTTTTCGAAAGCAAACAGAAAAGTTGGTGATTTATTATTTTAAATATGTATAAAATAAATAAGTAATTGTTATTGAGCAATGAGGAATTCAATTAATCTTATTTAAATATTTACATCCCTTACGAGCGGGGATCAAATTTTGAATACTGCTTAAATCATAAAATTGATAATAGCGATGCACAATAAAATCTTTATCTGGCATTTTGTTTAAATTTAAACAAATTACAAAATTATCGTTCGTTTATTTACTACACAAATTGAGCTTTCTTCTTCATAATATTAACTCTGATGTACAGGGTGTTGGAAAATATTTCTAGGTTTTTTGAAATCCACGTAGATAATTACCGTTGGCCACAAGTTACCATACAGGAGGTGATGTCATTTTTATTTTTTATTATAAACTATAGACTTTGTTACCAGATATCTCTTGAAAAAATCAAAGGTGAGGCGGATAGTTTAAAACAGCAACTTAATTTCCAGATTACAGATAATAAAAAATATTAAGAAAACGCATTATTGTCCATTACCTCGCTTATCTTGACGTATAAATGGTTAAAAAGTCAATTACCTGTTGTGAATCATCGGATTTACATTGTTTGCACCTTATGAGCCGGACAAATACATATTAGAAAGTGGCAACACTTATCTGATGTGAATATCTTTTGTTTTGACTGAGAAGGAAAAAATTAGCCAAAATTTCCTGTTTTTGCAGGTGGGAAGCTCGCAAAAATGAGAAGAAAATATTAAATAAGTGCTGCGAACAATATTGAAAATTAATTTATTATATCGAAACATAGTTGACCGTGGGTCTTCGGTGACCCATGAAAATAACCCTCGACATGTGACGTTCAAGTATGACCTTAATAGATAACAAAAGATAATGCACATATATTTACTTATACTTAATATTTCAACAAATCAAAAAATAAATTCTTCCGCATCTTACACCAATAACGAAACTCATATTCAAAAAGTTTAAATTCTTCAAAATTGGAGGTTATCAGTTTGAAGCAATGGGTTTGACTTCTCGGTGTTAACGAATTTTGGTGTGGCAATTTCTTGGTACTATTAATTTTGTATTATGTAAACAAAAAATTGCTTTATCTAATCTCACCAGCTGTGTTTATTGGGGTTCATTAAAATATTTAATATGAAACAAAACATATTTTTTTCAGCAAAATTGGTTGATTGGTGGATTCAAGAGCACGGCTGTGCTTTATCACGTTTTTCTGCTTGTGCGGTCATTTAAAAAAAAATTATCGTCGGTTTTTAAAAATAAATGAAATGAAGAAGCAATTAATTCTATCACAAATTAGAAATCTAAAAATAAAAACATGATAAAAAGCGTCCTCAATAAAATTAATTACAAAAAAAAAGAAAATCGCTCTCTATTAATTAATATTGTAAGCTGTAGTCAAATTCCTTTAGAAAAGTTCAATATATTATTCGGAAGGAAGAAATTCGCCCCCCATTTTTTTAAAAATGTTTGTCTGATGAGGTGTAACGAAACGATGGTGCCGACTAAACTAGCGGTAGGGGGTGGGTTTTTAATACTCAATTTCAAAGTAAACTAAAAGACAAAAGAAGAATTGAAGTTTAACTACAAGGGGAATACTTCCATGTTTGACATCAATTCCAACCGGGCAAATGTTCCATAAAAATCCAACTCTATTTAAAACATAATTGGCACTCAGAAGCAGATAAGAATCAAGCGATGTTCCATTTTTATCGTGCAAAACGAAACGTCACAACTCAAGGTTGTAATTCTACGATAATGTTTCGAGTTCGCAAATTTAATCCAACGTTAAAATTTTAAATCGAACGAAATTATAATCATCCACCTGCAAATTTCACAACCACGTAACGTCGATTTTAACAAAAACACAATTAAAACCACATTCGGACTATGGCCTGAATGTATGAATAAAAAGTTGCAAAAAGTTGACAAAGTCAAATTCAAAAACTATAAATTTGAAACAAAAACAAAAGATTGGATTAGAAGGTTTAAAAGGACACAACTATCATTTTGGGAAACAGACTAATGAGATTCAAAATATCAACAGTTACCGGAAACCAACAAATTAATATTAAAACAAAATTTATATATTTAAAAAACGAAACTTTAATAAAATGACAGTGGCACCAAACACATTTTTAACATTATTCCATTTTGCAATATTTAAAAATTCATAATCGTAAATGATTGGAGATAGTTTTTAGTGTTATTTTAAATTATTTAAATAAGTTTAAAGAATCTACACTTAAATCAAAAATTAAATTATTACATTGTTCATTTAAAAAAAGAATTTTAATTTTCACTCTTTAAATATCATAGCAATATATACATAACTAGCAGCCTTATATGCGACTTCTAATCGTTTCCTAGATTTTTAACCTTCTAGTAAATGAATAATTTTGATTTCCAAGGTTGTGCCACACTTAGAATAATCGTCTATTTCATTACAAATGCAGCAGCAGTAACATTTTGAACTACAGCAATATATTAAATTCTAAGATAAATTAAATCCCAAAAATAATTACATAGAAGTGTTTTGTTTTGGATCTATTTTCAAATGGATATATTCACAAACAATTAACTTTTTCAAATCGGTTGATTTAAATGAAAATGAAGAAAAACAGAGTTTTCAGAAAGAATCTCGTTAATCCATTCATGCGCGTCTCCATATGCTAAGATTTTTTTTTTTTACCAGTGCGGCCTTCAGACCGCACAACTTGGTCAATATACTATTATAATAATTTTTAATATTTTTCTATCCCTTACAAAACTCAGTGCTCGCCATTGACATGGCGTCTGACTTAATTTGAGCCTCAATTTGTATTATTTTGTATCATACAGCTTTGAAAAAATTAATTGCTTAATAAAAATTTTCTATTGTCTATTGTTTAAGCAATGAATTAAAAACAACAATTACAAATTTGTGAATAAAAAACCCACAAAATTGCAATTTAATGGGACACTTAGTGATAATTCCAATTACATCAATTAAATTTAAACTTGAACTACCAAGGTGGCTACCTTGAAAAGCAATTTATATTATCTTATTTTTAAATAACTAGGGTTTGATTACTTATGGGCTAATTTGTAAACTACACAATTTTCTTCTCATGGGAAAAAATTCCAGATTAGTTTATTCCTTATCGATAACTTATTGGAATGTTAATTTAACAATCTAATTTTATATTTACTTAATTGATTCATTTCCAATATTTACAATAAAAATTCTATTTTTGTGTTATTTATTTACAATAACAGATTCAGCCTAAATATTCTTTAAAAAATTTTTAATTAAACAACCGCCCAGTAAATTAACCGCCCCGCGTGGGTGTTCAGAGAATAGTCCTGGCGAAGAGATAGAAAATAATGCTTTTTGTTTTCTTATACAAACAACATCAGTATGATTGCAACCTACGGCGTATTAGTTCAATACAAATATTAAATAATCAAAATTTCAACAAATTTTGAGATAATTTATACTTTGTATGGATTTATGTAATATTTTTGGTTTTGCACAACTTTAAACAATTTCAAACGATAAGAACAATATTTTTACGTAAATTTTATGCAATAACTGTTTGACCCAAATTTTTTCTAACAAAACAAGCCAAAAATGACGCACCACTCGCTGATACCTGCGCCACGAGCCAATTTTTTCTTTTGTCTTTTTTTATAATTAAATCCAGATAATCAGAGCGGACTAGGGTTCTATGGGAATGACGTAGGTAAGAATATAGAAAAACACTTGATGGTGTGAATGCATGTGCAATAATCAAAGTCGCTATCATCAGATCTATCGATAACCTCATGATGAAACAGCAATTACCTACCTCATTTTACGTAAATAGTGAAGTAAGGTCAGGCAGAAATGAAAACAACAATTATTATATAATGCTTATTCAGCAGAGCAAAGCAGTTTTCTTGTTTTTCACCAAGAGATTTTTTGCTGTCGAGCACTTTCGAGTAATAGAATATGCCTTCCTTCTGTCGTCCACCGCTTCACATTGGTAGATCTCAAACATTTAAACCCCACGATTGCTTCAACCTGTTTGGGGAATGTGCCTGTAAAACCGCTAGAATTGCGTACCTTCAAAAAAAGCATGGAGACGGTCATAAGAAAGGAATCCACTTCGTAAAGAAGTAAATTTAAATGCGCCCCTGCACGGCAATCGCTCGCAAGTTGTTTTATCTTTTGGAAAAAACTAATATGAATATTATTTATATTTACTTTTTTTATTCTTAACTGTGCAAATAATAATCCATACTAACTTGCTCTTATCATAATTTATTTTTGCAAAAATTGGTATCAGAACTTAAATTTTAAACAAATGACGCGCGTAAGAGTTAAAATGTCATATAAATTGCAACATAAAAAAACATTTTTTTGGTATTTTCATTGAATGTTTGACCTATATTATATTGCTTCTATTATTATTATTATTACTATTATTAAAATATTGGAAGAACTTTTTGAACTTGAAATGATAACAAAGTGCCAAGATAAAACGTAACAAAATAGTTTTTGTAGTGGATAAAATGTTTAAATAAGAAATTAGATAATAATTAGAGCTTTAATCAACATTTTGAAGTAGCAAAAAAAAAGAACGACGAGATAAGCTATGTTTACCATACCTGCTAGTGATAATTATTTTCATTATATTCAAAATAATATGCAAACAGAGTTGGATCAGAACAAATTCGTTGTAAACTCAGCTTTTCAGTTGTGGAGGCCTCGGTAATAATAAGAGAGTGCCGGGCTCCATTCTTGATAATATTTACTATGTGGAAAAATTGCAAAACTAATGCTGCAACCAACTGCACATAATTCCCAAAGGCAGAGCCGCTCTAAGATATTAATGCGCCCTTCTTCACAAAAAAATGAGGTTTGTTTTTACAAAAATTACTGAGCTAAAAAAAGTCGATATTTTACCACTTTAATATCTAGCACCTATAAAAAGCAGTCGGTGTTTAACTCCCTCCCGAAATTCCTAACATTTTCCATACCTCCACATCCCCAAAAGTAATTCATTCCGTCATTCCTACTTCAACTAACCAAAATTAACCCTAACGTTGAATCAAAAACTCAGAAGAAAAAAATACAATTTTACAGGTAAAACTTAAATGGAAGATTTCTTCAAAAGAAATTTTTCTTTATCCCCTGCACTCTTCAAGCCAATCTAAAAAGTGAGTAAAAATGTCACGTTACCACAGCAACGGCCAAGAGGATAGATATAAATTGCATAGATCGGGAGATCCAGTATCGGAAGGCAGATATTTAGAAATTACGTGGAAGTGTTTTGATACCACTTTAGTTTTTCTGGAAACGATGATATATGAGGGGTAAGGATTATTATGTAGTGCCCTCCCCCTTTGACTCTAGATCAGTGTCTTACATTTTATGTTGCCTTCAACAATAATTTCTTTACTGATCACTTTATACTGAAAGCCATAAATTTGAAAATTTATCTACTACAGTTTAAATCAAATTTAAGTAACAAATCCCTAAAGCCCAAACTGGAATAAACAGATTGGTATCCCGAATCTTAGGCACTGGAGGGTATTCCATACTCCCCAGACCAGTAACATTAAATCCCTAAGCGCAAACTAGAGTACTCAGATTTAGATACCCCATCTGAATTGTTAAAGACAAAATTTCGAAGTTATGAATTTCAGAATTAAGCGAATAATAGAAAATCTTTATAAAAACCAACATAAAAGTCTAGGGGAGGACAACAATGACAACGTTCACAAGAATTCAAGATTCAAGAAGAAATCTGCATAATTTGTTAAACATTTAATGTCCGATATACCTATACTAGTGCACTGGAGGGTGTTTCACACCCCCCAGACCCCCCGGTCTCTAAAACTATGTATTCTAGTTTACGCTTAGGGAATTATTGCTTAAAAATTACTTAATAAACTTAAGATAGCAAATCATTGTAATTCTCATTGTTAAAAATGTAAAAATATAATATCAATTCACTTGTAATAAAAATAAACTGTATAAATTGTACAATCCGGGGGTCTGGGGGGTGTGGAACACCCTCCAGTGCAGCAATATAGCGATTCAGAACATTAAATGTTTACAAATTATGCAGATGCTATATGATTTTGTTATAATTTTCATGGAAACGTTTTCATATACTTTCAGTATTAAGCGAATAATAGAGAATCTATGTATATAAAACTACATAAAGGCAAGATAAGTGTCTAGGGGGGATCACCTCCAACAATGACAACGATCACAAGATGATTATAGCAAAATTATACATAATCTGCATAACTTGTAAACATTTAATATCCCGGATATAACTATAGTAGTGCACTGGAGGGTGTTCCACACCCCCAGACCTCTAAAACTGTGTATTCTAGTTTGCGCTTAGGGAATTATTGCTTAAAAATTACTTAATAAACATAAGATAGTAAAAATTTTAATTCTCATATTGAAAAATGTAAAAATAACATTTAATAAATGTAAACATTTAATGTCCTAGATTGCTATATTGGTGTACTTGAGGGTGTTCCACATCCCCTAGACCCCCCGGATTGTACAATTTATTTTTATTACAAGTGAATTAAAATAATTTGCTATCTGAAGTTTATTAAGTAATTTTTAAGCAATAATTCCCTAAGCGTAAACTAGAATACATAGTTTTAGAGACCGGGGGATCTAGGGGTGTAGAACACCCGCCAGTGCGCTACTTTAGTTATATCTGAGACATTAAATGTTTACAAGTTATGTATATTCTGTATGATTTCGTTATAATTTTATAGGGAACAATGTCATATACTTTCAGTATTAAGCGAATAATAGAGAATCTTTATAAAACATCCTGAAGGCAAGTTAAGTGTCTAGGGGAGATTACCTTTAACAATGACAACGTTCACAAGAAGATTATAGCAAAATCATACAGAATCCGCATAATTTGTACACATTTAATGTCTCGGATATCCCTATAGTAGTGCACTGGAGCGTGTTCCACACCCCCCAGACCCCCCGGTTTCTAAAACTATGTTTTCTAGTTTGCGCTTAGGAAATTATTGCTTAAAAATTACTTAATAAACTTAAGATAACAAATCATTTTAATTGTCATTTTTAAAAATTTAAAATATAATTTCAATTCACTTGTAATAAAATAAACTAAAAAAATATATATACCAGCAGTATAGCGTGAAGCATACACGGGTCGACTACGAAGCGTAAGCTCGTGGTTGGAACCTTGTTCGCGTTAGATACACTGCTGCGATCAAAAAGTCCAATATCGATCTGTGGACTATGGGGAAGGCAACAGGAAACCACCCCATGAATTATAATCCCTAGTAGGGCTCCCTAGTAAATTTATCTTGGCTTCGGCCAAGTTGAATCGCCAACGTCCAGGAGATCGGATATGGCACATGAAGAAGAAAAATAAACTGCATAAATTGTACAATCCGGGGGTCTGGGGTGTGGAACACCCTCCAGTGCACCAATATAGCGATCCAGGACTTTAATTGTTTACAAATTATGCAGATGCTGTATGATTTCATTATATTTTTCTTGGAAACAATGTCATACTGGGGATAAATTTCAAAACTAAAAAGTCAATATATTACCAATAAACACCCGAGCCTGATTCTTCACAAGATCCACAAAAACTGATTTCAGTGCAAGCAAAATTGCAACCCCAAAAGACTGACGCCCCGGGGGTACAGCTTATGCAGCAGCAAATAATAAAAAGGTTGACAAAGATTGGTAACATAAAATGACAAATCGAAGATTACTCAAAGGCTTTTATGTTCATTCATACAATGTGCAGCGGCAGTGTACGGTACCACGTAAGGCCATGGTTGGCCTGCATTTGTTGATCATCGGGTACAGTTTACCAATGATACCTTTGAGATGGTATACCTCCACTCTAATCCGAACTTGAGACCAAGCTTCATATCCAGGTATTTTGCAGTCATTTTGGATTTCTTTTCGCATTTCATAAAAACAATTGAGAAATTCTTGATGGCTCTTGTTACTTCTGATGATTTTTTTTAACCACAATCTCCCAGGAAAAGGTATCTGTACTGAAATTAAAATTATATACTCTTTGTTTAAAGGAAAGTCGCCAGTAAGTTTAGGTCAAAGTTGGCTTGCTTGCTTGATGTATGCCAGATGACTTTCTCCTCCAGAGCTGGAGGATTTTTATAGTTTGAAAATACCTGACACGAAAAGCAGCATATATTTTTGAGAGCGCTATTTGGCATACTGTTGGGCCCGAGAGCCTATTTTTTCTTGAAGGGCTTGACGACCTAAGCTGATTCAGTTCGATAGGACATAAAACCTGCTTTTTCTTGACTTCATGGCTTGGTCACTGCCGGTTTTCACCTCCAGCTGGTTTTTGCAATGCAAATTTACAATTTCCCCAAAATTACATTTTCTATTTAAAATGATTGTATCACAATAGTAATTAAAAATCTCACGTTACCGTAGTAACAATCAAATAAATGTGCCGACTTCTTTACCTTACTTGTGATCAAAATAAATTGCCTCGGCCAGGGTCTGAAAGATATGAACAGTTAGATGACTACTTAAATGGAATGGGGGGGGTATGGCATACTCCGTAATATAAGATACGTCATCATTACCAACAAAAATATATAAATATAGCTGTATATTTTTAAACATTTAATGTTCGGCCGCCCGGTACTGGTGCACTGGGAGATATTCCATAAACCCCAGACCCCACGGTCTAGGCTATTATTTTCATTAGAAGTGAATTGATGATTTCAGCATATTAGCCATTCCCATGGCTATGATGGGACATTTTAACCCATTGTGGTAGAATCAATAATAGAAAAAAATTCATAATTTTGAAAAAATCGACTCGCCAGCTATCAACAATGCAAAGTATCGACCAAGGGCTGGGGCGGGAGGGAGTATGAAATACCCCTCAACATATCGTCGGCCTAGAATTGCTTTGTTCTATATCCATTTTCTTTAAATTTTAGTTAGGATTATTTTCTGTCATAATATAACATAAAAAAAACTCAAGAAAAAAAAATCGAAAATAAGAAAATAGAATTATAATGATCTCTTATTCTAAATTTAACAAGTCAAATTTAAGTGGCAATAAATTCTAAAAGCCAAAATTAGAAAACTTGATATTATATACCGGGGGGCCTGGGGGGGTATGGAATACCCTCTAGCCTCGCTCAAATTCTAACAGATAAATTTACAAAATTATTGTGTTCGGTATCTAGTAATCAATAGAAACTTTTAAAATAGTATAAAATTTAAGATAGCTACCTAGGGACTGCGAGAAGAGGAACTACAGAGATATCATCAAGTTTCTACATAATTTTAAACGTATAATGAATTGGATTCGGTTAATGTTTCGATACTTGGTCGATTCAGCTTGTTCTTGTCACAAACAATTAAAGATTTCAGCATATTTTCTTGATCGTTACTATGGTGACGTGATAGTTTTAGTGACCTTAGTGATATATGCAATATATGTTTGTATAAAACGAATAAACTCATTCAGCACATCTGTTTTGCTGTTGATAATTTTGAAAAAATGTAAATATTATTCTGAAATCTTGAATTCATTTCTAATATTAATGAACTGTTAAAACCGGGCGGTCTGGGGGGGTGTGGAACACCCTCCAGTGCTTCGACATCGGAAGGCAAAATATAAAATGTTTAAAAATTAAGTAAAAGCTTTCTGATACTATTTTAGTTTTCTTGGAAATGATGACATATCTTTTCCCAGTGTTTCTTGATTATGCAGAAGCTGTACGGCACCAGTACGATACTGGGGCGCATATATTTATAATTTTTGAAAAGTTTCTTTCCGAATTTTAGTATGACTAGGTTAGTAGTGTCTGCCTGTATTCCAAAAATAAGTGAGGTGAAGTAAGCTGGGAGATCCGTCAACAACATAAAGTGATAATACATATTAAGGGGTCCCCGTATCGTTAAGCTTCTGCATAATTTTAAGAATATTTAATTTACTGCATCCCGATACTGTTGCACTGGAGGATGCTCCACACCCCCCCGGTCTACACAGATTATTTTTATTGAAAGTGAATGAAAGAATTTCAACATACCGCTTGGCCGTTGCTATGATAACGTGATATATTTAACTGCTATTGCAATACAATCTTCAAATAATGGGAAATTTTGCATAAGTTTGAAAAATTTTACCCACTACATTTATATGCTAGTATGACTTTGGATTCCACGTAAAACTGTAGGTGTTGTCTGAATTGCATTGCAAGAACCAGCTCGTTGAAGGATGTATGCTCTTGTGTCCATATGGTCTTGAAAATCAGACAAGACATTGCCTGCACTGAAATTAATTTTGCGCATTAGATATAAAAATTGATCGATTATATTTAAGTTACCTGAGATTCGGTGATGATCTTGTTTAGATTTCCGAAGATATGAAGGAACTTACAGAAATGCTTCAGTAATGTAATCAAGCATCTAATGAAATAAAATTATGAACCCAAATAATGCAAATGTTAACATGAAGAACTACACAATCTCATAAAAGCCTTCAAATATAATTTCCTAGAAGCCAATACGAGGAGAAGATAAAACCCAAGACATCGTATATGCAGATGACTTTGCTAAAATTACAACAGCACAATCTGAGAAAAAGCTGGTTCAAAAGCTCAGCATAGCGTGGATAATCTAAATGATTGGTATCGTCCCATGAAATAAGAGTTTAAAAAGAAGACCAAAATCATGTGTTACATCCCCGATAGGAAAAATTACTATAACTGCAACGTTATTCTGAACGAAAACAAAGTAAAGTTTATGAACAATTAATTTAACCTGAAGTGCTTGTTTACGTTCTAATTTAGTAACAACGTGAATATATTCGTAGGGGGGGAAAGCACTATGGCATCCGCTTAGTACTAATACGACATTCCGAATGAATTAATTAGAATAAAAAAATTTATTAAGCAACATTTATCTTAATTCTATTACTTTTAGCCTTACAATTTAAAAATATCACTTTAATACACGCAATTTTGATCAATCAAGCAATACGAAAAGGCACCACCAAGTCTTCCTTATGTTCAACTTTGATATCGTTAAGTGCAGCTTTAGCTTCCACGACCGCTGTAGCAATCTAACAACAAAGGATAATCTAACCTCACAGATAAAAGATAACAAACTCAAAGTCTTACCAAGTTTAAGTCGTCTATACTAATCGGATTCGAGACCAACAATTTTTCAGGAGCAGGTACGTCTTGTAAAATACAAATTCTTTTCCTAGCAGGCATCTTATTATTTGCACAGGCTTGCTGTAGTTTAAACGAGTATTGCTTCATCCTTTCGATATATTCGTGTTGTTGCAAGTTATGAGAATCGAGAGCGGCCACATCGATTACATTTCTGCAACAAAAAACCACATGAACTTTTAGAAAAACAATATGTTTAAGACCTACGTAGCTGTTTCCTGTAAGATCCTATTTAATGCAGATTGTTCGTCAGTCTTGTTGGGGGTACCGTCTGAATAATGCCCGATATAATCCTCACTGAAACGAGCAAGTCAGTTTTACAGAAAAAAAAAATAATTGCGACGTTCTTACTTATTAATTTGAGTTACGTTTGCACTATTGCACACCGGATCGACTAGTAAACGTGTCCTTTCGTGAGGTTCGTCCCCCTAAAACGATTAAATTTCAATGTCTTATCTCTTGAATTAATTCATAGTATTTTTTACCTGTTGGTTATCCTCCTTACAAAAAAAGCTGTAACAACAACCCATGACAGATTTTTATTCGATGACAATCAAAGACAAACAACAATTACATGTATCACACTTTGTTAGGTACCAGATTATTATTTGGGTTCATTTTTAATTAATTTTGACGTAAACTTTGACAGGTCATGCTGGTGTCAGCTGTCAGTTTAACGATGCGCGGGAATTTTTTTAGTTTGAATTTTATATCTCGACCAATTTTTTGGTACGTAAGATTCGTCATTCGTACTATTTTATTTAATTACAGCAAACAGTTCTCTCTTTAAAGAATAACGGCGTGAAATATTTGAAGAAAATCGATGAAAAATTAATTCGTTTGTTTCGTTGCTAGGTGACCGCATTTTTTAATATTTTTGGAAATTAATGACATTGCTAAATATACAAGTGCATCAACTATGGATGAAATCAAAGATAAAAGTGTTCATCACACAGCGATCAAGTTATGCGAAGACCTTCAGTCTGAGTGCACGTATGAAAATTTGTATTATGACGTTCAGGTGAGTGGGAACTTTTTGGGAGTTAACGGTTCCTCAATGTCGAAATTGTTTTAGCAAACGGCTTCGAATTCGACGGTAAAATACGAAAATTTTAAGGAAACTTTAAGTAAATCGATGAAAGAAAATGGTTTGGAAACGGAGTTGAGAAATAATGTTTATCATTGGATTCGGACGCAGAATAAAGATAATTTGAACAGTACGAGCTTTGAGACCTTTTTCAAAAAAGCGCACATTCAATGGGAAAGAAGAATACATAAATCGCTAAATTCCATGTGCAGCGAGTTAAAACAGCTATCAACAATGCAAAGTATCGACCAAGGGCTGGGGGGAAGGGAGTATGAAATACCCCTCAACATATCGTCGGCCTAGAATTGCTTTGTTCTATATCCATTATCTTTAAATTTTAGTTAGGATTATTTTCTGTCATAATATAACATAAAAAAAACTCAAGAGAAGAAAATCGAAAATAAGAAAATAGAATTATAATGATCTCTTATTCTAAATTTAACAAGTCAAATTTAAGTGGCAATAAATTCTAAAAGCCAAAATTAGAAAACTTGATATTATATACCAGGGGGCCTGGGGGGTATGGAATACCCTCTAGCCTCGCTCAAATTCTAACAGATAAATTTACAAAATTATTGTGTTCGGTATCTAGTAATCAATAGAGAAACTTTTTAAAATAGTATAAAATCTAAGATAGCTACCTAGGGACTGCGGAGAAGAGGAACTACAGAGGTATCATCAAGTTTCTACATAATTTTAAACGTATAATGAATTGGATTCGGTTAATGTTTCGATACTTGGTCGATTCAGCTTGTTCTTGTCACAAACAATTAAAGATTTCAGCATATTTTCTTGATCGTTACTATGGTGACGTGATAGTTTTAGTGACCTTAGTGATATATGCAATATATGTTTGTATAAAATGAATAAACTCATTCAGCACATCTGTTTCGCTGTTGATAATTTTGAAAAAATGTAAATATTATTCTGAAATCTTGAATTCATTTCTAATATTAATGAACTGTTAAAACCGGGGGGTCTGGAACACCCTCCAGTGCTTCGACATCGGAAGGCAAAATATAAAATGTTTAAAAATTAAGTAAAAGCTTTCTGATACTATTTTAGTTTTCTTGGAAATGATGACATATCTTTTCCCAGTGTTTCTTGATTATGCAGAAGCTGTACGGCATCAGTACGATACTGGGGCGCATATATTTATAATTTTTGAAAAGTTTCTTTCCGAATTTTAGTATGACTAGGTTAGTAGTGTCTGCCTGTATTCCAAAAATAAGTCAGGTGAAGTAAGCTGGAAGATCCGTCAAGTAATAATACATATTAAGGGGTTGGGGGATATGTATCGTTAAGCTTCTGCATAATTTTAAGAATATTTAATTTACTGCATCTCGATACTGTTGCACTAGAGGGTGCTTCACACCCCCCAGACCCCCTGGTCTACACAGATTATTTTTATTGGAAGTGAATGAAAGAATTTCAACATACCGCTTGGCCGTTGCTATGATAACGTGATATATTTAACTGCTATTGCAATACAATCTTCAAATAATGGGAAATTTTGCATAAGTTTGAAAAATTTTTACCCACTAGATTTATATGCTAGTATGATTTTGGATTCCACGTTAAACTGTAGGTACTGCTTGATTTGCATTGCAAAAACCAGCTCGTTATGCTCTTTTGTCCATATGGTCATAAAAACCAGAAATACATCACCTGCACTGAAATTAAATTTGCGCATTAGATATAAAAATTGATTGATTATATTTAAGTCACCTGAGATTCGCTGATGATCTTGTTTTAATTTCAAGATATGAAGGAACTTAAATAAATGCTTCATTAATGTAATCAAGCATCTAATGAAATAAAATTATAAACCCAAATAAAGCAAATGTTAACATGGAAAGGGCTACACAATCTCATAAAAGCCTTCAAATATAATTTCCCAGAAGCCAATACAAGGAGAAGATAAGACCCAAGACATCGTATGTGCAGATGACTTTGCTAAAATTACAACAGAACAATCTGAGAAAAAGCTGGTTCAGAAACTCAGCATAGCGTGGATAATCTAAATAATTGGTATCGTCCCATCAAATAAGTTTTAAAAGAAGACCAAAATCATCTGTTACATCCCTGATAGGAAAAATTACTATAACTGCAACGTTATTCTGAGCGAAAACAAAGTAAAGTTTATGAACAATTAATTTAACCTGAAGTGCTTGTTTACGTTCTAATTTAGTAACAACGTGAATATATTCGTAGGGAAAGCACTATGGCATCCGCTTAGTACTAATACGACATTCCGAATGAATTAATTAGAATAAAAAAATTTATTAAGCAACATTTATCTTAATTCTATTACTTTTAGCCTTACAATTTAAAAATATCACTTTAATACACGCAATTTTGATCAATCAAGCAATACGAAAAGGCACCACCAAGTCTTCCTTATGTTCAACTTTGATATCGTTAAGTGCAGCTTTAGCTTCCACGACCGCTGTAGCAATCTAACAACAAAGGATAATCTAACCTCACAGATAAAAGATAACAAACTCAAAGTCTTACCAAGTTTAAGTCGTCTATACTAATCGGATTCGAGACCAACAATTTTTCAGGAGCAGGTACGTCTTGTAAAATACAAATTCTTTTCCTAGCAGGCATCTTATTATTTGCACAGGCTTGCTGTAGTTTAAACGAGTATTGCTTCATCCTTTCGATATATTCGTGTTGTTGCAAGTTATGAGAATCGAGAGCGGCCACATCGATTACATTTCTGCAACAAAAAACCACATGAACTTTTAGAAAAACAATATGTTTAAGACCTACGTAGCTGTTTCCTGTAAGATCCTATTTAATGCAGATTGTTCGTCAGTCTTGTTGGGGGTACCGTCTGAATAATGCCCGATATAATCCTCACTGAAACGAGCAAGTCAGTTTTACAGAAAAAAAAAATAATTGTGACGTTCTTACTTATTAATTTGAGTTACGTTTGCACTATTGCACACCGGATCGACTAGTAAACGTGTCCTTTCGTGAGGTTCGTCCCCCTAAAACGATTAAATTTCAATGTCTTATCTCTTGAATTAATTCATAGATTTTTACCTGTTGGTTATCCTCCTTACAAAAAGCTGTAACAACAACCCATGACAGATTTTATTCGATGACAATCAAAGACAAACAACAATTACATGTATCACACTTTGTTAGGTACCAGATTATTATTTGGGTTCATTTTTAATTAATTTTGACGTAAACTTTGACAGGTCATGCTGGTGTCAGCTGTCAGTTTAACGACGCGGAATTTTTAATTTGAATTTTATATCTCGACCAATTTTTGGTACGTAAGATTCGTCATTCGTACTATTTTATTTAATTACAGCAAACAGTTCTCTCTTTAAAGAATAACGGCACATTTGGAAAAAAAATCATAAAGAAATTCCATTGCGCGAGTTGGGCATCCCTTTGCCAGGATACGATTTTTCAGATCGGATTGATCGAGAATAACTGAGCAAATATTGTAAATGATATTTTTTCTACTTATACAATCTTCACCAGAGATATCTTTAGATAAATCTATAAGATAAATTAAGAAGTACCAAACATATTTCTGATTGTTTTGCTGCCTGTCTGAGGCTCTTAATTTACTAATAGATATAATTATCTAGAATTCTAGATAAATCAGGCATTAGTGGGAGATCTTTTATTCTTCTCTAACTATTCAAACTTGATGACATTACAGAATTGAATTGGTCAAACAGCAACAACATTGGAAAATTTCGACGCAAATAATACAAATTTTTTCTAAAGAAGAAAACTAGTCATTAATTGTCAAACTTAAATTTCAATTTTTGCAAGAATTGTTTATACGTCTTCTATAAGCGGCATTAATGTAACATTACAATGTTTATCATTGGATTCGGTACGAGAAAACTCGTTATTTACTCAAAAGGGAGATTTTTCAAAACTAATTTAATGGAAAGTATTGAATACTTCGTAAATTCCATTGCAGCGTCAGTGGCAATTAACTGATAAATTCAAAAATCAGAAAAATAAATAAATTCAAAACTTATTTAAAGTTGGTAAGAGTATTTATTATTTTTTCTCCTTATACCCAATTCTTCACCGAGAGATATCTCTTAGATAATCTATCTATAAGATAAATTAACGAAGTAGCCAATCATATTTCTGATTGTTTTGTTTTGCTGCTGTCTGATTGGTTACTCCGTTAATTTACCTAATAGATATAATTATCTAAGATATCTCTAGGTGAAGAAATCGGGCATTAGTGGGGTAGGATTATTTATTCTTCTCCTCAACTTCTTCAAACTTGATGACATCTAACAGAATTGGAAATTGAAAGGCCAAGCAGGCAACCAACATTCGGAAAATTTCAGAGGGCGACAAAATCAACTCAAATTTCGTTTCCTCCAAATGTCAAGAAAACTAGTCATTCAATTGTCAAACTTAAAGTTTCAATTTCTCGTGCAAGCAATTGTTTTACTTAACACCTTCTATGAGCGGCATTAATGTAACTATTACAATGTTTACTGCTGCATTTACGGTGATTACAAAAACTCGTTATTTACTCAAAAGGGGGAGGGGAATTTTACTCAAAAATTTTTAATTTTTGAATTTTCAAAGAGTATTTTTCGAATTCTCGTTAATCCACTCATGCGCGTCAGTGGTAAAAAGTTAACTGATAAATTCAAAAAATCAGAAAAATAAAATAAATTCAAAACTTATTTAAAAACGTCGTGGTAAGCATTGTTTTTATCACGGAGGGCTTCTGGAATACAATTGGGGGATTACTCTCTCCTAAATATGCCACTGAAGATACCTATTGTTTCTTTTAAAAAAGGTATCCCGATTTTCAAAAAGCAGCCCTAGTGTTTTGCACTATTTTACGGTTTGAATTTTTTCCATCAATTTTTTAAAAAGTTTTATATTATTACATAACGGTACAACCGACTTTCCCTTTCATTTCAAATTCAAAATGCTGATTAACTTTAAAAATTCAGTGCTGGATCATCAATTTACTGGCTTTATAGACCATTTATCCACAAAGATGCGCAATTTAATTTAGTGTGGGATGTCTTTCTGGTCAATATGGCAAAAGCATACCACAGTTTCAATGCAAATCCAAAGTACCTACATTTTAAAGTGGCCAAAACATATGAGTAAAATTTTTCATAATCAAGTTATCGTGGGCAAATTTTTTTAATTATGCAAAATTGCCCATTATTCAAAAATTGTATTGCAAATAGCAACTAAAAATGTCACGTTACCATAGCAACGGCCAGCCGGTATGTTGAAATTCTTTCATTCACTTTCAATAAAAATAAACTGTGTAGACCGGGGGGTCTGGGGGGTGTGGAGCACCCCCAGTGCAACAGTATCGGATGCAGTATATTAAATATTCTTAAAATTATACAGAAGCTTAACGCACGTACCCCCAACCCTTTATATGTATATAAATGTATGTTGTTGACGGATCTCCCAGCTTACTTCACCTGATTTATTTTTGGAATACAGACCGATACTACTAACCTAGTCATACTAAAATTCGAAAAAACTTTTCAAAAATTATAAATATATGCACCCCAGTATCGTACTGGTACCGTACAGCTTCTGCATAATCAAGAAACACTGGGAAAAGATATCTCATCATTTCCAAGAGAACTAAAATGGTATCATAAAACTTTTACTTAATTTTTAAACATTTTATATTTTTCCTTCCGATGTCGAGGCACTGGAGGGTGTTCCACACCCCCCAGACCCCCCGGTTTGAACAGTTCATTGATATTAGAAATGAATTCAAGAAGTCAGAATAATATTTACATTTTTTCAAAATTATCAACAACGAATCAGATGTTTATATTAGAAAATATAATAGTCCAATAGCTACATGTTTCTTCTTTCATTTGAGCTTTTGAATGCTCAATTTCATTAATTAGTTTAAAAGTTACAACGAATTTAGTGCAGCGCGATCGATGCCGGACGCGCACTCACATATACGTATATCTCAGTTTTTGACAAAATTAGAAAAAATCGTCGTTTTTTGACCGTAGTTTTCGACCATACCACTTGACCAAATTATTAAGTTGTGGTACTTATTCGACGCAGAATTTAACGCTCTTTAATTTGTTAAACCACAAATGTTTTGATAGGATCCACGGTTTAGGAGTTATATGCAAAAAACTAAAAAAAGTCCTAAAATTTTGAAGTTCTTTGGCTGTCAAAAGTTCTCCGAGGTCGCCCGTGTTAGCATTTTGTTTTTCACATGCTTGTACCTATTTATACAAGTTAAAAAATAAAATCTTCTACACCACCGTTTGCAACATACCACCTTATTTCGATTCTCTACTGACTGGCCTAAAACTTATATTGCATATATCGGGGGTCTGGCGGTAAGGTCACTAAAATTCCCACGTCACCATAGCAACGGTTAAGCTAATATGCTGAAATTTTCAATAATGTTTGTGACAAAACAAACTGAATCGACCGAGAAGTCTGGGGGTGTGGAACACCCTCCACGACACCAGTTACGGGATGCAGAACATGAAATATTCTTAAAATTATGCAGAAGCTTTACGATACATTCCCCCTCCCCAAAACTCTTAATAATTCATTTTATGTTGTTGACTGGTCTCCCACCTTACTGTATTGCAACAGCAATTAAAAATTTCACTTTACCATATCAACGATCAAACGGTATGTTGAAATTCTTTCATTTACTTTTAATAAAAATAAACTGTATAGACCGGGGGGTCTGGGGGTGTGGAGCACCCTCCAGTGCAACAGTATTGGGATGCAGTAAATTAAATATTCAGAAGCTTAACGATACATACCTCCCCAAACCCTTAATATCTATATCATTTTATGTTGTTGACGGATCTCCCAGCTTACTTCACCCAGTGCAACAGTATCCGGATTCAATTCGTTATACGTTTAAAATTATGTAGTAACTTGATGATATCGCTGTAGTTCTTCTTCTCCCCAGCCTCTCGGTGCTTTTTAAGTAACAAATCCCAAACTGAAACAATTAGTTTTGCATCGCAATCTTTGCATACTGGAGGGTATTCCATGGCCCGCAAACTCTCCGGCCTAATCAGTTTATTTTCAGCACATCCCTTGACCGTTGCTATAGTGACGTAACATTTTTACTAACAAGCAATTTATGTTGAATGTAAAGTCGAAAATAGTTATTTGTGTATTTTTGGTGCACGAGAGACTTCAGTATGGAATACTCCCCACTCCCAACTGAATTGTTAAAGACATATTTGCAAACTTATGGATTTCAGTATTAAGCGAATAATTATCGTTAAATCGTACAGTATCTGCATAATTTGTAAATATTTAATCTCCTGTATATCCCTATACTGGTGAGGACAGATATAAGTTCCACCGATGGTCAGTTTTAATCTTTTTTTGTTAAGTACTATAAACTACTGCAAAGAAAATTCAGGATTTGCCACTGCTACCTCCCCAACCCGAGTAAATAACGAACTTGAGTTTTAGAGCCCAATGAAAACATTACCACTACTGCAAAACCAATTGCTATCACAACTAAGCGAAACTTTAAATTTGATAATCGAATGACATAAAGTCAAGTTTTCTCAACGTTTGAAGAAAATTAAATTTTGTGAGTCAATTATAAAGTCACAAATTTTTCAAAAATTATATTAGGTCTCTTGCCTGAAATAATATTGATATAATGTGTAGTTGTATATAATGTGTAAACATAATGTGTAGTTTAGGATTGTTATTAGTTATTAATTTAATTTTTAAATTTCTTTATTGCTGAAGGAAACGGCCGCTTGCTCTTCGCGCCGGCCCTGATAATATTACCTAACGTTTTTAATTTATTTTTATTATTGAATTTATATAATTATTTAAAATTATTTTATTTAATGCCCGGTTTCACAAAGGTTAATAAAATTTAATTTTGGCGCCATATGATCAATTAGTGCACTAATGTGCACTGGAGGTGTTCCACACCCCAGACCCCCGGTCACAAAACTATATTTTAGAGTGCGCTTAGGAATTTATTGTTTAAAAATACTTAATCAACTTAAGATAGCAAATCATTTTAATTCTCATTTTAAAATATAATTTCAATTCATTTATAATAAAATAAACTGCATAGACCGGGGGTCAGGGGCATCCTCCAGTGCACTAATATAACGATCCAGGACACTAATATTTACAAAACTATGCAGAAGCATTCTGATACTGCTTTTTGTTTTGTGTTTTTGGAAATGATGTAATTGTTATACTGGAGGTGTTTCACACCCCAGACCCCGGATTGTACAATTTATGCAGTTTATTTTATTACCAGTGAATTGAAATTATATTTTGACATTTTTAAAATGAGAATTAAAATGATTTGCTATCTTAAGTTTATTAAGTAATTTTAACAATAATTCTAAGCGCAAACTAGAATACATAGTTTCAGCGACCGGGGGTCTGAGAGGTGTGGAACACTCTCCAGTGCCTAAGAATTGAGATCCAGAACATTAAATATAATAAATTATGTAGTAGCTATATGATTTACTGATGATTACTTAATGTTCTGCATTCCAATTCCTAGGCACTAGATCCCCAGTTTGAGTACTTTATTGTTATGAGCTGTAAATTGAAGATTTCAACGTATCTGCTGAACCGTTGCTATGGTGACGTGACATTTTCAGTAACCATTACGATATAATGGTTTGATAACAGATTTTCAGTCCGGGGGTCTGGGGTGTGGAGCACCCCCATGCTGGGATGTAGAACATTAAATGTTTACAAAGTATGCGGAAGGTTTCACTAATCGGGGAATCTAAGCATTTGGAAATTTCCCAGTACCCCAAAATCAAAATTTTATATTCTTCTAAAAAAATCAGGTAATACTGACGACCGTAAGTTTGCACATTTTTCTTTTACAATTTAAGCGCACCTGAGATGTATTCCATACCTCCCAGACCCCCCGATCTCAAAGACTGCGGATACAGTGGATCCGTTTTCAGACAAACTCTGACGAACGAGAATTCCATCCTTCACTACGTATTACCGATCAATCGTATCTATGAGTCTCCGTTAAACTTTCAGTTTGTCGTAATTCGTTCGAAAAGGATCCACTTTGTGCGCAGCATAAAGCTAGGTTTTTAGTTTTGACTTATTAAATTCGATTATTATTATTAGATTTTCTGTCATTAAAAATGCCACGTCACCATAGCAACGGCAAAGTGGATATGCCGAAATCTCCAATTAAGTTCCGATCAAAAAATAGAGTGCATAGACCGGGGGTCGGCGTCCGAATTAAATCAATTATACGTTTAAAATTATATAGAAGCTTGATGATTTCGCTATAGTTCCTCCTCAGCTCAGTGGAATTCCAGTGCCCCAAGATCGAAATTTCATATTCTTTTAAAAATGATAACTTGATACTGACGACCGTAAGTTTGCATTCTCCAGTGCACTAATACAGGGATATCATATTCTGTATGATTTTTCTGTAATTATCTTGTGAACGTTGTCACTGTTGGAGGTAATCCCCCCCTTTCACACTTATCTTGCCTTTATGTTGTTTTAAAAAGATTCTCTATAAGTTTGCAATTATGTCTTTAGCAATTCAGGTGGTGGTGGGTGGTCTGTATATTGTATTTGTATATTCTAGTTTGCGCTTAGGGATTTACTGCTGAAATTTGACTTGATAAATTTAAGATAAGAAATCATTTTAATTCTCATTTTTAATTTATTTTTTCAGCTTTATATTCAACATAGATTTTCTTTTATTAAAAATGTTACCTTACTATAGCAACGGCCAAGGGGATGTGCCGAAATCTACAATTCATTTCCAATAAAAAAAATAAACTGATTAAACCGGAGGGTCTGGGGGTATGAAATACCCTTCAGTGTTCAAGAATTGGGATGCAAAGTTGTTTATTCCAGTTTGGGCTTAAGGGATTTGTTACTTAAATTTGATTTAAACTGTTATAGATAAATTTTCAAATTTATGGCTTTAAATATAAAATGATCAGAAGAGAAATTATTGTTGAAGACAGCATAAAATTCAAGACACTGACCGAGGGTCAAAGGGAAAGGGCACTATATAATAACCCCCAACCCGTATATAACATCGTTTCCAAATAAAAAATAAAGCGGTATCAAAACACTTCCACATAATTTATAAATATTTAATGTTCTGCCTTCCGATACTGGATCCCCTGATCTATGCAATTTATTTCTATCCTCTTGGGCATTGCTATGGTAACGTGACATTTTTACTCACTTTTTAGACTAGCTTGAAAAGTGCAGAGGATAAAGAAAAAATTTCTTTAGAAGAAATCTTTCCCATATTCCATTTAAGTTTTAATTTTATATCTTTTCTTCTGAGATTTTGATTCAACGTTAGGGTTAATTTAGATTAGTTGAAGTAGGAATGACTGAAGACTTTTGGGGATGGGGAGGTCAGGAAAATGGGAAATGTTGAAAATACTGAGTGGTGATCCCCCATATTTTTTAAATAATTTTTTAAACATTTAATGTTCTTCCTTTCGATACTAGAGCACTAGGGGTGTTCCACACCCCAGACCCCCGGTTTCTGCCACCGGGTTTTCTAGTTTGGACTTTCAAGATTTATTACTATTTAAATTTGACTTATCATTTTAATTATACGTATTTTGCTTATTTTTATACCCCTCCCCATCCTGGTCAATATATTTTAAAAACTCTTTTGATCACCATATACTGCAAGGCATAAGTTTGAAAATTTATACATTACAAATGGAGTGAAGCTGAGAGAGTGTTACCCTAAAACCATGTTTTCTGCAGTGAGCTGACGAACAAAAATAAAATATACCCAGAGGTGGGTAAAATACATGGCAAAATATAGTTGAAATACAAAATACATTTATGTGAGTATTTGAAATACAAAACGGGTACATTTGCAATTTATATTTGAAATACTAAATATGTACATTTGCAATTTATATTTCAAAATACAAGATGTATAGCATTTAAAATACAAAATGAAGTATTCAAATTACAAAATTCAAGATGTATTTCAAATACAAAATAAATTAAAAATTTTTTTAGAAAACCAAGTATTATAAATAAAAGCCATTCGTTAATCAACAGTTTAGTATACATAAACAAGATACAGAAACAATACAGAAGAAAAATATATTTGCAATTTGTATTTGAAATACAAAATTCAAAATGTATTTCAAATACATATATTTTAAATATACCCGCCACTGAATATAGCAGAGCTTATTTCATACCCCGGCCACTATCTTGCATTTTATTGTTTTAAATTGTTTTGTTATTGGTAATTTGATACTGTAGACCATAAATGACGTTGGTTCGATTCCAATTTGTTTCCGATTGCCGGATAGATGGCGAGTCAAGATTTTCAAAATTATGAAATCTTTTCTATTATTGATTCTACCGCAATGGGTTAAAATGTCCCATCATAGCCATAACAACGGTCAATATGCTGTAATCATCAATTCACTTCTCATAAAAATAATTTATATTGGCCGGGGGGTCCGGGGGGTGTGGAACACCCTCCAGTGCATCAGTATTGGGAGGCAGAACATTAAATGTTTTAAAAATTGTTTTAAAAAATGGGATCGCTATCCAGTGCAATAGTATGCGAATGCAATTCATTATAAGTTTAAACATTTCGTAGAAACTTGATGAGATCACTGTAAAAAAATGTAATCAAAAGAGTATTTCTATTGATAATTTGTGGGAAACTGGGGGGTGTTACCCTAAAACCATGTTTTCTACTGCTAGATCCTATTTAATGCAGATTTTTCGTTAGTTATGTTCTTGTGCTTCTTCTTCTGTGAGGTCTAGCGACCTGTGTTTCCAGCAACAACCTCGGATAAGTTCCGAAGTCACTGCTAGTACTCTGAGCATTTTATTTGTTTTACATCTGAAGTAGCTTGCTAGGCTGGTATCAGATGTGCCTGTTATCCTATTTTTATATTGTTAATGATGGCAATTCATTAACATAAGAGGACCATCGTCTTTACGTGCTTTTAATTAATTAGTTTTGTTAATCTGAATAATCTCGTCTGAATAAAGCTGAAAATATTGAATAATGCTTCTGCTGGCCGAGGAACTGAGGCGGGGATGGGGGACTACAGAGATATCATCAAGCTTCTACATAATTTTTATACGTATTAATCAATTGCATTCGGATACATTTTTTTAAACAATTTTTCAGACATTTAATTTTCTGCCTTTTGATACTGGTGCACTGGAGGGTGCATTATAAATAAATAATAAATATTTCACCAAACAATTTATTGTGGGTCAATTAATTTCATTTAGAATCTTGTCACTCATGTTTTTATAAAAAATTGAGCGGGCAAAATGAAGGCAATAAATTATTGAAGTAATAATTAATATAGGACAAGTAATTTTATGTTTAAATTTAAAAAATGAACGGATTCTAACCAAAATCTAATCACCTCTTTAGACGGTGATTTGCAACCAACCTGCCAAATTTCAAGTCAATCGGTCCATGCGTTTTTTCGAAATCGTGAACGAAAAAAACGGTCACACACATACACACATACACACATCCAGACATCATTCCAAAAATTGTCTTAAACGACTTCTATGGACTCATAGACCATGGGAAAAATGCTAACTCAAAATTTTTTTTTTACTCGATTACAATACTTTCCTTTACTACGTAAATGGGAAAGTAATACTGAAGTTAAAAAGTAAATCTAAAGTATTTAGGTTAACTTTAGCTTTCAAATAAATTCAAAGATAATTACAATTTTTACCACTACAGCGCCGCGCTTAGGCTGCTCTACCGAAATGAAATGTGAGTTGAAAATGGCGATTACGGTTGCGTTTACACTGCGCTGTAAGTGCCAACATTTCCAAGTCAAACACTTAAACCATTGGCGTTTGCTCCAGTTCGTACCAACAGCGTTGTAAGCGTCCAAGTCGATCGCGGCCTAAGCATACTCGAATTATTGTAAAAGAAAGCTTTTGCATAATTTATGAACATTCTGTAACTTATTACTTGGGCACTGGAGGGTGTTCCACACCCCAGACCCCCCGGTCTACGCAATTTATTTTTAAAGGTTTATTTGTAGTTTACTTATGTCAAAAGTGGGGCATATCTGTTTAGCCGTTGCGATGGTAACGTGAAATTTTTAATAGCAACAGCTAAGCAAATATGTTGAAATCTTCAATTCACTACCGGTTGAAGTATCCGAATAGACCGTTGGGGGGGGGCGATAGACAGGCGTACTAAAATTGTAAAAGAAAGCTTTTAGATAATTAGTAAACATTTCAAGTTTTGTATCTCAAGATTTGTGCACTGGAGGGGGTTCTACACCCCAGACCCCCCGGTTTATTAGCAGTTTACTGTTATCTAATTTGGAATGAAGATTTTGGCATATTATCTGTTTGGCCGTTGCCATAGTAACGTGAAACTTAAAATTTTTTATGATGAGCATCACAAATTCGTAATATTAATGATATTAAGAGAACCAAACCAATCCTGTAGAGAGAGGTTTGGGGGAACTGAGAGAGGCCTATGTTCATGATTGCACGAATGCAGGCTGATGAAGAAGAAGAGAAGAATGACATTAATATCGTAGACAATCAAAGTTTACCTTACCAAAAGTTCAATTATTGTTAATTTATAAAAAATTAGTTTTTAATAATAAACGTAACCATAGCAACAGCTAAGCAAATATGTTGAAATCTTCAAGAGGGTTTGGAGGTATGGAATACCCCCCAGGCACACTCAAATTGTAAAAGATAGTTTTGCATGATTTGCAAACATTTTATGTTCTGCATTCCAATACGTAGGCACTGGAGGGTGTTCCACACCCCCCAGACCCCCCGGTTTCTGTCACCGAGTTTTCTAGTTTGGACTTTTAAGTTTTATTACAACTTAAATTTGACTTATTAAATTTAGAATAAAAATAGGTAAATCTACCTATTTTTTTTATTTTCGATTTTTTTTAGAGTTTTTTTTTAGAACGATAATATAATATACTGAGGGAGACTTTAATACCCCCCCCCCCCAACTCCTGGTATGTTGCATTTTATGTTGCTTTAAAAAGTTTCTTTATTGATCACCAGATATTGTAGGCCATAAGTTTGAAAATTTATGTATTACAAATGGAGTGAAGCTGAGGGGGTGTTATCCTAAGACAATGTTTTCTGCTGTGAGTTGACGAACGATAATATAATAAACCAGAGGTTATTTCACACCCCGGCCACTATATTTTGTATTCTATTATTTTAAATTGGTAACTTGATACTGTAGGCCATAGACTTAGAACCTTCTAAGTTCATGCTGTAGGTCACACGTGGCGTAGATTCGATTCCCATTTGTTGCCGTGTTTTGGATAGCCGGCGAACCAAGTTTTTCAAAATGATGAAATATTTTCTATTATTGATGGGCTAAAATGTCCCATCGTAACCATAACGACGGCCAATATGCTGTAATTATCAATTCACTTGTTATAAAAATAATATGTATAGACCGGGGGTCTGGGGGGTGTGGAACACCCTCCAGTGCTCAAGTATTGGGGTGCGCAATATTTTAATGTTTAGCTTTAGTTTTAGTGTAAAGAAGCTTTGTGACACCGTTTTAGTTTTCATGGTAATGATGACGTATGTTATACTGGGGAGTATACCTTAACCTCCCCCTCCAATACACTTGAGTAGTTGTCCATCTGCAACATTACGTTGATTACATCTAGCTGGAGGGTATTCCATACCCTCAGACCCCCGGTCAGTAAAAATTTGTGCTCCTTGCTTTTGCTAATTATTTACTTTGGGCTTGTTGTTTAAAGAAAATGCGTATGGGCGTAGGTTCGATTCCCACTGGCTGCTGCTTGCTGTATGGTTAATTTGTGCGTAATTTTGTATTCTTCCTTGATTCTACCGCAATAATGTACTGAAAACATTAATTTACTTCTAATAAAAATAATATGCGTTAACCGGTGGTCTGGGAGAGGGGGAGGTATGGAATATCCTCAAATTTGAAAAGTAGAAATATAACAAATCGTAATAGCACAAACTAAAAATACAAAGTGGCGCTGCTACTGTATTGGCGATGAAATAGGAATCGTGAACCACTAAATTCATCACTGAACTTAATAATTTGTTGTTGGCGTAACTGTCCACGACGTTTAATTCTCAAGTGTCATGAGATTTTAATTTAGAATGTGAATTTTGTTAAAAGAAAATGACAATGAATAATTTAATTTTTAATTATAAAACATTTTCTCTCGCTTTGTTATTTCACTTGTTTTTAATTCACTGTTTGTTTTCAGTGATCACATTATTTTCAGTGATTTTCTTGCAATGTGTCATGTCTTTTGCATATTTGACAGTTTTGGAATGCTTGTCAAATTTTTAATTCACCTATACTGTTCTTTCAGATATAAACAAATACAGACCAGTTTATTCGCCCAGAGACTTTTTGGAAGTTTTGCTGAACCTAAAGGGGCCCAATTACAAACCAAAAGGTAAGTGCGTAAGTATATCATTATCATAAATCAGAACTTCTCGGTTTAGTCTTTTATCTCTCAGTTATCCTTGAAGAGTTTCTCCATTTTCAGTACCGATCCAGTTTGGAACTTTTCCCACGTGCCCGTAAAAGTGAAAGACATAAACAAACTGGTACATCGAAAAAATGATAAAATGTAGACAACCTCTAATTTTGACATTTTCAGAGAAATTTATACACGGAATTATCACACGGCGAAGCCGTCATGGGAATAAATCCATCGCGATACGTTTCTTCAAGCTACGCTTCCTTTGAAACCGAGAGAAGCGCTTTAGGCGAACGAGTTCTTTTATCCAAACAGGCTCCCGTTGCACAAGAATATTTGAAACGAGGATGTCCGCCATGTTTGAGAGCAAAAATGTGGACGCTGGTTTTGGGATCCGACGTCAGAGAAAATGTGAGCAAATGAAATTCTTCCGTTCAGTTTTCTGCACCAATCAAACTTTTCAGCATTACGTTTATTTTGATAAACTGAAAAATCACGTCCTCCAATACGATTTGATGATTGATAAACTAATCATCAAGGATATTCATTTGACCGCATCAAACGACGATCAGTATTTTGTTTTTGAAGATGTTTTACACCAGGTGAACTTGGTTTAAAATCCCGGTTTTGAGTTTAGACCAAATTTTAATTTTCAGATTTTGTTGTGTTTTTCAAGAGACAGCGAAATATTAAATCAGCTTCCCAACAAACCAGGTTATATGCAAGTGGTACTGAAGGGAAAGCCGTCCATTCCCGAAAACACCTTAATTTTTCCACCTAGTGGCGTCATTCCGTTTCACGGATTTACGATGTACGGTGAGTACCTACCATCGCGTGACATCAGTAGGTTTTTACTTAACTTTCAGCTGCTCCGTTTTGCTACATTTTCAAAGACACGGTGGCGTTGTACTTCACCGTCAGGGCGTTCTATCTACGGTATTGGTTTCGACTCCATCGAGTTTGTGGTCATCCTCAGGGAATTCTGAGTCTTTGCCTCTTGTACGAAAGACTTCTACAATATTTCGATCCGGTTTTGTGGCATCATTTTCGAAAAATTCACATTCCACCGTAAGTTTGAGATGCGGCGGAAGAGGCTATGAGATGATTTACCTTTTTATTGTTGCAGTATCCGGGTCGTCTTTAAATGGATCATGAGAGCTTTCAGCGGACACCTTCCGCCCGAACAGCTGCTGTATTTGTGGGATTTGGTGTTGGCTTACGATTCGTTGGAAATTATTCCGCTATTGGCGGTCGTGATTGTGATTTTTAGGAGAAGCAACCTATTGCGTGTGACAACTCTGCAGAACATCGAAGCTGTTTTGGCAGATTTGTCCTCCGTTATAGTGATGTCTATGCTGCAAATGGCACTTTCAAGAGATTCATAATAATTACGTTTTAAATAAAATTTTACTTAATCAATCTTTAGCGTTATGTTTGTACCGCGATGGATTTGAATTTTCCCGCCAGATGCTGATGAGTGTTTTTCAGCCAATGGAAAGTCAGTGATGCGACGTCGCCTAGGAGATATTTCGTTTTTGTTTTATATGACGTCATATTGGCTGAAAATGCGTGGAAAGTTTGTTTGAAACCCAAATTAAGACGGTTTAAGATAAAATAAAAATATAATTTTTGTATAATGTAATAAGTGTAATATATCAATGGCAATTTTTACACAAAAACTATACAGGGAAAAATATTTGCTCATTTGAAGTACTTTTTATATCATTTGCAGTGTTTCTCGAGCAGAAAATATTCATCTTATAAACGGCTTTAGGGATTAATTTAAAATATTCTAGCACTTTCTAGGCCCATTATTTCCGCTGAAACATACTGAATTTTAAAAATCGGTTTAAAAAATACTAGTGATCTAATATTGGCTCTCCTTGGTAAGTAAGTACCGAGAATGTATTTTTTGTTTAACAGCTAAAATTACCAAGAGAAAAATGTGAGGTTATGTTATATTTTCCAAGGTCATTGCGTAAAATAATGACGCGTTGCTAAACTTAAAACAGGATAGTCATTTCTTTTCAAAGGAGCTCTCATTTTAACCAACCAATTATATTTCCATATAGATTTATATATTATATATTATATATTGTATATTATATATTATGTATTAGAAGATTATGATCGTGATGATATATCAGGATATGTATTATATATTATATATTATATAATTATAAATCAAATTATGTATTATATATTATACATTATATATGGTGAGTATGTAGTACCTAACCTAAGTCTATAAAGTTTAATTTATTTTTTGGTGGGATGCCTAACAGTAAAAAAAAAACTTTCAATTAGAATTTTTTTACCTAAATTATTTTTCCGATTCCCATTCCGATTTATATATTATATGAGTATTATATATTATTGTATATTATATTATATATTGTATATTATATGATATATTATATATTGTATATTATATGATATATTATATATTGTATATTATATATTCTATATTATATACACATAGAAACATTTTATAGTGTAGATTGTGGGCACACCCCTACTTTTTCTCACTATTTTAAATTAATGCTCTTCTCCACTTTTCTCCAGTTTTTAATTACGCCCCTCACTTTTTCCTTACTTTTTCCTCTCTTTTGTGTTTCGAAAGAAAAAGTTACACTTTGCACTTCAAATAAAGCAAGAAAAAAATTTTTCCTCGGAATAAAGGAGCCATTTTTTCATAAAATAAAAGTTATCTCCTTTTTTTGCGTTCTGATTGTTCTCTTAAATCAAAACAGAGAGATTTTTATTTGAAAAATATGTTGAATTATATTATATTAATTCAAAAGCTTTAGGTAATTTTATTTTTAATAATAACCTAAAAGTTTTTGTATTATAACAATACAAAATGGCAGCTACAAAATGGCTGAATTTGACGTAAAGATAATTCAAGTTTCAGTAACTCTTACAAGTATTTAAATTTAAATTAATATATCACTAGATTTTTTTTATTTTTCTGACGTTAAAAATTAATAATAAAAAATTGCGGTTTAAAAATGGCCGAATTTAAGATAAAATATTACCAAGTTCATTAAATACTCACAAATATTTAATATTAAAATCAAAAGGTGCAGCACAGGAGTTTTAAGATTATTAATTATTTTCCTGGCATACAAAAACGCATTTCGAGATTTTTGGGAAACTGGCAAAAGGGGTTCGGAACCACTGCTTTAATTAAAAATATTAACTTTCTGCATTTTTTTGTTTATTTTAATCTGTCAAAGTAATTTGTAGGCGACTATTTTTCTTCAAAAACTTGTTTAATTTCTGCATTTTTAATATAATACATTTTAATACCACGCCGGGTGTAAGGGTTGTAACCAGGCTGTCGCCCAAAATAACAAAATGGTGGGAAAAACCCCAATTGCCATACAAAACGCCACTTGCTATTCGGAATTCGTACACTAAATATCAAATAATCAACTGGCGCTGTTTTGAACTCTAACGGTTTCAATTTTGTCTAACAATATTTTGAATTTCCATGGAAACATTAATTTAAGCAGCAAAAATTGATTTTCCCTTTCTCTTTTTTCTATCCCATAGATAGGCTGTCTCGATGCTATATTCTAAATCACCTTGTCCAGATTTTTGGGAAAGCTATTCTCTTTCAGAGAAATCGAATTGCATTTTCTAGCAGCCAAATTTTAAGCACTAGAAATCGCATTATTTTTTCCTTTTCTACTCTTCTTGCTGCTTTGCAAAATCACTTTAGAATAAACTATTCCAATCAGATAATTTCTACGAAATGGTAAAAAACCAGCAAAACTCTTTTTCCCTACCTCTCTTGGTCAACTCCATGCTTTCCCGAATCACCTTTCCCGTTCCAATAGAATATTTGGTATGAATTTAAAAAATCCTGGTCTATTCTCCACGAGACTCCAATAATTTTGACCGGCATTAACAGCTTCTCTTTCCTTCCCAACGTTTTCGATCTACCTTGAGCCTTTTCCCAAAATCCTTTCAGGATAAGCCATTCCATTCGGATGTAATGCAGTGGTTTAGATAAAACGAAGTACAGGGGGCGCGTCCGATTGGTAAAATGATGACAAGTTTGACCAAAGGTCAAACAGGTCGGTCGAAACACTAGGAATCTTCAAGGTTACATACCACATACCAAACCACCCGAGAACAACTTCGAAAACCCGAAACTGACCGTCAGTTCACTTTTAGACCGCCAGGGAGCCGTTTCAATCTTTTCTCTCATTTCTCATCGCGTTGCCATGTAGGAGGGGCGGGAAAGTAGTAAATTTTCTAGTGTTGGCAACAAACGAGTATTACGCTGCTATTTTGTGGGTGTACCGCGCAACGCGACCGCAAATCCATACATTAAAATCAAGTTGCGGTACCTATTTCTTAAATTTAGTAATTTTTGTGTGTTCTTGTTTGTGTAACAATAAATTTTCGTTAATTATTGCAACTCAAGTGTACCAACTTTGAATTTAATTCGCGTTGTTTAAATGAAATATTTTTTTGACAGAATTAAAATTGACAAATTTAGTTTAGCATTTTACAAAATATTGACATTTCGTTTGTTTCGATTTTGAGAAGTTGATTATTTTTTTGAAATTAAGTGTAAATAATTCGCTTTGATCTATGAGGATGGATGAGTTTTTAGTTCCCGATGTTACTATGAGTGTGGACGAGACTTCTATTTTGCAAGAAAATGGTGAGGTTTAATTTTTTTTCAAGTTCGTTTTCAAATTTAAAATTTAGATTTTCCTGATGTACAAAATAAATGCGATCCTTTGGAATTGCATCCAAACGAAATGGAAAAGGAAGAAATACAGCCTGATTCCGGCGGGCTAAATAACCCCGAAGAGTCAAATTGTATGGATCAAGATTTAAACGACAGTGTCGAGTCAAACCATAATGTGGAATCAAATAATCAAGTGGATTTAAACGATAAAGTGGATTCAGAAAACAAAGTGGATTCAGAAGTCAAAGTGGAATTAGAAAACAAAGTGGAATTAGAAAACAAATTGGAATTAGAAAACAAAGTGGATTCGGAAGAAAAAGTTGAATCCGAAGACAAAGTTGAATCAGAAAACAAAGTCGAATCAAACGAAAATGTAGAACCTAAAGATGAGGAGCCAACTGAAAAAGATGCGACTCCCGAAAAGAGCTCACAAGAAATTGAAGAAGTGAATGGTAAAAGTGGAGAAGAATCCGAAAAAATAGATACTGAAATTAATCATAATGTGAGTGATGTTTTGAGTCCTCAAATCGTACCGGATTTGATCGGCTCAGATGCGAATAAGGAAAATACGGATGCAGTTCCTAATAATATTGAACCTAAATCGAGTGAATTTGTCACCAGATTGCTGATAGATGCTCAGATACCGGACGATTACACACCGGAAGAGTTAGAAGAGCATGGGAAAATATTTGGTCCTTGTAAGTTATTTTTTGTATTTGTTTTCTTATCCTCATTTTTAATTGTTTTTGTATCTTAGCTCATCAATCAGTGGAATTTTTACGGATTCACTGCACAGCATGTAACGAACACTTAGGTAGTGCACCGGATATGCAACACAGACGATACATTCATCCATTACTGAGGGTTATAATATGTAAAAAGTGCTTTGATTTTTACGGAAGTGGAGACTTTGACAAGGATGTCGATGGCAGCGAATTATACTGCCGCTGGTGTGGTCAAGGAGGCAACGTATTATGCTGTGCACAATGCGCTTATGTATTTTGTAAGGTAAATCCTTTTTTTTATTTTTATCGATACTCCTGAATATTCCTGACTAATTACTTACAGGTCATTCTAGACCTAATCGACTAAATTTTAGCAAACTTGCAGCTAAAAACTATCGTAAAAATTCTCATTGTCTCGTTCTTAATTAAGTAGATTTCTCAGAATAGTATAATTTAAAACTTTTGTGTAAGGATTCACTTAATAATAAAAATTTTACGTGGACCAAAATGATTTTAACATTTTTAAAATGCAGTTTATTTTAATCTGAACAAAATATTTTCGAGGCTCTATTGCTACTCACCATATAAATTTTATTATGGGGTGACGACGCTAACATCAAAGCTAGATATAATTGTAAAAATAGCTTGATTTTGTCCATTTAAAAGAAAAAGTTAGGAGATCAATGAAACTTTTTAAAGCGGAAACTTTTTAAAACGACACGAGATGCATGATAGGGAACCTGATACTCCTAGTATATATTTATTGCAAATAATTTAAATTTTTGTCGAGTAAACTGTAAAAAAATTTGAAAAATCTAAATCATTGGAATTTAGTTGGAAAGTATTGAAATTTTTTAGAAATAATTTAGGTATTTGTTAGAAAGCACTAGAATTCCTTCAAGTTTCCTGGAAATTAATGAAATTTTGTGGAATCATTGGTATTCCTGTAAACTAAATTATAAAGGAGTTTCCTGGGAAGAATTGAAATCCCTTTGTAATAATAATTGCAATGCTTTTGAAATCTTTGCAATTCTTTGGAATTTCTTAAAAATCACTAGAATTCGTATCAACCTCCAGTAATCCGAACAATGAGAATCCGGAGCCATAATCTGTACAACGTCTTGTTAATCTGAACAGCAAAGTGATTCCCGCTGCTTAATGGAGGAATCGTACACAAATCACATTTTTCTAAGATTTGCTTCGTTAACTGTTTATTATATCGTTGACCGTTACTGTATTCAGTGTGTATTGCAATTTAGAGCAATAATATCTTCGAAACGGAAACAAGTTACTTTATCGATAAAAGACAAGATTGATCTTATTAAGAGTTTAAAGACAGTAACTACTTTATCAGGAAAATACAAAGGGAAAAATTGACGATTTGCAACATTAAAACTACAAGAAGAGGATTCTATCCAATGCCACCAGATCCAGTTCTCAAATGACTAAACGTAAAATGTTAAAATTAAATGCATCTCGCAAAGTTGATAAAGCGGTTTATACCTTGTTTCTACAAGAACGATCTAGAGGTAACTATGAGTTTTTTTAAATTTTTTAACACAACATTAAATGATTCTAGATGTGCCAATATCGGGGGAAATTTTACGTAAAAAAGCACAATTTTTGTTATGCCCAGGTTCGCAACGATGCTAACTTTAAAATCAGTTTCGACAATTACACGAGAAAAATTATCAAGTAATGAGACTGCTGTTGGGCTATTTAAAAATTTGCTTCAAAATAAAATCGAAGAAATGCATTTGTGTCCTGATCAAATCTACAATGTAGACGAAAGCAGACTTTTCTGGAAATTACTTCCTCAAAGAACACTGCCTCACGAGATGAAGCATCAGTTCGGTATAAAAATGAGTAAGAAGCGAGTTATTTATGCCTTGTTAACGTTGGGCAAATCACAACAGTCACGGCCCTTTGGAAGTGATCCTTTGCCGGTGACGTACCGAGGACAGAAACAAGCCTGGGTTACCAAAGAAATTTTTAAGGAATGGTTTTATTCGGATGCGAAAAAGAATACAACGGCTGAATTTAGAAACCAAGGCACTTTTAATTTTAGACAACGCTCGAGGACACCCAGAAGACTTATGTTCAGATGATAAGAAAACTGTTGTAATGTTTTTGCCCCCTCTAACCCCCTGTGCAACCTATGGACCAAAATGTCATTCAAGCGATCAAGTTGCATTACAGAAAAGGTCTCTTAAAACGAATTGTTGCTTCTGAAGGTACAGATATTTCTACAGAACTGAAGAAAGTTAATCTAAAAGATGTGATCGGATTAGCAAAAACTTATTCAAATGTCTTGGAGTAAACTTCTACGACAAGCTGATGATGGTTGGAATGAAGATGATAATCTTCCATTGTCACAGTGGAAGGATAAAATGGAGTTAGGGGGTATAGAGAAACAAGTAATGGAAGTTACTGCATTAATAAATCACATTTCTGGAGATCTAAGAAGAGGAGAAGTTATTGAACAAGAAAAATCGTGGATAACCATAAACGATATGGATATTTTAGAACATGTTCAAAATGAGTCAAACTCCAACGAAGAAGTAGAAGTGATACCACGATGTGTAAAGCAATCAAAAGTTTTCAAACGTGTTTGAAATAGTCTGAGGAAAATGCTAAATCGGAACATCACATTTTAATCCTATTCGAAATGAAAAAACAAGCTCAAAAGGCAGAAGAAGCAAACATCAAACAGCAATTTTTTAAGGATTTTTAGATTTAGTCATTGTTGTGTTTAATAAAGTGTTTAAATAGTATGTATTACATTTGTTCATTTTTATTAATCGAAAATAAAGAAATTTTCATTGTGAGAATTATATTATATAATTGAAAAAATAAATATTTTTGCCCTTTTTCGATAATCCGAATCAACCAATGCAAACTAGTTTGGGATTAAGGAAGTTGTAGTGTAATTGGAAATCCTTAGAATTATTTGGAAATATTTAAGATTTCTTCAAAATAAATTAAATCCTTTGAAAATTACTCATATTCTTTAGTATCCCATTTTTTGCATTACCAAAGCAAACAAAAATACAGTACAGTGCTTATACTTTTGATTACAATCAAAATAAAAGATTTTAGACTCCCCCTCCCCTGATGGAGTGATCATTTAAAGAATTTCTGAAAATCTAAAATTGACTAGTCGCATAATATAATTTAAACTGCACACTACAGTTTTAACTTTTTTTGGTTTTACAGAAATGCATACGAAATAATTTGGGTAAAAGAAAACTGGCACAAATTAAGACCAGCGACGATTGGACATGTTTTGTGTGTAGGCCGCAGGAAATTATCAAACTTCGTATAATTTGCAAAGCCTTGTACGATTTTGTACAAAACAAACTTTTGTGAGTAAACTAAACCATTTGTTTTCGTTGTTCTAACCAAATTTTTTTAGGAACCCTGACCCTGAGCAACTAAAACAAGACCGTAGTATGTGCTGCTATAACAAAGTGAAACCTTTTATGGCGCAAAAGCACAAAGCGGATAGCGACGACGAAGTCGATTTTTTCCCTAATAAAAAGAAAATGAAAACGGTGGATCATCTCAACAACGTTGCGCCGGTAATGTGGCAATCTGGGGTTGAAGACGAAGTCGTTTGTACCCCCGATTTGTCACTCTTAATGAACGACGACGACGATGAGGACGTTCTCGACACGTCGATTGAATCTGCAACAGAACCTTCAGTTGATCCATCTACTTCCGCATCACCCGATTGCATTGCTTCCGATGGGTCGCCTCAGTCAACAGACGAAGTCAAATTTATATCTCAAACCAGGGTCACCCGAACCGTACCGATACTTCCAAAATCAAACATATTAGCATACAAATTATCCACCCCAGCCACAACCAAACCCAACACCGCCATAATGCCCAACCTGATCCAGCTACAAAAGCCAGCCATAACCTACGTCAATAGCACCAACGAATCTACGAACATGTTACCCAACGTCAATCGCATCAACGCAACAATCAAAACTCCACCGTCTTCGAGATTAGCTCCAGGTTTAAAATACGAATGGTTCGATAAAGCGGCACAAAACACAGCGCGAATAAACCGAAACTTATCGTCTCGACTTTGCGTGTTATCAAAACAACAAATCACCGTCACCACCCTAGAAGGCTTAGCCAACGTCCACAACTCTCTGCAAGAAATTTTAAGCACATCAGTCAACAATCTCATGCAAATTAGGAAAAACCTTAAAAACGATTTCATCGCAGGCCTAAAAAAGTTAAAATTTTGCAAGCTAAACGAGGTCAATCAAAATAACGAAATTAACAGCGTCAATTTGGACGATGACGACGACGTCATTTTAGTGGATAATAACACGAACACCCCCACGAAAGCCATTACCACTCCCCCTGCCGAACCGGACAAAACAAAGGGTTACCTAAAGGTAAAACCAATTTCCGAATTGTTCGAGAAGAAAACGGAAAACAGATTGTCGCCCCCACCACTCTCGGCGCTCAAACCGCTGAACGGACCCACGCAACAAAACAACACAAATTTGATAACTACTACTCCAATGAAGAAAATTATGGGAGTGGGTTTGATCAAGAAGCAAATCAGTCCGATGAAGAAAGCAACGGGTTCGATCAAGAAAGTACTCGGTCCGATGAAGAGGGCGTTTGTCGATATGAAACGAACCAACACGAAAGTGCAAAGTTTAAAGTTTAAAACGTGCGGCCTCACGGAAGACACACTAAGCGCGATGCTCCGAGTTCGCGTCATTGTATTAAAAGATTTTGGTAAGGGAACCCCGAAAACCCACCCGCTAAAATCCTACATCGCATTTAAGTTCGACGAAAGTTTGAACAACGGCGAATTAAAAAAAGATTCAGTTGCTATCAACGGAGAGAAAATGGTTTGAGAATTTTTGTAATGAATCTTAAATGTATTATTATTCCCTTCCTCCTGAAGTAACGCGATTGATTCACTTTTTCTTCCCTTAAATTATTTGTTTGATTTTTTTTTATAAAAATGTGATATTTGTGAGCGATTTAGTTTGTTTTTTGTCTCGTTACTTAAATTATTATATGTTATAGCGAAAGTCTGCGCGGTGTTCTTTTTATTAAGCCCCTGCAGAGATGGATTGGCACGCAAGTTGTAATTGATTAAATTTTGTTTGTAATTAATTGGTAGAAAATTTGAATTTTCCTTTGTTGTAAATAAGTTTTAATAGTAATTAGAATTTTTTTAGTTAGTTTGTGTTTGTTAGTGCAAATTTTCGACGTGCGAATCTTAGGTTTGTAAGGAAGTTCTCAATTTAATGTCTGCCAGCGTTGAAGGTTATAGCCCGGTGTAAATAGCATCTATAAATTTGTTCGATAACTTAATTTTGTAATTTTAAATAAGTGACTAGGAATTTGATGATTGATAAACTTTGAACATTACAAATTTGTCTGTTTATAAAAAAAAATTATTATTGTTTACAAATTCTGTTTCTTTAGCTAAATGTAAGTAGTAACCACATATACTTAAAAATATTAAATAAATTTAAACGTTTTTTCAATTCTTCCTTTGCTTGATTCCTTAGTGACCAAATGTCACTATACATTATATAGCATTATACATGCTATTAGCTTTAATTATATCAGATAGGTAAACCTTATGGCAGTTTTGGAAATCAAGTAGTCCTCTTTTCTCTTATGACAATGCGTTGGGGGTTGCAGATGGCCTTCACAAAGATGAACGAGGGGATCTCGACAAAGATACGTGTTGGATTGACAAATGCATGTGCCGACCATAACTCGCATCTGTGCAAACAGGGGAACGGATACTAGAACAACTCATCTAAGAATGCGCAGCAAAGCTTTTTCATTGATTGCAAGGGCAATTATAGAAGGAAACATAAAGGAAGAAAACGCTTCACCCTTGTTTGGATGCAATGTATAAGAGAAGATAGGAAGAAAAATTGCCGAAAGGGTGGAAGAATATAGGCGGATGAAACAAGAAGAAATGTTCGAAACCGAATCCTCATTCCCGATTTGTAATACTACCATAGTGACACAACACCTGGGGAAGGAGTTTTAATGAAAAAGAATTGCACACTACAACCCTATATTAGGGCGGAATCAGCCAGCGCTAGACAACCTGTAGATAAGCCCCATCGATGCTGGTTTTATCAGCTGGGATTCACTATTTGGACATCTACACTAAATGCAGTGTGGAATTTGAAAATTTTATCTTTCATCCTCAAGGTTAAATAATCGCATGTTGGGAATTTTAAAAGTCGATCTTTTTACATTACATAAATATCTCTCACACCCATCTGCCTACCTGGTGTTAGTTTTCCCATGCTTTTGCATGTTCTATGGTAATTTAGGACAGAAAATTATGAAGTAACAAACGATAAATTTATTTTATTAAAAACAAAAATAGCTTAAATATTAGAATTAGTAAAATATTAAGCGGAGAGGAATATTAAAAATAAAATTGTTTTCAATACATCATAGGTACAAAGTTTTAATATTTGTAGTGTCCTTTCAATGCTTTGCTGTTGTGGTAGATTCGCAGCGGTGCGTAAGTTCCATTACCATTAACGCCTGCAATTAGAAAACCATTAAATGGAAAGTGCACAGTTGAAAAATACTCACTTTGTATAAGCACGGGGGTGTCGATTTCAACGATGGGTGCCGCATATTTCGGTTTTAAGTAGAAGTGATACAGCAGAAAGTAGACGATTGCCACAACAGCGGCCGCTATTGCAAACCCTTGGTACACATTTTCTACATTTGTAGTGTTCCTGGGATAAGCCAAACCTCCAATTAAGGTTCCAAAAACTCGCGCTAAAACAACCTTTATTCGGCGCAAAGCCAATGGATGTTGGAGCATTACTCACCTAAACAGAAATGTACGATGACGAGCAGAGCCTGCCCGCTTACGGTGTATTTTCTTGGGATCAAGTGTCGGAAGTAGCAAACAACCGTCACCCACATTATATGCAACGTGAAGATGTCCAATGCTTCACAGATGAGCAACAACCACGGTATGTGCACGCAGGATAAAGCTGGAACGAATTAAAAAAATTATAATTGCGTCTAATAGACATGTCATGTATCTTACAGGCGTAGTAAATTATGTAAAAGGTGAAAGTGGTGATGAGTAAATTGGAGTGACCACAGTAGTCGATAATATTTTCAATATAGATAAACACCAAGACAGCTGGTAAGGCGCCAACGGTTATCGCAAATCCAATATCTAGCGAATGTCCAGACATATCCATAAAATGCCTAAAAAAATATAAGGTTTCCAATAATAACATGAACTTTCCAGCTAAGAGAAACTCACCATGGAAGGTAAGGATCCATTCCGTTCCAGAATATCCCCGATAGCAAAACTATGAATGTTAGGGCCGCTATTTCCAAACCGTACTTTCTGATGGACGCCATCGACAGCTAGCAATCCGCACCTTGTGTGCCACCACCATTCCGGTGGACTCAGTGGCATCTCACTAAGGAATCGACAATAACACAAAAAATTGAAAAAATAAATCATCATACTTATCGAACAGCAGAATGAGAGCAGCGATTAGCAGCAATATGGAAAATAGAGCGATTTCGGCAATCCGAACATCGATCGCGCCTGCAATTGGTGCAAAAACTGCCAGGCCTAGAGCTCCCGCAGCAAACTGCTTTCCAGCGTCTCCTCTTCCAGTCGAAGTTTCCCTGGTGGCTATAATTATCGCTGCATCTAAAAGAGCAACCGCTGCCGCCGGAAAGATATCTGCGATGCATCTTAGTACCAGGTACCACCAAAAGCTGGATGTGTTCCGAACGCAGGGCGTTTCAATCGCAATGCTTCGGTTTTGAGTTATGGGATTCAAGACGTTACACTTGATTATTGGGTGGCATGTGTTTGTAAGATCTCGTGTTGTGTTCCCCTCGTACTGCGGACCCATTCGGCAGTGGAAGTGTCCGCCTAAATTTGAAAAATATTTAGATTTAGGTTCATCTCCTGTTGTTGAACATACCAAGAGGATATCTGCAAATATTGGAGTATTCCGAATCGTTTCTGGCCTGCTTAACGGGGACTTTAATCTGCAACGGTCTGGAATATACGGAATAAACCTGACACTCGGTTTCGCTTTTGTTGTTCTTGTAGCAGAGATGAGGATGTGGAATATGAAGCAAAGTCGTGTTTATCACATCGCGCTAGAAACAGAGTCAAATTAACCGTGGTTCTTCAGATTGGGTCCAGGACTTACCTTATCGCGGTTATTTACTTCGATAGGACCGCCGCCCTCTTCGCTGCCGATTTTATTTTCATCATATTCGTTTTCGTATTCATTTGTCGAATCGACTTCCGGACTCTGGATCGATTGGTCAAAATTATGTTGATAAGCTTCGCTTTCGCACACGTAATTGCAATTGCTTATCTCTAAAAGTGCGATCTAAAAACTTGATTTGAACATTCTTAAGGTTGGGATGGTGCTGTTTCGTTACCTTTTCGCCGTTCCATAGCGAACAGGGTTGGCCTTCTCGACATTTTCGTATTATGACTTCCGCTCCGTCGTTGTTGCAAAGAAATCCGATGGGCGATTCACCGTGACGGGTTGGTTCCTAAAGGGAAAAATTGTTACTTGTAAGCTATGATTGGATGGAGGAGAACGAAAGCCTTAGATTTTTAAATACATATGTATATTATATATTGAGCTGATGGCTGGAAATTATAAAAACAAAACAAAAGAGTATTTATAGAAATACTTATCATTTTATTGTATTTTTAAAACTTTCAGCCATCGGCTCAATAGAGTTGAGTCGCGAAAACCTGGAAAGTCGAAGAATTTGTTTTGGGAAGTTTGGTGGTGGAAAGCCTGCTTGATTATTTTTGGTTTAACAATGTAACTGCCAAAAATTCAACTGTTTTATTAAATAATTCAATTGTTTTGATCAATAATTCAGCTGTTTATCAATTATTTTTGTTTAAAGCTGAGTTGTTTTTGGTTCAATAAATCAATTATCCTTGATTCATCAATTCAATTGTTTCTTTAACAATTCAACAGAATTTTCAATAATTCGACTGTTTTTCAACAATTCAGCTGTTTTATGCAAGCAAGCTACCATTTTCTTCAAAAATACAACGGTTTTGTTAAATAATTCAACTGTTTTGTTCAATTATTTCAAGTATTAAATTAAACAAAAACTAACTACTATAAAAAATAATTGTAAATTTTGCAAATATCAAAATAGTGAACAACCCCGAAAAAGTGAAAAGTCTTTGCAATATTTAATTCACTATTTCGTAATATAATAATTGTTTTAAAATTAATATTATATTATTAAATATACATCAATATTATAATGACGGAAACTGGTCAATAAAGACAATACGAAGCAATATGTTGATAATGAATTAATAAACACTCCGAAACGTCGAAAAATTGATTTTTATTGTCTTGATTAACTACTTGTCCCCTGTAATTAATAAAATCTATAATATACAAATTGTCAATATCGGCTATATTTATATTGTATATATTATATATCTAGTTATTGTCAGTAGATGTAAGTTATATACTCATAGGCAACATGCAATAGTGTGTAACAATGGTAAAGCAAGATGTGTGCACATAAAAGAGTTGTTTTTAGGTTAAAACCTCAATACTCGTGCGCAGAAGCGCAAAATTGGCGCAACTTGCTCGGAGCACTTTACTAAACAAAACCAGCTACTGCTCCAAACTTAGAAAAGAAATTACTACAAGAAGAAGAAAGAGTTAACTACATACTACACAGTGTTATTATAAAAAAAAGGAAAAGATAACAGTACGACTGCAATCATGCTAATTTATTATTGCACCTAATGATTCAGAAATTAAAAATGAACGGTTAAACAAATCACAACTACTAAAAACATTAAAAAGTTATTGTTCAAGTCCGAAGAAAAAAGATAAACAGGCATGATTGCTTACTGGTAAGTTCTTTTTTCTTCTCGATACGTTGAGCGTGTTTTCGCAGTGTGACGAATCGATGGTTACTAATGAACATGGTTCCTAAGTATCAAATATTTTATTATTTTACACAGGAATGGAATAATGTAGAAAATTATTTAAAAAGTGACCGGTGATTCCCCAAATTCCATCGTTACGTCACATCAGACAAGCTGTTGGTTACAAACATTTTTATTGTTTACCAAACACCATCTACGTGTGAAACCTTCGTCCTAGCAGGAAATAAAATACAAAATTTATTTGACAGATGAAGGAATAAATAAACCGTCATCCAGTTCTCATACCACAAGCAACAAAAACTGTTATCGTTATAATAAGCAAATAACGAAGGCGGATTTAACGAGCGTACGCTCGTTATATCCAAATTCGACTGCTGCTGAGGATCATCCGTTACAGAAGGTATTAATTATTCAAATTTTGTGGTATCACCTTCCCCCTTTTATTAAATTAAAAAAAATCGCTTCCTTACAATAGCGGGTATGACCATCAAAAGCCAGTACAGTATCGCCGAAATTATGCAGCACAGTGCAATCATAATTCGTAAATATTTTTTGGGTTTGTTGTAGGGTTTTCCGTCCGGTCGTAGCGCCAACCGGTCTGCAATTAACCCCGCAATGGCCGGCCCCAGCAGTGCCACGCATGGTGCGACTATGGAAATGATTCGGTTTTCTTCCGTGGTTAATCCAGTTTTAGTCATGTGAAGAGGTAGAAATGGAAATAAACTCCCTATGCCTGAAATTAAACGCTGTCGTTAGAACAACACTGGCCTGGTGTGTACCACCGCGTTCAATTACCTCCGAAAAATAAGAAGAGAACACATTTTAGGGTAATTAAATTGCTATTAATGAACGGCATGGCAAAATTTTATGTTGGCAGTGCTTATAAAACTAATCGATAACTTATTCTTTATTTTTTTCCCCAATTTATGGTTCCTTCTCATAATCATCTCGTTTTAGTCCACAGGATTTTTGGCATATCTGAAACAAAAACGATAATTTAGTTCGGTTGAGTAGGCGTGGCTAACGACGATGCAGTTGATTTTGTTTTCGAGTGCAATCATGATCCTGATTGGCTCAATGACGATTATGTATCGTGTTAAACCAATCAGCGTTCGTGTTGCGTCACGTTACGGTTTATGCATAAACCAAGGTCAAACTTTAATGTGTCAAGTAAAGTTCTATCGCCTCGTCATTACTACATGTATTGCACCGCAACCTTAATTGCATATAATTTAATTACATAACTGTACGATAATTTCAAATTGTATAATTGCACTTAGGTTAATGCGCCGCATTTTTTTAAATTTATTTATTTTTACTTCAAAGGGCTACGTTTCTCGTTCCACTCGGAGAGTTACCTACCTACGAGCTTAACAATGAAACTACTAAGCGTGGCAGTAATTTGACCCCAATTTAATTAATAGACCAGGAGTTTAATAAGTTTACTTGTATGTTCAAAATTTAATATTTTACGCGATTTAAAGTTTTCCAATTTCGGGAAAATAAGTTGTGCTTGAGGCGCACTTTTCAGGGAAATTCGATTTTCGAAAGTTATCTTTTCCTAAAATTAATGTCGATGTTTTAAATAAAAATTTTGAAGTGAACAGAACATTTTTTACATTGAATTGAATTTTCACGGTAATTTTCCGAATTTCCTTGATTTAAAATGTAAAAAAATTTTAATGGATCCTTTTATAAACAGATGAAGTAATTGCAAACGATGCACTGCCAAACAATTTCAGTTAACGTGGTAGCCCCAAGAACGGAAAAAGTTTTGCTGAGTTTGGAATAGCAGCAAACAAAAATTGCTTGTTTTGTCAAAAATGCTGTTTGGTCAGGAAACATATCGAAATTAATGAACATCTGCATGTTGTGTAAGAAGTCACAGAGAAAGCCCAAAATGGAAGAAACGTCGTTCCCTTTCTTTTGATTTGGGGAAAGATGAGAAAAGCCTTGAACTTAGAAACTTGTGCTATATTACACATTTTCTTGTACAATAATTCATTATAATAAGAGATAGGTGTCACAATTCTGCAGGTTTTGCTGAGTGCTACAAGATAAGCACGACAACAACACTGCACTATACTGAATTTTTTTTAAACTGATTTCTCAGGGAAATTTAATCGGAAATATTAATTTGTGAAAAATTTCCTTTTTTCACACAAGAAAATATAATTTTCATAGCAACTATAATGTTTTTGGAATTTCCTCCGCGTGGGAAACATTAATTTTGGAAATGCAAAATTTAAAAAATTGTGCTATATTGTACTTAGCGTCCGCTACAACTTTCTTAATGGTATGTTTTTGTAAAACAAATGCTTATGATGTTTTTTGGCATCTACAACCGACTCGTTAATCTATTCGCACGCATCCATGAAAAACGTTATTCCGTCGGAATCTTTTTGCTACTACAAAAGTAACACTTCAATCCTTTCGAACAAAATTGCGTAATTTTTATTTATTTTAAAATCAACAGATGTGTAAGCAAACGCACATGTTAATTAAAAAAATTATTAACCGACTTTTTAATTATTAAAAGCACAATTTTAATTATGAATGAATGCATTACTCACTTACGAAACCACTAAAACAGTTGAATGGTTCACGGATTAAAAATTTGTTTATTTCAAATTTAAACAGCTTAAGGATTTAAGGCCGGCTTCACACGAGGCGCGTAAAATCTCTTTAGCATTCGTAAAATTGCAATAATTTAATTTTTTTATGATTAATAATCACCCGAATGTCTTTTAGATAGAGGAACTGTAATTAAGAAAGTATATTTCGCATAATTGACCCATTACCACATATTTATTTTTAAGTTGTAAATGGTGTCATTACTTTTACAAATGGCTATTTTAAAATAATATTTTAACAAGAATACATTTTAAACGAATAAGATGATTACGTCATCTAATTTAAAATTTAAATTTTATTCTTTCATATCAGATAAATTACAGGAAAGCTTCATTTATTGCAAAAAACATAATAACGTCTCTTCCAGTTTTTTTAGCTGAAAACTACTTGATTAAACTTTAATTAACGATATCGTTTCTTCTTAATTGGAAAAACTGGTAATTATTATAAACAGACCTGTTTGTTGTCGTATCGTCATTTGGGGGATGACCCGGCGATTAATTTTTACGGTGCGGCATCTGTGGTCATTTAAATGCACCAAGAAAAAATCCTGAATACGTCACTGGTGCCACTTTGTACCCGCAACTTGCTTAAAGTGTGCTTAAAACCTAAATCCGTAAAATAACATTTATGCGAAGTAGGTCACACTTAACATAAAATCGTTTCTAGCTCCATTCCAGCTTATGCCGAGTGCTATTTTTAATTGATCTATAAATACAAAAGCCACTTTGTCTCGAAACATTTGTTAGTCGATTTCAAATGTCTCGCCGTATTCACAGATTTTGAATGCATATTCCGGTAGCTGCAGAAGCGACGTAGCTGTAATTTCAAAAACACTTCGGGCGAGTAGTCATTTACAGGATTTGCGGAAGTGGGTCATCCAATATAAACAAAGTATATTGAAATAAAACAAAACAATCAAATTTATTCAAATCACGCACAAACAAAAATGAACGCGCGAAAAGGAAAAACTATAAAATAGATACAGTCTCAAATAAAAATTCCAAAAAGCGCCTAAGGGGCAGAATAGAATTTTTGTTTTACTACTAATTTTTATTTTGTGAACAAGTTGGTGTTTTGATAAATATCAACACATAGAGGAAGCACTGCGAAATGAAACCTTGTAATAACGGCGATTTTTTGGTTAATCTAATTACAACTCGCAATTTATAATTACTATCTACATTTTTTTTAATTAATGAAAGCTGCAATTACTTGGATTTAATAGTAATTAATCAAAAATCGCTAGAACCTAATTTGATTAAGCTGCGTGAATAAATTTGATTAAATGCGTACGAATGGATTAACGAGAAATATTTCAGTTACTATTTCGGCACGGCAACACCAACCAAATATTTTTATTTATTGTTTTACTGCTAGGAAAAATTACCCAGTTACCCTAGTTGCCTTAGTAATTATAAAATATGCCGGAGGGGGTATTTGATACTTCATATCACCTAGTCATCAAAACTATGTTTCCTACTTCGGGCTTTTGTGTTTTATTAATTAACTTTTTACCGATTACATAATTATAAAATAGCAAATCATTTCAATTGCATTTTTAAATTTTTCAGCAAAAATTCGAGATAATAGAAGAACTGTGGGAATTAGCGATGCAGTGCATACGAATAGATTAACGAGATTCCCGCTCGGCCTAGTATAGAACCCTATTTTGGACGGTGCAACAGCCACAAAAAAAACTAAAATTCCGCCAGTATTCCACCAAAAAAAAACAAAATTACTCTGTAAAGTGCGGCCTTTAGGCCGCACAACTAGAGTTTTACCTTTTAAAGAGCGCGAAATAATCTAAAACTAGATGATAATCCTTTGGTGTCCAAAATCAACGGTTTTCGAGTTTCGAGAAAAAATGTTGAAAAATTCCAAGTTTTATTTAAAACACAATTTTTTTCAAGAAAACAAAACTTTTTTACATAATAATACAATCGACGCCCCTCTTCGGATAGTAAATTTAACGGACCATAACTATACTTTACTAGATTAAAAGAGCAAAACCGGAAATACGAAACAAAGCAAAAAAATAAATTCACACTAATCAAAATTCATTTTTCTTGAATAAAATTAAGCTTCAACTTTAAGCTTGAACCTTAATTTTAGTCAATTGTAGCTTTAATTTTCTGAAAATTTTGCCATAGAGCAGAATTGTTACTGTTAATTATAAGAAAACTTTAAATATGATAAAAATAAATTGCTTAAACCGGGGAATCTGGGGGGAAATACCGCATTTGATATTTAATCCCCCCTCGCTGGTATTATATTGCATTTAGGTTGTTTTAAAAGTTCATCTATTGATCGTGATGACTTTCTTAGTCAATTTTGCTCGTAATCACAGAGGGACACTGTGGTACACGCCCCCATCGATAAAAATAATAAAATTTAAATTATATAAAAATTAGTTTTGTAAAATTATTAATTTAATTTTTTAAAAGGATAACCCCCTCCGCCATAAAATCAAAATCATAAAATAAAAGTAATCCCCAGGATATGGTCATAATTCTCAACAAAACTTAAATACACGTTTTTCTCTCGGCACTAGGGGAGGGGGTTTCCCCAGAACCCTCTACCTATCATAGATACATAGATATAAATATCACACCATCATAGCAACGGCTAAGTGGATATAACGGAAATCTTCAATTTATTTCTGATCTGATAAAAAAATAAAATGCATAGACCGAGGGTCTGGGGATGACACCATTGTACTTTATTTGGAAACGTTATACCTCCCTAGTGCCTCCTCCACTATCTTGTATTTTATGTTGTTTTATAAAGTTTCTATTAATCACTGAATACCATAAGTTTGCAAATTTAACAATTATACAATATGACTGTCCTGGGGGGATATTCCATGTTCCCCATATCTTTCGGTTCTTGGAACCTTACTGTTTTCTAGTTTGGGCTTTTGAAATTTGATATGTTAAATTTCTATTATTATTATTATTAGATTTTCTATTAGTATTAAAAATGCCACGTAACCATAGCAACCGCCAAGTAAATATTCCAAAATATTCAATTGATTTGTCTGGGGAGTCTGGGGAGCGTGGAACACTCTCCAGTGTCTAAGAATTAAGATGCAGAACATTAAATATAATAAATTATGCAGTGGCTTTATGATTTACTGATTTAATGTTCTGCATTCCAATTTCTTAGGCACTGGAGGGTGTTCCACACCCCCCAGACCCCCCGGTTAGCGCACTTTATTTTTATGAGCAGTAAATTGAAGATTTCAACATATCTGCTGAACCGTTGCTATGGTGACGTGACAGTTTCAGTAAGCATTGCGATATAATAGTTTAATAACAGATTTTCAGTCCGGGGGGTCTGGGGGGTGTGGAACATCCTCCAGTGCACACGTATTGGGATGCAGAACATTAAATGTTTACAAAGTCTGTAGAAGGTTTCACTGCTAATAAAAAAAAGACGGCATAATCGGGGAATCTATTCATATGGAAATTCCCCAGTATCCCAAAAAATCGAAATTTTATATTCTTTTAAAAAAGATCACCTAATACCGTAAGTTTGCACATTTTTCTTTTACAATTTGATCGTGCCGGCTGTATTCCATACCCCCAGACTGCCCGATCACTAAGACTGCGCGTATAGTGGATCCGTTTTCAGACGAATTCTGACGAACGAGAATTCTATCCTTCACTACGTATTACTGATCACTCGTATCTATGAGTCTCCGTCAAACTTGCAGTTCGTCGCAATTCGTCCAAAAACGTATCCACTGTACGCGCAGCCTAAAAATAGGTTTTCTAGTTTTGACTTATTAAATTTGATTATTATTATTACATTTTCTGTTATTAAAAATGCCACGTCACCATAGCAACGGCAAAATGGATATGCTAAAATCTTGCAGCACCCCACAGTGCAACAGTATTCGAAACCAATTCATTATATGTTTAAAATTATGTAGAAGCTTGATGATATCGCTATAGTTCTTTCTCTGCTCAGTGAAATACCCCCCCACCCTCGGTGCACCAAGATCGAAATTTGGCGTTCTTCTAAAAAAGATAACTTGATACTGACAACCGTAAGTTTGCACATTTTTCTTTTAGAATGCGAGTGTGCCTGGGTGTGCCTCTAAATCTGGGTTTTTTAATTTTGGCTTCTGAGATTTGACTCCTTAAATTTCTGTTATTATTCCATAAATTTTCAATTATTAAAAATGCCACGTCACCATGGCAATTGAAAAGTTGATATGCTGAGATCTTCAATTGACTTCTGATAAAAAATAGACTGTGTAAACCGGGGGGTGCCTAAGCATCGGGAAGCAAAATATAAAATGTTAGATATAAAAAGTTCCTCCTTTGATTATTGGTTATTTTAAATTAAATCGTAACAGTAAATTATTTAAATTGTAAATTTATGATAATGACCGGCCACTTTTGACAATGACCGACCACTTTTGATACTTATTTTTTTATATACAACGGCCATTTTTGATTATGACCGATTATTACGGATCATAAAACTACTGCATAATTAGTATATATTTAATGTTCTGCATCTTATTCTTGTGCACTGGAGGGTGTTCCACACCCCCCAGACCCCCCGGTTTGCGCACTTTATTTTTATAAGCTGTAAATTGAAGATTTTAACATTATCTGCTGAACCGTTGCTATGGTGACGTGACATTTTCCGTAACCGTTGCGATATAATAGTTTAATAACAGATTTTCAGTCCGGGGGGTCTGGGGGGTGTGGAACACCCTCCAGTGCACAAGTATTGGGATGCAGAACATTAAATGTTCACAAGGTAGCTGAAATTTTTTGACACAATGACGACCGAAAGCAACGGCCGTAATGGATATGGTAAAATCTTCAATTCACTACTAATAAAAAAAACTACAGAACCGGGGAGTCTATGCATATAGAATCCCCCTAGATCGAAATTTTATGTTCTTTAAAAAAATCATTTAATACTGACGACCGTAAGTTTAAACATTTTTCTTTTACGATTTCAGTGTGTTTGGGAAAAAAAAGGAAATTTCTGCCAGCTCGGTCAAATTCTTTGAGTTTCCAAAATTATAAATATTTATTAGATCACAATGTTTACAGCAAGAATTTTACGAAAACAAAATTTATGACGAGTTTTAATTAAATAATAACGAGGTAGATGTCGCCAACGGCAGGTTTCGCGAATTTTTATGTACCAGAAGGTAAATGGTCGATTTATACTCGTCATTTAACATTTAGCATTTAAGACTTAAGAAAATTAACAATAGAAATTGTGTATAGAACTTTGTAACCATTGGTTAAAACCAATTTTAATCCTCTTAAGTCTTAAATGCTAAATGTTAAATGACGAGTATATATCGACCAAAAATAAATTATAAAGTATTTAAACAATGTTTGCAAAACTAATTTAACTCCAAATTATTGTTAATATTTAAGGCATTATTTTAAGGCAAAGGTTTCGAAGTTTAAGAAAAATTGTACAAAGTTACATTTTTGATAAAGTTTTGTGAACGAAAATATAAGGAAAGTAAAGCATCATACTTACCAATAAAATACAAGAAACTACACACAAAAAAGATCAGTTATTTAAGTTGGCACCGTGCGACATTGGAAATCTATAAAAAAAAATTAGGCATCGACTGCCAGATTGACAAAATAAATCAATACAATGAGTAACCAGTATTGAACGATAAAAAGGAAAAATGCAGAAATGTTTAAGAATTGGAATTTCTAGATCACATGGTAAAATTCTTAATGTACAACTCACTGCAGCTCTACATTCTTCAACAATATAACAACAATAAAAACCGACATTAGTTTTAACAAATATTTTTATACGAAGACATTTTAAATAATTAAAATGCATGTTAATTTTAAGTTGATGTTTTGAAACATAAAATTTAGATTTCATGTACAAAGCAATTTTAACTTTGGTTATGCATATTTTCATGCGCTTGAAAAATCATTTTGTTATAAATAAATTTATATTTCATACCGTTGATCGAGTTGAAATTATTTGTAAATCTAAGGAACCTGAGCTAGTTGGAAGAACGTCCGCAAGTATGTAGGAAACTTAATAGGTTAGTTTGCTTATGGTAAGAAAATTTTTCCGAAAGTTCAACAAAATCAAATTAAATTTCAATTTCAAAAATATCATAGCAATATGCACATTTTTCTTTTATAATTGGGGAGTATGGCATACTCCCCCAGCCCCCTAAATTAAGATTTTCTAGTCCGATTAGTTACTTGAAATTTGACTTTTAAATTTAGAATTAATTCCAATTTTTAATAATTTTTCTTATTTTCCAATTTTTTAAAGAGGTTTTCAGCTGTACAATTCAACAGGTATGCAATTGAAAAAAAAACAGTAACTCTGTCATTTCGACAGAGAAATTTGATTGGAAGATGATAATAATCTCTCTCTAGTAATCGTGATCCCATAGGATTCTCTTTTTTTTTTCATTTTTATATTAATTTCATAGTATGCACACACGAGAAAACGTTAGTGGATCGCACAAAAATTTGAGAATGCTGTTTTTTTAAATTGCCCCAAGGCGCTTTTTCTGCCAATTATTTTCATCGTAGTAGGCTGTTGAAAATTTTCCTTTTCTGTTTTTTCTTTTATTTTCATACAAAATTCTTACTTTACCAATGGACGGAGTGCCTTTTGTGCAATTATTCAAATAAATTTTTTTATTTTTAAAAAAAATCTTTTTATTTTCCGAAATGTGAGCTAATAATATAGATGAACACTGATGATGAATTTTTACTAAATTGCAGCAGTTAGCCCACACTGCAATAGACGAACACGGCTGTTTATCAATGACATTTGACTCTTATGAAATCACCATTTATTATAGTTCATAAAATATTGTTTTCCTTATTCAATGTTATTTCATTAGTAATGCAAAGGCGCCATTACCGCTATGTATGATTATTTGATAATAAAACCATTTTTATTGAAAAAAGTTGTTTTTTAAACACGGCAGCAATGTAAACAAGAATTAATCATAACTCCCAGTTCAAACTGCAATTAATGATTTCAACAGAGGTTCTAAAAAGCTGAAGAGTTGTGAAGGCAGAAAAGCACTCAATTGCATTTTTGGATTCAGATTGTGTATACAAAAAGCTACTATGTATACATATTTAATGGATCACTTAGGTTGCATGCGAGTGGGGAAACCTCACCCACGTGTTTAATTTCAAATTTGTTCGGTCTATTTTGCATGCTAGAGGGTGAGAAATGGGTGCGCTGTTCCATAAACTTGCTCGAGTATGATTAATAATTTTGGTATCTCTTCGGTGCACGGAAAGGTGAAGGTGTGATGAAATAATTTTCTCACATATCTCGAGAATTAAGTCATCAAAATTCTACTTTATTTTTAAATCATCAGAATAGAGGAAACCCATGACGATGAGGAGAATACTTGGGTTCAAGTTTGTTGCAACCTGAGAAATTCCAATTAGTTCAATCAAATTAGCTTGGCTAAGCGTGCAGAAAATAAATAAAACCACAAATAGGGAATGAATGCGTTTTCTGCTCAATTAAATAAATTGTTAATCGATATTTTGCCGAAGACGTTTGTTTATGCGAACTGTGCTCCTTTTATCGAAGGTCGTTTCCAAAAATATGATAAACCACTATTTATATTATAAAAAGTATATGAAAACATTGCGCGCTTATGGAAAAGCAAAAATTTCAAAATAGTAAATTCAAAAATTACCTGTAAACAATCCAGCGCACTCGAGGGGTCAATTTAAACTTTGTATTTTAAACTGCAATCACAAAATACGCGAAAAGTTGAACCGCGACTCGAAAGAGCGTTTTTTGCGTAAACTACGTACGTGCCGCGTTTTTCCACGCAACTTCTGCAAGAGCTGAGAGCAACTGGTGGCTTTTGTAATATTTCGCTTCTATTTTGTAATTCGTAATGGGTTCTCAGTTCACAAAAGAAATCAACTTGATGACGGCATCACCAGAAACGAACAGTGACGATTCGACCAACCGTCCGGCGCATAAAACCTGTCAGGCAACCACCATGAAGGAATCCGAATAAATTTTAGTAGGTAGGTATAGGTAGATAAACACGTATGCGAAGGTGTGGACTCGCTGCCGTTGTATTCAGGTCATGTGTGAATAAAAATAACTTTCGGTCGTCGTCGCAGGGCAATTATAACGTTTTTCTTCCGTCATGCAATAATAATAATATGTAACACGAATCTAAATTTGTCTAATTATAAAAAAACATGCGTGATAACGGATATGAAATTCAAAATACATTATCCCCGCCACAGTGGTTCCCAAACTTTTTTCGTCTGGGGAACCCCCTTCGTCGTCCTCTGTTTACAAACCTCTGCAAATCGAAGACTAAGTTCGAGGTTTTTCATGCTCATTTAAAACAGCTGAACAAATTTCGCCGCAATTTTTGAAATTATCTTGATGACAGGTCACGGGAGGGGAATAAATTAAAAAAATTATTTATGTACCTAATAATAATTTCTTGGACAAACTCAACAACTTTGCATCCCAGATATGACAACAATGTCCTAAGAGATGGCGCTGCGTACGTCCATCCAAGCGATAGTGACGGAAAAATCATCACAAACTGAAGATCTAAAAGCGCGAATTGGCCAAAAGAGATATGCAGTTCCCACTACTACCGTCTCTATCGCTACCTCCGCAAACTGCACACCTGAAGGTCGTCACTTCTGCAAGCATCGCGCCGCCAAAGGCAAACAAGAAAAAGAGTAACCAAGTCGAAAGTTGAATCCTCGCAAATGATGACCGCGGTTGGAGTACGCCAACTGGGCCTTTTTCCTGTGATTATTTTACAAATGTTTTTAGAATTAGGCAGAGAACGTTAATACGAGTGGAATGTACTAAGGATGAATTCGATATTTGCAATAATAACGCCAAAAATCGATTTTGAAAATCACGAAATACGGGAAAATTATTCATTTTCATGACAGTACGTGCATTTCAATATGCATGGAAAGGTGCTGGGGCGGGGCCTACTAGAGCAGCGAAAAGTGGGGATTAGTCGCTCCCTGAGATCCGCCGCGTCAACTTGGAAACTTTTCGAGTTGGAGCCGCTTAAGGGATGTTTTTAATGAGTTTAGCACGTGTCAAAACCGTTCTGAGCGCCGTACGAGCCCCGGAGGGGCGAGGGCGGCTGCGGAGAATAGGTTTTGACAGTGCAACCACCTCAGAAACGAATTCACACAAAAAGTGATTTTTTTTAGAAAATACTCCTTAAATCGATGCAATTCCATGTTTTATTCAAATAACAGTACACATATGTGACGTCTGCATCAAAAATGTGATAAAATACGTAATTTTTTGTAAAATTGCTACAAACAATTCAAAATGGGCGGGGCTTGAGGTTCAAATGTAGCCTATCATGGATACGTATTTCAATTTTTGAGTTTTTAATGCCTAAACGTGAAAATTTTTGAATCATCCTTAGCTTATAATATTTCTAATAATGTTCTTTTTCATAATATTATACCATTTTTATAGGGAATTTGCTATTTTCGAGGCCCAGTTCCCGTACCCTACCCCGGGAAAAGGGTTTTAAAAAATTGTATCTACCGAAGTTTTCCATTTCAGCCCGAAACATACAACGGCCATTTTCATTATAACTGGTCCTCATGTATAATAAAGCTACTGCATAATTTATTATATTTAATGTTCTGCATCTCAATTCTTACGCACTGGGGGTATTTCACACCCCCAGACCCCTAGTTTGCGTACTTTATTTTTATGAGCAGTAAATTGAAGATTTCAACATATCTACTGAACCGTTGCTATAGTGACGTGACATTTTCAGAAAGCATTGCGATATAATAGTTTAATAACAGATTTTTAGTCCGGGGGGTCTGGGGGGTGTGGAACACCCTCCAGTGCCTAAGAATTGAGATGCAGAACATTAAATATAATAAATTATGCAGTAGCTTTATGATTTACTGATTTAATGTTCTGCATCCCAATTCTTAGGCACTGGAGGGTGTTCCACACCCCAGACCCCCGGTTTGCGCACTTTATTTTTATGAGCAGTAAATTGAAGATTTCAACATATCTGCTGAACCGTTGCTATGGTGACGTGACATTTTCAGTAACCATTGCGATATAATAGTTTAATAACAGATTTTCAATCCGGGGGGTCTGGGGGGTGTGGAACACCCTCCAGTGCCTAAGAATTGAGATGCAGAACATTAAATATAATAAATTATGCAGTAGCTTTATGATTTACTGATTTAATGTTCTGCATCTCAATTCTTAGGCACTGGAGGGTCCAGTGCACAAGTATTGAGATATAGAACATTAAAGTATGCAGAAAGTTTATAGTAGCGCTGTAACGATGACATTTTCAAACTTACAAAAATATTCTGGTATAAAAACCTCATGGACTTATCAACACCAGTTGAACTATAGCAATATATACAGGGTGTCCTCGTGACCGTGGAGAACCTTTGAGGTGGTGATAAAGGACACTTTTCTAAGACAAATTTTCAAATAAAATTTTTGTCCAAGTCCAAACCCTTGGGGGTACCTCCTTTAAAGCAATTTTTTGAATTTCTGATTTCAAACGGTCATAGCTCCGATATTATTGATTTTTTAGACTTAATAGATTAGAACTTTTTAAAGATCACTCGCTTATCTACAAATTAGGTTATAACCTCCTATTGTTTAGGATGAACAGATTTCGAGTTATGAATTAAATTAAGAAAAGAAATGTCAAAAAAATTGCAAGTTTTATTTTTTCATTTTTCTTGCGAATCCTGTATCTTTTAAACGAAACTACGTACAAAAATCAAACGGCCCAATTCGGATAAAAAATTTAACGGCTTATAACTTGAGCTTTTTATTTTTTTTGAAAACCAACCCATTTCTCAAAAAATCCCAAAATAATCAACAAGGTCGGTAAAAAAAAATTAATAGTCACACAGAGTGTTCCTGTATTCACGGTAAATCTTTGAGGTTGTGATAAAGGACACTTTTCTAAGACAAATTTTCAAATAAAATGTTTGTCCAAGTCCAAACCCTTGTTTGGAAAAAATCGTGTATTCCTGGGCTATTTTTATAATTTTTGGAATTTATTAAGCTCTTTACCACTGACGCGCATGATTGGATTAACGAGATTATTTAAAATAATCTGCTTTACCCCTCCATAAGCATTTTTAAATACGGTACTGCGAGGGGACAAATATATCGTAGAAAGAAGTGTCAAGGTTAGTAAATTTTCTAGTTTCCCAATGCTGCGATAGGTGGTCTAGCGGATTTGGAGAGAGACTGAAGGAAGCGCAAGACAAAGCTCTGAATGAGTAAATGCATAGAAATAGAACAGGAAATCCACAAGGTAATTAAGAACATCATTATCGCTTTTTGGTCACTTTAGATTATCGACAACTTTTGAGCGATCTTTGGATTACTTTTTGATACCGCTTACCGACCATTTTGCTTACCGGCGACTTTTCATAATGCCCGGCGACTTTTGATCATGCCCGGCCATTTTTGATAAAGCCACTATAGATAACTTTTGATAATGACCGCCTACTTTTGATAATGACCGGCTACATTTAGTGATTGACCTTTCTTTATATACAACGGCCATTTTTGATTATGACCGGTTATCACATATTATAAAGCTACTGCATAATTTGTATATATTTAATATTCTGCATCTTATTCTTGTGCACTGGAGGGTGTTCCACATCCCCAGACCCCCCGGTTTGCGCACTTTATTTTTATAAGCTGTAAATTGAAGATTTCAACATATCTGCTGAACCGTTGCCATGTTGACGCGAAATTTTCAGTAACCATTGCGATATAATAGTTTAATAACAGATTTTCAACTAGGGGTCTGGGGGGTGTGGAACACCCTCCAGTGCCTAAGAATTGAGATGCAGAACATTAAATATAATAAATTATGCAGTATCTTTATTATTTACTGATTTAATGTTCTGCATCCCAATTCTTAGGCACTGGAGGGTGTTCCACACCCCGGTTTGCGCACTTTACTTTTATGAGCTGTAAATTGAAGATTTTAACATATCTGCTGAAGCGTTGCTATGGTGACGTGGCATTTTCTGTAACCATTGCGATATAATAGTTTAATAACAGTTTTACAGTCCGGGGGGGTGTGGAACACCCTCCAGTGCACAAGGATTGAGATGTAGAACATTAAAGTATGCAGAAAGTTTATGATAGCGCTGTAACGATGAAATTTTTCAAACTTACAAAAAACATTCTAGTAGACCCATCAACATCAGTTGAACTATAGCAATATAATATATATATCACAATTTGTGTGTATCTGGAGGGAATACCCCCCCCCCCCCAGACTCGATTAACATTTTATGTTGTTGATAGATTCCCCTACTTATTTTAACTATTTTTTGTGATACTCCCCAGCTGTTGTTGGTTTATTACTATAATTTTTGATGAGGTTTTATTTAATCTAAAATAACATAATATGAAATGTGCAAAATATTTTTAAATTGTGTAAAAAATTGCCGTGGTTGCGTTAGTCAAAAGTCGGCGGCTCTCGGCCGCAGTAGAACGGTGCTACTCGGCAAAGTGAAGATATTGACCGGACAGATACCAGGGAGCGATTGGTAGCTCCTCTCCGATTATGGGTGTCGATCCACGTACAATGCACGGACTGGTGATAGAATGTGTTGAATTTATAGCGTAACATTACGCAATAATGCTCTTATATACGTGTTTCTTATGGAAAATTCGTGATTTTCAAATTTAAATTGTGGGCTTATTTAAGAACCTACCAAACTCATCCTCACCTTAAAAGACTTCTTAAATAACCCTTTTTCGTTTGATGAAGCCATTTCTATAGGAAAAAGTATATTTTCGAGTTCGGGAATTTTAACTCTGGCCGAATTGCAATATTTAATTTTGAATTTCTTTGTCAAATAAATAAAAATGCCTTCTGAAACATTCATAAAAAGCGCTCCAAGTATTTTTTATATCAGATACCTATACTTTTTTTCTATTACATTATTATTTAATTTGCTAAGTGTCTTCGTTCTACGGCGACCCTTCACAACTTTCCGCCCCAAAACTGTAGCACTAGTTCGCCATTACAAGCAACTATAATTTAATTAGCGAGGGTGGCTAATACCATTAGGACGATTTATCATTTTTATTACCTCCGAGACAGAAGTAGTGTTATTTAGATAAGTTCAATCCCAAGAGATTTTACAAAACAAATTCCTTTACTTTTTCAGATTTTCCCCGGTTAAATTCGTAATAATAATAAAAGAAATTCAAATTTTCTCAATATTAAATTAATCTAATTTTGTATAGTTCATTTGTCCAGCCCGGTATATTAAACGAGGAAACTAACGCTATAGAGGCGGATGTTAAGAAATGAAGTGGATCGTGTGCATTGGCATGTTCTTAAATAATTCAAGTACTAAATTAAACTGTAAAAATTCTCGTAAATATCAATTTACGAGGAAAATCTTTTATATATCTTCAATTTCTTTATTCGCTTTTTTTAATAAATTTTTATCTTTTTAAAATTTCAAAAAATTTTCTCTGCCTAAACACAAAATTTGTACAATTTTAAAACCCCTGACATTCATTTTCCTGACGAGTGGAAACTCTGTTTAGCAGATGGTATTTGGAAGAAAAGGATCGAAGTTGCACAAAATATTTATTTTCCTAATACTAAATACATAATTCATTTTACCAATTTTACAGAAACAGAATTTGATCTTTCAAATCTGCAGTGTGTTTTGGTCCACCATTTCTGGTGAATTCTTTGAGCCGTTTTTATTGAATCACCTGAAACATTAAAATAAAAAATTGAATTGTTGTCAATTTTGACTTACCAATTGCTTCAATTGAAAAATTTCTTCTGTCAAAGGTAAATGGTTCTTCCACTTCTTTGAAAACCCTCTTAGTCGTTTCCCATTCGTTAAACCTGGAACCAGTGCTTAACGATTCATTCATAGCACTTAGGAATAGCTCCCACCGTGGGAGAAAGAAATGGGATGCAATACCTGAAACAAACAAAATGTTTACATAATCTTTGGAGTGCTTCTTGAACGTTTTCACCTGACCACTGTTTGTTCGCATAATCGACAATCTCTCCGTTTGGTCCCCACAGGGTAATTTGATTCCTTGCGTTATATTCAAATAAAATTTCATCCTGAAATTTGAAATTTGCCTCAAGGTGTACTAAACGGAACAAATGCAAACCTCGCTGTTATTAGCAGCATTTTTAGCATCACTTAGCCATCGGCCTAACAAAAACGCTTCGTTTGTTTTCAAAATGTCCTCCAGGTCGTTCAAAATGTCCAAAAACGATTGGGACGAATTCCTAAATAAAATAAAGTTCAGTTTTCTAAATTCCCATTATTCCATGTTTTACCTAAATTCTTCAGTTTGATTATCTCTGTAATTTTCTATCAATTTGCTGTAATATTGGTCGCCCAAATTTTGAAGAGCTTGTCGGGTTATATCAACTAAATCGTGCTGATACGCACTGCTGTTTCCTAATCTATCAGAGCTTAGAAGAAATAAATTCCAGGCCTCCATAAAGTCGCAATTGCTGTACCAAGACTGAAAATATGTGATTAAGAACAGCTGCTCTCCGTAGCACTGCTTACCCATGGTTGAATCCGCAGGCTTGGTCGCCTGTTTATAGTGTACTTTCCCCTCATTTTATCTAATCCAGAATAATCATACACCGTGTCCTAAAATCAATTGGGTCAAATTTTGGATCCTAACTTTGGAAAATTGTACTTTTAAAATCTTCCATGCTGCAAAGACACTGGAATCGCTTTTCCCGTACCTCCTTATCGCATACTGTTCCAACCACACCGTTAAATTGACAGGTTTTCTTCGCCATGCCATTTCGTTCATTAGATCGTAAACCACATAATTTGGATTGATTCCTTCGGGCGTTAATCCAGTTCCAATTATCGTGCTATTTTGAAGAGTTCGTGCTTCAAAAACTCGCTGAAATGTAAAAATGGAATGAGCGTCACTAAGGAGAGACTCTTACCGTGTTGATGATGTCGAGAGATCCAAACATTCCTAAAGTTGCTCCGAAATTATGGAGCATGCACCAAATGAACGGTTGACCGAAATACGATTTCAGCCTTCCATACTGAGGCCACTGCTCGGATTGTAAATCTAAAACGATCATTTTTCCCAACGGAACAGATGTTAACAGAGCTTCAGCTCGCTCTTCGTTCCAGAAAGGAAAATCGTGCACAAATAACCAACCTTGCATTATCCTGTCAAAACACAAAATCATCAAACAATGAGATATGAAAAACGACGAGAACTCACCAGATAGCTTTGGGATCGGCCGACTGAATTGCGGAATACACGGAAGCACCCATTTTATTTATGTAATCAAAACTGGCATTTGTTGGAAGATTTTCATTGAAGGTGTCACAATTGTAAGCATGGTTTGTTCCAAACTCGGCTGTTAGCTGGAAGAAGAAGTTAAATTTGCTTTTATTTATGTTTTATTGTTACCTCTGAAATGTACATGCTGCCCACGGTTTGAAACAACGGATCGGTGGGTTCCAAGACGTATGGACAACAATATGAACCGCTAAATTTGTTCCAAGGTGGAGTTGTTGACAATTTAGCCGAGGGGAACAATCTGTTCGGTAAAAAGAGTTAGTAGTAATATTAAAAGTTGAGTCTTGTAGTGGGGTCTTTAATTTCCTAATCGAAACTTTTGATAAGTCCTCAACCCACAATCGTCATTAAAGACAAGAAAAAATTAGTTTTACCTTTCGAAAGCTCTTGGTACGTGTCCAGCAAAAGCTGGAAGAACTGGCGTAACTCCAAAATTTCTGAACCGTTTCAATATTTTATGTTGCAGCATTAACGACCTCGTGTGCCAAGCATCTGAAAGAGGGCCACCCCAGCCTCTAATATTCCCCATTCTTGTCCTAGCAAGAAAATTTTAATCAACGGTAAAATCAACTTAGCGGATTTACCAAGACAAAAAAGCTGGGCCCCCAAAATGTTCGTCAATTTCATCTTCCGTCATATTTAATTTTTTGTAGGTCCGCTTCCAAATTGCTTCTTGTCCGTTGAAGGCCAACACCAAATTAAATGAATTTAAAACCATCCAATCGATGTGTTTTTCCCATTGCTTCCAGTCCCACCACACAAAACTATAACTGGGTGTGCAAACATTTTGATAGTAGCGAAACCTGCAAGCCATAATGATCAGTCAAAATTTGCAATTTTCAGATTGTTTGAGTAAAAACCTGTCGTTGGAAGTGACGGTTATGTTAACTTCTGGTAAAGTTGGAGGTAGGTTTAAATTGCTTTGGTCCCACGAGATGTGACACAAGCAGTAATATTTTAGATAATGATGAAATCCGGTTGCTGCCGCGACACCGCTGCTTCCAGAAACGATTACAGTTTCGTTGGCGACTTTTTTTAACTAAAAGAAGTTTATTAAAATTCCAAAAAAGAAGCGTTCTGCCTACCTTAAAGGTGTCTTTGCCCGGAGGGCCTATGGAAGGGTCCACTTCCACTTGAAAGTTGTGAGCTCTCTGGGGAAGTATTCGGGCTATTAAATTTAAAACTTCGGTTTGCTGAGTTTCCGGAGACGAATTCGGTTTTAAATCCTCGTAGATTAAATCCAAACCTGAAGAAAATTGAAAGAAATATTTTTTTAGGAAATAACAGCCAACCACTTACCGTAAATTGTAGAAAAACAAAAAAATAGTGCAAATAAATAAATATTCATAATTATTTGTTTTTGTTCTGAGGATTTTCTAACTTTTTTGTACTAATCAAGTGACACTCTTATCATACAAACATCTTATCAAGCGTACTCTGACCCCCTTGATTGATAAATAAAGAAAACATTCACGAAGACCTTAAATAGATAATTATTTAAGCAATTTATAAGAATAAATGATGAACGATGGTGTTAACCAAGAAGGGGGGAAGGGGAGATTGAACAATTAATTTCAATTCCAGTAATTTCAAATTGATCAAAATAATTTTCTAATTTTCACTACATTTAATTTTTGCAACACATACCACAATTACCACACCTTGACTTAAATTGTTTTTATTATTTAAGTGTTAATAATTTTAAATTTATTCCAAGGCAATCTCAGATGTCCTCGAATGATTTATTCATACATAGTAGTTTTTTATTAAAATATCTTTCATTGTGTCATAAAGTGGCATCGTGTTTGTACTAGTGCTACTTTCGGTGTTTTGACTTTGGCGATTTTGTTTTCGATGCTTTTGTTTTTAAAAATACTAGTGGTATTTTCGGTGCTTTTGTTTTCGGCGTTTGGACGTGATAATCAAATTCCTACTTTGCCATCGACTGAAAGAAAAAAAAACTATTAGTTAACTTTCTGGTTATGGAAACTTTCTAGTATTTGGTTAAAGCTCGGGAACGTAGTTTTGATCCAGTAATCCCGAAAAAACTTAGGCCTTTTTAGCGAAACACTGTAGGTCCCTGCCTTAGTTTGATAATCAGTTATGAGAGTTCATCGGATATTGGCTTCCATGCGGGTGGGCTGGCGGGGTGAGCAAGTCAAACCGATGCAAATTCCGTGACCGCTATTGGAACCAAACTATACAGACATGTAAGAGAAGAAAGCTTGATTGGTTTCTAATTTTGAAATTTTTTCAAGTCCAAAGTTGTTGCATTGTATGTGTCACTTGCTAGTGGATAAGTGCTACAAGTCAAGTCGAACACTCATATTAAAAAGCAGTATTAGTAATTTTTACTTTTACTACTGCAATATGTATTATTGGACTACACAAATTTAATCAACAACTACAAATAATCACAATATTTTATATGACTGGATCTCGAAGGTACCTCCTCACTTCTCGGACGGCGCCATGTTTCACACCTGCAAATCAAAAAATATGTTAGAACAATAATTTTTAAAAACATTTATAAATTATCATTCTAAATTTTTATGATTAACAAAAATTACCAATTATTATTCAGAGAATTTCAGGATCGTAATCGGGTTCGTGGGATCTACGTGAGCACCTAGAGGGCTTCCGATAATATTTTCATCAGGGGTTCAATTTTTTTTTACTTGCTGAAAAAGAGAGCGGAGTATTACAAATCTTACGTAAGATAAAAAAATTAAAAAATAATGAAAATAAATTTTAATAAAAGTTTTGAAAAAATTCTTATGTCTTATCCTTTTGGGAAGGGAAATTCACGATTTTCTTGTTTTTACTTATACAAAAGAGTCGAAGGTCTAAAATCATTGAAAGTTCTTGCAGTAAAAATCATAAAGCACCCAAAATGTTTGGTCGCCTATACAACCTACGCTGCGATTTATCTGTCGCTTTTGATGCTAAACACAGCTTTTTTAAAATTTAGTTTTACTAAAAAATATACATTTTATTGTGTTACTTTATCAAGTATTTTTTGAGATTCAGAAGTTTGGATTCATAGTTAACGGTCTTGGTAGGTTGTTAGCAGCCAGTGTTTTACAATTGTTTTTATTACAAAACGATTACCTCTATGACGAAGAGTGGAGATCAAATTTTTAGAGCACAGAACGATAAAAACACAAAAACACTGAATGTTGTTCGAAGAGTAATCAATGAGTTATGTTAAAAATAAGAAACAAGAAAAGGTCAAAAATTCATTTGTTCGTAAAAAAAATAGTTTGGGATTCCATGGCGTAACATTTTTAAAATTTGAACATACAGAGAATTTTAAATTAATCGAGATATCCTAATACAAAATTAATTCTCCTTTAATTCTTTTAAAAGCTTAGTCTACTAAATTAGATAATATAAAAAAGTAAAAATATGGAAATAGGGATACCACAAAATTTTGACAGCAAATATATGATTCTCGTTTCATTTTGAACTTTTAAAATCCTAAAATTACATTAATAATGTTTGAACTTAGTGACTCCTGCTAGAACAAGGATTAAATAAAATTATTTGAATGTACCTAACCTGTCATTTTCAAATGCTGCATTGTACCACAGCAAGCTGGCATCCAAATTCTATGCATTGTTGTACCATTCCATTTACTATGAAGGTAAACCAAAAGAAATTCATAATTTATCTAACCAAATTGCTTGCAAATTTTATACGTCGCATTAGTGCAGCGTCAGCTATTGTGACAGGTCAGGTTTTTGGTTCCAAACAATGGCATTTTAACATGGGAAATTTCCTTATTTTGTGAATTTTTCAGTTAATTGGAATATTTAAGGAAATATTTTTCTACGATAAGGTACCTGTATGCATTAGAAATATTACACATTCATTTTAAGCATGATTTATAAGCGATGACGTTAGTAATTCGCTTCTGAAAAAAATGAGGTTATGACACCTAATTACTTGAATTTTTATTTTAGCTGTATTTTGTATTCCTTTGTGCATTAAACGACTTAAAAGTAACGTTCGAAAGTAGAACGAAGCCGGATTGAGATCGTGAATGAAGTTTTGATAAAATTACCCAATTTGTTATAATCAAGTAACATTCCAGTGTAGATAACTACAAACGTCTTCGTGTAAGTAATTATTTATGTAGCGCTTTATTTTAGATCTCAATGTGATTACGATGGACCCCATACTCTGAACATTATTATTAACAAAATAACGTACATTATTAACAAAAGAGAACAATGCAAATTCTGTACATTTCCTAAAGATGAAAAGATGGAGTCGAAGGTGGAAAAACCTAAGGAAAGAACTGTTGAGTTAGGGTATACTTTCATTTACTTTTTTGTGGTTAGTTTACATCATAAATACCTGTTTTAGATTAAACCAGAAACCTGGCGTGAAGTACGAGTTTGTAGTTGCAGTTTTAAAGACGCAATAAGGAAAAGTGGATTAGCAATATTTTAACATAACACAGCGACAAGGTTTATTATTTCTTCACGTTTATTGATAAAAAAGGAAAGCAAAGTGAAGAAAAATTTGACCAAGCAAAACTATGTAAAGGCCAGAGCGCTTCGCTTCGTTACCGAAGTAAGTTACTTACAAAAATTGCAAACTGAAAGCAGTGTTTTATATAATATTTACTATTTTAGTTGTCCACGACAAGATTTATATGTAACATGTTTCTTTTATGGCCGAGGTTGAAATTTACTTACCGCCAATTCAAGTAAACAATTGACATTAGCACGATTAATTGCTAACGTAAGGCATCCCGGTTTGAATCCAGATACAAGCTCACTTTGTATGGTCGTCTCTGTGCTTCGAAAGGTATATAAAGACGGTGGTCCTCCTATATTAATGAATTGCCACCATTAACAATAAGATAGGGTTACAGGCACATCTGAGGCCAGCCTAACAAGCTACTTCAGATGTAAAATAAATAGTATGCTCACAGTACTAGCAGTAGCTGCGGAACTTCGCCGAGGTTACTGTTGAATATTACAGGACTTGGTCCTAAGTTAAGAGATATATTATGTTGAACGATTAAAAAAAGACACACGACGCTTCCGACAGACCAGATACTTCTTATATTATTGTATATACTTTTTAATAGGAGTTTTATTAATAGTTACTCATCAGCCTGCATAAATAATAAGAATTACAAATTTTTAAAATTCGAAATTATGCAGATTGAAATTTACTGCTTTCTCACAATGATAAAATTAACCATAAGTGGGATATCATGTACCATATCTGTGAATACATCTCTAAAATACAGAAATTGTTAACAAAAGAAGAAAAATATGCTTTGATATTTTTAATTTAAATGAATTTGGAAATAAAACTAAATGTTTCTGTTAATTTTCATAATTTTTCAGGGTTTTAAAGACCAACTAATTGAAAATAGCACCTTCAGGTGAGCGAGGATCGACATGGAAATATAAAAATGTTGGATTTCATATAAATAATCAAACGCGATGCAAATTTTACGAACAATGTTAGAACATTGTTCGTAAAAACTACAGGATTTGATTTGGGGTGACGCTTTGGTGAGGAATTGTTGAATAAGAATTAAAAGGTGTGTTAAATGCTTTATTTAATTATTGATTATTAATAAATAACATGTAACATTTGAAAATTTTTGTAATGCATTTAAATTGTTTAATTAAGTGCTGTCATCTAACGACAAATCACTAAAATTTAAGTAGATTCCTATATTTCAATGTAGATTTCTACCTGGTGTCGGTAAAACAGGATTCTACTTATGTTTATGAATTCTGACATTAGTTTTGATATTTATCGTGAGATGGCGCAGCTGTTTTTATCGATTTTGTTAACCGCACTAAACTGTCAAATAATTTTAATCAACACAGAAAGTAAGACATTTGTGTTTGTTTTTAACTAATATTAATTAATGTAGACTTGTATATAATTTTTTACAGTATTCAAAAAGCAATGTTTTGTGATTTTTCTTGCGTGATTAAATGTAATTATAAAAGTTGGTACGTAACATCAATTATCGAGATGAAAGAAATGTCTGCATAAATCTGCTACATATTTTAATTAAAGGTCAGTTTCACATTGTTAGCTTTGTCGTTTTTAAATTAAATGTTGCATTCAAGTTAGGTCAAGTGAAAATCAAACGTCACTTGAAAATTTTTATATTGAAGTTCAAAATTTTATACAATTTGTCATATTCAAGTATCTTAGTTGGGGTAAGGGGAAAGCGTAATGTTATGGACTGTGGAAAAATACTTATAATTGTTATGTTTCAGAGTTTGGAAAACCAACCACACAAAAAAGTTTGATTTCGAGATTTTTTCAAGTTGCTTCAGGATTTTGGAAATCAAAGATGATTCAAGTTCCAGGACGATATCTTTTATTGGTTTCAAATTTTCATGAAGATTAGACGATGTGCAAATGTTGGTGCATCTGGAATATTGGAATAGCAGCAGTTGCCAGAATTATCGCCTACGGATTGATCTCGCTGCATTTATAAACGAAAGGTTAGTGAAGTTGAAAATCTTTTAGGTGGAGGGCTGTTTTTTTCTATTAATTTATAGTAAAAAAGAGAAAATTTATCAACTTTCAAAGGAGCTAGAGGAAAATTAATTTTAATTAGGATATTTCACGCATTTTAAATTCTCTGTTCAATTTTACAAATAATTTTACCTTAAAATTTGAAAACATTGAACAAATTAATAATACATTTTAAAATTTTACATTATTTACAGCAAATTAATCACCTGTTTTTTTATCTACTTATCTATTTCCTGCCAAATGTGATATTAAATTTTTTATTTGCATTAGTAATCATTAATTTTATGTGAATCATGTATGAACTTGTTTGAACATTGAATGCTAGTGATTATACAGAAACGTTTTATGCAATTATTAGCGAACAAATTAGTGGGTAACAAGGTTTAAATTTTATTATCAAATATTTTGGTCTTTGATTATCCTGCAATTGAAATGTCATTGTTTCAGCAGTTATTGGTGTATGTTATTAAACAGGACTGCCAGCCGGTCATTTTTTTATTTTCTAATGCCCGATTTCTTCAAGTTAGCAAACTTCAAGTTAAATTGACGAAATAACCAATCAAACGACAACAAAACAAATAAATCAATCATCTGATTGGTTATTTTATCAATTTAACCTGAAGTTTGCTAACTTGAAAATAACTACGAGTGAAGAAATCGGACATAAGTCATGTCATTATTTTGGACTGAGTCTAAACATTTAAGAGTCGCTGCTTCGTCTAAATGAATTTTCTCTTTATCTACAGTGGCTCCAGGAATTATTAGAACACCTTATACAATGCAAGTAATAATACGAAAACCTATTGATTATAGTTCAATAAATTTGAATTTAAATATATTGTACTAAATGACAACTAATCTATCTTCTATATATATAAAATGGATGTATGTTTGTGTGTGTGTTTGTGTGTGTTTGTTCCTTATAGACTCCTAGACCGTTGACATCCTAACCAAATTTTGCACAGTTACTCTAGGACCCTAAAGAGGTTTTCCGTAAAACCGGGACCGAAAAGCTTAATTTAAAAAAAAAGTGAAAAATTGCGGACGCGCATGAATGGAACGAGATTCCATACAGGGTGAATTTAAAATTATCTTCTATCTATATATATAAAAATGGATGTATGGTTGTGTGTTTGTGTGTGTGTTTGTTCCTTATAGACTCCTAGACCGTTCGACCGATCCAACCAAATTTTGCACAGTTACTCTCTAGGACCCTAAAGAGGTTTTCCGCTAAAACCGGGACCGAAAAGCAATTTAAAAAAGTGAAAAATTGCGGACGCGCATGAATGGAACGAGATTCCCATACAGGTGAATTTAAAATTATTCCCAACAGTGCGGCCTTCAGGCCCCAACTTGTCAGCTAGTAGTTAATATGATAAAAAACTGTCAAAAATTATATTTATTAACATAAAATTATAGAAAAATAAAACATGTACTGAAATTACAGTCAAACAATTATTAGAACGGTTACATAAAAGAAGTGAAAATGATTATTTATAAACCTATTAATATTTTGTTGAATATCCTTTCGCATCAATTACTGCCTGCAATCGTCTTGGCACCGATTCAATTAATTTTGGGTAATATCTTTTGATATTTTTTCCCATTCCGTAATAATACGGTTTTAATGCGTGTTTACTCGAAATATGATGCTGTCTAATTTTTTTCCAACTTCCACAAATTCTCAATTGGATTGAGGTCCGTGATTGGGGTGCGGTGAGTTGTTTTGGAACGTGATACAACAGCTATTCTTTTACAAGGTACGATGTACAGTGGGTCAATAAATTATTCGTCACCATAGAAAATATTCAAAATCTTACAAAATTTCTTACTAATACCTTTTCAATTTTTTTATTTCAATTTTATTATATGCACTGATACATTAGAATTGATATCATCAAGTAAAATAACTAATAAACTTGATTTGCATTCGTAGAAATAAGAAAAACAGAATGATAACGCAAATTCATGACAAATATTATTCTACAGTAACATAATACACGTTAGTAAGTATGATTTCATAATATAAAAGTTGCAATTTGATTATTACTATAGTAGATTCAGCATTAAATCAAAACAAAATCAAGTAGGGGAGAGGCAGGTTGTTATATGGGTTGTACATTGCAAATTTCAACTGCAATTTTATTCTAGGAATTTGTTATCTTATAGAAAGTACAAGCTGCGCATGATGCAGCTATAAATAAATTTGCAAACTCTTAAGAAATATATCACACAAGTATTGTGATGAAAGTGTTTTGTTAGTCAAAAGTAATTTTCTTGTGTGATTAATATTTTTAAAATTTGCTAAACGGTAAGTAATTAAGTAAAACTTTATAGGTTTTATAATATATATGTTTCACTTCAACTGTGATTATTTATTTTGATCTATCTTTAACGGTTTTATGAAAATAAAAAAACATATTTTGGTCCGAAGGGCACATTGTTACATCAGTAGGTGAGGTACATTGTTACATGTAACAACCTACCCATATTGACTACTATTAATTACCATTAGATTTTAATTCTTTGCTATTTTGTTGAAGGCTGTAACTATGGTAAGAACATACAAAGAAAAACCAATCGTGGTAACACACCTATTGAAGTATTCAAGCAAGCCACTAAGGCGGTCTTGGAAGATAAATTGTCTTTGAGAGATGCTGCTAGTCGTCATGAAATTAATTTCATGACACTTCAAAGATATATTAAGAAATCAAATTCGCACAGAATGAGAAACGAATTAACTGTAGGTACTAAACCTTCAATGGTTTTTACCAAAAACAAGAAAATGAATTATCTGTATATATTGAAGATTGTTCTAAAATATATTATGGATTAAACACCAGAGATGTACGAAAATTAGCTTATGAATTACCGTTGCAAATAATTGCATTTCAAATACCTGGAAAATCAGGAAATGGCATCTAAAGAGTGGTTAAAGGGTTATTTAAAGCGACACCCAAATTTATCGTACGTAAATCAACCATCTTCACGAGCTACATCATTAATCGTGCTAATACTAATTTGTTTTGACAATCTTGGTAAACTATCGACAAATATGGATTTCAACCAAACGATGTTTATAATATGGATAAAGGGACTCACCACGGTTCAGAAACCATCAAAATAATTGCAAAAAGGATCTAAACAAGTAGGGGAGTAACGTCAGGAGAAAGGGGATATTAGTAACTATGGCTTTAGCGGTAAACGCAACGGAAATTGTATGCCCCTATGTTGATTTTTCCCGAAAAAATTTCGGCCATTTATGACTTCGAGTGCACCTCCTGGAACTATCGGAGTCGCACATCCCTCTGGCTGGATGACTTCAGAAAATTTTTTGGTTTTTATTGAACGGTTTACCGCATTTACTCGGTGTACTAAGGACAACCCTGTTTTGCTTGTTCTAGATAACCATGTCTCACACCTCTCAATTCCTGTTCTTAACTATTGTAAAAATAATGGAGTAGTGCTTTTGAGTTTTCCTCCTCACACTTCTCACCGCCTTCAGCCACTGGACAGAACAGTTTATGGTCCTCTAAAGAGATATTTTAATCTTCATGCCGATGGATGGCTTAAATCGCACGCAGGCGTTCCTATGAGCATTTATGACATTCCAACAATTCTAAAAGAAGCCCTGCCTAATGCGTCTACACCTAGCAATATCCAAAAAGGATTTTTAGTTACAGGCATATGGCCATATAATAGAGAGATTTTTTCAGATGATGATTTTTTACCATCTGAAGTCAGAACAGAATGAAGAAAATGGTGCAAACGAATTAAATTTTGTCTTAAATTTACCTGATGACAGCGTCACAATTCGCCATAAAACTCCTTCGCCTGAACCTTCAACATCTACTGCTGCATTATCCACAGTTTTGACTGTTACTTATACCACGCCACAACAGTTAAAACCTTTTCCAAAAGCCCTCCACGCAAGCAAGGAGTTAATCGTCGAAAACGTAAATCTGCAGTGCTCACAGATACTCCGGTAAAAAATGCATTGGAACAAGAAGCCGAAGAAAAAGAAAACCGGAAGAGGAAAAGCGGAAAAGTTGTAGGAAACTAAATAGAAGCCACAAAAAGTAAGAAAAAAAACAGGAATTTGTAGATTTTGATGAATCTGAAAAGACGAAAACGATTCATTGTGTCTTGTGTGTTTAAAATCTTTTCAGAAACTAAAAATTTAGAATGGATTCAATGCACATCGTGCAAGAAAATGGCACATGTAAAATGTGGTGAAAATGATGACTTTTATGTGTGTGTTCATTGTTTATCCGATAATGACTAATTTTGTATGTTACAGTGTTTTTATAGATTAGAATTATTATTTTAATTATTTGTTTTAGTTGTGTAACAACTACCTCATATAAAGTAACAACATGCCCCACTATGGGGCATATTGTTACAGTACGGATAGGTTCCTTTAAAATAAAATAAAATTTTTTATGATATTTAGTGTATAAATAAAATAACCACTTAAAGCTAAATGTTTGTTTTATAATATGACTTATTTAGTTTTGTTCTTTAATTAATGCATTTCGTTAAAAAATTCAAACGTCAAAATTGTAACAACTGCCTCTTCCTACATTAGTTGGGTTTTATTTACTATTATGTGACAATAGGCCGTAAACAAAGCTAATCAACAATTGAAGAAAGGAAACTAGTGCTAAAATTGGTGTGTTAAAAAATCCTTCGTGAAACCAAAAGTATATTAGGAGAACACATTCAACGGTACGAGCAAAAATAAATAAAATAAAAATGCATCCACTTTTGTAAATAAGCCGGGTGAGTATGAAATTGTATTCTGTAACCAAAAACTAAAAACTATATTATGAGACAAATGAAGTCTAATCTGAAAACAATGTACAAAATTAACAGCTAAGGTTTTAAATATTAGCAAATAATTTCAAATGTTTCATATTTCCACAAGAAGGGCATAATGGCCAAGTTTCTCTCAAAAACCTTTTACATATAGTATTTAAAGAAAACAGACGTAAAAGACCTGAATTACCGGAAAATATATTGGTAAAAATACAGATTTTTGAAAAAAAGTAATATTCGGTGATATAAAACACAGTTTTAATTCAGATGGTAGACAAATAGTTCGAAGAAAAAAATATGCAATCAAACAAAGAAAATTTATGTAGAACTATAAAGAACTATAAAATATGCGGATGGTAAAGTGGTGGTTTGGGGTGGTATGGCTGCAGAAGTGGGGTTGAAAAATATTAATTTATTGGCACTACAATAGAAAAATTTCAATATTTAAAGATATTACAAAATAATTTTCAAGCTAGTGTCGATAAATCGGGTTTGCAAGATGAATATCAGTTCCAGTAAGACGAGGCTCCACGCCAGTGCTTATATTTTGAAAGAATGGCTACTCTATCATATTCCAAAACAACTTCATACACAACTCCAATGTCGATCTCAATTCTATAGAGAATTTGTTGCAAAAACTAGAAAGAAAAATAACACAAAGACCAATTTCCACTAAAAAGTACTGAAAACTATATTAGTAGAAGAATGAGACAAAATTGCCAAATCGACTACTCAAAATTAGTCAAATTTATACCAAGGCAATTACAAATGGTGATAAATGCAAAGAAATATCCCACAAAGTATTTATTATGAAAACAAAGCAAAAATAGTACTTGTCTTTGTGGTGTACGAATAATATTTTGTCATGAATTTGTGTTATTATTTTGGTTTTCTCAGTTCTACAAATACAAATCAAGTTTTTTAGTTTATTTTACTTGCTGATATCAATTCTAATGCATCACTGCATATAATAAAATTTATAAAAAAAAGATTGAAAAGTCATTAGTAAGAAATTTTTTAAGATTATGAACGTTTTCTTAGGTGTACGAATAATTTATTGACCCACTGTATGTTTCGGATCTTGATCTTGTTGAAACATATATCCGTCTTTCAACCCTAAAATTTCGACACTGGGCTCCAAGTTTGTTTGTAGAATATTCATATAACCATACTTATCCATGATGGTGTCGATAAATTGTAACTTTCCCACCCATTTGCAGACATACAGCCCCAAATCATACAATTTCCTCCGTGCTTAACGGTTGCACATAAATTTTCTTTCTGTATTTCTCTATTACGTTTCCTCCACACTATTTGCTTCCCATCTGAACCAAATATATTAAATTTACTTTCGTCACTGAAAATTACTTTTTTCCAGAAGTTAAAGTCCTTATTAATGTATTTTTTTGCAAATTGTAATCTTTTATTTCTATTAATCTTATTTATGAATGGTTTCTTACGAGCAACTCTACCGTTATACCCTGCTTTACGTAAAATTTTTCGTACAGTTTCAGTTGATACAGGTTTACCAATGCGTCTTGAAACCTCGGTCGTTAGTTTTGGAACACTTGTTTTTGGATTAATCTTAATTTGCCTAATAATATATTGTTGATCTCTTGGTTTGAGAATATATTTTCTCCCTCGCCCGGTTTTATTTTGAAGATCACCGTCGTTTTTAAATTTGTTTATTATATAGTTCACAGCACAAAGTGATCTACCAACAATTTTGGCAGTTTAGCGGTAAGATTTACCTTCACATACCAATTTTAAAATTAATTTACGCTCACTAATTGTCGTTTCACTCGATTTATTAACCATTTTTACAGATTATTAATCGCGATGACGATTAAAACTTTATAAATGCTTATTGCGGCGTTCTACGAATAATGAGCTAGGTATTGCGTTAGAAAATTATTAAAATGCATCATTCGCAGTTTAGTGCATATTCATCTAAAGATAAGCGTTCTAATAATTGTTTGAACTGCATTTCTGTTAACTTTTGTTTTCGAATTGTACGCTCACATGGGAAGTTTTTTATATTCTGCTTTCTTATATAATCAATTGTAAATTATTGTTTTATACAATAACAAAAAAATTTTGATTAAAGTAAAATTACTACAATATTCAATCAAATTATTGTATTCTTATAAGGCGTTCTAATAATTCTTGGAGCCACTGTATGAAAATCCATAGTGCAGACCTGACTTTTGAACAGGAGATTTTTCCATGTAGAATAAATAGATCGGTCCTGTCAGACTTTGGTAATTTCTTTAAACTGACTTGAAAATTTTATTTTATTTTAGCAACGTTTTTGAAATAAAACTTTAAATTTTTATTGGTTTTAATTAAAGTTTAAAGGCATTTCAGTTTTTAAAGGAGGTGATCAAAATCAACAAATTAAAAAATTACCTCTAATAAAGCTTGAACGCCTTTAAACATAATGTAATTGAAAATCCTGAGCTGGCAGCATAACATAGCTGGTACACTGGGACGTTTGAGACCCCATCCACTAAAATGTTAATTACGAAAAGCAACTCATTATTTTAACTTGAAAAAATTATAGTAATCTTTGAAAGTTGTTTTAATATATTTCACAGCTAACTTTAGTAAATTTAATTATTTAATATGAAAACAAAGTTGAGAAAGTTAAAAAAAATTAAAAGATTACAGTTTTCATATAAAAATTCAGAACTTTTTCCGATTTTAAGAGCACAAGTTTATTATTTTCACAATATAAAGTGATTCAAATTGAAATTACATTGGCTGGGGTCATCGCATACCCCAGTATGCCAGCTAAGGGTTAAAGGTGAAGCTAAAATAAAGTTCTTGATTTTCATGAATAGAATTGCTTCACTAGTCGGTAACAGTTTAAAGTGGTGATCTCGATCATTCCTTTAATTCTTATAGGTTGAAGTAGTACTTAATAACGAAAATCAACAGCTTTATGGTCAGGTTATTAAAATAAAACTTGGGGATTTGATTACTGTAATTAAAAATAAATTTTTTATTTTCAGGGTTTAATAAGAGGCCAACTAAATGAAAATAGCTACTTTAAGCAGCGAGCACATGGAAATATGAAAATGTTGGATTTCAATTGTGGTGACGCTACGTCGAGGAAAGGCTGGATAAGAATTAAAAGGTGCGTTAAGTATTTATTTAACTATTGATTATTAATAAATAAAATGTAATATTCGTACATTTTGTAATAATTTAAATTGTTTATGTAAGTGCTGTCATCCAGCGACAAATCTAGGAAATAAAGGTAGATTCCTATATGGAGTCGGTATGTAGATTTCTACTTATGTCGGCAAGTTAGAACCTACTTTTGCGAAGCAATTCTGCTTTCGATATTTGTCACTAGATGGCGCCACTGGTTTTACCGATGTCCAGAACTGTCAACAAATGTAAATATAATGTAATTATAACCAAGTTAATTTTATTTATTTGTAAATAATTTTGCAGTATTCAAAAGCAACGTTACAAGAAATGTTTTATGGTTTTAGTGCTGAATCAAACGGGGCATAACAACAATTCGAACTGTCATTTGAACAATTATTGGAGATGAAAGATATGCCTGGATGAACGCGTCACATTAATTCATATATCAAAGGTTAGTTCAACTTGAAGATTTTCCTAGTAGAACTGCGTTTTACTATTTGTTTATGGTTAATAAAGATACATTTTTTAAAGTTTTTAAATAAAACTAGAGAAACATTTATTTTTTTGGGTAGCTTTTTTTCCTCCATGACAGGGGTCGGGTGAACCAGAACCATTATTGAAAATTTAACATGCTGTATTGGAAAGGTGTATACGTTTTTGTTGTAGGGAAATTCAGAAGGAATCTGTGTGGCAGATAGCGTGACACATTATATTTAGAAGATTGGCTTCAAGTCTTTTAGCGACTTAGATTTAAGTGGTTACATCAATCTGCGGAGAGGACAAAACTAAAATCGTAATATTTTAGTATGGAAATTTGTCGATTTTTCATCAAGTAAATAATTGAAATCTAATTGAACTTTGGTTATTGCCCTCTGAAAAAGGTTTATGTTTAGCTATATGCAATCAGTTGTATCTAAATAAGGTCAATTATTTAATTTGTTATGTGTCACGCCATCCACCGCAGATTTCTTCTGAATTATCTTAATAATTTTAAAAATTAATGACGACGACTTGAGAAAATTAATATCATACAAAAATATTTCATATTCTTATATTCGAGTCAAATAGGAGATTTCCAACTTGGTATTAAGTTAACAGCTATAATGTAAAGAAAATATTAATTTTGTGGGGAGAAATTTTCATACATTTTTTAAATAAACAATTGAAAACCAGAAAAAAGTTGTAAAATTTATACCGCATGCTCTTTCAACGTCTCTCCAGAGAAAGCCGTTCCAGATGGAGCAAAATTTCTAATAAACAATTTTGTAGAGCGTTCAATTTGCTATAAAAAAAGTTATAGGTTGCACATTATTAACAATTTAATTTAACAATCAGGGCTTATATTGATGTACTGTAAATAATTCATGGAGTCTCGTAATTATATTTTTTTAAGAAAATTAAAATTTTTAATTTTGTTTTCTCTTAATTTTAATATAACCCATTGATAACTTGTCGGGCAATATTCAGCTTTCTTGTGGTTTTTATCATTCTGTGGTTTGAAATTTGGTCTTACTTTTTGTCATAGAAGCAGCCGCATTGTAATAAAACTTCAGTAAAACGAAGTTTAAATAAAAGCAGTGGTAACGATAGATAAACCGCGTGCAGGTTATATAGGCGACCAAATGCATGGGTGATTTATGAATTTTACTGCAAGATGATAAACTTTATGATGAGAAATGGACAGATGAAATTGTTTCACGAGGCTGAATATTGTCGGATAAGTTATGTTCAAAATAAAAAAGGTTTTTCATATCATAAAAATTTCAGTTTTTCAAATCAATACTATGATATTGTAATTAAATTGTTAATGATGTTCATGCAATAAATAATGGTACATTTTTAAACACTCCATTCATTTCACTTTCGGAAGACAACACACCGAACTCTGCATCATCTGCATATCCAAGTGCATCCGAACATCTGCATATGAACATCTGTATACTAAATCTTCTGAAAAAAGTATTGTTAAATTATACTTCCGTGATTCGGAGTCCACATTGAGCAGTAGGTTTCCTAGGCCCTATTCTGTAACTTGTTTTTAAAAAAATGGTAAAACTTAGTTTGCATCTAAATTTTTGACACATTTTTGAGGTAACTTCACATGGAAACCAAGCTTTTCCCTTCATCAAGGATTGATTACAGAATACCGGCCTTAGGTCGACAAAGGATCCTTTCGCCAAAGGAAAAGTTTGGTTTCCATGTAAAATTATGTCAAAAATGTGTCAAAATTTTGCGTGTAAATTAAGTTTTATCAATTTTTAAAGGATCTCTACATAAGGGATGAGTTACAGAATACTGTCCTTAGTATGCACACTTAGGGTGCCTTTCGATCGGCACTTCGGTTCGATCCCGGGAGGAGTCTAGTAAGAAAAACTTTCTTTCTGACTCTCTTTCTATCTATAACCGTCTTTCGTGCTTCGGAGGGCACGCAAAGCCGGCGGTACCCCTGCTTTGAGGGCAAATCGCCCCTCGGCTGCACGACGCTTGGCTAGTTGGGCGTTGAGCCGGGTTTGTGGTCAGAGAGCTATACCCAGCGACTGCGGAGGGACCTCTGGCACTGGTGGGGTGCGAATCACGGGGCTTCTTGACTTGGTCCTCCGGTGAACATCGACATGCTGCAGTTAACACCCCAGGGGCATTGGCTCGGTGTTGATACTGGTCGGTGACGGCTGTGCGTGGCAAATGCGACGCCAGTCTGCGGGTGAGCAAAGACGGGCACAATAAGCTTCAGTGCAAGTAGGTTTAAAGCCACACCCGCAAAGATTAATAAATGCATACCCACTACAAAGGAAGTAAGGTTCCAGATACGGATAGGCTTCGGAAAAAGAAGATGTGGCACAAAATTGTATTTGCAATTTTGTTCCTTGAATAATTTATTCAAGAAAAATTTCAAAAAGTTGTTTGTAAATTTTTTCGTGTTTTCAATTGTTTACAAAAAATATGCATGAAGGTTTTTCACACAAAACTGACATTTTCTTCATATTGTCACTTTCAAACATTGCATTTTTGATTGTTTGCTAATTATTACGGCTGCAGATTTTAAAGAGATAAAAAATTTATTAAGTTGTTAAATTCATCTTTGTCTTCTTACTGTGAATGAAGTTAGTTATGTTAAGTTTATTTCATCGGACACTTGACTATATTCAACAAACGCAATTGTGATCCGGCAACTTCCCGAAAAATTGGCTTTGTATGACGGATAAATTGTAGGTTCACAGTTTACATTTGGCAAATCCGATTACAATCCTGAAATTCTCTGAGAAGTTAGAGCGGGTTACAGAAAAAACCGTAGGTTCCTCCTTTGCTTTGGGAACCAACAGGTTAGCCTAAAAAGTAACTGGAAAACTGTGTCCTGGATGGATTCAGTAATTCCCGGAAAAAGTTGACGGGAAAATGGTAGGTTCCCGCACCTTGATTTGGGGAAAATTTATAAGTTCCCGCTTAAATGAGCGTTTCGGTTTGGGGAGTAGATGAATACTTGCTTAACTTTTCAAATGCAATTGTTCCATCTAAAATGTATTTCATAAAAATGGAAATTAATTTGTTGGTCAGCTTGGATGATGAAATTTGGTACATTCGTAATTTTTGTGTTTAAAAATTGTAATATATTTTCTAATTTGCAGGTGATGTGAAACGTTGCGCCGTCCAAGAAGTGCAGAGGTCCGCCCAGATCCAGTCATATAAAATATTGTAATGTATTTGAATTTGTTGATTAAATTTGTGTAGTTCAATAATACATATAGCATTAATAAAAGTAAAAGATTACTAATACTGATTTTTATTATGAGTGTTCGACTTGACTCATAGCACTTATCTATTAAACAAGTGACACATGCAGTGCAACAACTTTGGACTTAGAATAATTTCAATTATAAATAAAGTAATTTTGAGGTTAGCAATTTAGGAGCTCTTGATGTTCACTGCCGGTGGTTTATTCCCCACCATCCCACCCAATTTAGACACTTACCTAAGTACTTAGTTTCCCACCATTATTTCCCACTACTTACTCGCTTCGCTCGTAAGTACTTAGGTAAGTGTCTTATATGGGGTGGGTGGTCGGGTTGCAACCGTCGTAGAGTGAGGATGTGTCTCTTGAATTGTTAACCTAAAAATTATTTTATTTATTACTAAAATTATTCTAAGTCCTAAAATGACACCTTACTGCACTTCACATTTAATTTTCAACCTATCGATAGATGAGTAAGCATATCACCAAGGTTAGTGTAGTCATTGCAATGATTCAAAAATATACAATCAACATTTTTATTTTGCAATTACAAAATACAATTCAATATGAAGTCATCAAACACATTTATAAAACATAACATTCAAAATTTCCTTGTTTCTTCTAACCAAAACTTGCGAGTTGTATGGGGCCCTCGAATGCAATGTGGAATCCGCATCTGAAATTATAAATACAAATTAATCATACACATCAAATAAAGACGATTCGTAACTCGTAACTTTTCGGGGAATAGATGGATCGAAATTGTATTTGAAAAATATTGGTTGACTCCCCAAACTGACGCACTCAACTTAGCGCGCACATGGATTTTTTGTTACAGGCCAACTTTTCGAATAATTGACGGATTGAAATCGCGTTTTCGGAAATTAACAACCTTTTTGATGGACTCAAAAAAACCGACGCGCTGTGCTAAGCGCGCACTTACGGATTTTTCGTTATACGCTTAACTTTTCGAGTAATTTCCGGATTGAAATCGCGTTTGCGGGAATGAACAACATTTTCGGTGGGCTGAACAAAACTGACGCGCACTTAGGGAATTTTTCGTTGTACGGCTAACTTTTCGAGCAATTCCCGGATTGAAATCGCGTTTGCAGGAATTAACAACGTTTTAGTGAGATCGACAAAACCGACGCGCGTACTTAAGCACTTATGGATTTTTCGGCACATGGCTAACTTTTCAAGGTTCAATCAGGACGCACAGTTGTTTTTCCATTACGGGATGGAAGTTTTTGGGGTATTGCCGAGTGTAATCGTTTTCGTAGAATGTAACTACCACCGTTTTCTGCTGGTAAGTTGAGTACGTACTTATGCCAGATTTCTTCACCTATAAGTTAGCTAACTAATAGGTGAAAAAATCGGGCATAAGATGGGTTTTCTGTCACTCATCCCTTATGTCAAGATCATTTTACAAAGAAAAAATTTTATTTACACCATAAATGTGAAATAAATCTTTACATTTCGTAAAAGAATCCTTTCAAAAGAGACAGAATATATTAATTATTGCTATTCGCGAAATGTCAACTTGGTACGCACTCAACCTGTCAGCTAAAAACGCCATAAGTAGCCTACCCAAACCGATTCGCAAATCAAGACGAGGGACACGATTAAAGTAATTGCCGGATCATAAGCGCGTTCGCGTGAAGTAACCAAGTACCCGATGTAAGAATAACAATGCAATATGGATAACATGCAATATTACTTCATCCACATTAATATTGTCAGGGTGTTCTATTTGTGATAAATTTACGATTAATTAAAAATTTTACATTTTTAATAATTAGCAAACAATAAAAATTAATTTAAAATAGTTTTACATGTGGGGTTTAAACCGAACTTGGCATACGCCATTTATGATTTTGTTTTATACTCAGCATTTATCAGCTAAGAATTTCGTTATATTATAATTGTATGTAAATGGCATCACCGCATTGAGTCGAGAATCAGGAACAAGCAATTCACTACTATTTTGATACATCGTAATGCAACTTTGCAATATTTTCAACTACCTTTCGCCAATCCTTGCTTTACTTCCCAGTTGATTTTTGACGTTTTGGTCCCATTTTAATTCTCTCAAATTTCGCATTAGGTGGCGTTCAAATATTAAGTAAGCAAACTTTTAATGATTTTAGACCCCTACCACTGCTGTATACGCAAAAGATAAGAAAATTGTGAACCCCTTCCTCCCCCAAATGATAAGACGTGAGAATTTTTCCAAAACTTTTATTAAATATCAAAATTAAAATTTAAAATTTTATTATTCTGTATTTTATTTTACGTAAAATGTATAATATCCCCCGTTCCAAAAGTAAGAAAAAATTGAACCCCCCCAAGCATGCTTACGTAATACTTGAACACCCCCTTATGTTTGTAAATGAACTCATAGGAAAGCAACGAGAATTGAGTATATTTTCTCATTGTAAAAATCAATGTACAAAATTTTACTTTTAATAGAATAAAGAGAAAAATGAGACGGAAAATATAAAATCGACAAGGGATAATAAAGAAGAATTGCCAAAATGATGCAGTCCAAAATTATTGTAAAGCTGCAAATTTACTATTGTAAAGCAGGGGTACTTTAACTGGGAACAGAACTTATGGCAAAAAAACAAAATTTGCGAGTTCTTACTGTTTTACCATTTAAACGGAACACCTTAAGACTTATAAAATGTAAAACCGTTATTGCAAATTTAACATAAATTGAACACCCTTGATTCTAGCCAATATTACTTTTTAACTTGTCAAAGATTAGAGGAAAATTTAATTTAACAAAATTTTTAAAACTGCTATATGAAATTAACAATCACGGTTGATATTTCAAAACATATTTAAAACCGTTCGAGCATACCCGATTTCTCGATCCAACTTCTAACATTAATTTTGGAAGTTCATTGAATTCGAGTTAAACTGAATCTCTGCTAAATTTAGTTAGCACAACTAACCATAACGAGGTACAGTTTCGTGAAGAAAAATGCAAATCAAATAGAAAAATTCATTTTCCTCTAATTTTATTGACTAGAAAGAAATAGTAAAACAACGCAGGCCTACTAAAAGATTTCAATTTGAACTAACCTTAGAATTTACAAACATGTCAGGTTCCACAGGCATCTCCTTCACCTTGATTATTGTTTCATTTGTTGTTGCACCACATGTACCATAAAACATTGCTTGTAACCGCGCTTTTAGACACTGGAAGAAATTAAAACTATAAAGATTTGCACCAAGTCCACAATAATTAATTTGAGTTACAAAACAAATCGCTTATTAATAAATGACAATCGTATGATTTTAAAAACAGTCACGCCATCTGACGACAAATAACAAAACTAAAATTCTACTGCCAACAGAAAAGCAGATTCCTACCTAGATATATAGAAATCTGCATTACCCACTGCAGGCAAGGAACTGTTTTTTATATTTGTCGTTGGATGGCAGCACAACTAAATAATTTAAAGATTAATAATAATTTATTATTGCAAATAATTTGAATAATGATTTAATTACTAATGCCCGATTTCTTTACTGATAGTTATCTTCAAGTTAGCAAACTTCAGGTTAAATTGACGAAATAACCAATGAGATGATTTATTTACTTTTTTATTGTCATCTGGTCATTTCGTCAATTTAACCTGAATTCGCTAATTTCAAGTGAAGAAATCATCACGAGTGAAGAAATCATGCATAAGCGATGCACACCAAAAATTAAATGTAATTAACAAACCTTTTCATTCATATCTAGTCATTGTTCATCGCATTGTCGGAAAAATTCAAAACCTTCTAAAAGTAGTTGTGGATTTTCGATTTTTCATTATTAAATTTTCAACCATTTACTTCTGATGTAGATAATTCCTAGCTCTTAACTGATGTAATTCTTTTCATATGGTATATCTTCTGAAATCTGAAAAATAAAACGTTGAATGTTAAAATTTATTGTAATTTTAAAACACGAATGCAAGTGAAATAATATCAAATAACTATTCATTTGTAAATATTAAAACTAAATATCACAAACCTTTTGCTCCCATTCAGCCGTTGCTCCTTAAATTGTCAAATCAAAATTGAAACCAATCACTTTCATCAACTTAAAATCTCGTTGTTTTCTATCTGCAAGTATCCCACCTTCGCCTGTAGCTGTCTTCGTATGGTTTGGTTTCTAAATGTAGAAAAATAAAATATAAGAATATTTCCACCAGATTTTTACTACTAATTTTAAAAGGCAATTAAATAAATTACATTTTCCAATGCCGTTAAAGGCTACTCTCCAAAACAATCCAAACAATTAATGCCTAAATTCCTACAAATAAAACCCAGTAGACTCACAAGATCGTTCGTCAACATGTTTAACTTTTCAAAGAATTACCAAATCAATCAACATCAACATTGTGTTTACGAGAATAAACCAAGTATTCAGTGGGTTCCTAAAACTGTCTATCTAACCAAAGGACGGAATTTATCCTAGTATCCCGAGAATTAACCAAATAGTAAAATAGTTTATATTACATAAGCAATTCAAAAATAAAAGTTGCTAATTGTTAGCATCCCTTAATTGAAACACCTCAGGACTAATAAAATGTAAAACCCTAATTTATCATAAATGGAACACTCTCGTTCCTAAGAAATATTAATTTTAACTTTATTTTAACAAAATTTTACTACTGCTTATCTTTCAAAATACCTACATAAGGTAACATACTATTATTCTGAATTTACACCGGATACAGCAGCCTCATGAAGAAATAACGCAAAACCAATACACAATTAAGTAATTTAAAATAATAAATTTTATTTTTATTGACCAGAAACGAATAGTTAAAACGCAGGTGTAAGAGGAGTTTTCAAATTCAACTTACCCTTCATTTACAAACATGATGATTCCTTTCATCTCAATAATTGTTCGAATTGTTGTTGTGCACCAACTACTCCACCTTCATCTTTTCACTTCCAAGAAAACCATAAAAACATTGTAACTTCGGTTTTGAACACTGCAAAAATTAAAACAATAATTATTTTCACCACGTCCACAATAATTAATTTTAGTTAAAAATAAAAACATCCCGTACCAATAATAAAATTAATTTCATTGTAAAATTTAGAACATTCCACTTGGCAGTTTGTCATAAACTGAGGTCATAAACGTCAAAAAAATAATACTTGACAGGTACATAAATGAAATAGTGCCGCCATCTGCCGACAAATATCGAAAATAAAATCCGAGTTCTTACCAACAAGTAGATTCCTTTCTTATCTACATAAGTAGGGATCTGCATACCTACTATAAATAGGAATCTACTTTTAGTGTCGAGATTTGCCGATAGATGGAAACACATAAACAATTTAAATATGTAATTATTTACATTTATAATAATTATTTACAATAACAATTTGTACATATTTAAATTATTTATATGTGTTTCCATTATGCGATGGTCACCAAGAATTAAACGTACTTAACAAACCTTTTAATTATTATCCAGTTCATCGTTCAAGTCACCAAAATTCGAAAGCAATAAATGGTGGTCATGAAATTTGTATCAGCTTTAATTCTTCTTCTTCCTTTCAAGGTTCTTTCTTTCAGCTTTAATTATTTTTTATTATTAAATTTTCAACTAAATACTCTCCTCTTTTCGGATGGTTAATTTTCAAAACCCTAAAAATTAAAAACCTTGAAGTCAAAATTTATTGCAATTTTGAAAACAAAATATAAGAATTTCTCTATCAAATTTTTACTATTACAGTAAAACCTCGATTATCCGGGTCGACAGGGACCGTGCTCTGCACGGATAATAATAATTGACGTTTTTTGTTAAATTATTACAAAAAATTACACTGAACAGCTTTGTGTGTAATCCAAGTGCAGCTCTGAAGTAAGCATAAATTCTATACATTTGATTTCACATAGTATACTACTAAAGTTGCAAATGTCCACGGATAAACCGCTGATGCCGCACGGATAAGCCGCCACACTATTAATATAGTAATCTAATAATAACTGACGGTAATCGATGTATAATGCGCCCACAGATAAACCGCTTTACGGATAATGCGCGCACGGATAATCGGGGTTCTACTGTAATTTTAAAAAGCAAAAAATCAGCAATTAAATAAACGTTTTCCAATACTTTTAAAGGCTTTCCACCAGGCAATACAAAACCGGTTAATTTATTTTTTTATTTAACCAAGTACTCAATGGGCTCCCCAAACTGATCATGAAACGAAAAAGGGGGACTTCCAGTTTTATGGTTTACTGCGCCTAACTTAACAGAGAGGATCCAGATGTGTAGGCAAGCCAGTTTTTTGGATCAAGTGGAAGAAAAAAAAGGTTCAGCCAGCAACAAAACTAAGAAATCTAAAATGATTGGTTACTTCATTAATTTATGCAGAAGGTGAAGAAGACGGGCATAAGACGGAAGGCCCTATTTGATAATAAAATTTAAACTTTGCTACTCATTAATTTGTTTCATGACCATCAAGTAGATAATTATTTGAACTCCCCTCGTATTTGTCAAGTAATTGAATAAATAATTGTTTGTGTATTAATCACTTGCTTCAATATTCAAACAAGTTCATGCAGGATTCACATAAAATTAATGATTACTCATGCATTATTTACTAAATTTCAGATTTGCCGAAACTAGATAAGTTAATAAAAAACAGGTAATAAATTGCTGATAAATACTTTTGAATAATCACCTTTTTAAAATATTAAAATGTATTTATCTAATTTTTTTTCGAATTTCAAAGTAAATTTTTTTAAAATTGATGATTTTGATCATCATGATGAAATTGATTGAAATTGAATTTAAAATTACCCAAGATATCCCAATACAAAACTAATTTTCCTCTAATCCGTTTGAAACCTTTAAAACTTTTCTTTTCATTGATTAGAAATTAACAGTAAAAAAAGCAGCCCTACACTTAAGATTTTTCAAATTTGACTCACTTTCATTTACAAAAAAATGTAGCAAGGTCAATTTATAAGCGATTATGGTTCCAATAGCTGCTATTCCAATATTCCAAATGCACAACCACTTTCACCGTTCTGTGTTCACGTAGCTTGCTAACATCCTCTAATCATCATCAAATTTTAAAGGCAATATAATAATTAAAGAAAACATCTTGAAATCAAACTGATTTGGTGTGGTGCTTCACGCAGGTTTCTGGTTTAATCTAAAACAGGTATTTATGATGTAAACTAACCACAAAAAGTAAATGAAAGTATACCCTAACTCAACAGTTCTTTCCTTAGGTTTTTCCACCTTCGACTCCATCTTTTCATCTTTAGGAAATGTACAGAATTTGCATTGTTCTCTTTTGTTAATAATAATGTTCAGAGTATGGGTCCATCGTAATCACATTGAGATCTAAAATAAAACGCTACATAAATAATTACTTACACGAAGACGTTTGTAACTACACTGAAATGTTACTCGATTATAACAAATCGGGTAATTTTATCAAAACTTCATTTACGATCTCAATCCGGCTTCGTTCTACTTTCGAACGTTACTTTTAAGTCGTTTAATGCACAAAGGAATACAAAAATACAGCTAAAAATAAAAATTCAAGTAATTAGGTGTCATAACCTCATTTTTTCAGAAGCGAATTACTAACGTCATCGCTTATAAATCATGCTTAAAACGAATGTGTAATATTTCTAATGCATACAGGTACCTTATCGTAGAAAAATATTTCCTTAAATATTCCAATTAACCGAAAATTCACAAAATAAGGAAATTTCCCATGTTAAAATGCCATTGTTTGGAACCAAAACCTGACCGTCATAATAGCTGAAGCTGCACTAATGCGACGTATTGACACACAAACGTCATTTGAAAAGAACGCATGGTCAGCTTACATAACCGCCAATAACCGCAAATGCATTTATTCAAATTTTGCAACTGTAAATACACAAAAAATAAACTTCACAAGCCTTTTTATTCCTATCCGGCTACAGCCGCATCTTGAAACCTATTCCTTAAACTTAAAGGCTAAATCGACCTTTAAATAAAAATTAATTTATACAAAATATTTCTTTAAATTAATTAGAATTAGTAGCTTGAGGTATCTTCCTTGTTAGAGCCGAGACTCCTGTCCATAATAGTACGCATTCTTCGATTCAAAGTGACAAATAACAACTAAAAATCAACTGTGGTGTTTCTTCACAATTCCTCATCCAAAAATGGTTTAAGTCTTTCTAAAAAAACGAACAAACCTTACAGTGCTTTTGGGATAAAAAATGAAGCAACAGTACCAAAGTAAACTATAAATTTCTCCAAATAGAATAAATATTTATTTCTATAATATAAAATTTATATTCTTCTAGTATATTGGTACACTCACTAAAAACGCATCTCGTTTTGTTTGTACATAATTTACAAAAATTTGAGATTTTAATCACTAAAATGAAAACTTAATTAAAATCCCGGCTTCAACAACATAATAACAAATGTTTAAAAAATTTATTTACCGGAAAACAAGTTTATACCAATTGTTCACTACTACTGGCCGAAATGTCTAGTAATCTCCACGCCGATCGAGGGTTGGGATCACTTGGATCGCGACACAAAACCCAAACGTATGAAACGCGCATTACTTTATCGGGATCTCCTTCGATGATATTTCCATTTGAATCCCGCACCACACTAATTTGTTGCGACGTAAACGTAATAATCAGAACCGGTCCCTGATCCATAACCTTCCCCATCACCAAATCCACATTGTCTATGTCTAAAATCTTCGATTCGATTTTATGATGCAGCCGCTGCGCTTGTTTAATGTGCACCGCAAATAAATTATAGGGCCCTTCGTGACACCAATCCTTTAATATCTCCAAATCTCCTTGCATCATTGCTTCCAACACATTCGGGATTATGTCTGTTTCGCATTGCTTCAAGAAGCGTTTTTGTTCAAAGCTGGGATCGATTTTACATATTTCGGTTAACGTTTCGGATAGTTCTGTTTTTTCAAATAAGCCGCCTACTATATCGGTAATTTTATCGGTCATAAATCTCGATGCTCTAATGGCCATGTTGTCGCTTTCTTCGTATTTTAGTTTCCAGTCCATAACTTTGTGCACATATGGATTGTTGTTCTTGAAATTCTGCCAGGATTCATAAAATTTAGAATCTTTGTGCAATTCTATACCCATAGTTTCGGTGTCGGGTTCGTAAAACTTGTTCACACTTGACGCAACAGTCTCGGATCGTTTCCTTAATTTGGCGGGACTCTGGTACACCACAGCTGAAAAAACAAGTTGTTACTAATACAGAATATAACTATAATACTTCGATGTGCAAGAGTAATAGTCTGAGCTGGAAAGAAGATAATGTTTGATACTAAATCTTTTTTTTTTGTTCAAACTGCGTCTTATAAATAACGGCCAAGCGGATATACTGAAATCTTCAATTTGCTTCTGATAAAATATGAACTGCACATATTGGAAAATTTATCTGTTACAATGTGAGTGTGCCTGGGGGATATTCCATGACCCCCAGTATCTACAACTGGGTTTTCTAGTTTGGGCTTTAGAGATTTGCCTTGTTAAATTTCTATTGTTATTAGATTTTCTATTATTAAAAATACTACGTCACCATAGCAACGGCCAAGTTCATAATGCTGAAATCTTCAATTGACTTTTGATAAAAAATATATCAGAGAACGGGGGTCTGGAACCCCTCCAGGACACCAGTATCGGGATACTTCTGCACTGGAGGGTGTTCCACACCCCCCAGACTGTAAAACTGTTATTAAACTATTATATCGCAATGGTTACTGAAAATGTCACGTCACCATAGCAACGGTTCAGCAGATATTATGCTGAAATCTTCATTTTAATGCTCATAAAAGTAAAGTATGCAGACCGGGGGTGTGGAACACCCTCCAGTGCCCGTGTATTGGGATACAGAACATTAAATTTTTAAAAGTTATAAACTATCTTTAGACACAACTAGGCCTTTTTATTTCCCGCAAAATTTTAAAATCCCAAGATTCAAGAATAAATTCTATTCCCACGATCTTAGACGGAGTCAAGGGGGGGGATATTTGTAGAAAGCAAGATCAATTTTAATTAGAAAATATAAAATAATTCAAATAAACTTGAGCTGCTTAAAATAAATTTCAATTGATCGTTATTTACTTCCAATCACAATTAATCTTCAATACTTCTTTCAATGTGGCGCGATCCCTCTGCTCCTGATTTTTAAACATTTGATTTGCATTCGTTTCATTTGCAAATGATACATCTGCATGAAAACTTACTTTAAAAACGTAAAATGGTTTTGTGCCAACACCAATTATAATAAACAAAGTATTCACAGAAAATAAAAACTAAAATTTAAGATTTGAAGAAAATCTCCGTAGAGTTTACAATGTGGCTAATTTACCCCATTTTATCAAATCTCTAGCTTTTACCATGACCTTATGACCCTATTATTATCAATTTATAAACAAACTGGTAGTTTTACCCTGCATGCTGGTGCTGTCGATTTCCTTTTGGACTGCTTTCGTTGCCTGTGAGATGCTTTGAAACGCGGCAGTTTTACCTATCACTTGTGCCTTTTCACTTATGCTACTCGAAACGTTTTTACTCAAATCTTCCGCCTTCTTAGCAATTTCCGTTTTAGCGGCTTCGTCCAGCACATCCTGCACTTTCTCTTTTATCGAACTTAATTTTTCTTTTAGGACCTCGCTACCTAAAAGCCAAACCAACTTTTACAAAACAAAAATTACATTTAAAAAAACGAAAAACCGACCTTGACTAGCTTCCTTTTCAATGACCTCAAATTTTCGTCTGGCCGCTTTCAGTGCTTCACTTTGCTCCAATTTGTCGGCTTCCTCTCGAAATTTTTTTAAATTTTCTTTCATATCCTTCTCTTTCGACAATTCCTCCTTAAAGTTATCGTACAATCTCGACAGGAACGTGGTCCGTTTGGCTTCTTTTGAGTAATATCGACACTGCAAATCAAGACGAGTGTAAGTTTAATGAAACCAAACCGGCCGGCAGCAACTCACCTGATTTTGTACATTATTCACCGTATACCTCAAAATCGGCTGATTGAGTCGATACATCGAGGTCAAAAATTTCTGATAGTTGTGCTGCAAAAATATAATTTGAAAATTAGAAAAAAGTTATAACCTCAAAATAATTTGACAAATACGAAATAAAATGCAGTCAATGACTTTTTCTACTCACCATGGTTACTATTTTTATATTTCAATACATAAATTATTGAAATTTTGCAAAATTTCACCTAACCAACACAAAAGTCCAGCCAAAAGACCGCATGAATGTTTGATGGCTGCCGCTGACGGCACTGTTGCCGATGTTTACAAAATTTAAAATTTCCTAATAGAAATTTTCCTACTGCCGAACCAGAATTTATGGTTGTTTTGAGCTGTTGTAAATTTGAATAATTTGTTTTGTTTTTGAATAACCCTATACAAAAATCCGACCTGTTAATTTCAAAAAGTCAAATTGGCAACGTTGGGAATCTTAAAACGTCAAACACATAACCCAACTTTTTACATGTGTATTTTTAGTGTTTACGTTACGTTCGTACTGCAATAAAAAATTGTGCCATGGAGGAAGATCCGAGATTTGCGAATAAGTTAAAACAACCTAAGTTTCGTCGCATACCACAAAACCAGCGAAAGGTAAAATCGACAAGAGGTTTAAGTCCATGTTTAAGGATGATAAATTTCAAGTGAAATACACTGTGGACAAGAGAGGAAGACCGGTGAATAATACCGCGAAGGAAGATTTACGTCGTTACTATGCTGTGAGTTCTAGCGAATCGTCGCAGTCCGACGAAGAGGAAGACGAAACCACTGCAATCGACAACGAGGAAGACGAAACTGCTGCAATCGACAACGAGGAAGACGAAACTGCTGCAATCGACGACGATACTTTTGCAAAACAAGATGCGAAGATTTCGAACAAAGTTAAGCGTAAGTTGAAGAATTTGAAAATCGATTATGCGCGCGGAGAGGGTGTTTTATTATCGGACAGTTCATCGGATGATGATGAGGAGAGCGAAGAGGAGGAAGAAGGTGGAAGTATTGATCACGCATGGGGTGAATTGGATCAGGATGCCGAGCATACGACCGAGATTACGTGCAGGTTAGCCGCTTGTAACATGAACTGGGATCGAGTTAGAGCGGTTGATTTGATGGTACTTTTAAATTGTTTCTTACCGGCCAGCGGGGTTATTCAATCAGTTACTATTTATCCGTCGGAGTTTGGAATCAAACGCATGCAGGAGGAAGAGTTAAAGGGGCCAATCGAATTGGTCGAGTCGGAAGGGAAGGATGACGATGATCGGGACGGTTCCAAGTACCATATGGAAAAATTGAGACAGTACGAGTTAAATCGGTTAAAATATTATTACGCCGTGATTGTCTTTGATAGCCCTAAAAGTGCTAACAAAGTTTACGAGGAGTGCGACGGGTTGGAGTATGAATCGACTTCGACGAAGTTCGACTTACGGTTTATACCTGATGACGTTACGTTTGATCAGGAATCTAAAGACATTTGCACCAAATTACCGGATCCGAGTGAATACAGGCCCAAGTATTTTACTACGTGCGCGCTCCAACAGACGAAGGTCAACCTGACTTGGGATGAGACTGATCCAAATCGAGTTGAAATCACCAAGAGGTTGAACAGCAAAAAAGAAGTGGATTACACCGACGTTCAGGCGTATTTAGCATCGACAAGCGAAGAAGACGAATCAGAAGAGGAGGTTGAAGATGAAGAAAATCTAAAAAGTCTTTCTAGCATCAACAGATACAAATCTTTGCTGTTGGGTTTGGAAAATGGCGAAAGTTCTGCAAAAAGCGACGGCGGATTGGAGATGTCCTGGGGAGTTGACTTGAAAGAAAAGGCGGAAAAGATGGTGAAACAGAAACTGAGTGAGAAAGAGAAAAAAACGCCCTTCCAAATGTATTTAGAAAAAAGGAAAGAAAAGAAGAAGCTGAAAAAAGAAGCAAAACGAAAGAACGAGGAAAGTGACGACGATTCAGACGATGTTCCGTCTGATGTCGATCTCAACGATCCCTATTTTGCGGAAGAAGTTAAAAAGTCAAAAAAGAAAAATAAAAAGGTAGAAAGTGAAGAGGACGAAGATGCCGAAAGACAGAGAGGCGAATTGGCGTTGTTGTTGGCAAACGATGATGATGACGGTCGTAAACACTTTAGTTTAAAGAAAATACAAGAGAGGGAGAGTGAGGAAAAGCCAAAAAAGAACCGTAGGAAGAAAAAGGTGGTGGAAGAGGAAAAAGTCGAGGAAGATGATTTCAAAATTGACGTACAGGATGAGCGATTTTCAGCTCTTTACAACAATCATCTCTTCAGTATCGATCCGAATGATCCTCATTACAAGAAAACTAAAGGTATTGCAGCGATAGAAAATGAAAAATTGAGGCGGCGGGTAGAATTAAAAGAGGAGGTAGTAGAAGTTCAGGAGCCGGTGATACGGCCCGAAACGCAACTGTTAATTAAACGTATGAAACGTAAAGCTGAAGCGTTCAACTCGAAAAATACAAATAAGAAAATAAAGAAAGCGTAGATATCGGTATCGTTACCGAAGTAAAACAATTTTGCAGTGTGTTTTGATTATTTTTCTTGTTAATATTTTTAATTTTTTTTGTATAGTTTTACAATAAACAAATTTATGTACAGTAATTATACAATCATTAATTTAGTCAGAATGCGAACAAAAAACAACAAATCAGTGATGTAATAAAGTTTCTGACCAAATTATCTTACTACATTACCTACTTGAAAAACGGCGCACACAAATGATTTACAATTTTTCTTTAAGCACACAGTTTTAATTTTTCGGTTTGGAGCACGAAGAGTAGTCCAGTCAGAGAAGGTACAATGTTGCAGCATGCAGGAAACCTGTATAATTTTGATACCCTTACTTTTTGGAAATAACTTCCGTTAGTTTTTTTTTCTTGGTTTAATCCTTGAAATGTACACAAGAAATTAGGTCTCCTTTGGTTTTTTTGATATTTGCTGCATTTATAGGAATATTTGCAAATCTATGAAATACGTAGTACAGGCGGGGGAGGGGAGAAATTGTTAAACAAAGTTCAGCTTTCAGAAAATGAATAGAATTTGGTGATATATTGGTTGTTTTTATTAACCAGGAAGTAAAATTTACAAAAACATCTAAATAATGCCTCCAAACTGCTCCAGAAAAAGAAGAGAATTTAAACAAAGTGTTAATTCCTTTGAAACAATCTAAAATGTATCACAAAAATAGGAATTTTAGGTTTCTACAACCTTCAAAAAGTTTTATTACACCAAAAAGAAGGGGAAGGGAGCAGGCCCTTTTGAAATGCTGAAATTCAGCCTCCAAAACAGAATGTAAAAATATCAATTAACATAAACCTGAATTTTTGCACTTCCAGTTTTTGGACCATAACTCGGAACAAAACACCGAAACAAATGGCTGTGTTTACAAGCGTTTTGTCCCTTTTAAATTAGATTATCCTGTGTTGCAAAAAAAACCTTAAATGACTGAACTAGAGGGGATCAAAAATTTGTGCAACAAAAAGCTCCATCTCCCTTAGACCTCCCAAATTTTAAGTAATCCAGAGCACATACAAAATAAAAAATGACGCAATGTTCATGAGTTGTTTAGTCCCCATCAAACCCTGTACGTATTTCCAAAAATTGTGGGTTAATTAAAAACCAAAACCAATTTTGAAACACAAAATTCGCGTTTCTAATGATAATTACCTCCGGAGGTGGATAATAAGCCCAAATATCCGCCCGAAAGTGAGAGAGTATATGGCAACAAATTTTTTTTATTAAAATAAACAAAAAACTCATCTCAACCACAATTTAAGTCTTAAGGCGTCTACCCCATTCAAATAATACCTAAAAAGTCTTTTATCTCTCACAAAACCTAACTGCTCGTAGAGTCTCAATGCTGGTTTATTTGTAACTTCCGTTTCCAAAACCACTTCATCTGCGTCACCTTCCACCATTTGTGATATTGCTCGACTTACTAACGTCGAACCAATTTTACGCTTCCTGTAATCTTTATCTACTGCCAGCATCGCTATGTAGCCTCGTTTGATCGATTTCCTGTGGTAATCCAATTTGCAAACTATCGCCCCGACGCACTTCTCGTCACACATTGCCTAAAAATAAGGAACAAATCAAATAAGAGTTTAATTTATTTGAAAGTTGAAAATTAATTAATTTGTACAATAATAAAAATAACTTGGGAGAAATACAAATTCAAAAATGGTAAAAAGAGGTGGGGAGCGACGAGGAGTCAAGCAAAAGTGCTCGAGCTGTGAAGTTGATTTGCAATAAAATATAATTGCATTGATCTGGAAATAAATGTTGAGAAAACCTAAAACCACAACTGGCACATTCAAATTGTAAAAAAAAGATTTTTGCAAAATCTGTAAACAGTTAATGTTCCACCTTTCAATACTAAAGTACAATAGAACCTCGATTATCCTGGTCGACAGAGACCGTGCTCTGCACGGATAATTAGAAAACACGGATAATAATAATTGACGTTTTTTCTTAAATTATTACAAAAAAAATACACTAAACAACTTTGTATGTAAACCAAGTGCAACTCTGAAGTAAGCATAAATTCTATACATTTGATTTCACATTGTATACTACTAAAGTTGTGAATGTCCATGGATAAACCGCTGGCGCCTCACGGATAAACCTCCGCACGCATAATAATCTGATGGTAATCGATGTATAATGCGCCTACGGATAAACCGCTTCACGGATAATGCGCGCACGGATAATCGGGGTTCTACTGTACATTATCAGAAGTGAATTGAAGATTTCAGCATATTCGCTTGCCGTTGCTATGGCGACCTGTTTATTTTCTGCATTTCATGTTCTACATTCCAATACTTGGGCATTGGAGGATGTTCCACACCCCCCGATTTATTTGTAGTTTACTTTTATCAGCAGTGGAGTGAGGATTTCAGCATATCTGTTTGGTCGTTTCCATGGTAACTTGAAATATTTACTTTTTTTGATGAGAAGTCTAATAGTTGAAAAACCTGTTGAATTTGTTAGCAATTCAATCGCGGTTACCTATTCTCTAGCCTGTCAGTGTACATATTACGCTACACTGGTGGTGGCCTCGAACAAAGCAGTTGAATGATTGAAGAAAACAGTTGAATTATTGAAAAAAGCAACTAAATTTATTAAAAAAACAACTAAATTATTAAACTAAAAACAATTAAATTATTAAACCAAAAATATTTGAATTGTTGAAAAAAACAGATGAATTATAGAACAAAGCAGTTGATTAAAGAAACAGTTGCATTCTTGGACAAACCTTCCATTGTTCAACAAAAAAACAATTGAATTAATAAACCAAAAACAATTAACGAACTTCTCAAACTTCTTCGCGTTTTCCATCATTTAAATTGATAAATTTTCGATATTTGGTAATATAAATTAAAAAAAAAATCATTTATCAATTTTAATAAATCAAAAACGTAATTTTCGTTTTTTTTTTAATTAAATTTTCAGTTTTTTGAAATTTCAAAGAGTTTTCTCTGCTCCAAGTGTTAATTTCCTTAACTTAAAAATCAAAAATTCCTCTATTTTTCCACGACATAATTTTAAATCTCCCGATATTCCAGACGAGTGGGAACCCTGTAAAAGATCTAACTCCTGTCTAGTTTCCCTACAATTATTTTGTATAATACGAAAGTATTATACTTCTATACAGTTCATTGAGTACAGTTCTTGAAAATAAATTTCTAAACGTGCAACTGTGCACACCTCCACTGAAGGTGGATATTATTGTAAATCTACACATTTTGTAAAAAATTTAATTTCTTATATTTTCTATTCACTTTAGTGAGAAAGGCCGCAAGATACCTGATATTATTTCAATCGAAACTTTACTTACTATTAATTATCAAATGATTTTGATAGCACGAAATGAGTTTAATTTCGAGGCTTAAAAATATTCACTTACAAAAACTAAAAAAATTTATTTATGAAATGTTCTACTCACTAAAAAGCACAGCTTGGGCCAATTATGGATGAAGTACCGATACGTGTAAATGGAATAGGGCTCAGAGAGATCCTTCTGTATAATTTTCATAATCATGGGCATTTGTAACTCGGATTCGTATTGAACGTACTTAATATCACAGTGTTGTAGCTCTTCTTGCAGTTGAGTCGATTCGTTCGATTGCGTATTTGTTTCGGGCGCACCTTCACTCTGAGCTTTGCATTCAGAATTTTCGTTTTGGATTTTTAAGCTTTTGATACTTTCAATTAAATTTTTTTCAAAGTCCGACGAACCACATTGCAGCAAAGGTGATTTATTCACATCTAAGTGACTAGTCGAAGGAAGTTCCGATATCATTTTCATGTTTGAGATGAAATTGTCGAGATTAACGCCTGCATTGATATCCAGCTTTGGTAAAGTAGAAGAATTGTCCTGTTGACAGTTTTTCAATTTTTTGTTCTTTTTACTCTTTGACTGATCGTTTAATTTGGTTTTGCTTTGGTTGAGAGCGCTTTCATTCGAGTTGATGCTAGTACAACTGTCAACTAATTTTTCTTTCGTTTCATCTGGCACCTCGATTCGATTTGACTCACCCATTTTGTCGACTTCATCCTGTACCTTACTATTTGGTTGCCCCTTCTTCACACTGTTGGTCGCCTTTTGCTTCTTGTTATTTTTACATTTCGTTCCAGCAACACCGTTAACGAGTCCGTTTTTCGTCCTAACCGCCACATTCTCGTTAACGTGGTTGGGGTGTTTTCCACCATCCTCCGAATTTTTTGGCACCGACATCTTCGTCACCTCCATTTTCGCTTGCGGTTCCCTTATTAACTCTTTGACGTTAAATAAATAAATTCACATTTCAAAATTGAAATCAAAAAGCAAAAGTAGACATCTTGACAGAAATGAATGGGGAATTTTAGGTTAATTTCTACCTTCGGTCGGGCTGTCACAAGTTTCTTTCCTCGATTAAAAAAACAAAATTTATTTATCAAGGAAGTTACGGTAGGCGTATCCACGTCAAGGTAATTCGAATTTCTAATTTTGTAAATTAATTTAGTTTCTTTTTTTCGCGAATTGTCAAATTACGTAAAAATAAGACCAACTTAACCTCATTTGGGAATCAATTTTTGTGCGAATTGGTTGGTATTTGTAGGGCGCCGTTTTATTTTGTATTAAATTTACATTTTTTTAAATTAACAAAGTAATGAATAATATCACTATTAAAAATTTATATTGTAATGATTCGCGAGGTGTATGTGACTGTCAAACAATTGGCTCAAAATTATAATTCGAACCAATCAAAATGGGTTTAATAAAATATCCACCAATTGAAACGCAAGTTGGTACGAATTGTTGGAACGTTTAATTACAGTGACGTTTTTTTGCAAATTAATGAGGTAGATGAAATTTTTCCGAATTTTTCTAATTAATTTAATTTATATACATCAATCAATGAGCTTTAATCGGCTGTTTCAACGTGATATCATGTCATAACAGAGCAGTGGCGTGCTAACCAATTGGTCCGATATGTACATTAAAAGTTGAGTCCCCCAAAATATGCCCCAACCGCCCTACAAACTACGCTACGCCACAGTATTTCGCTTTTTATAGGACTCCTTGCTGCTCGTGCATATTTTATTTATTTATTCATATCAACACTAATTTGAATACAACATTTTTACTATTTACGTTGTATAATATAAAGGTTGACGACGATTGTTTTAGTACGGAAACAGAAATCTAGGTTTTTGTCGTCAAGGAAACGATAAGACAGAAAAAATAGATGTGATTATTAACAGTTTTTACCTTATTTCATGAAAAAAGATTTCTGGTATCGATTCAAAAATGGGCCATTTGGCGGTTTTTACCTCCACCGGCCCCCAGTCTCTAAAACTAGGTTTTCTAGTTTGAAAGTCTAGTTTTTAGTTAACTATAATTAAAAATGTCATGTTATCGGCATGTTTAATGATAATAACCGGCCACTATTAATAATGTGCGATCACTTTTTATAACGAGCGACCATTTTTTATAATATCCGGCTACTATAGATAATGGCCGACTACTTTTAATAATGGCCGGTCATTTTTGATAACGATTTGTTGTTCGACACCAGCTATTTTTGATAATGACCGGTCATCACGTATCATAAAGCTACTGCATAATTTGTAAATATTTAATGTTCTGCATTCCAATTCTTAGGCACTGGAGGGTGTTCCACACCCCCCAGACCCCCCGGTTTGCCCACTTTATTTTTATGAACTGTAAATTCAAGATTTCAATATTATCTGCTAAACTGTTGCTATGGTGACGTGACATTTTCAGTAACCATTGCAATATAATAGTTTAATAGTTTTACAATCCGGGGGGTCTGGGGGGTGTGGAACACCCTCCAGTGCCGAAGTATTGGGATGCAGAACATTAAAATGTTTACAAATTATGCGGATGGTTCTTTTTTTTTTAGAACGATGACAGTTTTCAAACTTACGGAAGACTTTTTACTATAAAAATGTCGGGTCATCATAGCAACGGCCAAGTGGATATGCTGAAATCTTCAATTTACTTCTGATAAAATATATAATTTTGTTGTTTTAAAAAGTTTATGAATCATTTAATATTGAAGGTCATAAATTTGAAAATTTATATATTACAATTTGAGTGTGCCTGGGGGTATTCCATACCTCCCGGTCTCGGAAACTACGTTTTCTAGTTTGACAATTGAAATAATTTACTTAAATTTGACTTGAAATTTAGGATTATTTTCCATTTTAAAGAATTTTTCTTATTTTCAATAATAATATTTTCAATTTTGCAATTCCACAGGTGTGCAATTGAGAAAAATCAGTAACTCTGTTATTTGGACACCTAATATTGGATTATTTAACTGAACTACTTTGACTCTTCTCTGACATGACAGCACGTACTCATCAAAGGCACAGACAACACCAAATACCGCAGTAAAACGAAAGCGCTGTCAGAATGCTGCCTCCCGACACTGCGGCACTAGAGGGTGTGCCACACCCCGGTCTAGGCAGATTATTTTTATCAGAAGTGAATTGAACATCTGATTTGCCGTTGCTATGGTTACATAACGGTTTTAGAATTATTTCAAAAATATTAAATAATACAAATCAGTATTGTTTCGGATCTATTATTTATTACAAGATTACAGGATACTATTATGTATTACTGACAGTATTATTTGCACTGAAAATGTAATGCATTATTTTAAAGAAAACTGTAGTGATTCAAATTAATTGACTTGGAAAAATTCATTTTCTTCAAATATCAAAAAGAGTACTTCATGTCAATTGTCACACATATTTTGTGTAAAATCAATTGTTTTATATTTTGAATCGCTAGTTTTAAACAAAATTTTGTTGCTAAGCGATAGCTTTAACCGTAACTAATAAAAATGTCTTTGGATTTTCACTTTTGACAGTTTTAAAAAGCAAATTTTGATTTTTTTGAATTTTCAAGGGTAAAAATTCATGTCCAGTTTTTAAAACCACATTTTCCAAAATTAACGAAGTATTTCAACGATTTTAATGGATTTAAATGCGTACAAGGTTTGTATTTTACACACCGCAGTGAGCGGACCAACTTCAGTTTGCGTTCCTTGTTATATTTTTTAAATATCCAGTCGGTTTCCTTATTTGAGAAAAATTATATTGAAATCTTGGATTGATATAATTTTTTCGACGTTAGCCGTTGCTTCTATAACTGAATTTCGCTATTACGATTTGACTCCCAATCTAAATGACAAAAATATTCTTTCATTGCAAAACTCAAAATAAATTATTGCAAGTTCAATTTAAACTTGTTGACATTGTACAATTATGCGGCTAAAAATAAAGTCAAATGCTTATTTTGGTCTGTCAAGGAAATGAAATTATTTTTAGAACTCAAAACCACTGCAAGTACAAATCAAAAATTTTAATTCCAGTGTAAAATGTCCTTTCCCAACAAAGAGGAACGTGGAGTGTGTTGGGGTGCTCGTGACAAATATTGGGAGTGTTTGGATCAGCACGGCGAGAAGGATGCAATAGCCACTGGCCCTTGTGCAGAATTAAGGAAGTTTTATGAAAACTCTTGCACCAGCCAATGGGTAAAACATTTCGACAGGAAAAAAAGCTATCTCAACTTTAAGAAGAGAATAGAGACCGAAGGGTACGAACCATTAGACGAAAAACAGTACAGTAAAAGTTAATTTTTAGTAATTTTAATTGTAGGCAAAATAAAGTATAATTAAATTTAATGCGTTTTATTTTTTCTTTCCAGAATACCCAACAAAATCTTAAAAGACTCAAATTTCCAAAAACGAAGGATTTATTCGCAAATCCTGATAAAGGAGACTAGATAAATCACATTATGTCGTCATCACCTAACGAAAGCTTCCTCATTTGTCCGCCATCGAAAAATTCGTCGTGATCGATGCAGATGCTCATGATATGCTTCCCCGGCACCATCACCAAACCCAGCATTCTGGGCTCCTCCAACGTGTGATTTGAAGAGGGAAAAATTTCGTCCGTTTTTTCCGTCTCTTCTGGCAAATATTCACTGCAAGTTCCCAAAATCACATTGGCGTCTCGATCCGTACACAAAAAGACGCCAATTAAAATTCTGCCATCGGACATTTCGATCCTCAAGGTTTTATTTAACCAGCTACGCAATTTAACAGCACCATTGGACATCTAAAACTAGAATTTGTTATTTTTCAACAAAATTTGGGGCCTTACATTTTTTGGTTTCGTTTCGTTTATTATTATTTCGGGTTCCGTTTCCAGGGAATCTTCTCCACCCGAATCTAATGCTTTGCTTGAACCCGCAATCGGATCTTCCATCCTAGAGGCTTTTAACAAATTTTTTTCAGAAAAATGTTGAGGTTAAATTGATCAAAACAAACGTCAAAATTTCATTGACGTTTAAATAAAGGTGGCTCTGCGAGTCAATTGTATATAGGGTGTTTCAAATTAGGGTTTTTTCAAATAAAGTTTTGTAAAAATTAGTTGAATTTTATTCTTAGAAAATTATAAGGCTAAACGAACTGCCGCCAAAATTTGTTGCAGAAACAAATTCCAATAACGGCCGTAGCATTAGAAACGCAAAATGTAATTTGTTGAATTGGTTAAAAATAAAAGTGGTAGGTTGCCAAAAATCTACGATCTCGAAACTGGCGCCAAACTTTTATTCGTTATTTCGAAAACATTACGTCTAAAGGTTTTGAATCAAAAAGGAAAACCAGATGAAAAAGGCGACGGCTCACGACAAATTTAGCCCATTACCAAATTGGCCCGTCCGCCCCTGAGCGGTGGTGAAATTTTGAACACAAAATCTAACCTAAAAAATAATTTTGTATTTTTGTTTACTTTATTATAAACGAATAAAATAAACAATTTTTATTAATTATTTCCTGTTTAATCGGATAAAATAATACGGTTCTTGTTCTGTTTACTACTTCCTGCAAAAGTGTTTCGTAAATATAACCACAAGACCATTTTATTATTTCGAAAAGATGTCGCGTACGCAAGAACTTTTGGGTTGTGTACGCGGTTTGCAATTAATCATTCGTGCCGGAATCGAGTTACAAGAGAAATCATGTAAACAAATAATACGCAATTCGAGTTTAAAAAATGTGAGGTTAAGTTGCGACAAAAATTGTTTCCCGGATAAAAATGTCATACAAATTTTAAATGATACAAGAGATCGCCTTTTTACCGTAGTGGATGGTGTGAAGGTCTACAGCAGCACAGTAGGAACACCACCTACAGGTGAGTCACTTCCTGTATGTGTGGGTGGCTACTCAAATCTTACCTTATTTGTAATTTTTAAGACTCGTCCAGTGTTCCGCACCAACCACCGCCACCTTCACCTGCTGAGCCTAAAGCAGATTTTGAAATTAAACTCACGCCGAGTGATAAACAGCTACTGAAGAGATTAGACATGGAACACAAAGCAAAACTGGAAGCGATTGCAAAAAAAAGAAGGAAGAAAAGCAAGAACCGGTGCAAGCGATACCCAACTTCAAGTCAAAAGATGCCGTGGGTGTTTTTCCTTATTGTTCAGTTTGCAAGACCTAAGTTTTGATTTTAGTTACCAGAATCTGCTAAAGAACGATCTGTTCCGGCGTCTAGACTTGCCCGAATGGTTTCGTTTGGAAGTTTGGCTGCTGGTATCGGAGCCGGAACATTTGCTGAATATTTAAGAAGGAAAGTTGGAGGCGGCCCCAGCAAAGAATCTCCGATGTTTCTTACCAAGGCTAACATGGACAGGATAGTGGACACTTTGTGCAAAGTCAGAGGTACGTTTTAGGGTATTTTAAAACGTACAGTTGATCTACAAGGTGTTGCAAATTTATAGGTGCTGCTTTAAAGCTCGGTCAATTGTTGAGCATTCAAGATGAGTCGATCGTAGCTCCCGGAATTATCGATGGCATTGCAGAGGGTTAGAAAATCAGCTGATTTTATGCCCAACTGGCAACTAGAAAAAGTTATGAAAAGTGAAATTGGAGATGATTGGCGCTCTAAACTGGCCGAATTTGAGGAAAAGCCATTTGCGGCTGCTTCAATTGGACAGGTTCATTGGGGAAAGTTGTTGGATGGCCAGGAGGTAGCTATTAAGGTTCAGTACCCTGGTGTTGCTGAAGGAATTAACAGCGATATTGATAATTTAGTTGGAATTATGGATATTTGGAATATTTTTCCTAAAGGAATGTTTATCGATAATGTAGTTGTGGTTGCAAAACGCGAGTTGGCTTGGGAAGTGGATTACAAGAGAGAAGCAGAATGTACGAAGAAGTTTAGAGAGCTTTTGCAACCTTACCCTGAATTTTATGTTCCCAAAGTGATAGGTGAGTTTCCGTTTTAATTAATCTTCCTATGTGGTAAAAGAAAACATCATGGTATGTATAGGTGGTTTGTTGTGGTGGTAGGGGTTTCAGACTTTGGATCTGAGGGCTCCGGGTTCAAATTCTGGTCACTCGGGGAGAACTATTTGTGCTGATGTAGATGTAGGTTCTAAGGATTTCTTTCAAGCATATGGGATATTCCAGGATTTCCTATTGGAAATCAAATTGATTTTAATTTGAATCATTAAATCAAGTAGACTTCTTTATTAGCTAATGTGTTGGAGTGGTAATATGCTCTGGAGGGTATTCCATACCCTAGACCCCCCGGTTCGTGGAAGTCTGACCTGAGTGCTGTCTCTAATTATTATTCCTACCTTTTTCTTCACTTCTCAATCACAAAATCTTCTAAATTTGACTACGTAAATTTAGGATAGCAAATTGTATTAATTCATAACGGAAACGGGTAGAACGGGAAACGTTCTACCAAATGAACACTATTGATCTATTTATGTTCAGATTGTTTTTTCTTTCGAGTGCTATACACTTTACCATACTCGACCAGCAGTGTAGCGTAAAGTATGCGCCGGCCGACTAGAGAGCGGAAGCCCACGGTTCAAGTCCTCGTTGGGCGGACACGCTGCTGTGATCAAAGGTTTGATATCAATCTTTGGATTGTGGGAAGGCAACGGGAAACCACCCCATTAATTATATTCCCTAGTCAAGTCAGTTTGGCTTCGGCTAAGCTGATCGCCTATGCACAATGAAGTGTATGGCACTTGAAGAAGATACGCTTTACAGTGTGTAGGCGATCAACTCAGCCGAAACCAAGGTGTCTTTATTAGGGAATATAATTAATGGGGAGGTTTTCATTGTTTTTCCCACAGTACAAAGATTGATATCGGACCTTTGATCATAACAACGTATGCCACGCGACCAGGACTTGAACCGCAGTCTCCGCTGTTTACTTGGCCAGTGTATACTTGACGCTATACACTGCTGGTCTTTTTGTTGTTTTTTCAGAAAATTTAATTAATGCATTTAACAACTTTAATAACTTTAATCTATAATTTAAAGTCTAATTTTAAAGATTTTAAGATTTTAATTTTAAAGATGGGTAGCTAAAACTGATAATTATCAGGGGTTAGTTTATATTAATTAACCAATAGAATTTAACTTTTCATTAAATTAATGTTATGAATTGAACCGTTAAACTAAATCATTAATGCAAACTTAACAAAAGTTTTTAGAACAAAACTATCGAAAAAGTTCTCGCTATCGATTTAATTGGGCATGGGGAAAAAAATTTACACTTTTAAGTGGTTGGGAAAACTTGAATGCATGCATAAACTTTTTACTTTTAAACAAAACTACTTCTGTTTTTATTTGAAACTTAAATAACTTTTCAGATAGTTTGTGCAGTGGCCAAGTTTTCACGACGGAATTTATTCACGGCATTCCATTAGAAGAATGTGTCACTTTAAAATACGACGAGCGCAAGTATATAGGAAATAAAATCTTGGAGTTGGTTTTACGCGAATTAATGGAGTTCAGGTACATGCAAACCGACCCAAACTGGGCCAATTTCATGTACAATCCCAAAACAAAACAGGTGATTGCTTTCTTCACAAAAAGCGAACGAAAATGGAAATAAAATGTTTTTAGATTATGTTGCTGGACTTTGGTGCAACACGAGAATATCCTAAAGCTTTTGTAGACAAATACATCAAAATAATCAAGGCTGCGTCGGCGAAAGACGGCGAAACAGTTTTAAAAGCTTCGAGAGAGATTGGTATGCTGACTGGCTATGAAAGCAAGGTAGGTTTTCACACAGAACTTTTGTGGGCAGACTTTATTATTGTAATTTTGTTAGGCGATGGAGAAAGCTCACGTCGATGCGGTCATGATCCTCGGAGAAGTTTTTCAAAGCGAAGGCGAGTTTAATTTTAAAGGACGTGATACAATCGTTAGGATACAAAATTTGGTACCTACGATGATTGATCAACGATTAACACCTCCACCTGAAGAAATTTATTCCTTGCATAGAAAATTGTCAGGAATATTTTTGCTTTGTGCCAAACTGGACGCTCCTATTTCGGCTCGATCGCTATTTTTGGACATGTACAGCAAGTACAAATTTGATAGTTGATCATTTTAGTTTAATTTTTATGTAAAAAAGTTTTGATTAAAAAATTTGTTGTTTGTTTTTTACATTCTTGTGTTTGTGTTTTTTTCTTCTTCCCCTCCTTATTGCAAACGAGATGAAAACCAAAGAAACAGATCAATTACAAAAAAACAAGCCTTTAAAGGATAGAAAATCCAGAAGGGGATACACTTTCTGGTGAAAATGTTGATAAAGGTCTGAAAGAAACTGATCTACTTATAGTTTCCTATTTGCAACCGGGAACGTGCCACATAGCTGGGAAGGTGTAATTAATTTGGTTATAAAAATCAAATTAATCGATCTACTCACGTTAATTGCATGATTTAATAAAAAACCATTGGCAATGAACGTTCGCCGATCTTAAGGGAAGAGTGTATAACTTCCTTCTTTTTTTAACTTTGAAAAATAGGGGTGCCATACACCATGTTGTGTGTAAGCGAACCTTAAGAATACCATTTGTCATGGAAAAGTCTAGGAATTTAACACTCGGAGCGGGGAAAATTCTTTAAAATTTCAAAAAAATGAAAATTTAATTTAAAAAAATAAAGAAAATTATGTTTTTGATGTTAAGCTGTTGTTCTATATTACAATTTCTATTAGTCGATTCATACTTGATTTTGTAAATTTTCCAAATATTGAGAAGTTAGGGAAAATTATCAATTTTCCCAAAACGCGAAGAAAGAAAATTTGTTATCAAAAGTTCGGTGGGAACCCTGAATTGTTTTTGGTTTAATATTTTAAAAATGCAATTGTTTTGTTAATAATTCAGCTGTTTGGTTCAATAACTACAAATGATTTATTTGACAAGTTAAATTCTTTTGGTTTGAAATTAATAATTCAATCCTTTTTGGTTCTACAATGCAATTGTTCTGCTGAGAAATGCAATTGTTTTGTTCAATAATTCAAGTGTTTCCTTTAATGAAATGCAATTGTTTTGGTCAATAATTCAATTACTTTACTAAATACATTCAATTATTTCCTCTATAATTCCGCTGTTTGGTTTAATAAATCAACTGATTTGTTTAATATTACAATTATTTTTAGTTTAATAATTTAATAGACTTAGGTTGAACAATTCAATTGTTTTTGGTTCAACAATTCAGTTATTTTTGATTCCACATTATTTAACATTTGTTTAGTAATTCAGCTGTTAATAATACAACATTTTAATTATTTTTAGTTTAATACTATTAATTGCTTTAGTTGAATAGTTCATTTGTTTTTGTTAATAATTTAATTATTCTTGATTTGACAATTCAACTGTTTTGATCACTAATTTGGCTGTTTCATTTGACCATTCAAATATTTTTGGTTTAATAACCGATTCGTTTCTTTTAATTTATTTTTTTTATTCAACAATTCAATTTAGATTCAACTTTTTTTAAATAATTCAGGTGTTTTGATCAATAATTCTGCTGTTTGGTTCAAATAATTCAACTGTTTTATGCAAAAAAGTTACTAGTTTATCCGAAAGTGCAACTGTGTAGCATTTAAGTAACACTTAACATTTACCATTTAAGTAACACTTAACATTTTAAGTGTAAATGGTGAAAACTAGCATAAAAATTATGCAGAGCTTATGATGCAGCTTATGTCTTCTTAGAAAAGTTGACATATACTGAAAGATATAATAATCCCCCACAATTTCTAAAATTATTCGAAAATGTCCGATGTGGTCTCGATGACCACACGACGGTATTTAAGGGTTAAAGAGAATAAAAAATAGCAAATGGACTGTTTCTTTAGTAGTTAGTTAAGTACATAAAGACCAGGAATCTTCAATTCACTTCTGATAAAAATAAACTCAAAATAGATACCACATGTTGAATAAAACATTTTAAAAATTACAAGTTTAGTGAAATATGAACATTTTCCAACTTACATATTAATCTAAGACCCCGTTGCATTTTAATCCATTTTCATTCATTTAGGGATAGTTTAACTGACTAGTTCTTGAAAAGACGAAACCACTTTGCGCAACGGGGTCTTAGACTAAAATGTAAGTTGTAAAATTTTTATATTTTATTAAATTTGTATTTTTTTAAATATTTTATTCAACATATGATTTTACAAGTTAATAAACTTTTATAATTAAAAATACAATAATAAAAAATAAACTGTATATACCGGGGGGTCTGGGGTGTGGAACACCCTCCAGTGCAACAGTATCGGGATATAGAACATTAAACGTTTAAAAATTATGCAAAAGCTTTACAAAACCGCTAAATTTTGGGTCTATGGAATACCCCCAGTGCAACAGTATCAAGACACTGTCAGATTGTTGGCCTGTGGTATATAATTTGTAAATATTTAATATTTTGCATTTCAACTGTAGCACTGGAGGGTGCTCCACACCCCCAGACCCACTCGGTCTATGCAGTTTCTTTTGATCAGGAGTGAATTGCAATATTTTAGCTAGTTATCCAAAATAATGTCAACTGGTTTATTCAAAATTCATTGTTTTATTAAAAATTTACTGTTTGTTCCAAAATGCAACTGTTTTATTAAATGATTCAGCTGTTTGGTTCAAATAATTCAACTGTTTATTAACAATTCAACTGTTTTTCAAAAAAGTTTTAAATTAAGTTTATCAAAAATGCAACTTTTTATTAAATAATTCAGCTGTTTTATTCAATAATTCTGCTGTTTGGTTCAAATAATGCAACTGTTTTATTAAATAATTCAGCCGTTTGGTTCAAATAATTCAACTGATTTATTCAAAAATTCAACTGTTTTATGGAAAAAGTTACTAGTTTATCCAAAATTGCAACTGTTTTGTTCAATAATTCAGCTGTTTGTTTCAAATAATTTTGCTGTTTGGTTCAAATAATGCAACTGTTTTTTAAATATTACTGTTTTGTTCAAATAATTCAACTGGTTTATTCAACAATTCAACTGTTTTATACCAAAAAGTTACTAGTTTATCCAAAATTGCAACTGTTTTGTTCAATAATTCAGCTGTTTTTAATTCAAATATTCTGCTGTTTGTTCAAATAATGCAATTGTTTTATTAAATAATTAGCTGTTTGGTGCAAATAATTCAATTGGTTTATTCAACAATTCAAGTGTTTAATGCCAAGAAGTTACTAGTTTATCCAAAAATGCAACTGTTTTATTAAGTGATCCAGCTGTTTGGTTCAAATAATGCAACTTATTTATTAAAAGATTCAGCTGTTTGGTTCAAATAATGCAACTGGTTTATTCAACAATTCAACTGTTTATCCAAATAATTCAACTGTTTTATTAAATAATTCAACTGTTTTATTCAAAAAATTTGCTGTTTGGTTCCAAATAATGCAACTTTTTTTATTAAAGAATTAGCTGTTTGGTTCAAAAAATTCAACTGTTTATTCAAATAATTCAACTGTTTATGCAAAAATTACTGTTTATCAAATACTGTTTATCCAAAAATGCAACTGTTTTATTAAATAATTCAGCTGTTTTATTCAGTAATTCTGCTGTTTGGTTCAAATAATGCAATTGTTTTATTAAATGAATTAGCTGTTTGGTGCAAATAATTCAATTGGTTTATTCAACAATTCAAGTGTTTAATGCCAAGAAGTTACTAGTTTATCCAAAATGCAACTTTTTATTAAATAATTCAGCTGTTTTATTCAGTAATTCTGCTGTTTGGTTCAAATAATGCAATTGTTTTATTAAATGAATTAGCTGTTTGGTGCAAATAATTCAATTGGTTTATTCAACAATTCAAGTGTTTAATGCCAAGAAGTTACTAGTTTATCCAAAAATGCAACTTTTTTATTAAATAATTCAGCTGTTTTATTCAGTAATTCTGCTGTTTGGTTCAAATAATGCAATTGTTTTATTAAATGAATTAGCTGTTTGGTGCAAATAATTCAATTGGTTTATTCAACAATTCAAGTGTTTAATGCCAAGAAGTTACTAGTTTATCCAAAAATGCAACTTTTTATTAAATAATTCAGCTGTTTTATTCAGTAATTCTGCTGTTTGGTTCAAATAATGCAATTGTTTTATTAAATGATTCAGCCGTTTGGTTCAAATAATTCAACTGATTTATTCAAAAATTCAACTGTTTTATGGAGAAAAGTTACTAGTTTATCCAAAATTGCAACTGTTTTGTTCAATAATTCAGTTGTTTTATTTGATAATTCAGCTGTTTGGTTCAAATAATTGAACTGGTTTGTTTAACATTTCAACTATTTTTTGGTTAATAATTCAACTTATTTGATCAATAATTGAACTATTTAATGAAAAGTTACAAGTTTAATCTGAAAACTGCAACAATTAAAAATTCAGTGTTTTTAAAATTCTGGTACTCAAAAACAACGTTTTATTATAATTACTTGTTCAAAAAATATGAATGGCTTTACACCTTCAGAAACAATGAACTGAACAATTTGCAAAAAATACTACGTTTAATCGAACTAAAATGTGAACGAATTAAAAAACTTTATCTGTTGTAAAAATTCTGGCGTCCTTGACTAAAACAGTTTCATTATTTTTATTTGAAAAAACATTGCATATTTGTTTATACATCCTATATATTTATATTATAACTTGAAAAGTAACTCTTTAATCGGAGATAAAAGTTAAGAAAATGGTTCCAAATATTTTGTGAACAAAGAACTTGAAAATTTTTCACCCCCGGGTGACAAACCACAGTGAAAAGAATTTGTTTTATTTATGAAAACGCAACTTCAGGAAAATTAATCGATTTAATCAATTAATATGGAAAACTTGTTGATTTTCTTGGTTGCACGACAAAGATTTTATTTTTAAAAAATCGCTGTTTGTAAATAATTAACTTGTTTGTTTAAACATTTCAAAACATTTCAAAATAAAATTTTAATCCTTATTTGAACTTTGATACAATTTCCCAAAAGTAAAGAAAGTTAAATTTTACGGGAAGAACCTGACAGTAAAAAGTTTTTTTTTTTGAAAATTTTGGTAAAAAACCATTTAACAATAAAATGATAAACTTGTTGAACAAACACAAAAAAAAAATGAGCTTGTAAACGAACGCACAAGCAAACAAATGAACGATCGAACAAATTTGCAAGTGAGAAACTAACGAACGAACTAACACACTGTCGAACGAATTAAAAAACTTTATCTTTGTAAAAAAAATTCTGGCAGCTCCTTGACTAAAACAGTTTTCTTATCTATTCCCCTATTTTCGAAAAAACATTGCGATATTTGTCTTACTACATCCTGTATATATTCTATATTATAACCATTGCAAAAAAGTAACAATCTTTAATCGGAGATAAAAACTGTAAGAAAAATGTTCCAAATATTTTGTGAACAAAGAACTTGGAGAAATTTTTCACCCGCCGGGTGACAGAACCACAGTGAAAAGAGATTTGTTTTATTTATGAAAAACGTTCAACTTCGGAGGTAAAATTAAATCGATTTAATCAATTAAATGGAAAACTTGTTGGATTTTCTTGGTTGCACGACAAAAGAAAAATCTCGCTAACTTTTCAATTAAGTCGATTCAATTTAACATTTTTTAAATATTTTAGCGAGGTAAACGGTCGGATTAAAATTTCTAAATTTATTATTATTTATCCTTAAAATAGATGCAATTTGATAATTTAACTTTGACACTTTCAGATTGGATTTTCGGAAGAGCGCGCTGAATTTATTCGGGAAAAAATTTGTTTTGAAGCCCTGCCGAATTTTCCTTTTGCCATGCGTTGAAGCAACTATCTGTTGGTAAGTCATAAATTTTATCAGTTTGCGCTGAAAATTTGCAATGCTCGTTTTGCTACTCCCGAAAACTTAAAAGCGCGCGCGCCGAACGACGCTTCCAAAACATATAATAATAAAAATGATGCCAATTAATACGCGATATTTTTGTTGTTACATAAATTCAAACCGACGAACTACGTCATAGTTTACAAAATATTAGTCAATTTAATTAATGTGTTAAATATTTAAAAGTTTAAGAAGAAAAAAAGCGCACTCAAAATGAAGGTCTTCCTTTTTGTTACCGTATCGATAGTAATAATTTCTTTTAAAGGTAAGTACGGTCCTGCACCTTTGCAATTTTTCTTCCTAACACATAATAATTTGTCTAATTGAATAAATTTTTGCGATTCCGTTTTCGTAATTATAAGTCAAACTCAAGGCGTAACGAATCGGAAAAAAATTTAAAACGTAATGGCCCTTAATTTTTCTGTTGCTATTTGCATAAAAGATCGCGCTTTGAGAATTTTAAATTCAACTGGCTCGGCGTAATTACAAAAATAATTGAAATTATTTTCGCCAAGAGTCGAGCCGCCCGGGGGTGGTGCGATCACGCGGCAGACTTCCCGAAACGAAAGGCTTAAAAATCGATAAAGTTTGCCGAAGGATTCATTACATGTTGTGGGAAAATTTTTTGGTTTTCTTTCGTTAAACGTTTTTCACAATTTTAGAGGGTCAACTTTTTTATATGCAAAGATAAAAAACATAAAATAAATATTTTTGTTGAGTACCAAGCGGCTAAATTGGGCTTCGCGATGATGGCTTTCGATAGGTCAACATTTTCTTTGTTCTAATTTTTGTTTTGTCTCAAAATAAGTAAAATTTTTTACAAAATTAACGAAAACAATAAAACGTAATGGGAACCGTTAATTGCGTCTTATCTGAGTTTCGAACTCTCAAAAGGACTTTTTTTTATTTCTTATGGAACATTAAACAAAATTTACAATTTCGAATTCAATTGGCATCGCGACAAATAAGTGACCGATAGAAGATGTGAAAATGCAATAATATCACATATTCCATACTTGTCGCACACTTTCACTCCATAGAAATAAATTTTTTCATATAAAACATTTTAAGAGAATTAATCAACCGGAAAGTTCTCATCCTTAATTGAAATTTTTGGAGATTTAATTACTTGGCGACATTTTTCTTCAAGTCCAGCGAAACTCTAAAACAATTCATTTTAGTTTTCCACAAACTCGCATTTATCACACCAACCACTTTCTATTTAATTCCATTAGACGTTGTCTTGTAGAAAAATCTTTTTCGAAAAATTTTGATTTCGTTTCGATTTCATTTTACGTGGTCTCATTTTATTACTGCTCCCCTTAAACAATTCTAATTGTGCTTTTTAATTACGATCCGATTGATCCCCTGGGACCAAGGGAAATTTTATACCTACCGATTCCAAGTGATTTCTTTTAAATCCCATTGCTATTATATTTTTTTTAGAGAAAAATTTTCGATTTTAAATGCGAATCGAACGATCTGGAACGAATATCTCACATTTTGCGATTAATTCGTTCCAGAAAAACAACTAAAAACTAAACTATGAACCGAATCGTTCAATCATTCAGCTTGGAAAAGTAATTATGTGTGAAAGAATGTAGATTGATTACACTAAAACATTAATTATGGAACTTTTAGTTTATAAAGAAATTATCGAAATTTTCTCATTTACATAACGGAATTTTCAAACGTTGTTACCGAGATGCTGGCTGATTGGTCGATTCAGAAGTGAGTTTCTTGAGCCATCGACTAATAGATAACGCTTTCACTTTTTTGTCAGGGGCGGATCGACATCAAAATTTGCTGCAGAAACATTTATCATCCCTCAACCGCTCGTATTTTTAAACTTAAAAAATAACCACATTCGGTTTTTCCAGAGTTCCTAAAACATCTTTTACGGGAGTAAAAATTAAACTTCAGTTTATTATTCAAAAATTTAATATTGTATCGGTTAAAAATGTATACGAAATTAAATTTTTAAACGAATGCTATGTATATAGTGAAATTACGATACTCCACTTAGTTTTTATTGCATAACTTGAAAACGATGAAAGATATAAAAAAGGACCAAGAAAACAAAAACGTTCAGCGCAAAATAATGAACATTTTTTTAATATTTTTATCCGCTTTCGAGTTATTGTAGAAGAACAAAGTTTAGCCATACTCGAGATCTTCCCGCTAGTTGCGTAGCTTAAGTGGCGCCGCCATCGGTCAAAGGAAATGTTACATAGACGTACAATAATTGTTACACAATAGCAAATAATTGAGAAATTTAATCCTACTAATATTTTTTCGTACACTTGCTTTGAAATTGTACGTCTATGATTTGATTTTGAAGATGGCGCTTAGTTATTTTGAGTAATTCCGTATCCGAAAGTGAATTTCTCCTTTTCGGCGTCATGGCCAAGAAGAGGTAAAAATTCTTGAATTAATACAAATTTTAAATCTTTTTTACAATTTTAGTGTCTCTAAGGGATAAAACCCGGCCTAGTGCTAAATCCCGGCTTTTATTTGGGGGGAAGAGTTATGAAGTTAATTTTCTTAGAAAAAATTGAATACCTCAAGTAACGGCATGTAGAACATTAAAACTGAAATGTTTAAAGTGTATAATATAGAAGCTTAGTTTTTATGAAAATGATGACATTATACTAAGGAGTACATAGAGAAGGGGAGATTCAAGTTTTTCATATCGAAATCTATAAGTTTACAAATATTCCTTTACAGGGGAACTCCCCTGAACCTCGGTTTCTAAAACTACTAAAAACGGTCCCAAATGAGAATAATAATTTTAATTAAGGAAAGCACGTAGCTCAAGCCTGTACAAACCAGGAGATCTGGTATACTTCAACTCAGCTAGGTGCTGTGGCTAAGCTTTTATTTGGGGGGATAATGTAGATTTTCTTCAATTAAATAAAAATGGAATAAGATTTTCCAAAACAATGAATTTAATGATTTCAAGTTAAGGAAAATTAATTTTAATTAATATTGATTTCTTCTTAAATAAAATGTTATTTAATATTCAAGTTCGAATTTTTAATTATTATTTATAATTATTTCCTAGTCTTGTAAAAATTCTGCTAATCTGTTGATTATCATCGGTTAAACCTGAACTGTTTCTAATTACCTATTCAAATTAAAAACGCCCCAATGCCCTAAGTATAGAAAAGTATTTACAAATTATACAGAAGAACTTTCACATTCTGGGTATGGCTGGAGGGTATGGTCTCAGTCTCTAAAACTGTATCTTCTACTTCGGGTTGCATTTTTGACCTTCAAAGTTGAACTTTCTGCAACTTGCTGAAAAGTTGATGGCGAAATATTCATATTATTTTAATCAAAAATAAATTGCATAGGCCGGGGGTTTTGAGGGCGTGAAAAACTTCCAATACTCCAAGATCGAAATTTTATGTTTTATTTTATTTATATTTAAAACTAAAAACCGTAGTTTTGGAAGTATATAAATTATAATTTGAGTAAGGCTGGGGGAATTTCATACCTCCTAGACCTCCCGATCTCTAAAACTACGTATTTTGGATTGGATCTCATTCTTCACATTCAAAGCGGTACTTGTTGCTACTTACTGAAAAGCTGATGATGGAATATTTAATAAACTTCTGATAAAAAGTAAACTGCCAGATCGGAAGACCGGGGTGTTTGGGAGGTGTGGAGCACCCTCCAATGCTTCTAGATCGGAATTTTATGTTATTTTAAAAGTTTCTCAATGAATTATTTAAAACTAATCTCCATAAGTTAGCAAAATACATAATATAATAATTTGAATCTGCCCGTGGGGACTCCATGCCCCCAGACCCCCCGGTCTCTAAAACCATACTCTCGAGTTCGGGCTACATTATTCATATTGTGGTTTTTAAAACTTCTTAATGAACCATTCAAAACTGGAGACCATAATTTTACATAATTATATCTAACAATAATTTCAGTGTTGCTGGAGGGTGTTCCACACCCCAGACCCGGTCTTCGGGACATTTGAAGGCGTACTACCTACCATTTGCTGAAAAACTGATGATGAAATAGTCAATTTACTTTTCATAAAAAGCAAAAATGATTAAACCGTGGGGTCTGGGGGGTGTGGAACACCCTCCAGTGCACCGAGATCGGAATATTCTATTGTTTCAAAAACATTCTCAGAGAATCATTTAAAACTAAAAGCCATAAGTTTGCAAGTATATTTATTATAATTTAGTGTTGCTGGAGGGTGTTCCACACCCCCCAGACCCCCCGGTCTCTAACAATATGGTTTCTTGTTTGGGCTCCATTCTTCACAATCGAAATCGTACATGCTGCCACTTGATGAAAAGCTATGATGAAATATTCAATTTACTTTTGATTAAAAATAAAATAATTAAACCGGGTGGTATGGGGGGGGGTGGAATAACCTCCCCTCCCCAAGATCGAAATTTTACGTTATATTTTATTTTTATTTATAAAACTAAAAGTTATAATTTCGGAGTATATAAATTATAATTTGAGTGTGGTTGAGGAATTCCATACCTCCTAGACCTCCGATCTCTAAAACAATATTTTCTAGATTGAGTTCCATATTTTACACATTCGAAGTCGTACTTATTGCTATTTACTGAAAAGCTGATGATGAAATTTTAATGAACTTTTGATAATAAGTAAATTGATAGACCGCGAGATCGGGAGGTCTGAGAGGTATGGAAAACCCTCCAATGCCACAAAATTGGAATTTTATGTTATTTTAATAAGTTTCTCAATGAATTAATTATTTAAAACTAAATTCCATAGGTTTACAAAATGTATCTATTATAATTTAAATCTGGTTGGGAGACTTTATAGGAGCGGTTAAGATTCCCGGATCGCGATTTTTACCATTTTGAAGTGGATTATGAAAGATGAGGGTCCCAATAGCATATAAAAATAAAAATTGCGGAATATTCCACAATTTTGAAAAAACGGCTTTAAAATTAATTTGGAATGCAATTTTATCATTGGCTCTTTTCAACTATAACCCCGCCCCAAAATTGAAAGAGGCTGTGGCGATAGTAAATATACCAGAATCTTGGTTTTCACGACGAATTATGATAGATAATGGTGTAATTAGCTAATAAAAATTAAAGTTGTGATCGGACAACAAATTTTCGAAAAAAATCACTTTTGTGTGAATTCGTTTCGAGGTGGTTGCCTGTCAAAACTACTTCCGCACCTACGCGACCCTCCGGGTCGCTCAACTCGAGCGGTTTTGACACGCGCTAAACTCATTAAAACATCCTTAAGCGGCTCCAACTCGAAAATTTTGAAAGTTGACGCGACGGATCTCTAGAGCGACTGGTATCACCCACCACTAGTCACTGTCGACCCAGGTACACACGTACCGCCAACAGAATGACCGCCATATTGAAATTTTACTACACAAATACACTTACATGTATTTCTTATGGGAAAATTGCAATTTTCAAAATTAAATTGTGGCCTTATTACAACTCCGACAAGATTGATCCTCACCTTAAAGAGCTTGTATTTTTGTGTTCTTTCGTTTGGTATAGCCATTTCTATAGAAAAGTGTATTTACGATTCCGGGTATTTTAATCTACCCGACTTCATACCCCACGGAGCTACTCTCGGTCTCTAAAACTATGCCTTCTAGTTCGGACTGCTTTATTCATATTAGCAGACCGGAATTTTATGTTGTTTGTAAAGCTTGAATCATTTCAAACTGAAGGCTTTAATTTTGCAATAATTATATCAATTATAATATCAGTGTTGCTGGAGGGTGCCCCCCCCCTTGTTTCTAATAATATGTTTTCAAGTTTGGGGTTTATTATTAACATTTGAAGTTGTACTAACTGCCACCTGCTGAAAAGCTATGACGAAATATTTAATTTATTTGTGATAAAAAGTAAACTGATTAGACGGGGGTCTGGGGGTGTGGAACACCCTCCAGTGCACCGAGATCGGAATATTATATCGTTTCAAACAGTTTCTCAGAGAATCATTTAAAACTGAAAGCCATAAGTTTGCAAGTATATTTATTATAATTTCAGTATTTCTGAAGGGTGTTCCACACCCCCCAGACCCCCCGGTTTCTAACACTATGGTTTCTAGTTTAGGCTCCATTCTTCACAATCGAAGTCGTACATGCTGCGACTTGCTGAAAAGCTATGATGAAATATTCAATTTACTTTTGATTAAAAATAAAATAATTAAACCGGGTGGTATGGGGGGGGGTGGAATAACCTCCCCTCCCCAAGATCGAAATTTTACGTTATATTTTATTTTTTTTTATAAAACTAAAAGTCATCATTTCGGGAGTATATAAATTATAATTTGAGTGCGGTTGGGGGAATTCCATACCTCCTAGACCTCCCGATCTCTAAAACAATATCTTCTAGATTGGGTTCCATATTTTACACATTCGAAGTCGTACTTATTGCTATTTACTAAAAAGCTGATGATAAAATTTTTAATGTACTTCTGATAATAAGTAAATTGCATAGACCGCGAGACCGGGAGATCTGAGAGGTACGGAAAACCCTCCAATGCCACAAAATTGGAATTTTATGTTATTTTAATATTTAAGTTTCTCAATGAATTAATTATTTAAAACTAAATTCCATAAGTTTACAAAATGTATCTATTATAATTTAAATCTGATTGGCAGACTTCATACCCCACAGTAGAGCTCTTGGCCTCTAAAACTCAGCCTGCTAGTTCGGATTGCTTTACTCATATTGGTAACCTAAAATGTTATGTTGTTTTTAAAACTTTTAATGAATCATTTTAAACTGAAGGCCGTAATTTCGAAATAATTATATTAATTATAATATCAGTGTTGCCCCGATTCCTAATAATATGTTTTCTAGTTTGGGGTCCATTATTAACATTTGAAGTCGTACTAGCTGCCACTTGCTGAAAAGCTATGATGAAATATTTCATTTACTTTTGATCAAAAGTCAACTGATTAGACGGGGGGTCTGGGGGGTGTGGAACACCCTCCAGCGCACCGAGATCGGAATATTCTATTGTTTCAAACAGTTTCTCAGAGAATCATTTAAAAGTGAAAGCCATAAGTGTGCAAGTATATTTATTATAGTTTCAGTGTCGCTGGAGGGTGTTCTACACCCCCCAGACCCCCGGTCACTAACACTATGGTTTCTAGTTTGGGCTCCATTCTTCACAATCGAAGTCGTACATGCTGCCACTTGCTGAAAAGCTAAGATTAAATATTCAATTTACTTTTGATTCGAAATTTTACGCTATATTATATTTTTATTTTTAAAACTAAAAACCATATTTTCGGAAGTATATAAATTATAATTTGAGTGTGGTTGGGGGGAATTCGATACCTCCTAGACCTCTTGGTCTCTGAAACAACACTTTCTAGATTGAGTCCCATATTTTACACATTAGAAGTCGTGCTTGTTGCTACTTACAGAAAAGCTGATGATGAAATATTTAATGTACTTCCGATAAAAAGTAAAATCATTAGACCGGGGGGTCTGGGGGGTGTGGAACACCCTCCAGTGCACCGAGATTGGAATATTATATTGTTTCAAACAGTTTCTCAGAGAATTGCTGGACCCCCTCCCCCCCAACCTCTCGGACTCTATCACTATGTATTCTAGTTCAGGCTCTATTCTTTACAGTCGAAGTCGTAATTGCTGCCACTTGCTGAAAAACTGATGATGAAATATTGAATTCACTTTTGACAAAAATAAATTGCTTAGTCCGGGGGGTCTGGGGGGGTGTGGAACCCCTCCCGTGCGACAAAATCGGAACGCAGTATGTTTATTTTTTAAATTAAATGTTTAATGTGCCGCTGCCGATGCACTGGAGGGCGTTCCACGCCCCCCAGACCCCCCGGTTTGAATAGATTAATTAAATCAGAGGTAATAAATTAAATATTTCTGCATAATATCTAAACTTCTTAAAATTAGTATGACCAAGTAGAAGCGCTGAAGTTCTTAATTAATTAATCCCCGACCTCCGGTCAACATCTTCTGTTGTTATTATACTGTGCTATAAAATTTTTCTAACGATTACTTGACACTGAAGGCGACTAATTTGAAAAAAAAAAATATTTATAATTTTATGGATGGGGGTTATGCCTTCAAGACCTCCCGGTCTCTAAAACTGTGTATTCGTATAATTATCAAGGTGGATTGAAATCCGTTCTCAAATACTCGCATCAAATATACAAATACCTTCCATTTACTTTTGATAAAAATAAACTGATTAGACCGGGAGGTCTGGGAGGTGAAACTCTCCACCTCTCTCTCCAATGCTCCAAGATAGGAATTTTATGTTTTTTAAAAATGTTTTCTATGAATAATTTAAAATTGAAGATCATAAGTTTGCAAGCATATCTTTACAATTTGAGTTAGTATGGAATACCGCCCCCCCAATCCCCTGTTCTTTAAAACTATATCTTAAAATTCGGGATATTTAAATTGAAAAAATTAAAACAAATGAGCATTATTGCGTAATGTTACGACATAATTGAACAGATTCTATTACCAGTCCGTGCGTTGTACGTAGGTGTACTAATGAAAAAATAAAGAATTATCCGATAATCTTGGTTATGTTAGAACAAAGAATAACCAGATTCCTGTTCTGAAAGTTTTGCGTTATTATTTCATTGTAAACCAGAAAGGTAGCTGTATAGAAGCCTAAGAATTGCGATCATCCGAGTTGCACCTTGCTTTTTGTTGATGCTGCAGTTATCAACACAAGGGAACCGCAGTCTTAATATTCCACTCCGAAGCACGGAGATGATCATAAGAAAGTTAGACTCTTCTCGGATTGGTGTTAGCAATTGATCGCGCTAACTACCGTCGTTTTTGGACAAAAAATATAATAGTCGTATTATTTGTTTTGTCAATTTATTGTGGTTACCCTGTATAGCTTAAAATGTTTGGTTTCTCTGGTGGCGCCTCCCGACATTGACGTTTACGCTTTTGTTTTTGTGTCAAAGAATGCTCCCCGAGAGATACAGTTGTCTCAGCATTTGATTTACGACTTTTTCTTTCTTACATCCCCAATTAATATTTTTCTATGTCTATACAATGGCAAACCAGGGACATTGTAGTTAATGGACATTTTTGCGTGAAATGGCTTAGCAAATAGGTTTCGGATTGTTTACCTAAATCTTCAGGTTGAAAGGGTTGGATGCGTCTTAACTTTACAGATGTAGGTTTAGTGCTCAATTTTTTAAATTCAATTCAAAAGGAAGCTTTAAGTTGCGTTAGTTAAAGAGGATCAACTAGGCAGCCATCCTCAACATTTTTTCTATGGACCCCAATTGTCTAAAATATGCAAATTCAAGGGTTGGTTTCTTTGTTAAACACAAAAGCTAATAAAAGTATACATATGTATGTATGTACAAAGTGATATTTCAGAGTTATTAATCTTAAGCGAAACCTATTGTGTGGTTTTTTCTATAGAAACGAAAGCAATCATTTTAAATGTATCTCAAAATATTAAATTGTTTGTTGATGTATCAATTTCATATCTTCCATCGATTTGTGTAAAATGTAAGTAGTCTGAAAAAAATAGCTTCTTGTTTGAAATTGACAGATAACAAAGGAAATCACTCGACTTTTACATGTACAGGGTGAAATTTTCAAGTGTTCAATTCAATCGTCTCTTTTTAGGTTGAAATTACATAAATTTAATATCGTAGTGTTCTCTATCCAATCGTCGTAGAGGTCATTAGTAGCCAAAATCTTGATTTTCGGAAGTCACTTAAATCTTGAATTTAAGGGAAAATTTGTTGTTTTTATTAAATAACTCGCATATTTTCAAGATTTCATTGAAAATGGTCGTAACCAAATTTGTAGGAAATTTAATTCTCAACAACTTTTATTCTAACCATTTTTCACCTACGATGGATATTTTTCGATTTAAACCTGAAAAACGAGGATGAAATAAAATTGTTGTATTACATCGTTTGGGGGGAATATGTACGTCACAGACCCCTCCGGTCTCGTTCCGTGCTAATGATTGGATAAAGTTGGAGGGGGCGTGTCAAGATGCGGTGTTGAATTTCTGGCGTAATGAAAAGTTTTACAAAAAACAAAAATTGAAGATAATTCGAAGGTCAACATATTTTGTTGGAAAAATTTTTTGATAACATAATTCGTTTCTGAGATAAATTTTTGACTGTTATTTTCGGTTGTCAAGGGGAGTGGCTTAAAATAGCTGCAGATCTGTGCAATTGCTAGTTAGAATCTAGATAGTGGTACTTTTGTTTTTGGTGTAAGAGTCGCCTAACATTTTGGTATAAATTTCGAGACAAACTTTGCCCCTTAGAAAATTACCAAAATGGTTTTCATTTTTTTTCGAAAAGGTTGTACATTCATAATTAATTAAATTAAACAGTTAATAATTATATCCACCCTTATGCAAATAACTCATCTCGCAGCAGATAAAATCGTGATTTATCTACACAATTTCGTTAACAAGATTCACTTCACGAGCATCAAGTTTTGAGTTAAATAATTGGTCACCAAAGTTATGGCCACAATTTTTTAAGATTGCAAAATTCGTTTTTTTGCTGATTTTTTTTTCTAAGCCTCCGTTACCGCATTTAATTTAAATTTTAATTAAATAAAATGTATAAAATATTGTTTTACAATTCAATTGAATTAAATTTAATACAATTATTTTTGTATTATGTATTTATTTATTGAAATAAAAATTAAATTTAAATTATTAATTTTCTGAAAATTTCCCGTAAGGATGATCAACAACACTAAACCATTTTATAAATAAGCAGGGGGTGTAACTCAGTGGTAGAGTGTCTGCTTCGCATGCTGAAAGTCCTGGGTTCAAATCCCAGCTCCTCCAATAACTTTTTTTTACTTTTAGCAATTGTCTTTTTATTCGGTAATATGAAACTGCACTTTAGTGCAAGAAGTTGAAATTTGCAATCACTGAAAGTATCTTTCAGTGTAGTTTGCTGCTGGAAAAACCACATCGCGAATTTTCTTTTCAATTTTTCAATTCTTCGACGCCACGTATTTATTTTACCTACTTTGACTTCAAAAAGTCGATGTGTCCATAAAAGTGTGTTTTGAAAGGCACAAAAAGCGTTTGGTGTTTTCAGCGACTTAAATACACAAACCGGAAATGGAACTGAGACTTAACAAATTTGTTCGAATGCAGTAGGCACACGTACACATTTTTGTGTCGTCCGTATTTTTGGCCTTTTCAAAGCCGAAAAGCGCATAAAATTATTAATTGACAAATATTTAGTGCCAAGTTGTTCTTACAAGTTGTTTCATTATGAAAGTTTCCAAAACATAAATCAGTTGAAATGAAATTTCAAAGTAGTAAGCAATTTCTACATTTTAGAAAATACATTTTGCTTATTTGGTGTTTGTGTGAAATGATTAACGACTTGTGAATAAAATGGGACACCCACACTTAAATTAGTTAAAACATTGGAGCGGAATGAAAACGTTTCCAAATTAACGTGCTTCAAAAATTACCGGGGTCGTTCGGAAAGTCGTTTTTGATGTTTTTGTTTGCGAGTACTTTTTTTTGTCGCTTTTTAATAAAAATGCGATGGGCGTTCAAAATTAATGATTTAACAAGATCTGCGATTCTTTACGGCCCGCTAAATTGCATTTCAATAGAATTTGCGCTCGAATTTATCCTGCACGCATTTTGCGATTATGATTGATGGATTTTCTAAAGTATTTTTAAATATCAAAAAAATTAATAGATTTAAGACAACAATGCAATTTATTCAACGTCGCTTTTAATTACATTTACGCCATGTAAACAAATAACTTTCAAAAAAAAAAAATATTGAAACTTCATCATCTAATATGCAAATTTGTGTTATGATGGTTTTTCCAATTTCAGCTTTTGATGTCTGCGTGGTGGTCGCAAATGCAAACTTTTACCAGCAGCAAAGTGAAACTTTTTAATGCACAGGTTAACCGAAGCTTTTAAACCAAATTTACAGCATTTTTGATATTATGGAAACAGAAATTATGATGTGTAAAATATTTACCAAGTTATTCGCTAGGAAGTTAATCCTTTGACGACTTCATTATGGAAACTTCCTTCCCAAAACAAACTTCCCGCCCAAACTACAACAATATTTGAAAATTTAACAGCGGCATCGCATAGTGTTTTAAGAGGCGGTTTTGTATATTGGATATTTTCTCGAAAAAACGCGAAATAAAGGCGCTATTTAATAAAAACCATCGACGTCGACGTGGAAATTTGCATTTGGTGATAATGTTAAAATAGATAAAAATAGAGGATTAACAAAATTTGGCATATCGGCATAGTAACCGATAAGTCTATTCCTAATTTAAGGGCACTTATCGTTTTAGGGGTTGTTAAAGGGTGAAAAATTACTTTTTTGAATATACTTCTAGAAGGATTTATTTTATCGAAAAATTATAAGAGATCTTTTTTAGAGATAAATAAATTTTCTTTAAATTCTATTCTTTTGTTTTTTTGTACGATGAAAATTTACCGACTTATGATTTTTTAAGAATTGGTGTTTGTCAACTCACAATACATGGTGAAAATCTAATTTTAACTAGTGTTTTTCACGATTTTTTCGGAAAGGAAATGATCTACAAAAAATATTAAAAGTAAAATTGAAATATATTTTAATTTTCTACAATTACTGTTTTGTTTGATTTTGTAGGAGAAAAATTGACCAAGTTATGGCTATGCGTTGTTAAGAAAGTGTGTTTTTATTAAAATTAAAATGGTGAATTTCGTTAGTTAAATTGCATTTTGACAGAGATCATTTATATAACATTTCTGCTCTAGAGGTAATAAACCTGAACTCAAAATTACACGTTTTCCTATAAAAATCGCTTCACCAAACGAAAGAGCACAAAAATAAGAATCATTTAAGGTGAGGATGAATTTGGTAGGACTTCTAATACGACCACAATTCATATTTAAGAAAAAACACATGTACATAAGTGTATTATTGCGTAATATTACGTCATAATAGTACATATTCTATCACCAGTCCGTGCGCTGTAATTGGGTCGTCATTCGCAACCGGGGAGGAGCGACCGCCAAGTAAAGAGGGGATCTTTTACTAAACTACTTTTTCTACCAGGTCCACTGACTTAACCAGGGAGGCAGATGCCTCCCAAATCCACAGCCAGCTACCAACATTTTAATTATTGATGGGCAAGGTTACAGTTTAAAGAGCCCAATGAAAAATTGCATTGTAAATAAATTTTAAAGCCGCTTTTCTTTAAAATTTGTAGACCGACCGTAAAATTTATTTTTTATGCGCTAATTAGATCCTCATTTTTTATAATCCACTTTGAAAATGGTCAAAATCGGAGTTCGGGTTTATTACCTGTTCCCCATTTTTGTGAATTTTGAGGAAATAAATGAAGTGATATTTAAACATTTACTGTTCTGCCGTCTCGGACTGGATCATTCTTGAGTATTTAATTTTCAATTTTTTTAATAATTTGAGTGTGCCGGGGGGGGTCTAGGCAGTTTGTTTTTATCAGAAGAAATTAAAATTTTTGTATATTACCGAATATTCCAGAGTGGATTTAAATCCACTTCGATAATTATATTGTGCAAATACACAGTTTTAGAGTCCGGGGGGTCTGAGGGGTATTCCATATCCCCAACCATACTCATATTCAAAAAAAATTTGCAAATTTATTACCGGCAGTATCAAGTGATCAATACAGGCAAAATTTTCCAAACAACATAATTTGTAAGATGATGAGAAATGGCAAGATGGGAAGGGGATACCCCGCAGCGTACGAATTAATTTCAAACAAAACTAATGCAACATCATAAACATTATGCATAATTTTTAACATTACTGCTTGCCTTCTCCAAGTGGATCACTGTAGAGTATTCCAATCTATAAAATTTTCTTTTATAACTTGAGTGCGTCTGGGGGGTATACCCTCCCCCGGTCAAGGTAGTCAGTCGAGAAAACAGAAGCGTAATTATAAAATATCTGCATTAAATATTTGTTGTTCGACTTCCGATACTAATGGTGCACTGGAGGGTGTTCCACACCCCCCAGACCCCCCGGTCTAATCAGTTTACTTTTTATCAAAAGTAAATTGAATATTTTATCATAAGTTTTTCAGCAAGTACAACTTCAAATCTTAAGAATGAACCCCAAACTAGAAAATATAGTATTAGTGACCGGGGGGTCTGGGGGGTGTGGAACACCCTCCAGCAACACTGAAATTATAATAGATATAATTTTAAAATTACGGCCTTCAATTTTAAGTGATTCACTTTGAAAACAACATAAAATTCCAATCCATAATCCATCCAACATAAAATAAATCCAATATGAATAATGTAGGCCGAACTAGAAGGCCTAGTTTTAGAGACCGAGAGGTCTGGAGGGTATGGAGTCCCGTCAGCCAGATTCAAATTATAATAATATTTTGCAAACTTATGGATTTCAATTTTAAGTGATTCATTGAGACATTTTTAAAATAACATAAAATTCCGATCTATGTAGAAGCATTGAAAGGTATTGGTTGCCCCTCCCCAAACCTCCCGATCTAGGGAGTCGGTTGTGAAAACAGAGGCGTAATTATAAAATGTCTGCATAATTATTAAATATTTGCTTGCAAGCACCTTGTGAGAGGAACACCGTCTTTACGTGCCTTCCGAAGCACGGAAGAACAGAAGGACATAACTTGAAAAATAGTCAGGGGCAAGGGGGCCCCCAGGATACAATTAATTTCTAAAAAACTAATGCAAAATTATAAAGATTTTGTATAATTTGTAAATATTAAATGTCTGCATCCCAATACTTCGGCACTGGAGGGTGTTCCACACCCCCAGCCCCCGGTCTAGGCAGTTTATTTTTATTAGAAGTGAATTAAATTGTTTTGAGTATTTCTAAGTATTCGAAAGCGGGCTTTAATCCATCTTGTTATTTATTAAAATACAAAGTTTCAGAGTCCGGGGGGAGTGTATCATAAAGATCATGCATAATTTTTAACATTACTGCTCTGCCTTCTCCGACTGAATCACTGTAAGCTATTCCAATTTACAAATTTCTCTTTTATAATATGAGTGCGCCTGAGGGGTATTCTTACCCCCCCCCCCTTACGAGCCGCCGGTCTAGGTAGTTTGTTTTTATCTGAAGAAACTTTAATTTTTTTGTATATTACTGATTAATCGAGAGTGGATTGCAATTCACCATTATAATTATACAAATATACAGTTTTAGAGTTCGGGGGGGGGGGGGTCTATTCTGATATATATTCCATAATCATATTTTCAAAAATATTTGCAAATTTATTACTTTCAGTATCAAGTGATCAATAGAAAAACTGTTCAAAACAACATAATTTGCAAGATGATAACCAGGAAAAGAGAAGAAGGGATACTTCATAGTATGCTACATACATTTCAAAGAAAACTAATGCAACATTATAAAGATTTTTAGCATTTATTGCTTTGCCTTCTCGGACTAGATTACTGTAAGGTTATCAATTTATAAATTTTTCTTTTATAATTTTAGTTTTATAGAAATATTTAATTCTAATTAAACCTTAATTTAAAAATAAACATTTTGTGTTCCAATTTGACACTGGAGGGTGTTCCGACCACAGACCCCCGGTCAAGTGGTTTTTTACAAGTGATCACATTTAAACACTGTACGTTCTATATAACATAATACATTTTATAAGTAATCCAATTTTAAGGATTTCACACATCTCCCGACCCATTCTAAGTAGGTTTATTTTTCAAAAGTAATTAATTTTTTAAACATTACTGTCTGGGCCGTGATACCTAAGTATACATGTATAATTAATACCTTAATTAATAAGATTAAACATTCTTGGGCAAATTTCTAATGTAAAGTTTCAAGAAATGTCGAAGTAGTTTTTTATTAATTAAATCAACTATTCAAAGTGGGATCTGGTGCCGTGATACGTCATTACATGCAGCATTTATTAGAACGATAATTTTAAAAAATATTCAAAATTCTAAGTGCGTTCCACTTTCAGAGACCGGGGTCTGGAGGGTGTTAAGTACCCCCAGTCCAATAAATTAAAAGATAAAATTCAAATTTATCCGCTGCCGTTGCTATAGTGATTACATGTTCACAGTTTAATGAAGAACGATAATTTTAAACAAGAATTATTCAAAAGTTTAAAGTAGCAGTTACACTCTTGTAGAGACCGGGGGGTCTGGAGGGTGTAGAGTACCCTCCAGTGCCACAAAATTGGAACACGGAGATGCAGAATATTCAATATTTATCCCCCCCCGGCAATACCTAAATTGTAAAAGGAAAAAATTTCAAACTTTTGTTAAAAAATTTTCAACAACAAAAAAATTTTCTGATTTTCAGTGGCAGAAGATTTAGTTTTAAAAGAGCAACCTGACAAATAGTAAGGGGAAGGGAAGATACTTCCAGGATACAATCAATTTAAAAAAAACTAATGCGATATTATTTAGATTCTGTATAATTTGTAAATATTGAATGTTCTGTACCCCAATACTTGGCCACTATAGGGTGTTTCACTTTTTGAGACCGGGGGGTCTGGGGGGTATGGAATACTCCGCAGCCATACCTAAATTATAAAAGGAAAATATTTCAAACTTATGATCACTAGTAGCAAAGAGTATGTAGATGTATGTATATACTCTTTGCTAGTAGCAAGAAATCTGTTTTTAAAAGAACATAACTTGACAAATAGTCAGGGGGAAGGGAGTGACCCCCCCAGGATACAATTAAGATCTGAGAAAACGAATGCAAATTTATAAAAATTCTGTATACTTTGTAAATATTGAATGTTCTGCATCTCAATACTTGGGCACTGGAGGGTGTTCCACACCCCCCAGACCCCCCGGTCTAAGTAGTTTTGTTTTATTTAAAGTAAATTCTACACTTCAGTACTATCGCTTGGCCGTTGCTATGGTGAATAACTATGGTTCCAGTGCCTTGGCAGCGAGGGTCAGAATATTAAATGTTTAAAAATCAAGTTAAAGCTTTAAGTTGTCGTGTTATTTTTCCTAGGAACGATGAAATATCATGGGGGGTATTCTATATCCCCTGTCTATACAGTTCACAGTTATTAAAAATTAATTAAAGATTTCAGCACATCCACTTGGACGTTACTAATTTTAAGAAATTTAGATATTACGCGGCAATATTTAATTTATTGCCTTTGATTTAAATAATCCATCCAAAACGGGGGGTCTGGGGGGCGTCGAACGCCCTTCAGTGCATCGGTACATTAAACACTTAATTTAAAAAATAAACATCTTGCGTTCCGATTTTGTAGCATTAAAGGGTGTTCCACATCCCCCAGACCCCCCGCTTTAAGCAGTTTTTTTTTCAAAAATAAATTGAATACTTTAATATATCGGCTTGACTGTTGCTATAGTGACTAAATTTTCACAGATCAATGAAAGAAGATAAATTTAAACAACAACTACTCGAAATCTCAAAGAAGCAGGTACATTTATCGTGAGCGGGGGCCTCCATTTTTTCCAAAAGTTTTTCCGAACTTCTGTTTTTAATGGCAAAAGATTTGATTTTAAAATAACAACTTGACAAATGGTCAGGTTGGGGGGGGATACTTCGCAGGATACAATCAATTTCTAAAAAAACTAATTTTATAAACTTTTATATTTATAAACTTGATTATTTCTGATTTAAATAATTTATCCAAACCGGGGGGTCTGGGGGGCGTGGAACGCCCTCCAGTGCATCGGCAGCGGCACATTAAACATTTAATTTAAAAAATGAACGTCCAGCGTCCCGATTTTGTGGCACTGAAAGGTGTTCCACACCTCCCCAGACCCCGCGGTCAAAGTACGTTTTATTATTAGGAGTATTTTTACACCCCTCTCCGGACCGCCGGTCTAGGCAGTTTGTTTTTATCAGAAAAAAATTAAATTTTTTTGTATATTAGCGAATATTCAAGAGTGGATTGTAATGCACCTTAATAATAAATTATACAAATATATAGAGTGTCAGAGTCCGGGGGGTCTGGGGGGGTTTAGAATACCCCTCAGCCAACTTATATTAAAAAAAAAATTTGCAAATATATTACCGTCAGTACCAAGTGATCAATAGATAAACTTTTCCAAACAACAAAATTTGCAAGATAATCAGCAATGGAAAAACTTTATAAATTTTTAAAATTTTTAACTTTTTAACATTAGTGCTCTAATTTTTCAAACGGAAGCACTGTAGGTTATTTCTATTTATAAATTTCTCTGGTATTATTTTAGTGTGACGGGGGGGGGGGACATTTCATAACTCCCAAACCCTCCTGTCTATGCAGTTTATTTTTACAAATTTTTTTGCATATTACCGAATATTCGAGAGTGGATTGTAATACACCTTGATAATTAGACAAAAATACAGTTTCGAAATCCGGGGGCTCTGAGAGGGTATGGAGTACCCCCCCAGCTGTACTCTAATTATAAAAGAAAACGTTGAAATTGAAATCCAATCTGAGATGGCAGAACAGTAAATGCTTAAAAAATATACCTAAACTTTATGATACGGCATTAGTTTTCTAATTAGGCGATAGTGCCCCCCCCCCTCCTGGTTTAAAAATAAAAAAGCATAATTAGCAATTTTGATTGCAATAAAAGCACATTTTCTTAACAGCAAATAATCATAACTTGGTCAATTTTTCTCTTAGAGGATAAAATAAAATATTTTTATATAAATTTTTATTGTACAAAAAAACCAAAAAATCGAATTTAATGAAGAGTTATTGGTCTACAAAAAGGATTTCTTGTAATTAATCGTTCTGTAGCTAAAAACAAAAAAGTATTTTTTTACCCGTGTAACAACCCCCAAAATGACGAGAGCCCTTAATTCAAAGGTAGACTCGTCGTTGATCCTCTAAAATTATTTTTGCAAAATTATTTAGTTTTACTGTACTAATATCAAAATTGTTAGTTTTTACTGTAAAAAAGGCGATTTTTCGGAAAAAATTTACCGAACCTTTTAGATTTCGTCCGACAACCGGTAACCTAGCTACACACACGCGCAAATGTAGGTGGGGTTGCATATACTATAAATTTGTGTTTTTGTTTTACAGTACAGGATAGTGCAAAATAAAAGTGCATCGATTTAAAAGCGTTGCTTTAATGTGCTAATAAAACATTAAAACGTGAAACGAAATAAAATATTCTGCGGCTAAATTATACGTAGCGGGTATAATTGTTAATTTGATGCAAATTTACGGCAAATACAACGACGAGATTACGTTTGTAGCGTAGTGGGTCAAAAAGATATAAACATTAATTTTTGTCGGTCGCCGAGCTTTTAGTGAACCGAAAATAACTCCGCTATTCTGCTATTTTACTTAATGTTGCGTGTTTAGGGAGGAATTATTTTCCTGATTGAAATTTATTATATGGTATTTCAACATTATTCGAATGTTTCGACATTCCTGTTGATTCGATAATGTAGTCGTCAATTTAGAATCTAATCTCGGGACTACCTACCTACACACGCTAATTGAATATATTATAATTGTGTTATGCTTATTGTTGGAAATTTGAATGTTAAGCTTCCAGGAGGGAAGTATTACTTGATAGGGCAAATGTTGGTAAACAAAACGTTTATTAATTCATCACCCCATAAATTTACAGTACTTAACATAAACATTAACAGAAACAATACTCCAAGCTTGCTTCGATATTTATACTTTGAAAGTATAAAATAAATAATACGCGTGGGTGCATTTTCAAACTTTCGCGCCATACAAAATTCAAACTGATGATTAACGAGAGTTTAACTAAAATTTTCCATTTTATTGGCTTCGGCTTTTACAAATTGGTCATACGACACAAAAAGTTATGTAAAATCCAACTCGAACGATTATGTTAATACCTCAACGAAAGCGATTATATTAATGAGGCTTTCGTTAATAGGGGAAAATTAATTTAACAACTGTCTTACGAATTTTATAACAAAACATAAATTTATTTGTTAGCCTGTCGTATTAATTATTTAATTACTTTTAAGGAAAACAAAACCGCCACCAGAGAATTTTAAGCATCAGGCAAAGCCGCGAAGGAGTATTGTAATTCTGTCGCACCCTGTACGTCAATTTTAATATAAATCATAAAATGTGTTATTCAGAGCGAACACAACAATTGTTAACAAGTTTGTCACAATTACGTCTCAACTTCTCTCGTTTACATTTAAGCATGGTATTTGGCATGTTCTTGAAGCACACCGGTGATCAATCAAAATCTTTAAGGGCTTCGAGCAAGTTATTATTGATTTAAATACTGTCAGTAGTTTTGTTGATAATTGAATTCGTTAAGGCGACTATTAATATAAAATTTTCATAATTTAACTCAATTATGTTGCCACGAAGAATTTATGAAACGTATTCTTCGGGGGTGCGCTGTTCTTATTTTTTTACCGATATCGATTGTACAGAGAAGCTTAATCCCTCAGGTATATCAATTTAAATTTTTTTTATATTGTCTTGTCAATGAAACGTGCAGAAATTGAGATCGTTCCAAGTTTAGAACGAAAGAGGAAACTAAATAGCAAAAGCTTTAAAAATTATTGCAATATTTAGAGTTAATTTGAATTTCATTATTCCGAAATTTATAAAGACGCAGGATTTTGTAAACCCAGCTTTGTGTCAAAAAAATTACAAATTGCACTAAATTTGGATATTATGAGGTCAGCAACAGACAAGCAGGTCAACAAATGTGTCGGTCAAACGTATAATCCCTTCCGTTGCAAGGGTTGAAAATATCATGTAACTTTTAAAAAATTTAATTTTTACGGCATAAAAATGCACGAAAGTTAAAATTTGTAAAACTCAAAATTTAGCAAATAAAGCAATCTTATTATAGTAAAAATAGATAATTTAGCAGAACAAAATTCCACGCAAATGTAATCAGAAACCGATGAGTGCACACCGAATTTAATCATTTTAGGGGAAAAATAGCTATTTTGTATTTAATTACAGAACTACCAATTTTATCGAAAAATTACAAGAGATATTTCTTGTAGATTTATAAATTTTCCTTAAATTCCATTTTTTTGTTTCTTTGTACAACAAAAATTTAACGACTTACGATTTTTTAAAAGTTGGTGTTTTTCATCCCCCGTGTAAAAGTCGCATTTCAACGCGTGTTTTTCGCGATTTTCTCGAAGGAAAGGATCATATAAAAAAATATTAAATACAAAATTGAGGGGAATTTTAATTTTCTATAATTTCCTGTTTTTATTTTCCCTCTACGAAAAGAAATGACCAACTTATGACTATTTGTTATCAAGAAAGTGTGATTTTATTGAAATCAAATTTCTCAATTTTAACGACAAAAATAATCAAAACTTTATAAAATCTTTGCTCACCACACTTCATTAATAAAACTTTTATTTTTAATTTTATGATGAAATAAGCAAAGTGCACGAAGATAAATACGAAACAAAACCAAAAGAGATTGAGATAGCAAAATTTAAAAAAATCCAGTAATAATATTTTGGAAAAACAAATGCAAATTGTTTCAATAACAACTGCAACCGAAAATTTTAAAAATAACACAGTAAATATTTAAATTAAACTCAAAAATTCAAAACTTTATTAAACCAAATTTAAAAAATTCATTTAATAAACAGCGGTGCAACAAATTTTAAAACAACATTTATTTCATTTTATAAATTTTTGGGGTAGTTTTAGTTTAATTTTTTTAATAAGAAATCTAATCGGAATAATATATTTAAGAAAAAGAGCTCATGTAAACCACGAAAGGAATAAGCTGTAAAAGGAAATTAAAAACAAACAAAAATAAATTCAGTGGAAAATCTTTGGTTTACAGCGCCCGAAAGTTGTTTAAACACTAGCAGTAATAATTTGAACTATAGCAATATGTACTTTCTCACACTGGCGGTTTTCATTCCCACTAATAACTACGCAAAATTGCAAATTTAATTTCAAACATTTAAATTATACTAACTTTCGTTCACTGGACTTGTTTTTGCCAACCAAATCAAACATGACTTTGAATTTAACGTGGAATTCAACCACGGCACAGGAATCGTAATGTTTCCGTCTGAAATTAAAATTGCTAAGAGAAGATATTCTATTATTAAATGATGTGATGTCAAGTCACCATTGTAGAAACCAAGCAAAATAAACAGCAAAGACGGAGATTTAAAGTTTTCTCTTTGGTAAAACTCTGCAGCGATAATATTCCATATCCCCCCACCCGGTCAACACAAGTTTGAACTACGCAATTTCACTAATAATTCTGCTCCATACTGAAAAGAAAAAACCTGTTGAGTAAAGTTATGAATAATTGTATTTGATGTTTAGTATTTATATGTAAATACAAAAAAGAAATAAAGGATGAAAAACAAAAGGAAAAAATTTATGCAAGGAAATACTCAATACAATTAGCCATTGCTCATTTATTTTACTGCAATACTTAGTAAACATAATACTATTACCATAGCAACAGTTAAGCATCAGATAAGAAGTTGAAATTTTCAATTCACTGCTGGTTAAAAATTGAATAGACTGGAGTTTTGGGGTATGGAATCCCCCCTGGCACTCACAAATTTAAAATATAGCTTTTACTTAATTTGTAAACAATTAATGTTCCGCATTCCAATATTTGGGCGCTGAAGAGTGTGCCCCAGACCTTCCAGTTTATTTTGCAGTTTACTTTTATCCAAAGTGAAATAAATATTTTGCCATATCTGTTTGGGCATTGCTATGGTGACGTAAAACTTTAAGTCTAAGCTTTTAATAAAATAAACTACTTAGACGGGGTCTGGGGTGTGGAACACCCTCCAGTGCCACAAAATCGGAACGCGGTATGTTTATTTTTAAATTAAATGTTTAATGTGCCGCTGCCGATGCACTGGAGAGCGTTCCACGCCCCCAGACCCCCGGTTTGAATAGATTATTTAAATCAGGGTAATAAATGAAATATTTCTGCATAATATCTAAACTTCTTAAAATTAGTATGACAAAGTAAAAGTGCTGAAGTTCTTAATTAATTAATCCGCGACAGCCGGTCAATATCTTATGTTGTTATTATTCTGTTTTATAAAATTTCTATCGATTACTTGACACTGAAGGCGACAATTTTGAAAAAAATAATTATAATTTTTATGGATGGGGTTATACCTCCAAGACCTCCAGTCTCTAAAATTGTGTATTCGTATAATGTGGATTGAAATCCGTTCTCAAATACTGCATCAGATATACAAATACCTTCCATTTACTTTTGATAAAAATAAACTGATTAGACCGGGAGGTCTGGAGGTGAAACTCTCCATCTCTTTCTGCAATGCTCCGAGATACGAATTTTATGTTTTCAAAAATATTTTCTATAAATTTAAATTTACAAATTCCAGAAAATTTTAAATATCGCATTAGTTTTGTTAAAATTGATTGTATATCCTGGGAATACCCTAAGCATACTCGAATTGTAAAAGAAAGCATTTGCATAATTTATAAACATTCTGCATCTCATTAGTTAGGCACTGGAGGGTGTTCCCCAGACCCCCGGTTTATTTGTAGTTTACTTTTGTCAAAAGTGGGCATATGTGTTTGGCCGTTGCCATGATAACGTGAAACTTTTAATTTTTAAGATGAGCATCACAAATTTGTAATATTAATGACATTAAGAGAACAAAACCAATCCTGTAGAGAGAGGTTTGGGGAACTGAGAGGGCTATGTTCATGATTGGACGAATGCAGGCTGATGAAGAAGAAAGAAGAATTACATTAATATCGTAGGCAATCAAAGTTTACCTTATCAAAGATTCAATTATTGTTAATTTATAAAAAAATAGTTTTTAATAATAAACGTAATCATAGCAACAGCCAAGCAAATATGTTGAAATCTTCAGGGGGGTCTGGGGGTATGGAATACCCCCCAGGACACACTCAAATTGTAAAAGATAGTTTTGCATGATTTGCAAACATTTTATGTTCTGCATTCCAATACATAGGCACTGGAGGGTGTTCCACACCCCAGACCCCCCGGTTTATTTTGGTTTTTGGAGTATACTTTTATCCAGAGCGAAATAAATATTTTGGCATATCTGTTTAGCCGTTGCCATGGTTACGTAAAATTTTTAATCTTTTACGATGGGAATTATAAATTCGAAATATAAATGACATTTAAGAGGCTCAGACCCCCCAAACTCGATAAGTGTCACTGTTACTTTGAGCTTTCGAGTGATTGCTATTGAAATTTATCTTCTTTCATTGAACTGTAGGAATTTAGACACCATAACAACCGCCAAACGGATAAGCTGAAGTGTTGAACTTACTTTTAATAAAAATATACTATTTTGACCAGAGGGTCTGGGGGTGCCAAAATATTGGAATGCAGACATTCAATGTTTACAAACTATTGAAAATTTTTATAATATCGCATTAGTTTTGTTAAAATTGATTATGTTTCCCCCCCCTCCTCCGCAAGCGCACTCAAATTGTAAAAGAAAGCTTTTGCATAATTTATAAATTATGTTCCACACCCCCCAGACCCCCCAATTTATTTGCAGTTTACTTTTATCCAAATTGGAATGAAGATTTCGGCGTATCTGTTTGGCCGTTGCCATGGTAACGCGAAACTTTTAATTTTTTAAGATAAGGATCATAAATTTGAAATATTATTGACATTTAGGAGTCCAGACTCCTCGGGCTTGATAAGTGTCCCTGTTACTTTAAGCTTTATCATCTTTCATTGAACTGTGGAAATTAAGTCACCATAGCAACGACCAAACGGATATACTTAAGTGTTGAATATACTTTTAATTAAAACAAGCAATTTAGACGGGGGGTCTGGGGGGTGTGGAACACCCCAGGCTTACTCAAATTGTAAAAGAAAGCTTTTGTATAATTTGTAAACATGTGAAATTCTGCATACTAATACTTGGGCACTGGAGGGTGTTCCACACCTCCCAGACACCCCGGATTGTTTCCAGTTTACTTTTATCAAAATCGGAATGAAGATTTTTTCTTATTTGTTTGGCCGTTGCCATGGTGATGCGAAACTTTTAATTTTTAATGATGATTATCATAAATTTGTAATATTAATGACATTTGGGTTTATTATGTATCACAAAACGTTATTTTAAAGGTGATCGTTATAAAATAACATCAAGGTTTACGTCAAACCGGTGACACTTTACAGGTTAAGAAAACCTTAACTTTTAAAGTGACACTTTACAGGTTAAGAAAACCTTAACTCTTAAAGTGCCACCGGTTTGACGTAAACCTTTATGTTATTTCATAACGGTCACCTTTAAAATAACGTTTTGTGATACATAATAGACCTGGTTATTAATATAGGCAAACAAAGTTTACTTTATCCAGGCTTAAATTGTTAATTTACAAAAATTAGTTTATAATAATTAACGTCAGCACAGCAATAGCTAAGCAAATATGTAGAAATCTTCAATTAACTGCCGGTTAAGAAAACCAAATAAACCGAGGGAATCCCCCCAGGCACAATCAAATTGTATAAGATAGCTTTGAATAATTTGCAAACATTTTATGTTCTGTATTCCATGATTTAGGCACTGGAGGGTGTTCCACACCCCCCAGACCCCCCGGTTTATTTGCAGTTTACTTTTATCCTAAGTGGAATAAAAATTTCGGCATGCCTGTTCGGCTGTTGCCATGGTATAATTACAATATCTTATCCAAGGTTAAATTATTAATTTATAAAAAGTCAGTTTATAATAATAAACGTAACCATAGCAATATCTAAGCAAATATGTTAAAATCTTCAATTCACTGCCGGTTAAAGAAACCGAATAGACCGGGGGGTCTATGGAATACCCCCCCCCCCCGCCCCCCAAGCACGCTCAAAATGTAACAGATAGCTTTTGCATGGTTTGTAAACATTTAAATGTTTTGCATCCCAATATTTGGGCACTGGAGGGTGTACCACACCGTCCAGATCCCCCGGTTTATTAGCAGCTCACTGTTATCCAATTTGGAATAAAAATTTCGGAATATCTGTTTGGCCGTTGCCATGGTAACGCGAAACTTTAAATTTTTTATGATGAGAACCATAAATTTGTACTGTTAATGACATTATTCTCATAGGCAATCAAAGTTTACTTTATCCTGGGTTAAATTGTTAATTTATAAAAAATTAGTTTATAATAATAAACGTAACCATAGCAACAGGTAAGCAGATGTGTTGAAATCTTCAATTCGCTGCCGGTTAAAGAAACCCAATAGACCATCCCCCCAGGCACTCAAATTGTAAAAATAGCTTTTGCATAATTTGCCAACATTTAATGTCTTTCATCCCAATACTTGGGCACTGGAGAGTGTTCCACACCCCCCAGACCCCCCGGTTTGTTGCCAGTTTATTTTTATCTAAAATGGAATGAAGTTTTCGGCATATCTGTTTGCACTTTGCCGTGGTCGCGTAAATTTTAATTTCTTAAAAGGTTTTAAAGATTTCTCTGGATATGGATGATTGCAAGAAAGGAAAAAGTTAACCCGTAGACTTACCGCAATTTTTTTTGCGCTAATCGATTTGTTAGGTCGAATTGTATAGGAAACAAGTGCCCATGTATTTTATTTGTATATTGTGTGTCAACTTGTGCCAATATTGTGGGTTTTTTGGAATATTTGATGATTGCAGCAATTTTTACGGGACTGTAAAAAGTAAACCAGTAGACTTACGGCAACTTTGCTTGCGGCAATCGATTTGTTGTATATGAATCTATTCTATAGATAGTCTCGGTAGATTAATGCTAATTTTTATTAAATTATTAATGTCGCATTGTTTTAAAGAATTATTTTATTGATAACTTGATATTGAGGAATAGTTTACCTTATTTAGTGTTTATTTCATACTTATGTCCCCCCTCCTCAAGTTTAAAAAATATTTGGCACTACATTATCTTCTAATTTTATAATAATTATAGAAAACATACAAGTCAAATTGGTTCAAACAGGGGGGGTCTCGTATACGCTCGATACTGAATATACTATTGCACGACCGAAAGATTGATTCAAAAATTGATTATATCAAACAATGAAACTAAGTATTTTAATATCTCAAAATGAATCGTAATTTCGTTTTCTTTGAATTAATCGAATTTATTTATTTGTGATTTTAACAAGCATTTTGAATTTTAATTGATAATAAAACATAAAGTAAAGCAAGTAATTTAAAATATTTTTTTAGCTCCTTTAATTTATTATCTGTAAAAAACAATTGGTAGGTAAGATAATCTTATAAAAAAAATTAAATTTTATTCAGTTTTGCAACATTTTGGATTCTACTCCGCGAGGATGGTCTTTCTCTCAGGTTAATTTTGTTTTAAAATTAAAATAAATTTAATTTTAAATTTAAATTACCCGCTTGTTTGTTATTATTTCATTTTAATTAATTCACAAAAAATATTTATACTCTGAAATCATTATTTTAATTAAGTATTTTAAATTCTGTTTATTTTGTCGTGCTTACCTGGTTCATTCATTTCGAATTTTCCGTGAAATCGGTTGGTTTTACAAAAATGTTTACTAAATTAAAGCTATAGCCTGTTAAATTTGAAATTCGAATGTGCCGTTAGCTTTTCGTAAGACGTTTTGTTTAAAAGATACAGCGTTTGCAAGAAAAACAAAAAAAATTAAACTTTTTTAATATTTCTTATCATATTTTAATTCATAACTCGAAATATGGTAATCCTAGGCTTCGGGGGGTTATAATCTAATTAGTAGATAAATAAATGGTCGTTAAGAAATTATTATAATATATTAGCACTGAAAATCAGAATTGCTTTCAGAGAGTACCCCTAAGGATTTGAACAAAATTTTAGTATCAAAACTATGATATTTAAATTTGGGATCTGATTGGTTATTAAAGAATTTTGAATAATAATCGACGTGATCGAAAATATTTGAAATGTAAAGTCATTATTATTTTGATTAAAATTAAAATTGCTATTAATATTAATCTGCCTATTACAAAAGATTTCTTTTCAATAGTGCTCGCCAAGTGTTAGCTAAACTCGCAGTAAGAAAATTTCAGGCTGCTAAAGAAGCGATGATACTTTATTACATAATTAACAAGTTTTAATTAAAAGTTCCGAGTCGGGAAACGCAAAGGATTTTCTAAAAAACAACATTTTTGTGTTTTGTCGGATCGGCGTACTATTTTTTTCCCACTATTAATTTGTATCCCGAAAAAGGGGCTTAACGTATTCACGGTGTACTGCGCTCCCCAGCGCTAATCTTTGTTTTTAACGAAATAAATTGCAAACATTATTAATTTATTAAAATCCAAAAAAAAATCCCTGTGATCTGTCACTTTTAAAAATCATTAAAATATGTATTAAACCGCATGACTTGCAATAGCAAAGAATATATTTTCGTTAAATTTAAAATTTATCAAGAACGTGTCAAGAAGAGCGGGATTGTCAAGCGAAAGGAAAATGCAATAAATCTATATAGAGAATGCCACGACGTGTAAGTCAATATGAGTTATCTACATTTTGGATTTCGACAAATTTTCATTGCACCTAAGTAACTTTTCATTTTTTTTAATTTTTCGAAACTTTCGCAATATAAGTTGGCGAAGGATTGGAAAACAATCGTATTTTTCACAGAAATCAAAAACAAAACAATAGCAGATTCTTTTGAAGTTTGCGTAGGTAGCTAAAATTGGCAATTAGAATAAAATTTCGATGCGATGTTCTTTTGTAAAATAAAATGGCAACGTTTTCAATATCAAAAGGTGCCTATATTATCGACTGTAGTTTGCACACTCAACTTTCAATTTTTTGTTTTATATCAAGCGTGTTTTGTTTCGTTGTTTAAATTTCATTAATTTTTTATTTTTCTGAAAACATGTTTGTATTCTTAGCACGTGCCTTTCTGTTTAAGGCGGACGCCATTTTCGGTTACACTACAACATTTCATTTATATTTAATGTTTATGTTTCGCTTTTCGATTCAAATTTTTTTTTGCTCTTGTTGCACTTTACTTATCCTCTTTATGTTACTGGAACTTTCTTTCGTTTTGTCTTCCGAACTATTAACTGCAGAAAACTAAAAGTTTAAAACTTTTCTGTTACATCTTGCGCCTGAAGAGAACTTTTCATCATCGTTGTTCATTTTTTTTATTATTGAAAAAGGCGGGAAGCCACATTTCTCTCAAATCAAATTTTCTTCGCAAACAATGTGCGACGCAGTTGTGGGTGGTTTTGTTTTGTCCAATACTTGAAACTCGGTGTAATTAAACACAAAGTATTTGAACTCGGAAGAAAAATTAAAATGTTTAATTATGACATTTCCGTAAGGAAAAGTCATTATAACTTTCAAACGTAAAATAATATCGGCGTTTGTTTACAAAAAGCGGATACAATTTTGTAATTTTGTTATACAAAATCAGCAGATTTTGACGAAGGTAAAAATATCCGGGACGTGAAAACATACAAGTCGCAAAATATATTTTTTAGATGTTTTTTGTACAAACGAAATCGATCGAATTTTAATAAAATATTAAAGTTTGCATTTTTTATGGGCGTATTAGTGTAAAAAGTCTTAAAGCTTTTATTTTTAATATTAAATGAGTTTTTTTAAAGGCAACAGAAGTTTTTATAGCAAAGCGGTTTTTATGGTTTTTGTATGATCTCAGAATATAGAAACAAATTTTAATACAAAAGAAAGTTTTTTCCGCCTTTCCTCTTATTAGCTCACGACCGGTTTAGAATATTAGCATGCTAACGTCGCGCGTGGAGTTCACTGCGACGCGACGATTATTTACAAGAAACTGCAGGATTAGGTGACGGGGCGTGTCGAGAGGGCGTGGTCAAATGAGGGCGTATCTAGGCGGGGGAGTGGTTAGTAGAGACCAAGAGGACCGAGGTGTTTACTTTGCTCAAAACTTTTCAAGAACGAAATCCTCATTAAGACAACAAGAAACTTTTTTTATTAAGTAATTAAATTTACTTATTGAATTTTGTTTTTTTAAGTAAAATTTTTGCATGGGTCCACCCATTAACAACAGATTAATAGACTTTTATTATTTGCAAACAAAAAATATTTACTGTAAGCTCAGAAGTATGTCGCCTCGCGTAGAAGCAATCACAAGCAACTGAAGTTAGTGACGGGGTGTGGTCAAACTGAGGGCGTGTCCAAGGGGAGTAGTCAGTAGAAACTAAGTTAGGGGGCGCCACCACAAGCGTTTTCGTTACTGACTTCGTGACTTCGACCAAGCTTGTTGAGATACGATTACTTTAAGCAGTTAAATGGGAAAAAAATTAAGTAATTACGTAAGGTGCGTCAAAATTAAATTATTAACAAAATCGCAGTACCAACTTGAGCGTTTTCAATCGGATCCCAGTTTGAGTTTCGTGATTGATTTTCGGTTCAGTGCTTTTTCCTTCATTCAAATTATTTTGCAATTAGCACGATGCAAAATCATTCAGCGAGTAATTAAATTCACGTATTGTTGATATTGTTATCACATCGTAAATTTAATTTAATAAGACTTTTGTAATGTATTTGTTTTGTTCGGTTTCTTTATAAATTTTAATTATCTCATAATTAGAAATTATTTATGCCATTTTAAGTTTCCACTTTGTACATATGCACGTATACCATAGATTAAGTCATCTGCAGCTTTGAAGTGAAAAGACACACTATTAAATATTTTAATGGAAAACTAGAAATTATAATTTGTGTGCTTAATCATTAATTTAATACCAAAATCAATTGTCATAACATGAATTTATGCAAATTTTGCTCGAGTGTCGATTTACTGTAAATTTAAGCTATGTTTGTGTAGGTCAGTTCAACTATAACCTTCCGGAGAGTTATCATCGAAATCAAGACTTTCCATATAATGAGACCCTTGCCATTATTACAAATTTGTCCAAGTAATTTAATACCAAACTTAATCAAATCCACATTTTTACTCCCCTACAACATTTACCCCCCGTCAATATTACGCATAGCGCCCAAATTTAACTCACGAATATAATAAGCGATCGTTAATTGGGACTGTTAATTGTAGCTTGCAACAACGTAAAAATTTTATCTTCTTCATTTGTGATGGATTTAACTTTCATGATTAAATTTCTAATTAGTAATCGCGTTGTACTCCAACTGATTAATTTTTAGATATTTCGTTCCGGAATTTTTTTGTTTATTCCCTCAGATTAATATTTTATCCATAACAAATAATATGCCGCAATTTTCTTTGAAGGAAAATCCATTGTAATATTTCCGCTCGTGCACGAGTGCATTTTTTAATTCAAAAGGAAACTTTAATGAAACAAAAAAGAAACTATCCCAGTAGGGGTCCAATCCAAAAAAATTAGGAAAGCCTTTAATTATTTTTCTTTGAGATTAAATTAATGTGTAAATTCCTTAAGTAAATGGATCACAGAAGCCCTGACGTTTTAAATTGTTTTCGTGTTACGTATTTTGTGTTAGTCAAACTGTAATTTAAAAATTTAGTTTATTTATTTGGTTAAATTTTCAGGAAAGTGTCAAGGAGATGAAAACGAGGCGCGCCTGATGCGACATTTAATGGCAAACTACGATCCTGCTGTTCGACCAGTGGAAAATTCATCTCTTCCTTTAACTGTGATTTTTGGGGTATCTTTGCATCACATAATCGACGTTGTAAGTAAACAATGGTTCATTAAAAGTTAATTAATTAGAGGTTGTTTTTGCCATACTACAAAGTAAACGACATTTTTTTACTTCTCCCGATTACATAATAAAACTTACATTTTATTACAAGTGGAAAAAGCGTCGTAATGAGGTGTTTTGGGAGGAAATATGATGAACAAAAAAGTTCCAAGACTTTTATCATAAGTTTATTTAAATAAATTGCGTTTTCTTTTATTCTAACCTTAATAACTTTTATAAAAATTAACCGATTTTAATTTTTTTAAATTATTTTAAAAGAGAATTGTTTATTTTAGAAAATAGATCTTAATTATTTTTCACATAAAATGCTTAATTTTTGAGTTAGGGCCAGTCAAAGTTAAAGAAAATTTAAATTTCAATGCTCGCTTATTTGCTCGAAAGGTAAGGGTTTTACAAAAAAAATGTCAAATACGAAATTGAAAGGTAATTTAATTTCCTGTAATTTGATTTTTAGTTTATCCCTCTACGGCAAAAATTGGCCAAGTTACGGCATTTTTTTAACTAAAAAGATGTGTTTTTATGAAAATCCGGTAATTTTTGCTTCTCAAAAAATTTTGGAAAATTTTCCTCATAAGGAGGTTTTCTTGGCTATTACTAGCTGAGTATTCTCCGAAAGAAATCATTTCATTTAATTGTACAGTGAAATGAATTAAAACATGAGGTGTAGTGTCACTTTGTTTGGAACACTCAAGTTAGCAAAGTTACAAACCTGAAACGAACATTTATCTGCATTAATACGTCGTATTGGGAACTGATTTAATTATTGTATTTAAAATAAACTCGGTAAGCAATGTAATCTTTGACATGCACAGAAATTTATAAATCAAAATTTAAAAGTAAAATAATTTAAACCAAAAGTAGCTACAAAAATTAAACATTTTATTACATAATTAAAATAATAATTCCGCTTTGGGGTAATTAAATTTGCAAACTGCCATTTAAAGAGAATTTAATTTTTCCCCTCGAACAAAGACAGAGAAAAGCGATAAGCCAAAGAAAATTAGTAAATTAAATTTTTTATGGTTTATGGCGCCCAAATTTACACAAAAACAAATTGAATCATAGCAATAAGCATGTTACACATCACACTTGTATTGATTATTTGGTAACATTAAACTCTGTGTATATAATAGTATATATCAATACCTCTGCGGCGCTAGTATCGCATATTTGTCACCATTTTGGCCTACAATCATTTCCGCTAGAGGGCGTACTTCTTAAAGATTGTTACTCGAAAAAGATCCCAGCAACAGCAGTATTTAAAAGTTACACGTTACCATAGCAACGGCCAATAGGGGGTAATAAACTAAATCTTGAACTTACTTTTCATAAAAATAAGCTGCTTAAACCGGAGGTTCTGGTGCCAAAGTATTGAATGACACAACTATAATTTAAAAAATATGCAGAAGCTTTAGTTTTAATGATGACTTGTACTTTACACTAGGAGGGGGTTTCCGATACCAGACTCCCCCAGATCTTTAAGTATATGTCACAATATAAGTCTAGGTTTCAAAACCCTGCAATACTTTTCGCTCTTCGTTGCCAGTGTCACCATTTATGTTTCACATTTTACTTTAGATTAAATAACCCCCAGCCATACACGAATTATAAAAAAGAAATTTAAAAAATGAACTACCCCTAGTGGCTCAGTCTAGGAAAGCCAAACATGTTTAAGAATTTTAAAATTACGTCACATAATGGGGGGTTTAATCGCTTGACACTGAAAGTAATAAATTCACTATTTTTTACAAAAGCAAAAATCTTCAAACCACTTCTGATAAAAATAAGGGGGGGGGTCTCAGGGTATGGAATATAATTTAAATTGTAAAAGGTCGCTTTTGCATAATATGTTAACATTTAATGTTTTGGATTCAAATTCTTAGGCACTGGAGGGTGTTCCACACCCCCCAGACCCCCCGGTTTATTTACAGTTTACTATTGTCCAAAGTGGAATGAAGATATTGGCATCTCTGTTTGGCCGTTGTCATGGTAACGCGAAACTCTTAATTTTTTACGATAAAAATTAAAAAAAAATTAATATCATAGACACCCAAGTTTACCTTATCCAATGTTATAAATTATTCACTTATAAATAATAAATGTAACCACAGCAACAGATAAGCAGATATGTTGAAATCTTCAATTAGCTACAGGTTATAAAAAATAGACCGGGGGGTATTCAGACTCCCCCAATCATACCCTCTAAATATCCGGTTTATAAATGTGTGCTTTCATATAAACATTAAGGTGGATTGAGATCCGCTCTCGAATACTCCCAGGTATGCAGAAAATCTTCATTTAGTTTTGATAAAAATAAATTTCTCAGACCGGGGGGTCTGGGGGGTGTGGAACACCCTCCAGTGCCCACGTATTGGGATGTAAAACATTTAAATATTTACAAATTATGCAAAACCTATCTTTTACACTTTGAGTGTGACTGGGGGATATTTCCAGATCCCCCCCCTCTTCAGGTATATTCGGATTCTTTAACCGGCAGCGAATTGAAGATTTCAAAATATCTGCTTAGCTATTGCTATTATTAAGTGTATTATTACTAATTTTTTTATAAATTAACAATTTAACCCCGGATAAGGTAAACTTTGATTGTCTATGGTATTGACACCATTCACAGTACGAATTTATGAATCTCATCGTAAAAATTAAAAGTTTCCGTCACAATGGTAACGGCAAAACAGATTATGCTGAAATCTTCATTCCACTTTAGATAAAGGAGAACTGCAAATAAACCGGAGGGTCTGGGGGCTGTGGAACACCGTCCAGTGCCTAAGTATTGGAATCCAGAATATAAAATGTTTGCAAATCATGCAAAGCTACTTTTTATAATTTGAGTGTGCCTGGGGGGTATTCCATACCCCCCAGACCCCCCGGTCTATTCGGTTTCTTTAACCGGCAGCGAATTGATATTTAAAGTGGAATGAATATTTCGGCATATCTGTTTTTTTTTTTTTTTTTTTTTTAGAACGCTGGGAGTGGGGAAATCTTCCTCGGACAGAGGTCCTCACAAGACACCACCCAATTGGGTGGTAGTGTGGGGGTGGAATGCGATGGTCTGCATCCCGACCCACTAAAACCCCACTCCGTATAGGTTACTGCGAGGGCGTGGTTTATTGTCTCACGACATCATCTTCGCCGCCCCCGTAGGTATTTGCGCTGGCCTGGGTCCAGGTCGGTGTTATTTTCTCTTTAGTAGTATCCCTATCTGTGCTAGACTGCTTTCTCTTCGTTTCTTTCGTCTTCTTCTTTTTCTTTCATGACTGAGCGCACGAACTCGGCCACGAGGTTCCATTTGCTTTCTGAAGTTAACATTTCTTGGATTATGTTGTTCTTTGTCATAGTTTTGCCTAGATTTTGGTTTACGGCCTGTCTGCGCGTATCCCATTTTTCGCATTCAAATACGGTGTGATTTGGAGTATCTTCTTCTCTGCAGTATTTGCACGCTGGAGACGCTCTTAGCCCCATCCTGTGCAGATAACTTTCAAAGCACCCGTGGCCCGTCAACATTTGAGTAATGTGATAGTCCACTTCGCCGTGTTTTCTGTTTGTCCACAACTCCACTTTCGGGATGAGGGCATGGGTCCACCTCCCCTTTGTCTCGTTGTCCCATCTTTGCTGCCACTTGTCATATGCCTCTGTTTCGGCCTCTTTTTTCCTCGTTGGATCTCCGTAACTTTCCGCTCTAATCCATGCCATCAAGTCTATTGGCATTGCTCTTGCTATGACCAAAACGGCGTTCTCTGAGACCGTGCGGTAGGCACATACCATTCGGATCGCGGTTTTCCTTTGCACCCGTGCTATTGTGTATCGGTACTTTTCGACCTCCATTGCCTTGTGCCATATGGGTGCTCCGTAGAGAATGATGGAATTTACCACGGACCCTAATAACTTCCTCTTAGAACTTTTTGGGCCTCTCAGATTTGGCATCAGTTTTGCTAAGGCCGTGCTGACTGCACCCGCTCTCTCGGCAGCTTTTTTGAGATGTTCGTAAAACGCCATCCTTTTGTCAAACGTTACCCCTAGCGATACTAGCGTTTTCTGCGGGACTATGACTTTACTTCTGACGGAGAAGTTTATATGCTTCACTATTCGTCTTCCTGTTGGTAACATGGCCTCTGTCTTTTCCGGGACCATCTGGAGGCCGTGTTTTCCATCCACTCGTCCAGAATTTCAAGCGTTTTGTCTACTTTTTCTTTTAGTTGCGGCTCTTTGTAAGCTGCTGCCACTACCGTGACATCATCGGCAAATGCCACCAAGGAAACTCCTTCGGGGGTCTCCTGTCTGAGTACGTTGTCATACGCTACGTTCCATAAAGTGGGTCCAAGGACAGACCCCTGCGGAACTCCGCTCGTGACCTTTATTGTTTTTTCCAATAGTTCCTCTTGGATCCGGAGGGTTCTATTTGTCAGGTAGTCGACTAAGATGTTATAAAGATACCCCCGGATTCCTCTTCTTGCTAGGGACTCCAGGATGTCCCTCCACCTGACGGAGTTGAACGCATTCTTTACGTCTACTGTGACAATAGCGCATAGTTGTCTTGTGCGCCACGTACCCCTTCTTGCGGCTGCCACCTTGCTCTGTATCTCTTCCAGGGCATTTATGGTGGAGCATCCCCTTCTAAATCCGAACTGGTTTGGGGCCAGTCCGCCTGTTCTATCTATTTCCCGGTGGAGTTTTGTCAGTATCAGGCGTTCAAATAGTTTTCCCACCTCGTCCAGTAAGCAAATCGGGCGGTATGAACTTGGTTGGTCTAAAGGTTTTTTGCCTTTTCTGAGTAACACCAGACGGGCACTTTTCCACCTCTCTGGGAAAGATCCCCGTCTCAGACATGAGTTATAAACCTCTAGTATTTCTTTTGGGCATTTTTCGGCAATAGCTCGCACCACGATCGACGGGACCCCATCTGGTCCTGGTGCCTTGTTTTTGGCCATTTTTTTGACCGCCTCCATTAGTTCTTCCTCGGTTATTTCTTCGACGTCTGCGTCCTCAACTTGGTGCATGTCTCTGTTAGGCGGGGGGTGGGTTGGGAAGAGTGCGTCAACGATGCTCTGTAGTCTTTCCGGCGTCAACCCTGGAATCTTTGGTCTCCCCAGCTTCTTCCTCACGATCTTGTAACCCAATCCCCACGTGTCGCCGTCCACCTCCTGGATTAGGGTCTCCACTGCCGCTTCTTACTTTCCTTTATGGCTTTGGTCAGCTCTTTTTTAGCATCTCTCGATTCGGCTTCCTCCTGGGCTGCCATGTCGTACCCTCTTCTTGCGACTTTTCGCTGGAACGCCCTCTTTTTATGCATACACTGCTTCCTCAGTTGGGCTATTTCGGGAGTCCACCAGTAGGCCCCTTTTTGCCCCGATTTTGCCTTGCCTCGGCATGCAGTCGTCGCAGACGGCCGCTAGTTTGGCCGCCAGCTCTTCCGCGCTGTTTATGTTCTGGCCCATTACGTTGTTTTGGATGGACCTTTCGAGCTCGTGCCGATCTAAGCTTTTAGATGCCCATCCTTTTCTCTTTTGTGGTGTTGGGGAGATGATTTCGCATCCACCGCGAAGCTAATGTAGGCGTGGTCGCTGAGGGTCTCTTCCTCCATCACCTTCCACTGGGACACCATTCCTCTGCTGTTTGAGGAGATTGCGGTGACATCGATGACCGACCCGGAGGCTCCCCTCCTAAACGTGCAGGTTTCACCCTCGTTGCAAATTACCATGTTGGTTTCCGCTAGGAAATCGCCGAAGATCTCTCCTCTGCGATCCGTGCGGTCTGATCCCCATTCCGGCGATTTGGCGTTCATGTCACCCGCCACGATGGTTGGTAAGACGTGGGACCCTAACACTCCAAGCCAGTTCATCCAGTCTCTGCTCAAACTCTCCCAGCGTGGAGTTTGGGGAGTAGTAGCAGCTGTACAGTATCTTGCCTTTTATTTCCACCCATACAAAACCATTGCCTTTTCCCCATTTTTCGACCATTGTAGTTCTTGGGACAAAGATGGCTGCCACACCTGTAGTGTCTGTGTGCCAGTCCTCGCCCCCCGTCCTATACGGTTCGCTCACTAACGCCAAATCGATCCTCCAATCTCTTAAGTTGTGTAAGAGGAGGTCGTTTGCCGCCCCCGCCCTATGCAGGTTCACCTGAATGACCTTTAGCTGCATGGCGTTGGAGTTGAGCGCCCTCCTACGCTGCTTGGTCCCATTTTGGCTGGCGATATCTTTTTAAGACTCTCTGCCGTTGCTGGTTGCACCTGCTGAGCGGCGACTGGGCACCATCTTGCTATGTGGCCTTTATTATTGCATATATAGCATATTTTTTTCCTTTCCCCCTCTGTGGATTTTACATGGGTAGGACACGCCGTGGTTCTGTGCCCCTTTTTACAGACTGCACACATCGTTGCGGCCGTGCATTCCGCGACCTGGTGACCAACCCCGCAGCAGTTGAGGCACCTTGTCTCGTATTCCCCCTCACATCCGGGCGGCGTATGTCCTCTACGCCAGCATTTTCTGCAGAAACCTTGCAGCAACTTTTCTCGGGTTCTGCACCCGCTAACCATCCCTATTTTAAGCCTATTGGTGAGGACTTCTGCAATTTTTGTCGGGTCCACCTCGACTATGGCCTTTTTCATACCTCTAAAAGCAGTTCTTAGCTCCTTAATGTGCAAGTGCGCCTCTGCTCCGATAATATTTCTGATGGCCTTTTGTACCTGTTCCTCGGTCGTTGTTTCAGGTAGGTCCAGAATTTCCACGACCCTTCTTTCCGCTTTTTCTATGACCTTGTGGTCGGTAAGGACCTTTTTCACTTCTGCCATTAGGATTTTGGCGGTTCCGCACCCCTGGGTTGCTTCGAGCAATACGTCGCCTCCCACTGTGCTTCTAATTCTTGCAACCGCTACCGTTTGGTCTATATCTGTTTCTAACCTTTTAATGACATCTATTGGTTTTTCGTCCCTATTTAACTTTATAATAATAGCTTCGCCTCTCTCACTTCTTGTTGCTACTTTGGGTAGTTCGGAGCGTCTCCGTTCCTGTTTGGCCAGCTTTTGCCGCGCTTTCTTAGCTTTGAGTTTCTCCTTGGGGTTGGTGAACTGACCTCCCTCTCCTCCCTCCGGCTCCTCGCTCTCCAGGTTTGTTATTTCCCGTGAGTGCGAGACCTCGGGGATTTTTCTCCGAATGACGTCTGAGCTCGTCTGCAGTATTGTAGCGCCCTTTCGTGTTGCTCCTGTTGACGCCGGGGGACCGGTGTCTTTACTTGTTTCAACGTTTTTACGGCTCCCCTTTGGGAGTCCGGCGTAATCTAGCTGGCCTCCGCAGATTTCCGCATAATTTTGTTTGGGTCTATTCTGATTATCCATAGCCTCGGTATTTACCATCTGCGCCTTTTTCTCCTTTCTGGTTTGGATATACGGTGCGAAATCGAATATTTCTGCTTTGCCCTGGAGGCTTGTTATTATTTTCTCTAGAGATTCGACTCTCCCTAAAAGACTTTGGAGTTTATCGCGCTCCTCGGGAGCAAAGAACGTCTCCATTTTCTTCTTGTGGAAGCTCTCAATCGCCTCCTGTGTTTTTTGTATATCGGCCGCCATTTTAGTCGTTTTGATTCCTTCGGCCACTAGGGTTTCCGTCACCCACGACACACCTTCGGCCATCCGTGTAACTTGGACCGCGCTTTCGCCCGTCTCTCCTTTGATCTGTATTACTTCTTCCTGAACCCTATGTATTTTGTTTACCAATCTGTCGATATCTTTCGCTGAGGCTGTACTCTTTTCCACTTCTCTGGCTCTCCTCGCCTCCTCTTTTATCTTTGTTGTCTCGGAGTGAATGTGATCCGAGTTTTTGGCCATTTTTTTCGATAGCGGCTTGTTGCCCCGCCACCGTCTTCTGGATTTCTCGCATTTGTTGCTTTAGGTCCTTAATATGGTTCTCTAGACCGGATTCACGCATCGTATCGAGTAAGGCCTTTTCATCTTTCCTGAGGTTCCTTACCTTGCGTAATTTCTTTAGGATACCCTCTCTAATAGTTCCCAGGCTTGCCGCCGAGAAACCTCCTGCTTTTGTCTGAAGCTTGTCTGTACAAGTTTTCATTATATCAATCAATAGGACGTTTATCTCGTCCTCGCAGCTATCATATCTGTTAGACCGTTTCCATGGTAACGCAAAACTTTAATTTTTAAGATGGGGATCACAAATTCGTAATATTAATGACATTATTGTCATAAGCAATTAAAGTTTCCCTTATCAGGGTTAAATTATTAATTTATAAAAAATTAGTGTATAATAAACGTAACTATAGCAACAGCTAAATCTTTAATTCACTGCCGGTTAAAGAAACTAAATTGACCGGGGGGACTAAATTTTTAATAATTTGTAAACATTTATGCCCGATTTCACAAACATTTAAACTACGACTTCGACTTAAATTTAAGATTAAATATTATAGGCTTAAATAATTTAATTGCAGTTTTAACGTTTGTGAAACCGGGCATTAAAGTTCTGTATTCCAATATTTGTGCACTGCCATAGTAACGCGAAACTTTTAATTTTATGTTGAGCATCATTAATTCGTAATATTAATGACATTGAGAACCAAACCAATCTTTTAGAGAGAGATTTGGAGGAATTGGGGAATTACGAATTTGTGATCCCCATCTTAAAAAATTTAAAGTTTTGCGTTACCATGGCAACGGTCAAACAGATATGGCGAAAAATTCATTCCATTTTAAATATAAGTTATAGTAATAAACGTAACCATAGCAATAGCTAATCAGATATGTTGAAATTTTCAATTCGCTGCCGGTTGAAAATCCAAATAAACCGGATGGGGGTCTGTTAATACCCCCCAGGCACACTCAAAGTGTAAAAGATAGGTTTTGCATAATTTGTAAATATTTAAATGTTTTACATCCCAATACTTGGGCACTGGAGGGTGTTCCACACCCCCAAACCCCCCGGTCTGAGAAATTTATTTTTATCACAACTAAATGAAGGTTTTCTGCATATCTGGGAGTATTCGAGAGCGGATCTTATTCCACCTTAATGTTTATATGAAAACATTTTATAAACCGAATATTTAGAGGATATGATTGGGGGAGTCTGAATACCCCCCGGTCTATTTTTTTTAACCTGTAGCTAATTGAAGATTTCAATATATCGACACTTCATAGGTCAATTGGCGTAACCCTCAAAATTTCGAAAATCGAGTTATGCATATATTTGGGTTCCAAATGTCGTAACTCACCTTTTCTATCATTTTTTTAACCGGAATTATGAATTTAATGTGTTAAAATCAGTGGAAAACACTCTTTGGTCGTAAGTGTTCGCCTAATTTTAGAGTCAGGTCAAATGGCGTAACCATCAATCGTAAGCCTCATAACGACAATTTGTAGAATTGTCTTTCTTGTTTCACTTTACTTTACTTTAGTAAAACTAAAACCTTTACTTTACGTTAAAATAATAAAAAAAAAACTAACATTTGACTGCAAGTCAATGGGCTTAACCTACAAGTTTAACGCAGCAACATTAAAAATGAGTACAGGTCAATAGGCGTAACCATCAATTTTGTTTAAATATTGCTTAATATCAGTGAAACCCAGTGTAGTATCATTTCAGAATCATTTGCAATTGATACAAACCAAAGTTATTGACCAACATTGAAATTTTCATTCATAATAATGTATATTTGAATAATTTATACAGTTTTTACTGCCTCCTGAAAAAAATGTAAAATGAGGGTTACGCCAATTGACCTATGAAGTGTCGATATCTTCTAATCTGTTGCTATGGTTACGTATATTGTTATAAGTGAATAATTTATAATATTGAATAAAGTAAACTTGGGTTGTCTATGGTATTAATTTTCATCATAAAAAATTAAGAGTTTTGCGTTACCATGACAACGGCTAAACAGAAATGCCGATATTTTCATTCCACTTTGGATATAAGTACACTGGAAACAATCCGGGGGGTCTGGGGGGTGTGGAACACCCTTCAGTGCACCAGTACCTGCTACACTGTGACTGACACACTGTATGTGTATAGCATTATTTATTTACATGATGTAGCTGAGTGAGTTATACTCAAATTGTAACAGAAAACTTTGCACAATGTTTTTAAATTATGCAGATTTTTTTTTTTACAATTTGAGTACGCCTGGGGCATATTCTCAGAATACAATCAATTTTTAACAAAACTAATGTGATATTATAAAAATGTTCTATAATATATAAACATGGAATGTTCTGCATCCCAATACTTGGGAAGCAGATATGTTGAAATCTTTAATTCGCTACAAGTTAAAAAAATTAGATTGGAGGGGGATATTAGTGATATTAGGGGGCATATTCAGACTCCCCCTCTCATACCCTTTGAATTTCCGATTTATACAACTGTGTTTTTTTATAAACATAAAGGTGGATTGAGACCCCCTCTCGAATACTCGTAGATATGCAAAAAATCTTCACTTAGTTTTGATAAAAATAAATTTCTCAGACCGGGGGTGGCTGTGGGGAATACCCCCAGTCGTAGTTAAATTATCAAGCAGAAATTTTAACAAAGGAATATCCCCCCCTAGTGATCCAATCTGGGAAGACAGAAGAGTACATACATGTTTAAAAATTATGCAAATGTCAATAACGGGGGGGGGTTCCCCCAACAGACGGTCATTATGCATATTATACGGTTTTACAAAGTGTCGTTATTGATCACTTGATACTGAAGAACTGAAAGCGATTAATTCGAAAAACATTTTTACAATTTTGGTATGACTGGGGGGCATACTTCCAAAACTTTCCGGTATGTAAAATTGTGTATGCGTATAAATACCAAGGTGGAGTAAGATGCAGATCTCGAATACCTGGAAATATACCAAAATTAATTAACTTTATTTGGTAGCCTTCAATTTACTTCCGATAAAAATGAATTACCTAGGTCGGAGGGTCTAGGGAGTATGGAATACCCTCCAGCCATACCGAAATTATCAAGCAGAAATTTGAAGAATGGAATATCCCCCAGTTCATATTACACTTTTTGATATGCAAAATCTTCAATTCACTTACATCAAAAATTAACTGTTTAGTCCGTGCGGTTTTGGGGGGGGGGGTATGGAATGTCCCCCAGGCACACTCAAATTATAAAACAGAAATTTGTACAATGGAACACCTTTCAGTGATCCACCTTGGGAAGGCAGAAAAGTACATCTTTAAAATTCTGCATAAACCATAATATTTTCGTGTTAATTTTCTTAAAAATGATACTGGGGGGTATTCTCCCCAACGTCCAGTCAACATCTTATGTTGATATTATGCTATTCTACGAAATTTCTCTATTGATCGCTTAATACTAAAGATGATAAATTTAAAAAATTACAATTTGAGTATAGCTGGGGGGATACCTCCAATACCCCCGTCTCTAAAACTGTTCATTTGTATAATAAATTATCAAGGTAGATTAAAATCCATTCTCAAATACTCGCAAATATGCAAATACATATTTTCAATTTACTTCGGATATCAATAAACTGCCTAGACCGGAGAGTCTTTAAATACCCCCCCAGCCACACTGTAAATATAAAATTTAAAGATGTAATACCCCCTTCCCCTCCAAGTCATCCAGTGTATATCGACAGAACAGTACATGTTTAAAAAAAATCTATTCACTTTTGACAGAAATAAACTGCTTAGACCGGGGGGTCTGGGGGGTGTGAAACACCCTCCAGTGCCACAAAATCGCAACACAGGATGTTTATTTTTTAAATTAAATGTCACATCCCGTAGCCGATGCACTGTTTTACACTTGTTTAAAATTATCGTTCTTCATTAAACTGTGAACATGTAATCACTATAGCAGCGGCACAACAGATGTACTGAGATGTTGAATTTACTTTCAATAAAAAAAACTACTTGAACCGGGGGGTCTGGGGGGGTGTGGAACACCCTCCAGTGCTGCAAAATTGGAACACAGATTGTTTATTTTTTAAATTAAGTGTTTAAACTGCCGCTGCCATGTACTGGAGGGCGTTCCACGCCCCCAGACCCCGGTTTGAATAGATTATTTAAATAAGAGGTAATAAATTAAATATTTCTGCACATTATCTAAACTTCTTAGCATTAGTAATGCCCAAGTAGATGATGTGCTGAAATCCTTAATTAATTAAGGATTACTTATAAATGTTAAAAATTTAATATTCCCCCCTCCCAGTCATTCAGTGTATATCGGCAGAACAGTACATGTTTAAAAAAAATCTATTCACTTTTGATAAAAATAAACCACTTAGACCGGGGGTCTGGGGGGTGTGGAACACCCTCCAGTGCCACAAAATTGAAAGGCAGAATGTTTATTTTTTAAATTAAATGGTTGCCGATGCACTGGAGGGCGTTCCACGCCCCCCAGACCCCCCGGTTTGGATAGATTATTTAAATCCGAGGTAATAAATTAAATATTTCTGCATAATATCTAAATTTCTCAAAATTGAAGTAGATGTGCTGAATAAAATGTGCAAACTGGGGGGATTCCCTCCACCCCTCTTGCTACTATATATCGTTTAAGTATGTTGTTTTAAAATGTTTTGTGTATTAATCACTCAGCTAATATATTCGCAATATTTTGTACTATTTGAATACATATGTCTGGGGGGTATAGCCTCAATGCCCCCTACACCCCGGTTTCTAAAACTGCGTATTTATATAATTATTATCAATGTGGATTGAAAATACTTGCGTTTTCAAATACTTGCAGAAATACAGAAATTTTCACTTCGTTTCTGATAAAAAAAATTATATATCACTTTGCTCCTTGGCACTTTTCTTAGTGTCATTATTTAAGCCACGCCTCTTTGACACACCTCCACCATAAGCTAATAGCAATTCCTAGTAGATTGAGCTTTGGGTATTTTTAAGAGTGTGGCAATATTTACTAGAAGCCGGAAGGAATTTGAAGTATGTCGTCCGGCGAAAGTGTAGTTATTTGAGTTTGGATCACTGATGAGGCGTGTCAAGAGAGCGTGCCAAAATCCAAATGGTGGAAGTAAAGCTTTGTGATATCGTTTTAGTTTTTTTTTTTAAGTGATGACAAGTGCTGTCGCGCAACAAAAACCAAAATGTTGTTGCTATAATCCTGACATTCCAAAATTAATCCTGCCTACATTTTTTTTCGTTTTTTACGTTTTGGTTTAACCAAACCATCAATAATAATCATTGCAATAACCGAAAAACGAATGCTACAATCGTGTTTCTGGTTCGTGGTTCATCAACACTTATAATGCAAACCAGGCTAGAACTTTAAGAAGATTACAATCTGTAACTAACTTAGAAGTAGGTAGTAATTACTTGTTAGTTATTAAAGTTTAAATCACTAATTCGAGGTAAAACTTTCCGCGCCTCTTTTCTTTAACCTAATGTTAAGGTCAAATGAAGCGCCTGCGGCGCCATATACCTTGCGAAAACAATTGATGTATTTTTATTATTTAAAATAAAAGACTTTCCTGTATGAAAATTTCGTCCCCGATAAACGGAACAAATAACAAAGAAAAATTGTGCGTGTTGTGATTACGTAATACAAAATAAATTACAAAGAGAACGTCGGCGCTGTATCAGATCGAAGATAATTTTAAATACATTTATCATTCGATTATATTGGTATAGGTATATCTGCACCTATTTACCGAATCTGAATGACGTGAACGTTAAGCGCGCTGAAAATCTATCACACATGACAAATTTTATTTTCCAAAAAAATTGATACAATTTCACCTGAACAGAGGCATTACAAAAGGTGATCTTTTAAAATGAGAAGTAAAACGTATTTTACAATTTCTATACCTACTATTTTAATGGAAAAGCGTCGGTTTCGCTAAATTAGTACGTTGCATGCAAAACGAGCATGTGGAGAGGGGGGGGGCAAGATAAAAATTACAATAGAGAGAAATGGCAGCTTTATTTACATTATCAAATGTATTTCAAATCAAATTCAAAGAACGTGGTTGCAAGGAGCTCGAGGCAGCTTTGGCACAAAACAAAGAGGTGAACAATATCGCGACCACAGAAACAAAATAGTAGTAGAAACAAAAATTATAAAACAATTTAATTTTGAATTAACTTTAAAATGTAAAATACTCGAGATCTCACCCGAAACACTTCTTGCAACTTGAAAAACTAACACGTATACGTGTTAAGCAGTTCTAAGCTCAAGCTTTTGTTCATTTATTATAAAAACTTATTTTAAATTTCAACATCTCATTATAAAATATACCATGAGTTTAAGTTTTCCGACACGAAGTTGCTGCTTTGATCTTTAAATCAGTGCTTTCTAAACTGTTTTTTACAGAGAAGAACTTAAATGTGCTTAGTACGTCTAATCAACGCTCCTTTGTTATCAAAACAAAAACTTAAAAAATCTGGAAAAGTATTACTATGGGCTGCATGATTCAAAATTATTTGCTGATGTTTTAATAAACTTTTATTTGTCATTCAGATTCAAAAATCAATGTCAGTGTCATCTACTGGTATTATTTAGAAACAATTCATAAATTCGGCCCTGGCACTCTACTTTTCTGATCGATAGTTACACGCAGTTTGAAAGTCACTGCATTAGAAGTGAAACAACAAGAAGTTTATCGAATGTTCCTCGGGCATTCTATTGTATATTTTACTTTTTTATTAAACTAATTTATTTTTCAATTTTGATATTCAATAATTGCAAATCGTAATCTCGTTAGCGTTGAAATAGAACTGAGATCCTTTTAAGTATCAACATCTTTTGTCGCTGCAACTTAATACGCATCTAATAACGAGATTTTCTAAATTTCGTTAACCCATGAGTAACAAAATAAGTTTTACCTTTAAGGGCCGCCCTACGACGGACGGAAAGAAAGCAGGCACGACAATGCAGTCACGAACCTGCGTTCAATGGGCCGGCAGCCTAAAATCTGCAAGAGTTTGTTTGCTTCATCTAATTTTGTATTCCTTTTATAATGTAATCTTTACTACATTTTAATCTTTTTATTCCCCTTATCCTATTCGTTGTGACCCTTTTCGATTCAATTGTGTCTGTAGTACTACGTTCTAGTTCCCGTTTTTCGATTCTTTCCTTCTTAAATCTGCAGTATTTTTAATTATTAAAAAAATTGAATTCAGTATTTGAGTGTCCTTACAAAGCAAAATAAAATTTTGCGACTCGGGCTTAATTTAAATTTAAATTAACGGTGTTTTATAGTGAAATGAATGCTTTAGAAATTTTACTCCCAGGTTTTCGTTGCGTTACGAATTTATTTTTATTTTATTCGCTTTAATTAAAAATAAACAAAGAGGTATTTCTGCCACACTATGTATCTATGTGACGGATTATAGATTTTTTAAAATTTGAGATAGACAATTTCGTAAGCTAAAACATTCGTTTCTTGAGTTTTTGCTCTAAATGAGCAGCGCTTCTGTTATTTATTGCTTCTCAAGTGTCAAAAGCTGTCATTTTGTTTTACATTCAACTGTTCTTGACACACTATAACTTTACTTTGTGTTCAATTGTTCGTAATTAATTTCAAAATTTGTTTCGGAGTTCTTGCATGCCCTCAGCTGCGCTACGCTTTGCATTAGAAATGCAAAAACGACATGCTCACCTCTAAATTGAAGGTTGTGGAATTTAAGAGGCATATTTTCACCGATGGATAAGGAAAGACTCAAGTTTAATTAATAAAAAATTTTTTTAAGGTTAAAGTAATTTTCGTGTTTTTAAAATTGATTTCCGAACCTGAATTTTGCAAAAGCGCAGGTGAACGAACGTAAATTTTCAGATCAAAAATCATTTTGCATTATAAAATTTTTGAAATCTTAAACAAATTTTGCAATCTTCATTTTCGATTGTTTCTAGAGTTCTATTTACACGATTTGAGAATCGACCCTTGCGTAAATAGAGCGTAAAAATAGCTTCTGTTATTTATTGCTTCTCAAGTGTCACAAACTGTCATTTTGTTTTACATTCAACTGTTCTTGACACACCATAACTTAACTTTGTGTAAAAATGTTTCTAAAATAATTTCAAAATTTGTTTCGAGTTTTCGTGCCCTCAGCTGCGCTGCGCTTTGCATCAGAAATGAAAATACGACATGCTGACATCTAAGTTGAAGGTTGGGGAATTTAAGAGGCACATTTTCACCAATGGATAAGGAAGACTAAAGTTTAATTAATAAAAAAAGGTTTTTTAAGGTTAAAGTGATTTTCGTGTTTTTAAAATTGATTTCCGGACCTGAATTTTGCAAAAGCGCAGGTGAGCAAACGTAAATTTTCAGATCAAAAATCATTTTGTATTATAAAATTTTTGAAATCTTAAACAAATTTTGTAATCTAACTAGGGTTTCTAGGGTTTCATTTACACGTTTTCAGAAGCGACCCTCGCGTAAATAGAGGGTCAGTGTATAATTTCGTGGGATACCTCTACCGACGGGGAGAGGTTAATATTTAATTAAATAGAAAAATTGTTTGTTTGACTTTTGATAGACCGAGAGCTCGAGTGAGCGTTGAAGGTGATTTTCACGGTTAAAACACGGTTGCGGCGGACCGAAATTTTTCAGAAGTGCGAGTGAACAATATCGAAAACTAAGGTTTTTAAAATTAATAATCATTTTGTATTTAAACATTTTTTAAATCTTAAAATCTAAAATTTTTGTTTGCCGTGTTCCATTTACGCGAATTTAGCAACATTTTTTTTTGGAAATGACTTTCGTGTAAATAGAGGGTCGGTGTACTTTCGCGATTTACTTCCACCGATGCGATGGGGAAAGTTTGAATTTGATTAAACAAAAACTTGTTTGACGCTTTGCTCGATCAGAAAATCAGGTGAGGTTTAAAAGTGTTTTTCCCAATTAAAAAAATTTCAAGAGCACCGGTGAACCGAATGGCAATTTTTTTTTTGATTTTGTATTTAAGATTTATTTAAATTTTAAGCAAAGTTTAGAACCTACCGTCCTCGTATTTAATTGTTTATTGGGTTCCATTTACGCGAATGTAGCCATTTGTTCGAGAGCATAACTCTCGCGTAAATGGAGGGTCAGTGTATTTAAAAGATACAGTTACATCGATTGATTGAACAAAAAAATTGTTTGTTCGATGCTTTTCTTGATTGAGACACTGGGTGGCAGGCGAAGGTGGTTTTCTCGTTTTAAAAATAATCTCAGCATGCCAAAATTTTATAAAGAGCGGATAAACGGCGCTTTTTAAATCAAAGCTCTTTTAATATTTAAAATTTTTTGTAAATCTTAAACAAATTGTGTAACCTAACTTTTATTTTCTAATTGTTTTTTGGGTTTTATTTACGCAAATTTTCCGAGATTTTTGGAAGCAGGACTTTCGTGTAAATGAAGGGTCAATTCATTTACATGGCATACTTTTACTGACGGGGAAAGAACAGAAAAATTGTTTGTTTGACGCTTTGTGCGATGGGAAAACCAAGCGGGGTTGAAAGTGATTTTCGCGTTTAAAATCAGTGCGGTTCAACGCCGTCAAGAACTAAGTGTTTTTATCCAAATTGCTTTTTAAATTTTTTAAACTTAAACAAAGTGATCCAACCCTTTTGCAGTTGTTTATTGGGTTCCATTTACGCAAATTTTAAGAACCAAACTCTCGCGTAAATAGAGGGTCAATCATTTACAGTGCATACTTTTACTGACAGAGAGAGTCTAAAATTGAATTTATGAGGCATATTTCCACCGATGGATGAGGCAAAGCTGAAGTTTTACTGAAATAAAAACTATTTGTTTGCTTTTGATTTGATTAAGTTTTATCATTAAAAATCATTAATTATTAAACCTAACCTCTCTTTCCAATTGTTTCTCGAGTTCCATTTACACGAATTTGACAAAAACATTTGTGAATTGAATCGTCAGAATATAAAAATTGTTTGTTTGACGCTTTGGGTTTGGTCAATCGAAAAGGTAGATGTTTACAGTTATTTTCGCGTTTTAAAAATGATTGCAGCGGGCCGAAGTTTTTCAGATCGAAACGTTAGATTACTTCAATTTTGTAACGTTTTAAATGATCGACAGATTTTAATTTCAGTTTTCCCTTTACGCAATTTTGCAAAGTTTTCGTAATGAGGTTAAATGTTTTAAAACTTCGTAACAATTGAAATTAAAATTTATTACAGAGAATTGTTATTTACGCATTTTGCAGATTTGTGAAAAACCGCGTAAATGGGGGTCAAATGTATTTTTAAGCAAGGAAATTTTGCAATGGGGTAAAATTAAAATTTGAAATTTACAGAAAATTATATATTTTAATCTTTAACAAATTTTGAACCTAACCTTAAGTATTTGGGGGCGAATGTGAGGTTTTTTATAAAATAATGAGGAGCCAAATTTGAGCGCCAGTAAACGACAAAAAATTATAAAATATTAAAACGAAAATCTTTTGTATTTCAATTTTTAATTTTTAAACAAATTTTGAAACCTAACCTCCTTTTTAAATTTTTTTGGGCTTTCCCTTTACACGAATTTGTAGATTTGTTTTTTCTTTTTGGAAATGAGGAAAGATTAAAATTTAATTTTAAACAAATTGTAAAACCTAACCTCCTTACCAAAAGTTTTTAAACCTCGAAATATCTAAAACCGAAAATCTTTTATCGAAATTTCAAAATTTTTTTTAATCTTAAACTAATTGTGGAAAGTTACCTTTATATCCAATTGTTTTTGGGTTCCATTTACACGAATTTAGAGATTTTTAAAATAACTTGTGTAAATGGAGGGTCAATTTCATTTAAAATTTTATTTTAAATTTTTTGACAAAGTCTAAAACCTTAACCCCTCCAAACCCATTGATGGTAAAATGGTGGAAGTCGAAATGTTTTCTTGAAAGACTCACCGTGAAAAATTAAGCGTTTTCATCGAAAAATTTAAAAATCTTTGATTTAAATTTTTTAAAACTTAAACCCAAATTTTTGTAACCTAACCTTTTGCAATTGTTTTTTGGTTTTATTTACGCTAATTTTCTGAGATTTTTGAGAACCAAACTTTCGCGTAAATGGAGGGTCAATGCATTTACCTTGTATACTTTTACTGACGGAGAGAGTCTAAAATTCGAACCGAAAACGCGATTGATGGGAAAACCGGGTGGAAGTTGAAAATGATTTTAGCGTTTAAAATGAGGCTCAACGTCGCCAAGAACTAAGCATTTTCATCAAAATTGCTAAATTTAATAAAAATCCTTTTGTGCTTTAAATTTTTTTAAAACTTAAAAAAATTGTTCTAACCTAACCCCCCTTTTGCAGTTGTTTATTGGGTTCCATTTACGTAAGTTTTGCAAAATTTTGAGAACCACATCGCAGCGTAAATAGAGGGCAAGTGTATGTACGGGACATAATACTTCTTCCAATGGATGAGGTGAAGCTAAAATTTTATTAAAAATGAAATTATTTGTTTGGCGTTTTGCTGGATCGGAAAACCGGGCAACTGGGAATTAAGCTTTATTTATTAAAAATCATTAATTATTGAACCTAACCTCTCTTTCCCAATTGTTTCTCGAGTTGCATTTACACGAATTTGGCAAAATTCTTTGTAAATTAAGCCGTCAGAACAGAAAAATTGTTTATTTGATGCTGTGCTTAATCGAAAAGCAAGGTTTTGACACTAATTTTCGCATTTTTAAAAAATGATCGAGCGAGCCGAAGTTTTTCAGGAGTGCGGGCGAACGACGTCGATAATTAAACTTTTTTATTAAAAATGCTAAATCAAAATTTTTTAAAACTTCAACAAATTGCTTCAACCTAACCTCTCTGTTGCAGGTGTTTCTTGGGTTCCATTTACGCGAATTAAAAAAGAACCAAACCTTCGCGTAAATAGAGGGACAAGTTGAAATTTTATTTAAAAATACATGGTTTGTTTGAATCGGCAACGCTGAGAATGAAACTTATTCTTCAAAACTTAGCCCAAGAGGGGGAAATAATTGCAAATCGACTGTTTTTTCATTTTTAGCAGATTTTTTTACTTCAACTTAACATTTTCTGATCAAAAATATTTTTGAGTTTTGCATTTGATTTTATATAAATTGATTGAGTTCTATTTACGCGAATTGTACAAGATCTTTTGAAAACCCCTATTTTTCTTTTGTCTAGGGGGCGGAGCAATAATTACAACTGCGACTGTTTTGTCGACTTTTTCCTGATTTTGGCGCCTATTTGAATAAAATTTTCTATTCTTCGTGCCGCTTCATTTCGGAACGGCTGAAAAATTTACTTCTTTGGCCCGAACTGATTTTCAATTTTGCAGTTCATTCTTAACTTTTTGGTTTCGTTTTGATTGTCCCGATTTTAAATTTCTGTTTTCTTTTACCTTTAGCGCCTGAAAGTTTAATTATTTCTAAGTTTTTTAAATCCTAAAGCAATTTCGGAACCAAATAGTTGATTGGGTTCCATTTACGCGAATTTTACAAGATTAACGCCCGCGTAAATGGAGGGTCAGGGAATAGTTGAAATTTGATTGAACAGCAAAATTATTTGTTTGACGCTTAGCTCGACAGGAAAACTGGACTAAGTTTGAAAGTGATTTTTGCGTTCTTAACGCGCACTATGCCGACACACATTTTTTAACTGTTTCGGGTGGACTGGAAATTTTAATAATTTATTCTGTGCAGAACAAAATGAGTGTTTTGTTTCTGAAACCTAAAAATGTTTCGCTCTTACTTCCTTGGTGAACTGAATTGATATTTACACATTTTTTGTTGCAGGACGAAAAAAATCAGATTTTGACTACAAATTGCTGGATAACGCAAGTGTGGATAGATCACCATTTGAGATGGAACTCGTCTGAATTTGCGAACATAAAAGTCATACGAATTCCCTACACGAGGGTTTGGCGACCCGACCTCATACTTTACAACAAGTAAGACAAAAATTTGTACTTCGCGATTGCTTTCGTTTAAAAATAAAACAGAAAAAAAAGGAATTATCTGTAAATCAATTAAGACAAGAGAAGGAGCTGATTAACCACCAGATAAACGGAACTAAAAGAAAATTGCAGCGTTAAGAAAATTGGAAAACTTAAAATTAATGACAACAATGTGTGATTAGTTTTGAGATTGGTCCGATCTTATCGCAGACATTTTTATATTTTAAAAGCAAATTTATTATTGATTGCGGGTTGATGTACAGGGTGATTGTTTTTTTCAGCGCGGATCCTCAATTTCAGTCCTCCGTGATTAACACGAACGTTATAGTGTCCAGCACGGGAGAAGTTGTGTGGTTAAGCCACGGGATTTATCGGTCGTCGTGTGATATAAATGTTGAATATTTTCCTTTTGACCTACAAAGTTGTCATATGAAATGGGCCTCGTGGACGTATGACGGATATCAAGTAAGTAGAAAAGTTTTGAATAAACCCACGCAGTTATTAATGCAATCCATCATGGCATTTATTTGTTTCATAACAAACTCGCATGCAGGATTTGAGCGATCATTTGTTTTAAATTGTTTTTTTTTATAATAAAAAACGATCGCAACACACGACGATCGTTGGAAACAAAATGCAGCGTCGGATAATTTGGCGGTTTTATTTGAATATCGATTTTGGTATCGCGAGGAATTAAAAAAGCGCACAGCTCGGAAAGAAATTGGAAAGGTACAAAGGCGACAGGAAGGAAACTGTTAATTTCTTGTTTGATGTTTTCGTTTGAAATTTAACTTTGACTACTTCATTTTTATAAAACTCCACACCTCAAATGAATTAATAATTCATGTAATTTAGATCAAGTTTGTTTTTTGTTTAGCGAAATAATTTATGTCGTTAGAAGCTGCTCAAGACATCCTTAACCTATAGGCATTACCCTGATAATTTCCTCAATTTTGCATAGAATATGATAAGGTAACCACTTACATAAATTTCTAATGAGTTCTCTGAGTTACAAATTATCAGTGGTTTATTCTGCTTGATTGAATTTTACCTCCACGTCGTCGTACTATAAACAGTGTGCGCACACAAGCCCTAAGCAGGCACACGCAATTTTCAAATTGATGTTATCCTTTGTTTAGATTTTGTTAATATTTCGACTTTTATTACGCTCTCATTTCCACTTTGCTTTTAAATTTCACTCAAAATGCACCTGAAAGTGCTCCGTCAAACAAATTTGAATAAAAATGCTAAACAAATGTGCGCACTTGCCCTGTATGCCTTTTCAAAAAAATAATTTTGGGAATCTATTTTCTATTTTCCGGTAAAAAAACCCTTACTTCCTCCCTGCGATATCGCGTGAAATAAAAATTATAATTTGGGAATCCCCGAATTTTGTTTTTGTTGCATGCATGCATGCGACTATTATTTAAATTTCTCTCAGACTCTGGAAATAAATGACAAAACCCTAATTTTAACCAATATAGCACAAATTATGGAGTCATTAACTGTATTTATATCCCTCATTTTCCTTTTTATAGATTCGGGAATATTTAAAATATTTCTATACTTTTATTGCTTTTAAACACTTTTTTGCTTAAATTAACAATTTTTTTGGGTGCAAACAAGATTCCAATTTTGATTTTGGATTATTGCTGAAAGGTCACGTAAACGTGCTATATTATGTTTAAATGTTTGCTTATGACGGTCGATTTTAGTAATTTCATACGTGACAACGAAATATTAATTTATTTCAATGTTGAGAGGCTTACAAACTTGAATAGAACTTTTTTTTAAATAATTAATAGCAATTTTTCCAATAAAATCGAATAAATTAATATTTAATAAAAATAATTTGAGAAGGAGGCGGAGGTATTATGAAAACTATATATTATGCGACCTTATACTGGGTGGTCAACTAAGGAATTTCGATTTACAAGCGCTCTAAAATTGTTTTGAATAGGAATAGAGAAGTGGAGTTGGTCTTAAACGAAGGAGGGCTCATGGAAATTCAGTCGCCATGGTTCGCTGGACGGGTGAGGAGCGTTCGTTCTGTGTGCGCGCTTATTACCAAAATCAAAATTCTTGCATTATTGTGCGTCGTCGTTTTCGTGCACATTATGCTTTGCACAATCTTAACCAATGTCCGAGTGCTCAACTCATTCGGAAATGGGTCAGAACATTCGAAGAAACTGGTTCGACATTGCCCCAGCGAGTGATAAACCGTCGACGGTCTGTGAGAAACGATGCAAACGTAGAGCGAGTGAGAGCATCTGTTCGCAACCAACCGGGCCTCTCGACACGCCGGCGCGCGGCCGCTCTAAATGTGAAGAGATCGTCATTGATAAACATTCTTCATAAAGATTTAACATGCACCCTACAAGATCCAATTAGTGCAGGAATTAAAGCCAGGGGACCATCAACAACGCCTTGATTACGCCAATGAAATGGTGAACCGATTTCAAGCGTACGACAACATTTTTCTCTGATGAAGCCCATTTTCATCTGAACGGCTATGTAAACAAACAGAATTGCCGGTATTGGTCTTCAGAAAACCCCAAACAGAAACATGAAACTCAATTGCATAGTCTGAAGGTCACAGTTTGGTGTGCAATACACGCACAAGGCATTATTGGCCCGTACTTTTTCGAAGACGGACGCGGCCGAGCAGTAACAGTGGATTCTGATCGTTATGTGGACATGTTGAACAATTTTTTTAACCAGCCCTTCAAGACTTTGATGGATACAATCAGGACACTTGGTTTCAGCAAGACGGGGCCACTTGTCACACTTCAAATCGGTCTTTACCTGTTATTCAGGCGCTTTTTCCTGAAAAATTGATTTCTCGGCGTGGAGACCTTCCATGGCCCCCCAGAAGCCCGGACTTGACACCTTGCGACTTTTACTTATGGGGATACCTCAAAGTGTAGTCTACCGCAACAATCCCGCACTCTAATTGCGTTGAAGGAAAATATCCGCCAGGAAATTCAAGCCATCGGTCCAGAAACTTTGCGACGTGTTTTCTAAATTTCGGGGTTCGACTCGAAGAGTGCCAGCAGAAAACGGTGGACATTTGGAGAGCGTAATTTTAAGAAATGAATTTCAAAGAGCTGAACATTATTTGTAAAAAAAATTAAAATTGACTTGAAAGTTTTTGTTTTATTTCTCTTTTAAATCGGAATTCCTTAGTTGACCACCCTGTATAAGACAGAACTCCGTATAACGCGGTTTTGGATAACGCGGTAAAAAAGTTTAAGTGGAAAGTGCAAGGAAATTACTTTGCACTTCGCATGCCAGTCATAGCCGTAGCTAGCTATAGAAATTAAGGGGTGCGGAAATTCCTGGATAGCTAAGAAAGCTGGGGTGAAACACCCAATAAATAATGAAAATAAAACACAATTATAGTGTTTTAATGTTTATCAACTAAAATCAAAGTTTTCTAAAGAAATAAAAGAAGATTATGAAAGATAGTACAACTAAGTCTCCATTTATTAAAAATATCCCTGAGCCATAACAGTTCTCAAAATTTTAGATCCTTGAGCCGTAGGATCTGAGAGTCAACTGAGAGTTCAACGAGTGGAATATGTAATGACCCAGGCTGAGTGCAAGTACTATCAACAGAATTATTTCCATAAGTCGTCAACTTTCAATAATTATCGATATTTTAAGTTCATCCTCACTTTAATAACTTAACCATTAAAAAAAATTTACCAAAACCTCTAAAGACAAAAAGTTTCGATTAATAAACTACAATTACTTCGGGGGCTAGAGTTAAAATTCCCGAACTCGAAAATACACTTTTTCCTATAGAAATGGCTTCACCAAACGAAAGAGGGCTACTTTAGAAATCTTTCAAGGTGAGAATGAATTTGGTAGGTCTTTTATTAAGCCCACTATTTTAATTTGAAAATCACGAATTTTTCAAAAGAAATACATGAAGTAAGTGTATTATAGCGAGGTATTACGTCATTATAGTGCTCATTCTATCACCAGTCCGTGTGCTGTAGGTGGGTCGACAGTGATTAGCGGTGGGGAGCTACCAGTCGCTCCCTCATATCTGTCGGGTCAACATCCACACTTTGCCGAGTTTTTAATGAGTAAAACGTTCAGCTACGGCCGCTAGAAGCCGTTTTGACAAACGCAACTACGACAAGACTCGGATTCAGAATAAAAGTGTATTTTTTTTCAAAATTTGGGGCCCGACCACAAATTTTATTTTTTTTTATCTGTTAATTTCACGTTCATTTTTCATAATTTGCTTTATAAATCTCTAAATTCGGATATCTTAACTGGCTTAATCTAACTTAAAAAGAATTTTAATTTCAATGGGCGGGGTTGCAGTACATAAGAGCCAACGAGAAAATTCCATTCTAAATTAATTTTGTAACAATAATTGCATAAATATTAATTTTGCCATGCTAGCCGCTTGCTTGATCGTAGATGTAATTACACGATCGGCTAACTCTTATACATTTAAATATTTAGTCGAAGTGCGGGGGGTGGTTCGAAAACCGTCGTGAGTTCGTAATTAAAATGCATTGCTCAGCATGAGGAAAAATGATGTAAATGGGGCGCCAGCTAAAGTAAATAAAACGTATAGTTAAGAAAGGAATAATTGTTTAATTTAACGAAAGCAAAGATAGTAAACAGTTGTTGTGACATTTATTCTTAATTCCTTATCAGAACAAACACATAATAAAAAAATAAAAATATATGCATGCTCTTGAAGTGTTGGTTGAGCACTGCGTTTATCAGAAAGGAAGATATCTAAGTACAAAAACGTAGTGCCAACTTAGATGATCAAAAACTCCTTTTCTCGCACCTTACACGTGACTTAATAAAACCCAAGGAGATTATGAGAAAGGTGCGACAAGCGTACCTTTCATAACAGGAATTGTTAAAGTCACAATTTCCTGTTATAATTTTTAAATTCGTTTTTTTCAAAAATTGTGCACTGACCGAAAATTTTTTCTTTTTTATATGCTAGTTACACCCTAATCTTTCATAAATCACTTTAAAAATGGTAAAAATCCAGATTCGGGTATCTTAACTGTTACAATTTCGGGATTTTTAATATTCCAACCCAACTGTTTAAACCGTGGGGTCTGGGGGGTGTGGAACACCCTCCAGTGCCACAAAATCTGAACGAAAAATGTTTATTTTTTAAATTAAATGTTTAATGTGCCGTTGTCAATGCACTGGAGGGCGTTCCACGCCCCCAGACCCCCGGTTTGGATAAATTATTTAAATCACAAGTAATCAAGTTTATAAATTAATATAAAAGTTTATAATATTAATTTTTTTGGAAATTGATTGTATCCTGGAAAGTCTCCCCAACCTAACCATTTGTCAAGTTGTTATTTTAAAACCAAATCTTCTGCCATTGAAAATCAGAAGTTTGAAAATATTTTGGAAAAAATGGAGAAATACCTCCCAGACCCCCCCTCCTGGCCTCGATAAATGTACCTGCTATTTTGAGATTTCCAGTAATCGTTGTTTAAATTTATCTTCTTTCATTGATCTGTGAAATTTACTCTCCATAGCAACAGTCAAGCGGATATATTAAAGTGTTCAATTTATTTTTGATAAAAATAAACTGCTTAGACCGGGGGGTCTGGGGGGTGTGGAACACCCTCCAGTGCCACAAAATCGGAACGCAGGATGTTTATTTTTTAAATGAAATGTTTAATGTGCCGCTGCTAATGCACTGGAGGGCGTTCCACGCCCCCCAGACTCCCCGGTTTGGATAGATTATTTAAATCAGAGGTAATAAATTAAATATTTCTGCATAATATCTGAACTTCTTAAAATTTATAACGCCCAAGTAGATAAGGGGGGATATAGAATACCCCCCCTTCATGATATTTCATCGGTCCTAGGAAAAGTAACACAACAACTTAAAGCTTTAACTTGATTTTTAAACATTTAATATTCTGCTCCTTGCTGCCGAGGCACTGGAAAGTGTTCCATACCGTTCAGACTCTCAGTTGGGGGGACGGGTAAGAAAACCGAATTCCGATTTTGACCATTTTTAAAATGGATTATGAAAGATGAGGATCTAATTAGCGTATAAAAGTAATAAAATTTGCGGATTATACACACATTTTTTGAAAAAATTTAAAAATTTATTATTAATGTAATTTACTCATTGGCTATTTCGAAGTGTAACCCCGCCTAATGAAATTAAAATAGGTTGTGGTGACATTAAAGATACCAGAATCTCGGTTTTTACAACGAATTATGAAAGATAATGGTGTAATTAACTAATAAAAAAATTAAATTTGTGATTGGACAACAAATTTCGGTAAAAAATCACCTTTTGTGTGAATCCGACTCTTGATGTAGTTGCGTTTATCAAAACCGTTTGTAGCGCCCGGAGCGACGCGGATTTGTCAGCTCAAAATTTTTGATATTAAAAAAAATTAAGAAGGCGTGGTTGAAATGGTGGGAGCGAGAAGGCGTGCTAAGAGAGCAGGATCGATAAAGAGACGAAAAAGGACAAAAGTCTTCTGAAAAATTAATCACAGGTGTGATATGCAGTAATTGGTGAATAATACGGTAACCATGGTTACCGTTCCATGGTAACTATAATTCCATGTTATTCATAGTTACCGAAGTCGCGAGTTACGAGATGTATGTTCGTTGTAACGAATGGAGAAAGAGAGTACCAAAAGATATTAAAAAGTGGGAATAAGGTGTGTTAAAGAGGCGTGGCTAGTAAAAAGGGTATGGTAGAGAAACTCCCGTAGTTCACTGTATTGGGACGGTTGACATTTATTACAAGCAGGACCGGCTCTGATGTATACCGTTTTGCTTAAATGTTATTGACGGTGGTAACTGCCCGGACGATAATTAGGTTATAGAGAGAGGGCGTGTCACAAAAGGGGGAGTAAAATGGCGTATCAAAAAAAAGGTGCTAGTAAAGAAATCATCAGATTCCACGTTAACTTAATGATTTCTGCGATGTTATCTTTTCATTATCGCATGTGGTAGTTGTTTTTTTTAAACGGTCGATCGATAGCCTAATATTTGGTCCCCCCCCTCCCCAGTATATGTCACAATATCACACTAGATTTCGAAACCCTGGGGATTTACAGTCATTCGTTGCCTGTGTAGCAGTTTATGTTTTGGATTTAGAATTTTTAGAACTTCTGTCTACCAGCAAGAACATTCATAATTATATTGCTGTGTTTCATTTTTGTAAAAATAAAAAATTGGGCGCCAGAAACAGAAACTTATACCAGATTCCTATTTTTTTAAATTCTGTTGTTAAATTCCTTTTGAGTAGCTGAGATCTTTAATTTCAAATGTTTTTTTATCGAGGAAAATTTAAATTTTCTTTTGTTGAAATAATCAAGTAATTTAGTTTTGTTTCTAAAAAATAAATGATTTTGTTTATCTTGTTAATAGGAGGATATTTTTTACACCTTAATATTTCTCAATATATAGTCTCTTTAGGGAGGGTCCATGTTTAATAACTTTGTAATCTCATACAACTGTGCTGACTTTGAATTTGTAACGAGATAATCATCATCATCATCTTTGAGCCCTTTTCAGTCCAGCAGGACTGGAACCTCTTTCTAAGAGAAAGGATTAAGCATTAAGACCCCACGGTTGCCAAGGCCGGGTTGGGGAATGTGCCTGTAACCCTTTTCATTGTTGATGCTGGCAGTCATCAACTCAGGGGACCGCCGGCTTTACGTGCCTCCGAAGCACGGGAGACGGTCATAGATAGATAGAAAATTTCTCCTTTCTAGACTCCTCCCGGATCGAACCGGTGCCTTTGCATCAGTAGTTGATCGCTCTAACAACTAGGCCAAGACCGTCTCTTTCTGACGAGAGAAACGAGATAATATATTAGTTTAATCCTCTAATGCAAAAACCGTACCTGTTCCTCTCGCAATATTAATGAATAAGTTCGTTGTATTGATGAATTTGTTCATTATGTTTATGAACGCAGGTTCATTGATATTATGAACATTTTTTTCGGTGTAATAATAAAATAGACAGCATACCATTACTATTTAACCCCTTTGATTCATAAAAATGCATTTCCAAACAAAATAAAAGAAAACTACAAACTCTCTGAAGTATCGAGTTGAATTGTGACTGATGTGGTGACGCGAATTCTAATTGAAAAACTTTAAATTTTGTCTCCAATCTGCGTGAATGTAAAACAGAATTAAAGTTTTTTTCTTCTGATATATCTTGGATTTAACAAAATAAAAGTTTGAGTAAAAGTTAGTGACAGGTTTTGGAGTTTCTATCTTTCCGAAATACAATTAAATTTATAAATAAACTTACAAGTTGGATGTTTATAAACAATTTCGACAAGTCTTTCTTAACAAAGTTAGTCTTTTATTGTTTCCAGAAGCTTACTACAGAATATTTTTATTGCAAAATTTTTTTAACCACTTTATTAGGAGTCACCTACGACCCGGCGCGCGGCGATGGGGTTAATCGAGCAACCCCCATTAGAACGGACGGAAGCAAAATAATACGAGAAATACTTTTCGACATTCCACAAACCGAATAAGTTAAGATTTGCCCTTATTTTACTCTTAATAATGCGTTATATTGAAATATCGATTATCTTATTAGTTATCCAAAAGGAAAATTGCCATCAGCAACGCTCGTAAACTCACGAGACGATAATAATCGGGCAATACAAAAAATCAAATCACATCTTTCCTCTTGTTATTGATGTCGCCAAATTAGGAAGATATTATGTAAAACGTTGAACCTCCTCATCCTAATATCATAAGAAATGTTTCGAAAATCCAATACTTGAAAACTCGTTTACTTTTTATTGGTAAAGGGAAAACTGCGAAACACATTTTCCTAAGTGTCGTTTTAATTATACAAAAATTATTTGTTAAGTGATTAGGGAAAGAGGGAGAATGGCATGTTAGGGGTTGAAATAACGAAATTTTAATTTGTAGGTGGAACTGGTGAAGCAAACAGAAGAAGGCGACATCAGCAATTACCAAGCCAATGGCGAGTTTGACCTGGTGAGCTTTTCGGCAATAAAACATGTCGAAATTTATTCCTGTTGTCCCGAACCATATCCCGATATAACGTACACCATTAAGTTAAGGAGGCGGCCATTATTTTATGTTTTCAATCTCATTCTGCCCTGCATTCTTATTAACGGAATAGGTGAGCAAATTATTTATTTATTCTTCGCATTAAAATTGCAGCAATAAATCATTTTTATTTTTAGCTCTTTTGGTTTTTTACGTTCCATCCGAATCGGGCGAGAAAGTTACACTTGGAATAAGTGCCCTTCTTTCCATGACGGTTTTTCTTATGACGATAAGGGAGACTCTACCGCCCACCGAGAAAACACCCCTAATTAGTAAGTAATATTTGTTCCTCACTGTATAACGTACGCAACGAGGGTAATTTTAACCACCACAAGTGGTGTAATCGATACGAGAACATCTTCCCTTAATATGAGTTTCCGATGGTTCCTTTTATTCTAAAATTGCGTTTTTTTATCGCTTAAAATATGCAATTATTGTCACGGTTACTTAATATTTTGTAAACCACTTTAAATTTCATTTTCGGTAAACTAAAGAGCTTTTTAATTACGTTACAAGATAATATTCAAATTTTACACGTTTTTAATAAACAAAAACGCTTACATTCTATGCAATACCGTTTTAACGATGGTTAAGCAATAAAAAAAATAACTTTTTTATTCAACGATTCGTATAATATTATGCTAATTGAGAAAGTGGAAAGTGTGATTCCCATCATATTCGCTAGAACGCGCCCAAACAATCATAAAAGAACAATAATTGCGGTTTGTGCTTATAACGCCGGTTCTGGAAATAATCTTTTGGGGATCGAGGACACTTTCCTGTGTTTTTGGCTCTCTGTAACCCACATACAGAGTAAATTCAAAAATAAACTTTTGGGCGCGGTTGCAAGGCCGCACAACATTAGCAACAAATATCATCTTTGTTTGATTGATTCACCAATGGAGTTGAAGTAATTGACGTGTTCAAAGTTCCTGGCGTGGGCACGAATTCAATTACCTTTCCTTTGGTTCAACTTCTCGGCAGATGGGTTGTATCAGTTAATGTTGTATTCTATATTTTTTTTTCCATTTAATTTTTTTTCATTTTCTGAGAGATTGGTTTTAACTGATGTTTTCTGGGTGATCATTGGTGGTTTACTTCAAGAATCTATTTCTTTCTTCCTCTTTTTGGTTCAAAACAGCCCCTCCACTGTGTTTAAGGTTGCCCCGCCCACAACTCCACACATTTGTCAAGGTCAGGTCATTTATCAGGGGGGTGAACTCTCAATTGTTGTTATTAGCTACTCCAAAGTTTACTCTGCCCATAATTATCAAGTTTGGCGGTGGGGTTAGTTCTCAATTCTCACTATTGGATACGCCCAAAGTTACCCCGCCCATAATTTTCAAGACTGGTGCTGGTAGGGTTAATTCTCAATTTTTGTTATTTACTACCGCCAAGATCACCAGATTTTGACTCCACCCCAACCACCAAGAACGCTTTTTATTGTAATTTTTTAAGGTTCTGTCACTTTTCTAGGTTGGTAGTACTTATCGAGGAGACGGTCTTGGCCTAGTAGTTAGAGCGATCAACTACTGATGCAAAGGCACCCGGTTCGATCCCGGAGGAGTCTAGTAAGGAAAATTTTCTTTCTGACTTTCTTTCTATCTAGGACCGTCTCCCGTGCTTCGGAGGGCACGTAAAGCCGGCGGTCCCCTTAGTTGATGACTGCCAGCATCAACTATGAAAAGGGTTACAGGCACATTCCCAACCCGGATTTAGCAACCGTGGGTCTTAATGCTAAAAACCTTTCTCTTAGAGAAAGAGGCTATGGTCCAGCAGTGGGCTATTAAAGGCTGAAGAAGAAGAGAGAAGTACTTATCAAAGTCACCTTTCAAGGTTACCTTATAAGGACGGTGATGAGGATAAATTTTGAATGACTGCTATTGGCTGACTCACACCTAGTGGAGTCATAGAGCAGTGGTTTTAAGTGTAGCCAAGAACGAGATTGGAAAATTAACCACCACCGCTAACTTAAGAATTATGGGCGTAACCAATAAGGGACGTCCATTAAGTACATGAGCTTAAATGAGGGAGTCCGGCAAAACTCATTCAAGATATAAATCTTTCTTCCGAGAGATAAATCTCACGTGACGGAGTGAGAGGAGTCTTACCACATCATACCAAATTTTACCAATGGGGGTTCAAATTTAAACAAAACACCTCACATAATTAATGGACGTCCTTTAATAAAAATTGAGACTTCATTACCATCAGTAACCTTGACAAATGTATGCAGTTGTGGGCGGGGCAACTTGTGGGCGTATCCCTTTGGCGGGACAACCTCAAACACGATAGAAAAGGTGGGAGAAAAAAAGTTTATAAAAATGATTGGAATGTTAATTGAAAGAAATTCGGAGTTCGGTTTGATGTCCGGGCAAGAGTTAACTAACCCTGACTCATATAAAAAATATGCTTTAACCAAACCAGGCCCGTAGCCAGGATTTTATGTCGAGGGGGGTACTTGTAAAAATTTTCCAACTTGAAAATACCTAAACCTATTTATTTTCAAAATTTAAATTTTTACTTTCAAAAAGAATTTTTGTAACATTTCGAGAGGGGGGAAAGCACGTGCCCCAGGTGCTTCCCATGGTTACGGGCCTGCTTACTCATAATTTGTAAATATTAAATGTTTTGCCTATCAACAGTCATGATACTGTTAGAAGTTATCATAACTTTAACAAGTCATACTCAAGTAACTAATATCCCCATTAGCCAAAATTATAAACCATACTTTTAGCGAGGTTGTGCTCGCACCCCAGGTACATCAAACTGTGATAGATAAATTTGAAAACTTATGGTCTATTCACCCAAGATCACCGTTTTTACTCCCCCCAAACCCCCAAGGAGCTTTTTTTGAATTTTTGGGTTTTGCACTTTTTAAGGTTGGTAGTGTACTTTTCAAAGTTTTTCAAGGTTGGTAGGTACTTTTCGTCCTTTTCAATTACCTTATTGGATACGCCCAATAAAGTTGCCCCCCATAATTTTCAAGACAGTGCTGGTAGGTTAATTTTCAATTTTTGTTATTTACTACAAGATCACCCGTTTTGACTCACCCAACCACCAAGGACGCTTTTATTGTAATTTTTAAGGTTCTGTCACTTTTCAAGGTTGGTAGTGTACTTTAAATCACTTCAGGAGTGTTTTTCAAAGCACTTTTCAAGGTTACCTTATAAGGCTGATGAGGTAAATTTTATGACTACTATTGGCTGCTCAAACCTAGGGAGTCATAGAGTCAAGGTTTAGTGAGCCAACTTTAAATTACCACCACTAACTAATTATGGCTAGCAATAAAACGCCCATAATTACGTGAGCTCAAAAGGGAGTCGGCAAAATTCAAAAATCCTTCAAAGAGTCAACAAAATGATCTGTACTTTAATTATTGTTCCCGGTGTGTAAAATTGTAGGATATATTCAGTGACGAGGGTCTCATCTACTTTTACCAATGGCTTCCATTTTAAGTTTAAATTTAAAGAAACCTACGAATTATGGAGTCTTAAAAAATTAGACTCAAACCCTCCTAACCTTGAAAATGTATGCAGTTAGGCGTAACTTTGGGCGTATCCCTTTGGCGGGAACTTCAAACACGAAAAAGGTGGAAAAAAAAGTTTATAAGAATAATTGAGGTTAATCCAAGAAATTCGGAGTTCAGTTTGATGTCCGGGCAATAGTTAACTAACCGACTCATATAAAAAACTTATTAACCAGGCCCGTAGCAGGATTTCATGTAAGGGCACTTGTAAATTTTTTAACTTGAAAATACCTAAACTATTTATTTCAAAATTCAAATTTACTTTCAAAATAACAAATTTGAGAGGAGGAAGGCACGTGCCCAGGGTGCTTCCCATGGGTCGGGGACATACCGGTAATAAACTGTGTAGATAAATTTTAAATTTATGGTTTTCAGTATTAAGCTAATAGTAAAGTTTGCACAAGAATATAATGCAGTGGCCGAATCTGGGGATTATAATCCCTTGTATATAATTGCTTCTCAAGAAACCAAGCGTTATAATAAACCCTACTCATAATCTGTAAACATTGAATGTTTTTTCAACTTGAGGCACTGGAAGGTGTTCACACCCAAGAACCCCTTTTGAAGTTTATTTTTTTGAAAATTGAAGATACAGTACCAATCTAGAAATCTCTAGAAAAACGAATTAATTCTAACTTTACAAGTCACATAATTAATAATATAATTACCAAATTATAAACTAAAGTTTTAAGAGGGTCTGGGGTTGAGCACCCAGGTACATAACTGTGATAGATAAATTTGCAAACTTATGGTCTTCAGTGTAAAATTTTAAACCTATTTATCGTTCTCAAGGTAATCAAACTTATAATAAATTTGAAAATTATCTCAGTAAAGCAGTTAATAGTGAAAATTTTGCAAAGAAATATAAGGCAGTGGCCAAATCTGAGGATTTTCTTCCCTTTAAAAGTCTGTTTCAAGAAAACCAAACGCTATTAAACCATCATAATCTGTAAACATTGAATGTTTTGCCTTTCAACAGTGATGCACTGGAGGGTGTTCCACACCCCCCAGACCCCCCGGTTTGTGCAGTTTATTTTTATTAGGAATAAATTGAAGATATCGGCATAACCGATCTTGAAAAAATCTCTAGAAAAACTAATTAATCCTAACTTTAACAAGTCACACTCAAGTAACTAATATCCCAATTAACTCAAATTATAAACCAAAGTTTTAGAGACCGGGGGGTCTGGGGGGTGTGGAGCACCCCCCGGACATTCAAACTGTGATAGATAAATTTGCAAACTTATGGTCTTCAGTATTAAGCGATTAATAGTGAAAGTTTTTAGCACAAGAAATATAAAGCAGTGACCGAAAATCTGGGGGATTATGAATTCCCCAGTATAATATGTCATCGTTCTCAAGAAAACCAAAGCGCTATAATAAACCCTACTCATAATCTGTAAACATTGAATGTTTTACTTTTCAACTGTGAGGACTGGAGAGTGTTCCACACCCGCCAGACCCCCACCTTGTTTAGTTTATTTTTATTAGGTATAAATTGAAGATATCGGCATAACCGATCTTGAAAAATCTCGAAAAAACTAATTAATCCTAACTTTTACAAGTTACACTCAAGTAATTATTATCCCATTTATCTAAAATTATAAACCAAAGTTTCAGAGACCGGGGGTCTGGGGTGTGGAGCACCCCCCGGTAAACTCAAACTGTGATGGATAAATTTTTCAAACTTATGGTTTTCAGTATTAAGCGATTAATAGTATTAAGCGATTAATATAATTGTCATCGTTCTCAAGAAAACCAAAGCGCTGTAATAAACCCCACTCATAATCTGCAAACATGAATGTTTTGCCTTGCGACAGTGAGGCAGTGGAGGGTGTTCCACACCCCCAGACCTCCCGGTTTGTGCAGTTTATTTTTTATTAGGAATAAATTGAAGATATGTTTGGGGGTGTAAAGTACCCCAGGTGCATCAAACTGTGATGAATAATTTTTTCAAATTTATGATCTTCAGTATTAAGCGATTAATAGTGAAAGTTTTTAGTACAAAAAATATAAAGCAGTGACCAAAAGTCTGGGGGGGATTATAAATTCTCCCCTGTAAAATATGTCATCGTTCTTAAGAAAACCAAAGCGCTATAATAAATCCTACTCATAATCTGGAAAAAATGAATGTTTTGCCTTTCAGCAGTAATGCACTGGAGGGTGTTCCACACCCCCAGACCCCCGGTTTGTTCAGTTTATTTTTATTACAAATAAATTGAAGATATCAGCATAATTAATCTTAAAAAATTTCTAGAAAAACTAATTAATCCTAACTTTAACAAGTCACACTCAAGTAACTAATATCCTAATTAGCCCAAATTATAAACCAAAGTTTCAGAGACCGGGGGGTCTGGGGGGTGTGGAGCACCCCCCAGTGACCGAGAATCTGGAAGGATAGAAGATTATAAATTCTTCCCAGTATAATATGTCTTCGTTCTCAAGAAAACCAAAGCGTTATAATAAATCTTACTCACAGGGCTTTAGCCCGGATTTAATTTCGGGGAGGGGGAACACTTGTAAAAAATTTCCAACTTAAAAATACCTATAGTACCTATTTAATTTCAAAATTCGAATTTTTTACTTTCAAATTTTTTTTAACATTTCGCACGTGCCCCTAGGTCCTTTCCTGGCTACGGGTCTGTACCAAATGAACGAGCACAAAAATACGAGACTTCTAAGCTGAGGAGGAATTTGGTGGGTTTATTAACAAGCCCACAATTTAAATTTGAAGATCACGATTTCCTCACAAAAAAACATGTAAGTGCATAATTGCGTAATATTACGTCAAAATTAAACTCATTCTGTCACCAGTCTGTGCGTTATACGTCAGTCAACACCCACAACCGACGAGAAGCTACCAGTCGCTCCTCGAGTCTTTTGCGCACTCAGAATTATTTTTATGAGTTTAACCTCTTCTAGGACTCCGTCGCTCAAAGATTTACTATTTTCTATGTTACTTTTGGCTCCAATATATTTTTTATTAGTATAATAGTTGACCTTAGGATCTGCCGGGTCCATTTAGAAAATTTCAAGTTCTACCAGACCCTGGAATATTTTTAAAAATTATTCTAGCGAAGCCGAAGGCTTCGCCCTTATAGCAAAAACGTTTTATACAATTACTTTTAGCGCTAATAACTAATTTTAATTTTCGATGGGTGGGGTTGCAGTTTCAAAAGAGCCAATGGGAAAATTGCATTCAAAATAATTTTTAAAGCTGTTTATTTCTAAAATTTGTGGACCGACTGCAAATTAAAAATTTTTTTATGTGTAAATTGCATTATTATCTCTCATAATTTACAAAAGAAATGTTGAAAATATCGTAATCAGGGTTGATTAATTCTCGCCGATGTTCGTTAGGCTGAGAGTCCTATACGTGACGCTCAAACAACTATTGAAGATGGCTTCTCTTCTACCTCCAGTGCGTGTGAATGCACTTCAATAATATGTTTTATAATCTTTTGTAATGTCATTGTTTATATAATTACAAATTTCCATTGAATTATAAAATTGTAGATTGCAATTATTTGTTTAAAATTATTTATTTAATTATTTTTGAATGTGACAATAACTTTTGGGTTTATGAGAATGATGACATAATGGGCATTTCATACCTCAGACCCCTGGTAACTAAAACTGTGATTTGTAGTTCGAACTTTTGGAATTATTTTATAACTGGCAGAGCATGGCGGCCGACAGTGAGAGAATACAGTGGAAACCCAATTGATGTGCAACTCGATTGACTGCTCATAATTTTAAATTAAAAAACTTAACCAATAAAGGCAGTAGTTTCAGAATTCTAATTTTGATGTTTGGGAACTGCACCCCCAAGTTTATTTGCAGTTTACTTTCGGCATAATCGATTTGATCGTTGTCATGGTAACGCGAAACTTTTAATGACATTAATATCGTAAACAATCACAGTTTGCGCATTTTAAAGAAAAATAGATATATACGAAAGTGATTTATTTAGTTTGAAGAGTTTTATTTTGAAAAAGCTTAAAAAAGAAAATTGGGTAAAGTTTTATCGACATTGTTACCGTTTAAGTGATTCAAGTTGACAGTGGATCATGAAGAAATTGTAAAACCCCTTAAAAATAATTATCCTAAGATGCACTCCCACACGAAAATTTTCACTTGGGAGTGGATATAAAGGAAAATTTAAATTGAAAGAAGCTGTTCGTAGTCGTATACGTAATGAGCATTTCGGCATATTTTATATCGGAGATGTAGTATCTGCCTACCTTATATAAAAAAAATAAGATAGGCAATAAATATTGGCTAAAGTAAATAATCATTCACTTTAATAAGACATTTGACATGTCTAATATCTCATGATACAGACAACACTGGATTCTCATTAAAATTGTGAACTTGGTGTGCTTCTTAAAAACGCTGACAAGCTTTCCCGTTCCCTTTAAGTTTTTAAAAGCACTTACAACAAAAGCAAGCATATTCCGTCTTACATTTTTAGAACTTCCATTATGCCAATAAAAAACTTGCTTAACAAAATGTAAAAACAACAAGTTGGCATTTCACTCAAAAATTATACCCACTGTTTTATTAAAATATAAAGTTAAAGAAAATACTTTAATGAAGTGGCTTTAATTGGAGCGAAAGTGTGGGGCCGAAGGAAAGGATGAAATGTTATTGCTCACGTATTTTACTGTTTGGGGTTGCGTGCTTGTGTTTTATTAAATTTTAGCAATATATGAAATATTTTAACACAATTTCACTCAAATTTTCCATCATAATATCAAATTTACACCAATTTAATACACCATCAAGCCGTAGAGATGTTAGGATTGGCGCTGCAATCAATTAACAGATTAATCATTTAATAAAAAAATAATTTGTTTAAAAAATGTTTCCACATTTCAACGTTCTGCGTGACAGCTACGTTTCACGCGTATGTAGGTTCAACTTGACGGGAGCCATTGCAAAGTCGTCATCCAAAGCTTTAATAACCTAAGCTAAAGTGTTTCAGCACTTATCCTTTGCTTTACTTACCTCAACGCTTAGGTATCCAATTCTTCCCCGTACTATTATTTCTAAAACTTATATATTAATTTCTTACCTTGGGTTCTTCATTAAAATATGTCAACTCCTAAAAATTTTGAAGCTAAAAAATAAGGGAATCTCGTTAAGAGTGCTGCGAGTGACGTTCTCTTGTTCCAAAATTTTTGAAAATCAACCTGTCAGATTTGAATTTGACATACATGTAATTTTTAGGTTATAATGCATCTGTGATTGGTTGACTAATAAGCTACTAAAATAAACCAAATAAAATTGAAAATTTAAGAATAAAACCAACCTCAAATAGTATATTGTTATCCTAGTAACCAGAGGCGAAGAAACAATGATTTCTAAAATAAGCACACAGAATATTGTGCTAAAAACATCATGAAAGCCCTGGCTACGGCACTGGGTTTTGCTAACGGTATACAGCGTACTGTAAAAGTCGGAAAGTTTTCTCATCGGAATAAACTACAGTTTTAAATAGTTTTAGACACTGAGGAGGGGAGGGCTCATAGTCTTTTGGGAATGATAATTTTACTTTATGTTATGACAAATCTTCCATTTTATTTTAGTTATTTTGGCACACCAATACTTATAAAGGTATATTTATTTTGAATGAGTTTAAACCCAGTGCCGTTGCATAATTGCGAGAGGAAGAGGGGCATTTCCAACTTATAAAAACTATCACGTAACCATAGCAACGACCAAGTGGATATGCTAAAATAAATCTTCAATTCACTTGAAGATTAAATTAATATGCATAAACGGAGGATCTGGGGGAAAAACAAGAGGTATTCCCATACTTGCAGGCCACCCTGGTACATATAATTTATTTTGATTAAAAGTGAATTAAAATTTCGGAACATCTGCTTGGCCGTCGCTATGGTGACTGAATCCCCATAATAATACTATGAAACAAGCGAAATTAAAATAACAAACTTAAAAATCAGACGATGGCTTTGGGGAAGAAATACTGCTAGATTGTGCTTTAAACTACCCAGACCGGGGGTCTAGGGTGTGGAGCACCCTCCAGTGGCTCTATTGGTATGCAGAACTTTCAATGTTTATAAATTATGCAGAATCTCTATAAAACCTAATTAGATCTTTTAGAAATTAAATCGTATTTTAGGGCGTATCCCCCCCGACCTCTGTAACCATCGATCAAGTTAAGTTGTTTTAAGTTTTCCTAAAAATTACTTTAATTTTAAATTAAATTTATATTTATGGGGGGAATATCCCCCCCAACTCCCCTGATTATTTGTCAAGTCATGTTCTTTTAAAACGGGATCTCTTACCACTGTAGATCAGAAGTTTAAAATTGTTAAAAATAAAATAATAAAAATTAATTAAAACGGACGTCTTGAAGTGTTCAATTTACTTTTAATAAAACAAAATGCTTAAACCGGGGTCTGGGAGGTGTGGAACACCCTCCAGTGTCCAAGTATTGGGATTCGGGAGCAACGACCAAGTAGGTATCCTAAAATCTTCGATTCACTCCTGATCTGACAAAAAAAATAAAATGCGTAGATCGGGGAATCTGGACGTTTCTGATATCGATGTATTTTCCTTCTTAGCGGCAAAATGCTAGAGGACTTACACCCCAGCCCCTGGTACACTTGTCACTATTTTGCATTTGATGTTGTTTTAAAAAGTTTCTCTAGGAATCTCTTAATACTAAAGACCATAAGTCTGCAAAATGATCTACTACAATGTGAGTGTGACTGGGGCGTGCCCCCGACCCCCAGTCCCTAAAGCTAGGTTTTCTAGTTTCCAGACACCCCGCCCTAGTTCCTACATTTCGAACTGCTACTTTGAGATTTCGAACATTTTCGGTGAAATTTAAATTACTTCATTGAACTGAGGAAATTTAGTCACCATAGCAACGGCCAAGCGAATGTTCAATTTATTTTTGATAAAAATAAACTACCTTGACCAGGGAGTCTGGGGGGTGTAGAGCACCCTCCAGTGCCCAACCATTGGTATGAAGAACTTTCAATGTTTACAAATTATGCAGAATCTTTATAAAACCGCATTAATTTTTTTAGAAATTAAATCGTATTTTGGGGGGTTTCCCTTCCAACCTTTGTAACTATCGATCAAATTAAGTTGGTTAAAATTATTTCGCTATCTATCACTTGCTGTTGAAGATCATATGTTCGGAATTTTCTTTTTGCAATTAGGTATGGCTGGGGGGGGGGTATTCCTTACCTTGGAAAATACCACTGCCCCAGACCCCCAGTCTCTAAAACTATTTTTCCAAAAAACACAAAACTTTTACATCACCATTAATGGAACACTCTCCAGTTTCCAAGAATTGAGATAAAGAACATTCAATATTTACAAATTATACGGAATTTTTATAATATTGCATTAATTTTTTTAGAAATTGATTGTATCCTGGAAGGTATCCCCCCAACTCCTCTGACTATTTCCAAAGTTATGTTCTTTTAAAACCAGATCTCTTGCTACTGAAGATCAGAATTTTGGAAATTTTTTTTACAATTTAGGTATAGCTGGGGTGTATTTCTTACCCCAGACCCCCCAAACACGAAAAGTGTACCTGCTACTTTGAGATTTCTAGTAATTCTTGTTTAAATTTATCTTCTTGCATTAAACTGTTGAAATTTAGTCACCATAGCAACAGTCAGGCGGATATAATATTAAAGTGATTAATTTATTTTGATAAAAATAAACTACTTAGACCGGGGGGTCTGGGGGGTGTGGAACACCTCCAGTGCCCAAGAATTGGAGTACAGAACTTTTAATATTTACAAATTATACAGAATCTAAATAAAATAGCATAGGGTTTTTAAGAAATTGATTGTATCCTAGAAAGTATCCCCAACTCCCCTGGCCATATTTCAAGTTGTTCATTTAACACAAAATCTGTTACTACTGAAGATCAGAGGGTTGAAAAAATTTTTTTTGTGATTTATCCTTACAAATTATAAAAAACCTTACGATGTTGCATTGCTTTTAAATCTATTTCCAAAACGCTTTTTAAAACCATTTCTCCGTTGATCTCTTGCTACTGAAGATCATCAGTTTGGAAAATCTTTCTTTTGAAATTTAGGTATAGCTGGAGGGTATTCCATACCCCCAGACCCCCCGGTCACGACAAGTGTGACTGCTACTCTGAGCTTTCGAGTAATTCTTGTTTAAACTTATCTTTTTCATTGAACTGTGGAAATTTAGTCACTATAGCAACGGCACAGCAGATGTACTGAAATATTGAATTTACTTTAAAAAAAACTACTTGGACCGGGGGTCTGGGGTGTGGAACACCCTCCAGTGGCACTAAATCGGGACGCAGTATGTTTATTTTTAAATTAAATGTTTAATGTGCCCCTACCGATGCAGACCCCAGACCCCCGGTTTGGGTAAATTATTTAAATCAGAGGTAATCAAGTTTATAAATATAAAAGTTTATAAAATTAGTTTTTTTAGAAATTGATTGTATCCTGGGAAGTTTCTCCCCCAACCTGACCATTTGTCAAGTTGTTATTTTAAAACCAAATCTTCTGCCTGAACCGAAATCTTCTGCCTGACTGAAAATCAGAAATTCGGAAAAAATTTTGGAAAAATGAGGAATACCTCCTAGACCTCCCGCTCTCGATAAATGTACCTGCTTCTTTGTGATTTCGAGTAATTGTTGTTTAAATTTATCTTCTTTCATTGATCTGTGGAAATTTAGTCACCATAGCAACAGTCAAGCGGATATATTAAAGTGTTCAATTTATTTTTGATAAAAATAAACTGCTTAGACCGGGGGGTCTGGGGGGTGTGGAACACCCTCCAGTGCAACAAAATCGGGACGCAGGATGTTTATTTTTTAAATTAAATGTTTAATGTGCCGTTGAAGCTGGAGGGCGTTCCACGCCCCCCAGACCCCGGTTTGGAATTGATTATTTAAATAAGAGGTAATAAATTAAATTACTCTTCTGCCTCCGTTGCACGCTGGAGGTATTCCATACCTCCCAGATTCCCCAGTTCGGAAATTTTATTTTTAGTGGAAACGAACTATACAGCTTAGCATAACATTTTCGAGTAATTTTGTTTAAATTTATCTTCTTTCATTGAACTGTGGAAATTTAGTCACCATAGCAACAGTCAAGCGGATATAATATTAAAGTGATCAAATTATTTTTGATAAAATAAACTGTTTTGGGCCGAGGGGTTCCAAGCATTGCCCAAGCATTGCCCAAGCATTGGGATGCAGGACATTCAATTATACAGAATCTAAATACCCCCCCAGACCCCCTCGGTCTCGGCTAGTATAACCGATACTTTCTGCTTTCCAGTAATTGATGTTTCAATTAATCTTTTTTCATTAAACCGTAGACATTTAGTCACCATAGCAACGGCCAAGTGCATGTGCTGAAGTGTTGAATTTAATTTTGAAAAAATAAACCCCGAGGGTCTGGGGGTGTGGAACATCCTCCAGTGTCCAAGTATTAGGAAGCAGTACATTCAATCTTTACGAATTATACAGGATCTTAATAATATTGCATTGGTTTTCTAAAACTGTATTTTATGGGAGGTTTCACCCCGTGACTATTTGTCAAGTTATGTTCTTTTAAAATCAGATCTCAGAAGTTTGGAAAATTTTCCTTTTACAATTTAGGTATAGCTAGGGGATATTTCATACCCATACCCAAAGTTTTTATGATATTGCATTAGTTTTCTCATCCTGGAGGGTATCCCCCCGACCTCTGCGAATATGTTGTCAAGTTATGTTCTTTTAAAAACAGATCTCTTGTTACTGAAAGTCACAAGTTTGGAAAGTTTTTCTTTGCAATTCAGGTATGGCTGGGGGGCAGATCCCCCGGTCTCGATAAATGTACCTGCTACTTTGAGTTTTCGAGAAATTCTTGTTTAAATTTATCGTTTTTCATTGAACTGTGAACATTTAGTTACTATAGCAACGGCACAGTAGATGTAGGTACTGAAATGTTGAATTTACTTTTAATAAAAAAAACTATTTGGACCGCGGGGTCTGAGGGGTGTGGAACACCCTCCAGTGCCACAAAACCGGAACATAGAACGTTTATATTTTAAATTAAATGTTTAATGTGCCGCTGCCGATGCACTGGAGGGCGTTCCACGCCCCCCAGACCCCCCGGTTTGGATAGATTATTTAAATCAGAGGAAATAAATGAAATATTTCTGCATAATATCTAAAATTAAGTTAATCTTATTTTAAAAAAGAATTTTAATTTCAATGGGTGGGGTTACAGTTCAAAAGAACCGACGGGAAAATTCCATTCTAAATTAATTTTTAAAACCGTTTTTTTTCCAAAATGTGTGAACCGACCGCAAATTTTATTTTTTTATCTGCTGATTAGACTCTCATCTTTCATGAACCACTTTAAAAATGGTAAACATCCAGATTCGGGTATCTTAACTGTCACCATTTCGGTATTTTCAATATTACAACTCAAGTAGGCGTGGTTCAAATAGTGGGAGTGGAAAGGAGTGTCAAAGGGGCGTGGTTGTGGGCGTGTTTTAAAAGTGTTTCTCCATTGATCTCTTGATACCGAAGGTCATAAGTTCAAAAAATCTTTAGTATCAAATTTAGGTAATTGCTGGGGGTATTCCATACCCCTAGGCCCCCGGTCTCCACAAGTATGACTGCCACTTTGAGCAATTCTTGTTTAAATTTAGCTTCTTTCATTGCACTGCGGGAATTTTGTCACCATAGCAACGGCCAAGCGCATGTATTGAAGTGTAGAATTTACTTTTGATAAAACAAAACTACTTGAACCGGGGGGTCTGGGGTGTGGAACACCCTCCAGTGCCAAATATTGGGATGTAGAACATTTAATGTTTACAAATTGGACAAAATTCTTTTACAATTTAAGTGTGCTTGCGGTCTCTCCAATGCAAGACTATCCGAAGATATCATTTAAAACTAATGCGGAAGATTATTTATGATTTCCCCCCAAACCCTCGATCTCTAAATCTATAAATTATTCATATACTAATACCCGATTTCTTCACTCGTAGCTATCTTCAAGTTAGCAAACTTCGGGTTAAATTGACGAAATAGCCAATCAGATGATTGATTTATTTGTTTTGTTGTCGCCTGATTGGTTATTTTGTCAATTTAACCTGAAGTTTGCTAACTTGAAGATAACTATGAGTGAAGAAATCGGACATAACTCCACCAAACTAATAGCTAAGCGAATATTCTGAAATCTTCCATTCACTTGTTACCGCATTTGGTCCATCCTTCTCTTTCTCTCCCCCGCAACTCCGGTGATTATCTTGCATTTTACGTTGTTTTAAAAAGTTTTTTCTTTGTCACTTGATATTGAAACCCATAGTTCGCAAATTTTCTTTTGTAATTTTAGTGCGGCTAGAGGTAACCCCAAATAACCTTAATCGGATACTCGGTAATGGTACCGACTAAGCTAGCGGCAGGTCGTGGAATTACAACTAATGAAAGCCGAAACAAAGGTGACAGTTGAAATGTAACTGCAATGGGAGGGGTCGATAATCGAAGTCCTAATTAGATCTAAAGGAGAGCACCACAACGAAAATGTTTTAATACTAACCAATTGTAAGGTAAACATTATTAATTGAACTACGGCCTTCCTCGTGGAGGGATAAGATTGTGGGATGAGAAAGTGCAATAATTTCAAATTAAACTAAGTGAATTGAAAGAAAAAACTTGCTAAATCTAGCAGATTAGCCACCAGTAAGCTTCCTGGAGCTAAGTTTCTGTTAACTGTAATATTTCCATATGATAGCGATGACGGGAAAGTTTTAGCGCTTCCTAGTCCTGGTTACCCCAGCAACCAATAGCGCAAATATATTTATGCTCAGATGTTTCGGAAGCATTTAATTACCTCAGATGTGCTGATTATTGGATAAACTTAATGACCACTACATTAGCAGCCATAATATGTACTTTTGGGGAAAAACAAAGTCAAAATTTTTATTATTTTATTTACAACATTTAAATTATATCCCGCAACGTAGGTACTCATAGTCCATCATCGATAATTTCACACGACGGCAATAAAAATCAACGTCAGCCCTGCGCGTATTTACGTAATAGACTTGAAATACGAATATTGTAATTATTATTTTAGTGGAAATTTTAATTTCAATAACTACAGCAATAAATATTACCACTTGAACAAATTTTAAAATCTGTTTGTGATTTATTCAAAACTTTTGTTTTTGTTAGCAGTAAAATTTGAATATGTACAACGTACAAAAATTATTGCGTTGGTGGAAAACCCATAAAATTTATTAACTTTTTTTGCGTGTTGTTAACTTTTCTTTTTCTACCTGGTTTTCAAACGTTGCACGTGTCGTATCAAGTCTGATTAAAATGTGAAATTAAATTTCAGATTTAATCTGAGGGTGAGATCGCTGGCGGGCTAAGACTGAAGCTTTCTTTCCTTTTTCTTTCTAATTTATAATGTTTCAGGTTTGTATTATGGCGTGAGCATTTGCTTGGTTTCCTTCGCATCGGGATTATCGGTCGTAACATTGAACATCTATCATAGAGGCGTTCGAGGAGCCGCTGTCCCAAAACTAATTCGAAGTGTCGTCTTGGATCGCTTGGCTCCCATAGTTTTTATGCGATTCGAAACCAGCAACCTACATCACAGAAATTCACATGTTCAGGTAGGTAAATTCTAATTACTCATAGTCATACAGAAAAACCATAATTTATTTTCACGCTATACAGGGCGATCACCGCCGCCCTACTTTCCTAATTATTATTTTAAGCAAAAAATTTTATTTTAAAAAATGTCGTCTAACAGCGATAGCCATGGAACCGAAACTAATTTTTCTGCAAAATTATTGTTTTGGGAAACAAAAAATTGATAGATACAATTTTGCATCTGTGTGAGCAACCCGAAGCCTTTTGAAAAGTTTTAATTCTTTCGTAATATGAAAGCAGATGATATGAAAAAATATTTATTGGATCGTAACTAGGTAAATAATTCTGTCGCGAAGGTATTCAATTATGTGTTTATTCTTGCATAAACCGATCAGAAATTGATCGTTCGTCCATATTTTCTCGGTGCTCTGGTAATCGCAGCATGAAGTAAGACTTGCCAAAGACGTATTTTCCAAATCTATAACCTTTACACCCCCATTTGTTTCCGCACGATTGCATAATGTGCTTCATCACGAATAACATTTTTGGAGACGCTGATGTACGTTTAGTGAAACAATAAATCTTCCACACCTTATTCAATGAACACGTCACATTTTTAATATTCCATATCGTCCCGCCGGCAGCAGACAAACATAATATCATCAGATCGTCGCATCTTCCTGTCTATAATAGAAAACCCGCTTAGTTTTTTCAGCAGAAGAGTTAATTATTTTTTGTTAAAATAAAAATTATTTAATTGAAAACCTTTGATTCCTTAACGAAATTCTGTAAAATATTATAAGAAGAATTTGGAAAAATAAAGAAAAACGGTAAAATGGCCTTTCGGTAATTTTCCTGGGAGGATTGCCCTTATTCCCTCCTTTAGCAGCGGCTATGTCGTTGACCAATTAGGGATTTTAGATTTCTAAATGGATAATGTTGGGCAAGCAGTGGCTGATGATAAAGGTATAAATGGTAAAATTAAAAAAAATTAATTTTCTACTTATTGCTATGTTTCGATTTTTTATTGAGATAAATTTGGGCGCCAGAAACATCATAGACTTACCCTGTTTATCAAACTTCTGTTTTTTGACAATTTTCTCTTGAGGGGAAATTCTCACTCATTTGAGTGCTTTCGAATTTTCTGTGAAACGAAGTTGATTTTCAAATAAATTTACTAAAGTAAGGTTATAGCCCGCTAAATCATCTATGCGCATATTTTCTGTAAAACGTTAGTTTTAAAAAAGATATGTAGGTTTAAAAATTAAACAAAAAGAAAACTCCAAATTTTTTACCGATTGTAATCCATAATTCACTAAATTGGCGCGATTGTGCGGCCTTAAGGCCGCACTTGAAGATATTATTTCAAAGAATAAGTGCGTTACAGGCCAAACTATAACTTTTCTTAGTGGCAGTAAATCGATCGCGGCTACATACTATAAATTAACTAAATTGTCAAGATTGTGCGGAATGAAGGCCGCACTTACAGCGTTCATGCACATATTCTTTAAACAGATTCGAAGAAGTACAAGTTTTAAGCCTTCATAACCTTGACAGTTATTTTTATTTAAAGATTGTCGCTGCGACCGACTGACTTTTTCCAAGAAAAAGTTGTGATTATTTAAAATTATTTTCGTAAGTGCGGCTTTCAGGCCGCACAGCCATGTCAATTTGGTTAATTTACAGGTTTTCGCTGTAACCAGTTTATTTTTTCTAAACAAAAGTAGCACTCTAGCCTGTACTGCACATATTTTTCAAAGTAATTCTTTTCAGTGCGGTCTGCGGGCCGCATAACCTTAATAATATAGTTCATTTAGAGATTACCATCGCGACTAACATTTTAGTCGTTTAGTAGTTTGTCGCACAAAACCTAAACAATTGCACTTCAGTCTGTAATGCACATATTTTTAAAATTATCTTAAGTGCGGCCTTTAGGCCGCACAAGTTTGTAACTTTGGTTAATTTATAGATTATCGATACGACCCACTTATGTTTTCCCAAGAAAAAATAAATCTGTAATGATTTAGTTCATTTACTAATTGTCACCGTGAGCGATTTACGTCGTGGTTCAGCCTGATAATGTATATGTTTTTCAAAATCATTCTCCTAAATGCGGCCTAAAGGCCGCATAACTTTAGCAATTGAATTAATGTCCAAGTTGTCTTCGCGACCGATTTACTGATTCTAAATAAAAGTTGTAGTTCAGCTTGTAATGCGCCTACTTTTCAAAATATGCGGCCTTTAGGCCGCATAACCACGGCAATTTTCTTAATTTATTGATTTTCGCCGCAACCGATTTGCTTTTTCGGTGACAGTTAAGAATCTCGAATCTGGATTTTTACCATTTTTAAAGCGGTTTATGAAAGATGAGGGTCTAATTAGCGTATAAAAAAATAAAATTTGCGGTCGGTTCACACATTTTTGAAAAAAGCGGTTTTAAAAATTAATTTGGAATGCAATTTTGTCATTAGCAGATAAAAAAATAAAATTTGCGGTCGGTTCACGCATTTTAAAAAAGCGGCTTTAAAAATTAATTTGGAATGTAATTTTGTCATTGGCTCTTTTGAACTGTAACCCCGCCTACCGAAATTAAAATAGGTTGTGGGGACAGTAAAGATACCAGAATCTCTTTTTTTACAACGAATTATGAAGGATGAGGGTCTAATGAACTAATAAAAAAATTAAATTTGTGATTGGACAACAAATTTCGGAAAAAATTCACTTTTTGGGTGAATCCGACTCTTGACGTAGTTGCGTTTATCAAAACCTATTTTCCGGTTACTTTACTTACTAAAAACATCCCCAGCACGATCCAACCCGCAGAAGTGGAGAAGTTAACCCGACGAATGGCAGAGAGCGACTGACTCCCTCCTAACGCTGCTCTAGTTAGCGCCGCCCTTTAGTTGATTCGTGCATATCAAAGCACAACCACCTTTAATACAAAGCATAAAATTATTGCGTAATATTGCGCAATAATACACTTACATCTATTTCTTATGGGAAAATTGCAATTTTCAAAATTAATTAGTTCGACAACATTGATCCTCACCTTAAAGAGGTTGTATTTTTGTGTTCTTTCGTTCGGTAGAGCCATTTCTATAGGAAAAAGTGTATTTTCGAATTCGGGATTTTTAACTCTAGCTGCTTGATCTAAGAAAAATTATAATTTTTCTTCAGTGCTCTTCAATTCTTAGCAAATTGTACTTCTCCGCACAAGGCAGATACTCTTCACAGTGTTCCTTTCAGTGCGGTCGTTAGGCCGCCCTAGCTTGCCACTTTAGTTACTTTTCCCAAATTATTTTGGGATAATTATACTCATTTACTGAGTGCCGCTGAAACCGATTTCCTGTTTCTAAGGAAATGCCGTGGTTCAGCGCGTAATATACATATTTTTTTAAATAATTACTTTAAGTGCGGCCTTTAGGCCGCACAACCATGGCCATTTAGTGATGATCGACACTGATTTTTTCCAAGAAGCAGTTGTAGTTCATTATTTTTTAAAATGATCCTTTAAGTGCGGTGTTCAGGCCGCGAAACCTCAATACAGTAGTTAATTTACAGGTTGTCATCGCGACCGACTTGAGTTTTTCGTCGCGAGGTTGCAGTTTGTCGCACAAGAATTTAGCTAATTTACATTATTATTTTGCATTTTCGAAAAACATTGTAATTCAGCCTGAAATGCACATATTTGTTAAAATTATTTTCCTGAGCGCGGCCTCCACGCCGCACAATTAGGTAATTTGCAGGTTTTCGCCGCGATCGGTTTACTTTTCTAAGAAAAAGTTGTAGGTTAGCATAATTATAATGACGTTTGCGGCCTTTAGGCCGCAAAATCTTGAAAATTTAGTTAATCTGTAAGTCGCGACCGGGTTGATTTTGCCAAGATAAAATTACAGTTGGTATTGGACAATTATAGGTTGTCTTCGCGACCAATTTATAGTTGCAAATTAACCGAAACAAATTTTAAGATTATTTCCCATAGTGTGGTTCTCAAACATTTTATTTTGTTTTAATAAGTCAGCTAATACACGATCTGATCAAGTCAAAATTTCAACAAACGGAAATCGGATCTAAAATCGGTTGAAGTACGCCAACTGGGACTTTTTCCTGTGATTATTTTACAAATGTTTTTTAGAATTAGGTAGAGAACGTTAATACGAGTAGAATGTACTATGGATGAATTCGATATTTGCAATAATAACGCCAAAATCGATTTTAAAATCACAAAATCGGGCAAATTATTCATTTTCATGACAGTACGTGCATTTCAATATGCATGGAAAGGTGCTGGGCGGGGCCTACTAGAGCATCGAAAAGTGGGGATTAGTCGCTCCTGAGATCCGCCGCGTCAACTTGGAAACTTTTCGAGTTGGAGCCGCTTAAGGGATGTTTTAATGAGTTTAGCACGTGTCAAAACCGTTCGAGCCGTACGAGCCCCGGAGGGCGAGGGCGGCTGCGGAGAATAGGTTTTGACAGTGCAACCACCTCAGAAACGAATTCACACAAAAGTGATTTTTTAGAAAATACTCCTTAAATCGATGCAATTCCATGTTTTATTCAAATAACAGTACACATATGTGACGTCTGCATCAAAAATGTGATAAAATACGTAATTTTTGTAAAATTGCTACAAACAATTCAAAATGGGCGGGGCTTGAGGTTCAAATGTAGCCTATCATGGATACGTATTTCAATTTTGAGTTTTAATGCCTAAACGTGAAAATTTTAAATCATCCATAGTTTATAATATTTCTAAATATGTTCTTTTCATAATATTATACCATTTCTATAGGAATTTGCGATTTTAGAGTCCCAGTTCGCGTACCCTACCCTAAAATCAACTCAATGGGAGGGGGGGGGTAGATTACATGATAATGTTAAAATTTGAAAATAAAAATCAATACAAAATAAGTTTATATTTTAGAATTTTTATACTCAAGTACCTCGGTTCTACACAACGTGGGGGGACAGTAAATACTTCTGCTCGGCGGGTTGCCTTCTCGCAAGTAATTAAAAACAAAATGCTGATTTAGGTGGGCGTCAGATGAAAGTAATAAAACAAAAGCAGAAAAATAGTGCTGGCTGATGTTCAACTAGCAAAATTACTGAAGGATAAAACTTCGACCAACAAAAACCATGAAGGTCGACTTGAGACCGTGCTGTGTGATAATTTTAAAAGCTTATTAATTTTTAACGTTCGACTCATTGGAAGCAATTATTTTGACTAATTACTGTTAATAAAATTAATTTTCATTTCAATTACGGTAAATCGGCAAAGTTCTCGCAACTAATTTTCCAAGTGAAAGACGGATTTATGTTATCGAATTATAGAAACGTTGAGTAGCTAGTACAATTTTGAAAACATTTAACGAGGTGACAACGTTTCTATTAGAATAAGAGAAAATAAAGTTAACAAATTGTGGAGGAGATAATTTACGTTAAACCATGTAAAACTGAAAAGCTCGCGTTTAATCTTGGATCATATTTTGCCGGAGCTTAAAACACGATGCTTATATAATTTATTGTAATTTTTTCAAACTTGCTCATTACTACTTGGGGTAGGTAAAACAGGTGAACCATAACATAATGATTATTATTTTTACAAGATCCAAAAAACAACCGAAAGAGGTTGTCATTAAATTTGCCCATTGAGCGTTAACGTGGGGAGGTTTATTAAAGTAACGTTTGCAGGTTAAGGGGGCGGGCAGTCGCGTGGGCAACTTTTTGCCAATTTCCGAACACTGATATTTTAATAAGAAAGCCGGAAACGACCGCCAGGTAAACAAACGAAACGGATAAGTGTAAATCTGTTTACTTTAGAGTGACAAATTGTTGTAGCTTTTAGCTCTTGGGTAAACTCTTACGCTGGAGAGCTAACTTGTTGAATTATTTCGGGATAAATTTGTTGGTTCAAGATTAAGCTAATTGCAGATTATAAGCACCAATAACGGCGGATATTTTACTCTTGCGGTTTGGAGAGGTAGCGTAGATTTGGATTAGCTAAATTGCATCATCCAATATTTTCTTTCCAACTGAACATTTTTTTCAAATGACCGTTTATTTTCATTTCCTCTTCCTTTACATATTCGCATAGGGTTGCGGATATAAATGGCGTTCATGTGCAATAGATTTTCAAGTATGAACGGCATCATAACCGCTAATGAATATTTAACGGACATTCCAGGAGATAGTGGAAATTGCATATACGTCTCGGTATATTGTGCTAAGAACTATGAGAGACGTCAAGTTGTCAAATGAACACAGCAAAGCTGTGCACCTCATGAATATTTAACGCAGATTACACCTCTGCTTTGCATAATATCGCATAGTTTGCTCACTTCGTGATTTCAAGGTGCAATTCAAGAAATTACATGTCGGAAGAAAGCTACCCATTAAATATGCAGAATTCGTCACACTAACTCGATTTTTCATTTCTTTTTTGTTGCAGGAAGTTAATCCTCAAACTGGAAACAGGCTGGATTGTCCTTGGCCATGGGCGGATAAGTGTCCCCAGGAAGACGGATACTGCGTTCAGCAACAACGCTCGCCGCGATTTTTACCCCGACATCGCGGCGACGATATAGGTAAGCCACATCCAAGGTTCGAATCCCAATTCGTCGTCACTTTTTTTCAATGATATAATCTGAGTTACAAATTACAATTTATACATCACGATTATAGTATTAAATCTGGAACGAGGGTCTGCTTAAACTTAAATACATCACGTAATTTTCGAAAGACTTTTCAAATTTAATTGTATAAAATTAAAAATAATGACCGCTTTATAAAACGCCCGTTGATCGTTTGAATTGTTTAATTTATTGTTTTGCATTCATTAAATAACAACAATAATAATAGACCGCATTCAATTCGAATTAAAAATTTTCAGCTCTTCTCGCACATAAAACTTTCTTCGGCGGGTTCCCAACAAAATTTGATAAATGTTGGCTTAATTAAGTATGCAAACAAATTTAAACCAAACCGTGATTAATGAAAATTGGTCCAATTACAAAACGGTTCAGGAATCTTAACTTTAAAAAAAATCGATAGATCCTTAATGTCGTTCCTTCTTTTGAACCCGATTCGGAAAGATGAAAAATACGTACGTATGTAATTGGGTTCATTCTGCATGAATTTGCAATCCCCCCCAACCCCGGTCTCCTCCGAGAGTTTCTGTATATTCTAATTGTTGTTTATTTTTTCAGAAAAATAATTAAAATAAATCATACTTAAAAATGCGAAATTTAAGCAGCAATCTCTACTAGCCCAAACTAGAAACCATGGTTATTTATAGTATAATGCTGTACAATCGAAGAACCTAGTAAATCAAGTTTATTAAAATTGAGATTTTCATTATTGAAAAAGATACACTTAACTTTACATTTACAATATTATAACTCAATTTTTAGTAACTCAACTTGCTAGGCTCTTCCATTGTACAGTAAATTTTCATACCCCCTCCCAATCTTTATCTTGCATTTATTCCCAAATCCCCAAATAATTGGAACTATTTTTAATGGCATGATGCTGATGTACGTTGAGGGTATTCCATACTACCCCAACCTTCCCGGTCTATGCAGTTTATTTTTATCAAAAATAATTGAAGGTTTTCGCGTATCCGCTTAAACATTGTTACAGTGACTTGTTATGATATGGCATTAACTGTAAAACTAGAGCTAGGAAATAATCACTTAGAAGACCATAAGTTTGCAAATTCATCTATTATGATGTGAGTGTGCCTGAAGGGTATTCCATGCCACCCTAGATTCTTTGGCCTTTAGAACAACGCTTTCTGGTTATGGGATAATGGGGTCATCCATGTATTAGGATGCACAACATTCAACGCTTATAAATTATAGAGAATTATAGGGGGTATCTCCCCGACCTCCGTGACAATTTGTCAAGTCATGTTCTTTTAAAACCACATCTCTAGCTACTCACGATCAGAAGTTTGGAAAATTTTTCTTGGACAGTTTAGGTATGGCTGGGGGGTATTCCATACCCCCCGGTCACGATAAATGTACCTGCTACTTTGAAATTTCGAGTAATTCTTGTTTAAATTTACATATCTTCTTTCATTGATCTGTGGAAATTTAGTCACCATAGCAACAGTCAAGTGGATATATTAGTGTTCAATTTATTTTTGATAAAAATAAACTGCTTAGACCGGGGGTCTGGGGGGTGTGGAACACCCTCCAGTGCCACAAAATCGGGACGCAGGATGTTCATTTTTTAAATTAAATGTTTAATGTGCCGCTGTCGATGCACTGGAGGGCGTTCCACGCCCCACACCCCGGTTTGGATAAATTATTAAAATCAGAGGTAATCAAGTTTATAAATATAAAAGTTTATAAAATTAGTTTTTTAAAATTGATTGCATCCTGGGAAGTCTCCCCAACCTGACCATTTGTCAAATTGTTATTTTAAAACCAAATCTTCCGCCATTGAAAATCAGAAGATCGGAAAAACTTTTGGAAAAAATTGGGGAATACCTCCCAGACCTCCCGCTCTCGATAAATGTACCTGCTTCTTTGTGATTTTGAGTAATTGTTGTTTAAATTTAACTTCTTTCATTTATCAGTGGAAATTTAGTCGCCATAGCAACAGTCAAGCGGATATATTAAACTGTTCAATTTATTTTTGATAAAAATAAACTGCTTAGACCGGGGGGTCTGGGGGGTGTGGAACACCCTCCAGTGCCACAAAATCGGGACGCAGGATGTTTATTTTTTAAATTAAATGTTTAACGTGCCGCTGCCGATGCACTGGAGGGCGTTCCACGCCCCCCAGACCCCCCGGTTTGGATAAATTATTTAAATCAGAGATAATCAAGTTTATAAATATAAAAGAAAAGTTTATAAAATTAGTTCTTTTAAAAATTGATTGCATCCTGGGAAGTCTCCCCTTCCCCAACCTGACCATTTGTCAAATTGTTATTTTAAAACCAAATCTTCCGCCATTGAAAATCAGAAGATCGGAAAAACTTTTGGAAAAAATTGGGGAATACCTCCCAGACCTCCCGCTCTCGATAAATGTACCTGCTTCTTTGTGATTTTGAGTAATTGTTGTTTAAATTTAACTTCTTTCATTTATCAGTGGAAATTTAGTCGCCATAGCAACAGTCAAGCGGATATATTAAACTGTTCAATTTATTTTTGATAAAAATAAACTGCTTAGACCGGGGGGTCTGGGGGGTGTGGAACACCCTCCAGTGCCACAAAATCGGGACGCAGGATGTTCATTTTTTAAATTAAATTTTTAATGTGCTGCTGCCGATGCACTGAAGGGCGTTCCACGCCCCCAGACCCCCCGCTTTAGATAAATTATTTAAATCAGAGATAATCAAGTTTATAAATATAAAAGTTTATAAAATTAGTTCTTTTAGAAATTGATTGTATCCTGGGAAGTCTCTCCCCCCCCCCAACCTCACATTTGTCAAGTTGTTATTTTAAAACCAAATCTTCTGCCATTAAAAATCAGAAGTTCGGAAAAACTTTTGGAAAAAATAGGGGAATACCTCCCGGTCTCGATAAATGTACCTGCCTCTTTGAGATTTCGAGTAATTGTTGTTTAAATTTATTTTCTTTCATTGATCTGTGGAAATATAATCATCATACCAACAGTCAAGCGGGTATATTAAACTGTTCAATTTATTTTTGATAAAAATAAACTGATTAGACCGGGGGGTCTGGGGGGTGTGGAACACCCTCCAGTGCCCAAGTATTGAGGTGCAGAACATTCAATATTTACAAATTATACAGAATCTTTATAATTTTGTATTAGTTTTTTTAGAAATTAATTGCATCCGGGGGGAGGGGGTCGCCCCCTTTCCCTTGACTATTTGTCAAGTTATGTTCTTTTAAAACCAGATCTCTTGCTACTAATGATCATAAGTTTGGAATATCTTTTTTTATAATTTAGGTATGACGAAGGGGGGGGGGGGTATTTCACAGAACATTTAATATTTACAATTTATACAAAATTTAAATAATATCGCATTAGTTTTTTTACCACTGAAAATCAGAAGTTTAAAAAAATGTTCTTTTGCAATTTAGGTATTCCTGGGCCAGACCCCCCGGTTTCCACAAGTGTGACTGCTACTTTGAGCTTTCGACTAATTCTTGTTTAAATTTATCTTTTTCATTGATCTGTGGAAATTTAGTCACTATAGCAACGGCACAGCAGATGTACTAAAATATTGAATTTACTTTTAATAAAAAAAACTACTTGGACCGGGGGGTCTGGATCAACGATAGAACGTTTATTTTTTAAATTAAATGTTTAATGCGCCGCTGCCGATGCACTGGAGGGCGTTCCACGCCCCCCAGACCCCCCGGTTTGAATAGATTATTTAAATCAGAGGTAATAAATTAAATATTTTTGCATAATATTTAAACTTCTTAAAATTAGTAACGCCCAAGTAGATGTGTTGAAGTCTTTAATTAATTTTTAAAAACTATGAACTGTATAGACCCCCCCTCCCATGATATTTCATAGTTCCAAGGAAAAATAACACGACAACTTAAAGCTTTTACTTGACTTTTAAAGATTTAATACTCTGCCAGTGGCTGCCGAGGCACTGGAAAGTGTACCACACTGCTCTGGCCTCCTGTTATTTATTAGTAGGGGTAGTTTATTCCCCCCTTCTAAAACCATGTCATAATTCTAAAAAGGTATCATAAAACTTCTTCTTAAATTTTGACCATTAAATTCTTCAAAAGTTCAAGTATTGGTATGCAGAACTTTCAATGTTTACAAATTATGCAGAATCTCTATAATACCGCATTAGTTCTTTTAGAAATTAAATCGTATTTTTGGGAGGTATCCCCCCTTTCCGACCTCTTTAACTATCGATCAAGTTAAGTTGATTAAAAATCGTTTCACTATTAATCACTTGCTGTTGAAGATCATAAGTTCGAAAATTATTTTTTTGCAATTTAGATATGGCGAAGGGGGTCCATAACTTAGAAAATATCACTACTCCAGACCCCCTAGTCTCTAAAACTATTTTTCCAAAGAAGACAAAAATTTTACATTACCATCAGCAACATCCAACCGGATATGCCAAAATATTCAATTCACTTCTGATAAAAGACATAATGCACATACCGGGGGGTCTGAGGGGTATACCCCCCATCCATATTCTAATTTTATCGCAATGCCCCAATATCGAAAAGAATATTATTCTATGTTGTTTCACAAAGTTTAAGTATTAATCATTAATACCGAAAGCGATAAGTTTATAAATATAGTTGTTATAATTTGGGTCTCCGGAGCGCTCCCCCAGCTCTCCTCAAAAATTAAATCATTTTTATTTTCATTTTAACAATTAAAAAATTTCAATTCCACTTTTAATAAAAATAAAATTTGTAAACATTTAATGTTTTGAATACTTGGGCACTGGAGGGTGTTCCACACCCCCAGACCCCCGAATTGGACAAGTACATCTTTTAGTTTAAAATTTTGGGTATTTTGTTTAAATTTAACTTCTTTCATTGAACTATGGGAATTTAGTCACCATAACAACGGCCAAGCAGATGAAGTGTTTAATTTAATTTTGGTAAAAATAAACTATCTAAACTGGGGGTATAGGGGGTGTGTGGGGGGTCTAGGGGTGTGAAATACCCTCCAGTGTCCAAGTATTGGGTTGCAAAACATTCAATGTTTATAAATTATAGAGAATCTTTATGATAACTCATTGGTTATCTTAGAAATCAATTTATCCTGGGGGTATCCCCCCGACCCCCGTGAGAATTTGTCAAGTTCTGATATTTTGCTACTGACGATCAGAAGTTTGGAAAATTTTTCTTGTGCAATTTAGGTTATAAGCAAAGATATTATACAATTATACAGAATCTTTATGATATCGCTTTAGTTTTCTTAAAAATGGATTGTATTCGTGGGGTATCCCCGACCTAAGTTGATCCTCCGGTGTGCAATACCGCCCAGTGCCAGTGTAAGTAATTAGAACAATACCCAAATTTTGAGATGCAGCACATTCAATGCTTACAAATTATAATTCTTAATCTTTATGATATTGCACTAGTTTTCTTAAAAATTACCCGTATTAATCGTAATAATTATACCCGCTAGGGGGCATTCCCCAACACCCTTAACTGTCTATCAAGTTGTGCTGTTTTAAAAGTGTTTCTCCACTGAATCTCAATAATATTAATTATTTTTTTCTAGAAATTGGTTGTATTTGATAACGACTTTGGGTTTATACATTTCAATTCATTGACCTTGAAGAGGCCATGGCCCGCAAGGCTCTCTCCCTTATGGCTTATTTTAAATATTTAGTTTATATTTCTACGCCAACAATCATTAAGTGTCCTGTTTAAATATTTAAGTTGGCTATTCAGTCCCAACACTTCGCCCACATTCAAATGCTCCCCTGAGTTTTAAACTTTCTTTCTTCTGTAGAAAAAATAAACGTCTGTTGAAGGAGAGCATCAAAATATTTGCTTTCTGAATTTAAATTTAATTTTAAACCTCATGTGTGGTTTTACTTCGCATGTAAAATTATCTAATATACTTCTAGTCAAAACTTGAAAATTGTAACAATGGAGGAAGGTTTTTGTCGCGTCAGGCGCGTATTGTTATTATGTTCACCATACCTCTGCATACAACTTATGTTTCCTTGTTCTAAAATCCAATATAATTACTTTTGTTTTAAGGGAAACTATAAATCATCCGCTTAACTAATGAGTAAGTAACAAAAGTGTGAAACTTGTCGGATAAATTTTGCTTAAACTCGGGAACAAAAAGTTATTTTTAAAATTGTGCTTCCTTCGAGCTATAAATATGTTTGTTACAGATTATTTCGAAAATCACATAATCCGAATCCTACATAAAGTCCACGCAAGTATCGACCGCAACGAGCAGCGACTCGCAGAACAAGATAGAAGAGAACTGACCGAGCTGGAGTGGAAGCAAGCCTCTCTAGTTTTAGACCGATTACTGTTGGCAGTTTTCTTCCTAATTACGATTATAACAACCACCACAATTTTATGTGGGAGTCCCCCAAGCGACGACGAAGTGTCGTAGTAACTTATAGCGATATTTAAGCGCAACTTGCATTTACGCTGCTGGAAAGTTTTTCCGAAACGAAAAACACTTTCCGTGGTCAAATTTTACTAATAAACTGAAAATGGTTCGTGATTCGTCAAATTTGATACTAAGAAGTAAGATGCTGTCGATTCACTTTTGTTTCTAAAATGCACAAAAATTTGCCGCATCTTGTTTCGTATGGTAGATATACGAGACTGTTGATTTTATTGTAAGTGTGTGTAAATATTTTTTGTAAATGTTATTTATCGAATGTCGTGTGGCTGTAAAGCAATTTCCTCAATAAAAATAATCAAGTTCGAGTTTGTAGTTCGTAAAACATATTACAATTTGGGCGATTGCAAATTCCGCTAGATTTTTTTATCGGATATTTTAAATTACGCCTATGTTGTAGAGTTTTGTTTAAATCAAACCAATGACAACTCCCAAGATAAGAATATTTTGTTTTGTGGTAAATCCACAAAAAATGTTTCTCCAAATATCAAATGGAATTCAATTATTTATATCCTTCAATATTACCATTATTTTAATTTTTTTCAGGATAAAAAGCAAAATTTGTTTTGAAATAAAACAAAAGAAAACCAAAAAATGCCGCCTGTCAACTTTTTGTATTATTTTGATTCTTCTTCTTCCTTTCAAGGTATAGGCAGTGTTTAATGTTGATTAAATAATATAATAATTGTTTTTTCCACTACTAGCCATAAACACTATCATTTCAACGTAAGTGATCGAACTGTGAACCACGCCTTCTGTCACCTGAGGTGAATAATATTTTATTATTCACCTGAGTTAATAATGAACATAAATGCGTTTTCCGGAAACTTCGGGCCATTTTAAAGAAAATTTATGTGTAAAACGAATTAGCATAACCAAGAAATGCTATCAATAGTGTTTAAATAATTAAAGTCGGTCTATAAATAAGATTAATTTGATATTTAAAATGTTGATTAAATTGGAATTTTGTGACGTTTAGCAATTAGGCGAAATGAGAAAACGAATTATGACAGCTGAAACTGGAAACTTTATAAATCGATTATTAATAATTATTACAATCAATTATCGTTACAAATAGTACATTTTTGACAAAATAGTTTTCGTCAACATCTATATACTTGTATTCCACGTTCACTAGTTTTTATTCAATATTTAATGTAACCTTTATGTCAAAATTAATTAAACATTTTCAAGCAAGTGTCAACATCAAAACAAAAAACTATCATTTGTTTTATAATTTGAAATAAATAATTAAAACGATTTACTTTATTCATTAACAATTATTATTATAAGAGTAAACAATCCTAGTAGTGGAAAAATTGTAATAAACCACGGTAGTGAAGCGTGTTATAACCCGCGCGCTTAAATCCGCGGTGCTACGCACCTTGGGATTTAATCTGGCGCTAGGGTTATAACACTATGCTTCACTACCTTGGTGTATAATATACTATTTCAAACGTCATAAAACTTCTAAGCCAAACTTCCAAGTTTTATTTTTTTGGGATGGCAATTGTTTTACTTTAGTGCTGACCATCATCTTTTTACTTTATTTTTAGTGCCATTTTTCGCCGACCGGAGAAATAATAATTATTTACTTCTGAAGAAAAATATAGCATTACAGCAGCTTGGCAAAAATCTTAGCGTTGAATTTCTTAGCTGCAAAACTACTACTTTTATGCCTAGTTAAATAAACCCTACCTTCATTATACAATTAAAAATAAATAAAAAAATTAGATTAGGAACAGGTAAAGGTTAACACAGAAGTTGATGTGTCGTTTTAAAAGGTTTCTCCAGTGAAGACGCTGTAATTCACTTGTGGAAAAATAAACCCTCCAGTGCTAAATATTGGAAGTCATTGAAATTCCATATCCCCCCCAGACCCCTCGCTCTACGCAGTTTTTCAATTTTATTCGAAGTGAAGTTCCTCAAAGAAACTCTTGAAAACACAATAATTTGCAACATCATTTCTAAGATAACTAACGTGAAATCAAGATTATGCTCATTTTTAAACATTTTGTGTCCTCAGGATCTCCTGATACTGGACCACTTGGATGCTATTCTATTCCCCCCAAACTACCGCCTCGACGCAGTTCTTCATTTTAATCAGAAGTGAATTAAACATTTCAGAACATTTGCTTGACCGTCGTCATGGTGACTAAATTCCCAGTCCAATGAAACAAATAAAATTTAAATAACACAATTCCGAAGCTCAAACTAAAAGTTGTAGTTATAGATACCCCCCAACTATTGTCAAATTGTAATAAAAACATTTGCAAACTTTATTTAACTATAAAAATTATTGAACGGTCGGCATCTGTCTCATAAATTTTACGGTTTTGTTAGAACTTGTCCCCACTACAATCACTCAATTTTGTCCCAAAGCCAGGTCGACATCTGATGGTTGACCGTTCATCACGTGCACCTGCAAATAGAAATAAGTGCGGCTTGACAGCCAACCAAAAGGCAAACTAAAAGTTTCTAATTTTTATTGTAAAAACATAAATTAGAAGTACAGGAAACTTTAAAAATATGGACAGTTAAAACAAAAAATTTTCACTTTTAAAGTTGAGATGGGATGTAGATTGAATCAGAACAACCAAGTCACTATCCTTACTGCTATATTTCTTTCTAATTTCGTGCAAATTAAATGTTGATGAATATAAACATTTAAAAACTTCTTTTTACAAATGGTAAGTTGTTTATACAAGTTTGTTAAAAACAATAAGAAATCATTTCATACAATCATTCTTTGTAATAATAAAAAAAGGTAGATATACTACGTGTATTAACTTACATAAATAATTACAACTAAACTAAAAAAATAAGATTTCCAAATTTTATTTCAATTCACCGTATCTGTAATACTCTGCCTCCATGTTGCATGGAAAGGTATTTTCAAGATCTTAACGCGAGTTGTAGGTAAGCTTTGCAAAAGAAGTTTCTGCAAATTAGGCAGAGGTAAAATTTCCACCTGGGGGGGATCTTGTGCAGGTGGAATTTCTACATTCGATCCGTCTCTTAAAAGTGGTACTGGCTTCAGCACCGGTATGCTGTCGCCGTTACTAATCGGCTTTTTTTCTTTCTTCTCTTTTTTTTCCGGATCTTCACATTGATCCACAAACAACTCGGTTACGCGCAACAATTCCAAGGTCACTCCCCACACAAAATGCGACAACGTCGCCTGGAGGCGTAACACTCCCCCCAAAACCATGTGATTGGTTGTAGCACTTTGTGAGATGTACGTCGGAATAATTAACAACTTCTTGATATTTATGCACGCCCCTAACGCGCGATCAAATCCGGTTTTAATATCAAAATTAACCAATTCGAGTTGCTCGAGTTGATTCATATTCTTAACAGCTTCTAAATTTCAAATGTGTTACAATTGCCTTGGCCCTTTTCCAAACGGAGTTTCTCCAACTTGGTCAGCTTGCTTAAAATTTCGCTGCCAAACGTACGAGGAAAGTCGACGCATTCGCCCAAATCGAGCGACTCTAGATTTTGTAAATCGGCGATGACGCTAATTTTAGCTCATTTAAATCTTTGATGGAAGTGAGGGAGAGATGTTTCAAACGCTTCAGCTCGGCGAGAGCCGTTAAATTTGAGGTAAGAGCAAAGCCCGAAGTCGACTTCAACCGAAGTTCTTGCAAAAACGGTAGGTACGAAATTGGCGCTATGTTCATGCTCTCGCATTTGATCGTTACGGCGTTAATAACTTCCAATCTTGGGTTGGACATGGCCAATTGTTCAATCACGACGGCCGGGCAACGACACAACTCAATTTTTTTCAACGACTCGACTTTCTTTATCTCGCTGGTAAACTCTTGCCAAATTTCGTCGTTGCTGTTGCTTGGTAATAACATTTTACGCAAATCTAAATGCACGGTTCCGTACTTTTCGAGTGCGTTCGCAAGACCCTTGAAGCTGTGAATTTGTGAGTTCTTCATGCGAACCGTCTTCCATAGAGAAGAGTGACTCGCCATGTCGCGCCACATTGAACAAACGCAGCCTGCTCGCAACAAATCTTGCACTTTGAGGTATTGAAACACGTGCAGGAGTGTACTGTACCCAAAGGCCACACTTTGAAGGTAATTGTCCAAGCCTAAGTCTTCCATTTTGGCGGCTCTGTTCGAAATGCTCGAAATAGTGCCGGCAGCTGCAACGGAGCGTCTCGTCTTTTTTGGGCTAACTGCGGATCTACAACAAAAGAATTTGTTAATTAAACAAAGTTTAAATTGATGTAAAATTCGCTCAAAAGGAATACAATTCCAAATGATTGAATAAATATCAAATTTCGCGGATAATAAAATTCTGCAAGTTAGTTTATGGCGAGACCAAAATTGAAGCTTCTCATTAGCTTAAACCGCATCACGTATTCATGGATTCCTTCAATTATTTTTGTAACAGAAGAAATTTATACCTTAATTATGAATGTTACTCTGCATATTTGTCCTAATAAAATTACCCCAATAGAGAATGTTTATAAAAATTACATAAAGTATGATGAGGATTGAACCTGCACTATAGCAAGAATTGGAAATTATTTATTATTGAAGTACTCTCCATTATGTAAATAAACATGAAGGTAAAATTCATCTCGCATATTTAAATTTTAAATAATTTTTTTTCAGGTAAGTCAACAACAAATTATTTATAACTCACATATAGTAAGATTTTGTTAACTCGGCTGTTACATACGTAAGTAACCGTTTTAATTAATAACCAATGGCATAGCCAAGTTATATTATTCCTACTATAGCATAAGGTTTAATTCGGTGACTTTTAATCTTTTTCAACTCATGGCACACCATAAGCTTTTTATTTACCATTATGTATATCGAACCCATTTTCGATTCTTGCACCGTTTCACACTGTTTGCTCACCAGAAGCAGTCCTTCAGACATGATAGATGCTCGAATAACATTTTAGGGACAGTGAGAACAATATCTCCTACATGCCCCTTGTTGCGGTAAAACATTCAGTACTATAGTCCATTTGAAACAATGCAGTAAAAAAATTGTAGGGCTGCTTCAATGTGACGCGAAGGAAGATTCACACAAGGAAACGTCAAAAAGACCAATGTCAACTTGAAAATTTTACTAAACCTATTATGAGAAACCAAAAGAGAACTTATATTTTTGTAGTTAACTTTTAAAAAACCTACAAAATGCATGTCTTAGAATGAAATCGGAAAAATTGAATTAGTATTCGATTTGTGAAATTACAATCGCAAATGAAAAAATTGCATAAATTTTAACTAAAGACGTTGCAAAGTCATATTTCTAGTACAAATTTTTACTGCATTCTTATTTCAAATGAACTAAGTATAAGTAAAATAAGAAAGGGAACAACTATTCTATACTTTTATATTTAAAAAAATAAGCATTTATTATTCAAAGATCTATGGCTTTTAGATCTCATTTTAAATTAGATTAAAATACAAAAATATAAAATAGCTCATTGGATTCCACGTTCTCTCAAAATTCAAAGTAAAACCGTCAGGCCATTTTCCGAATGAGTATCTTTTAGCAAAATACACCAAAATTCAACCCTTATTTAGTAAAATTTACTATGATCAAAATTATACAATAATTATATATGTTTTGCATATATAATTCAGCACCTTGGGCGTAGCAATGATGGCAAATTAATGACGAATTTATTAACTTCAGTATCAAGTGATCAGTAGAGGAACTTTTTGGAACAGTATAATTTGCAAAAAAAAATGACCGAGGGTTGAGGGTAGGATTACCTCTAAGTATAAAACATGATTTCTAAAAAACTAATGAAAACTATGATTTCTAATGAGATATCATCAAGGTGATGCATTAATTTTTAAATATTTAATGTTTATCTCCGGATACTGGGGCACGGGGGAGACCACCCAGACCTCCCAATCTACATTTTATTTTTATTAGCAGTGAATTCAAGATTTCGGTATATTAATGTTGCCACAACGACAAATTAATAACGCTGACTGATCGTTCATAATTTTGAAAAACAAACTAATAAATTAATATTATCAGAAAAACAGTTCAATCCGAATTTAAAAATTTCATTAATTTAAATAAATCAAAAAATATGATTCAAATGAGTCCAAATTAGGAATAACCAAGAAAGTACGCAGTTCGAAGTTATACAAATCGGGGATAGGGGGTTTTGAGGATATGGAATGTATTTCATAAATGTTTTTACCACCTGGAAAGATAAAAATATTACCTAATATACTTGATATTCCTTTCAAAATTTTGAGGAACAAAGTTGCCAGATATCTCAATTAATCAAAATTGTTTTGGAGACGGTCAATTTTTTCGTTTTCAACAGATTCCCGCCCCCCATTTTATTCAACAAACACAACGCTTTCAGGTTTAAGATCCCTTTTCAAATTTAGGGTCAGCTAAAACATTTCAAGGACCATAATTTTAGTAAAAAACAATCACGTGTGATACAATAAGTGGCGCAAAAATCCGCAGGGCAATGTTTTATTTAAAAAACAAAAGCTGTAATTTCAAATTTTCAGAAACACAGCATTTGTTTTTCATTTTCTAAAACAAAAATGCTCAAACACAAATGTTTTCAAAACAAACGCAAATAAGCAAATTGGTAAGTGGCTAAAACAATAAATAAAAAAAATTTTCAAAAATTATGAAAATAAATAAGTCAACTTCTTTTGGATTAAAAATTCCGTAACTGGATAAGAAGAGTAAAAATTACAAACTATGTACCAAGTTGAATTGTTCTGTGAAAGTAATCTACAACTGTAAGTAATGGCTAAATAAAACAGCTCAATATTGGACTTGTACAACTTGATTACGTAAGTATTTCAATAATATTCTAGTAGAGCGTTACCTAGCTAGATGGCGATTTCCGACTTCTAGCAGGTCTTTTCCGATCAATGACATTCTGCTTTTATCTACGTTTATTGATACTACAGCGCCCCGTAATGGTACAATGCCTCAATTAGTTTTCGAGTACCGAAATCAAAATTTATTAACATGACAGTTCAACTGATATTTTGAAATGTTCGTGAACGTTAAGAAAAAATGTCGAAAAAAAAATTCAACTAGATATACGTGGAGACAAATGTATCATTCTTATCTGGCTACGGCCTTCAACCCTTGAAAGATTAAAAAAATAAAAATAGTTTCTAAAATGTATTGGAATTGTTTTGGCTCTAACGTGGAAAGGAAAAATGTTTAGCCTGCAAAAAGTAATCAATTACACTCACTCGTGATCGTTTGAATCCGATTCTAGCCGTGACGACTTATCTTCAATGCTTTCCGATGTAACAGCTGTGCCTTCCACCCCATCAAAATCGTTATTGGGAATGTGCATTGGTTTGTTGAGAGAAAAAGGTTCGCTTTTAATTTGGGAAATTTCGACTTCGTTTGTTAGGGTAGCGCCCAGATTGGCAGAGGCCGGGTTGTTGGAAACGTTCCTTTGGTTATCACCTAAAGGTGCGTTTTCTGATATATTAAGTCCCTCTAAGGGACGACTATTTGGAATTGTAACCGCGGCGCTGGGCGTAATGCTGGGCGAAATGGAAACGATATTGTGCTTAGGTACAACTAAAAATTGCTTGTTGCCTAAAAATTCTACATACTGAGGGCGCGGAGGTGCAACCGTGGGTAAATTTCCCAAAATATGTGAATCATAATTATTGCCAGGATTAACTTGAATTGTCGAACTTGGAGCAAACCAAGTTGTAACGGAACCTACTATACATCTATTTTCATTATTTGGAATGTTTGTTTCTTTAGGGTCTTCGAGGTTTGTTTTTGTGAGATTAGGGCGTGGAGTTAAGGGAGGTAACGTGCCGAGATCAAGTGGTGGATCGTTGTTATCTGACGTAGATTCGACAGTTTGTTCGTTTAGGCGGGGTATTCTTTGCAGTTTTGGTAAAACTAAAGATTGTGTGGTTACAGATTTGAGACTATGTATAGGAGTAAGGGGTGGAGGCGCAACTGCGACTGCACTTCCAGTACTCGTGTCTTGGTCCAGTTGACAATTCTGTAGACAATAAATTTAAATTACTTTTATTAAAATCATCAACTGTAGGCCAATCAGATTAAGGTTTCAAATGGAACCAATTTATTCCAGATCAAACCAGAGCCATTCGATAAACGAAATAAACAAAAGTTACACGAAGAGCAGGCCCGGACAATAATATGGTATGCAAAAAAACTACCGACTGTACAAACATAGGGCGTCGAAACCTTACGCTCAAAACGCTGCAGCAACAACCGTAAGCAATATAAAAAAAAATATATTATACACAATTAAATTTCTTAAAAAAATCCGTGACTGCATAGTACCTACAGAAATTCTAAAAAAATTCATAGTGAACGAGGTGTGGCAGGACTCTTTTAGAATGCAAAAAAATTATAATTTGACGATAATTTTGTAGTCACAACGTCGCTGTTTCAAGTTCAAATTTTGACGTTGAGTTGTCAAAGTATTGCTCATTAGGAACTTAAAAACATTCTTTAGGCCGAAGCTCTTTAATTTATTTTGTACAATACATACATCAAATGTTTTGTATTTCTTATGAAGGTTGCATAGTTTTGAGTGAAAGGTCGCGGCGTACTTATTTTATTATTCTGTTGGTGTGTATAGGTTGTTTGGGCCTGATTTTCATGTTACTTTCGCTTAATTTGACTGGCCTACCGACTACGTTTCAAAAAAAAAAAAATTCCTTGTAAAATCAAAAACTATTTCCTATTTCAATTTATGTTAAGTTTCATCCAACTGAAAAAATATGGAAACAGTTGACTTGACAAGGATGGTGTGATTGTTAAAATCTGGTAATGAAAAACAAAAATTACTTATCGCGTACCTTGCACACATAACCTTGAATTGTAGAGCTGGGAGCAAGTCCAACGCATTCGTTATGATAGAGACACAAACAAATTCGGCATTGAAGATTAAGAATCAATCCTGTGACACTGCGACAACGCATTGAGCATGGCTCCCATGGCTTATTCTTATCGCTGTAATATGTTTAGGTATAGGATGAGGATATACGGACAAACGGTAAGGCTAACTAAATATTATGCACAAAACTTTCCAATACAATTGAGACACCACTTACCAAATTGAATGCAATTTTGAATTCATAATATAAAGAAAATTGAAAAAAAAACTTACTTATTTCCTGATTTGGACGTTTTTTTGTTGGAAGTCGACCAATTACCAATTTCTAATTCTGCATCTTCCTTTTTCTTATTCGTTAGTTTAGCTTTAGCACTTTGATTTGTACGTGTTCCTAATTTTATCTGAAAATTATAAAATTACAACTGTGTGCAAATAAAGCATGTGTAGGTGAGAAAGGAATGTGAAATATTATACTTTTAGTAACAAATAACTGTCTACAAACAAAATGGATGCACTGTTTTCACATAAAAGTGTAATTGAACCAAACTTACAACTCAAGTATGTAGTAGACCAGGAAGAAATTCAAATTAAAACTAAATTGTTTACCTCTTGCATAAAAATGTTCTGCGATAACACTAACGGATAAACAAAAATAATATACAAAGCTGATAAGATGAAAAAATGTTAATATGAATGGTCACCTGAGAATTCAAAGAATGGCGAGAGTTCGAATTTAGGGGTTCATAAATACACTTTTTCCTATAGTGGCTATATCAAACAAAAAAACACAAAAACTTAGCTCTTTAAGGTGAGAATCAATCTTGTCGGAATTGAAATAAGGCCACAATTTAATTTTGAAAATTGCAATTTTCCCATAAGAAATACATGTAAGTGTATTTTTGTGTATTAAAATGCCAAATATGGAATACATTCTGTTGGCGGTACGTGTGCTGTGCCTGGGTCGACAGTGACTAGTGGTTGGGAGATACCAGTCGCTCTCCGAGATCCGTCGCGTCAACTTTCAAACTTATCGAGTTGGAGCCGCTTGAGGGATGTTTTTAGTAAGTAAAGCGGGTGTCAAAACCGCTGGAAGGGGGTTGCGGAGAGAAGGTTTTGACAGCGCAACCATATCAGAAACGAATTCACACAAAAAGTGATTTTTTTCGTAAATTTGTTATCCGATCACAAATTTAATTTTTTTTATTAGCTAATTACACCATTATCTATCATAATTCGTTGTAAAAATCGAGATTCTGGTATATTAACAGTCGCCACAACCTATTTCAATTTTGAGGGCGGGGTTACACTTCAAAAGAGCCAATGATTTGCCAATGAAGAGATAATTGCATTCCAAATTAACTTTAAAGTCGTTTTTTTTTCAAAATTGTGTGAATAATCAGCAAATTTTATTTTTTTTATACGCTAATTAGACCCTCATCTTTCACAATCCACTTCAAAAATGGTAAAAATCGCGATCAGGGAATTCGAACCGTCACCCAAAGAATATTAATTTCCAGCCTTGTTTATGATTATGAGGCAGCCATTACGAACTTTCAACCATGCAAAAATTATGGAAACTAAAAAATTTATAAATTTAATTTTGATTCATGCAAATACCAATCAACCACCCAGCAAATAAATAGTCCAACTCCCAACTCTAACCACTAGCCGTCTTCACTCCCAGAAACAGATTTGCAAATTAAATTTCACAAAAATGCCTTTGTTCACAACTTGTGTAATTTAGCTACCACCCTATACCTCAAATTCAACCTAAATAATATTCAGTTACTTGATCAAGTCCTCGCACATCAAATAAAAATTGCAATAATTTTAATGTAATTCGATTTTTTGAAGTTATTTAAAAAGATAACAGCTTAACTTACCATTCAATCATGAACCTACACAGACAAATTTCATCAGCCGTTCAGTGGATCACTCTGATGGCAAACTTTTTTTAGGTTAGAAAACAAAATTCAAGCACAGTGTGGTCATACGTACAATGAGCGCGAAATGTGCCAGCTTTAGTTTTCAGATACCTGCGCGCCGCTTCTCGAGAACAATGGGCTGCTTCTTTGTTCGAACACCAGTAGTACTTGAACAATCTTGTGATAAGGAAGGTTGTCAAAATGTTTTCTAGAAAACATTCTGGGATAATTTAAGGGTTTAGCTCAGTTAGGAATTTCAAATTTTCGATTTTTTTTATTACATTACCTGCAAATACAATCTTGGGAAAATATTCTCAAAAAGTTTCAAGTTTCATTGAAATTTACGAAGTTCTCTGCCTATTTACAAAGCCAGACCGGTAAGAATTACTCACATCTGGAAATAAGTTCCAGTGACCCGTCAAAATTTTTATTACCCTATTGATTTGTTATTTTTAAACGAATTGCTTTACTATTGTTCAGTATGCGAAAAAACAACAACATATTGTTTGTATTAAAATACAACAAAATACCATTGTGCCGCAAGATAAGTATCGAATTAATCTAATCAAAACTTTAACTGCAATAATCTCGAAATGACATTTTCAAATCGGTGACAAAAATATATCGAAAACTACTGAATCGATTTATTTCAAATTTGGAGTAGTACTTTTAAATATATAAAACTAGTACTTGAACGAAGGAATTACTATTTCCACTTATAGTTTTCCTTTTATTGCCATAAAAGAGACATAATTTTCATCAAATATCTAAATCTTGATTTTGAACGTGTGCATTTTGTCCTAAATTGATATATTGGAAAACCCTTCGTTCAAGCACTAAATAATTTAATATATTAAAGATAATTTTAAGAATTTTTAACTTTACATGATCCAAAACCAAGTAGATTTTGTCACCGCAAAACACGCTTTTTAAAACAACCTTTGGGAGAATGACAATATCTTGTTTGGTGTTGAATATTTTTTATTATAAAAATTATGCTCTTTGAGTAAAAACTAACTGTTTTTTTATGTATATTAATATATTACAAAAAAGTCTTGCAATTTTTACAAAAAATTCTCCAAGATCCTAACTGAGCCTAACCCTTAATTGAAATTGCAACTATAGAATAATTAAACCCTTGTCATTTGTTTGTTGTTCAAGTTGATACCGCGGTTTTCTTTTTAAATTAAAAAAATCGATTTACATTGAAATTTTTGCAAATTTTATTAGATGTCTGAAGACTTGATCGAGTAACTGTAAATTCGCTAGGCGATCTACCTCAAGGTTCCCACTAAATTTTTCCAAACATTCCAAATATTGCTAATTTTCCACGACTTTTCGAAACTTGATAAAAAAATCAAATTTGAAACAATTATTACACCAAAAATAATAATTAAATTGTTAAACATAACAACAAAATTGAACTATTGCATTTTTTTCAAAACTGCTTTCAAAAAGCACTTTACATAGAGAATAAATACAATATGATTTCTTTAATTCAAACATAGAGCTATCGCACACCAAATCACATGTTTTCTAAGATTTGCTTAATTCATGATTGTTGTCCGTTATTGAATTCAGTGTGTATTGCAATTTAGAGCCAAGATGACTTCTAAACGGAAACATGTTACTTTATCGATAAAAGAAAAAATTGAGGTTATTAAGAATTTAGAGACGGGCTATACAGTGACCGCTTTATCAGAAAGATACAAAGGGAGAAAATCGACGATTTACGACAAGAAGATTCAGTTCTCTAAGGACTAAACGTAAAACGTTGAAAGTAAGTGCACCTTCCGAAGTTGATCAAGCAGTTTACACCTAGTTTTTACAAGAAAGATCTCGAGGTAAAAACTGCTTGACTATGCGTTTTTAACATTTACATTAAATGATTCTAGGTGTGCCAATACCAGGAAAAATTTTAAGTGGGCACAATTTTTTTATGGCCAGGTTTGCAGCGATGCTAACTTTAAAGCCAGTTCCGGATGGTTTGATAAATTTAAAAACAGGTACAAAATTCGAAAACTGTCAATTCCAGGAGAAAAAATTATCCAGTGATGAGGCTGCTGTGGAGTAATTTAAAAATTTGCTTCGAAATAAAATTAAAAAAATGCAGTTGTATCTTGATCAAAACCACAATGCACATCAATTGAATTGTTTTGTGCAAAAAGTTCCTAAGCAACATTTTTGTGATTTTGAACTTCAGAAAAGCATAAATTTTATGGGGTAATCAGAATCACTATTAGAAGTTTCTGGGCAGCATAAATTGAATATACAATACGGTGGTACCTCAGGTTACGAACACTTCTAGTCTAACAAATCGGCTCACAATTAAAATTTGTTCGGAAATTGTGATTGCGAGCCAATTTGTTAGTGACTAGAGGTGTTCGTAACCCGTGGTACCACTGTATATGAAATTGAACTTTAAATTTAATAAAGTACCTATGTTTGCCTAGCCCTAAAATACAAAAGTTTTTTGGGCCTCCTCACTCGTAACATAATTATATTTAATTTTTAAATGTAACAATTTCCTCTTGTCAAGCTATAAATAAAAAAAACTTTCCTCTGGTCATAATCACGGTTTAAAAACTCTTTAATTTAAATATCTCCATATTGCAAAGTGTCGCTTAGGAACTTCTTTGCAAGAAACCATTCAATTCACTTATGATAAAATCTGCATGACTGGGGAGTCTGGAATACCCTTCAGTGCAGCAAATTTGGAAGACATGACAATGAATATTTACAAATTATGCAGCAGCTTAATGATAAAGTATTTGGTACTTCATCACCCCCCCCCCCCCAATTACTTTTTTTTGAAGACCATAAATTTGCAATTTGTTGATTGAAGAATTTGTTATTTAAATTTAACTTGTTAAATATGATTCATTACTTTAAATTTGGCTTGTTACCATTTTAAAAATTAAAAATAAATAATTTCAATTCACTTGCAATAAAAAAAACTGCTAGACTAGCAGATATGAAGTACACCCACTGCAGCAAAGAGGAAGGCAGGATATCATCGATTACCCCTCAGTATCTAAATCCACAGTGACTAAAGCGGTCTATAGACGTTAAACTTGGTCGTCAACCTAATCATCAACTTGCCATGTTGACGACAAAGTTGACCGTGTGTAGGCTAGTTGAAGGTTGAAAGTACAAGTTGACGATCAGGTTGAATAAAATCAAATGCTTTGGATATTTTGTGGGCGGAGCCCGATGTTGGTGACCGAGTTGAAACGTCAATGCAATCGTCAACATTAGTCTCTGTTTGCAGTTTTCATCGAAGCGTTAAATAGTTAAACCGAGAGTTAAAGCAATTTATAATCTTCTTCTTCTTCCTTTCAAGGTATAGGCAGCGTTTGCCTGTTCCGACTTCACAGATCGCGCCATCTTTTTCTTGGGCGGCCGACGTTTCTTCTCCCCTTCGGGCTATACGAGAGGATCTTCTTTGGAATTATGTCATTCTCCATTCTATTGACGTGCGACTTCCAGCAATTTATAATTAATTATAATATTATGGCTACCGTCCCACAGTGTGATTCTTGGGTTGAATTTTTTGATACTTACAAGGATTTGCCCGAACTGTGGAAGATTAAATCGGATATTTTTAAAAACAGAAACAAGAAGAGGGTTGCTTGGGCCACGCTGTTAAATGTTTATAAAAAAATCGACAATGATGCAAACATTGACAGTTTAAAAAAAAGGCTTACAAATATAAAAACATGCTTTAGAAGGGAATTAAAAAAAATAGAGAAGAGTCAGAGGTCGGGAGCTGGTTTAGAAGACGAGTATGAGCCAACTTTATGGTATTTTGATAAATTAGAATATTGCTCCGTTTTTATACCAATCTTGTGACCAAATTCTTTTCTTTTTCTCGGGTTTTCACATCTTCGTCACATAACTCATTAATTATAATGTAATGTAATACAGATAATTCTTCATTCATGTTAAATTTTAGTATGGTAAATAATGTTTTAAATTTCACAAATTAAAGTTAACGCCAAACTACATATAAACACAAAGTTGAGATAACACAAAGTGATGTTGACGACGAAGTTGTCAACGAAGTTGAAAAGTGTGTGGTGAACTGGTTGATGACTTGGTTGACAACCAAGTTTAACGTCTATAGACCGCTTAAAAAATGTCTCTGTACGACACTATTCTAGCAATTACTCCGTTTATTATTATTTATTAAAAATACGATAAAATATAAATATTGACATTCATACATTAGTTTTAAGAAAAAATTTCGAGAATCCGTTTGTAAACAAGAAAAATTTAAACAAACTGCCATAATCTATCTACCAAGTCTCTGTAGGATGACACATCTAGTAAATGTTTCCCTTTGTAATAAACACAGGATAAGCACTTTTTTTTAATTTCAAGGTTTTATAATACATTGCAATTTTACTATGTATTACATTATGCAATTAATTTCCTATGGTTTTATTTTTAATTTATTATTAAAGAATAATAAATTAAACTGTATTGTGAAGGCATATCAATGCGCGAGATCGGAGAAATTACCGGGAAACTAAAGTGTTCAAATATTTCATTAAAAATTAGGGAAACACAGGTTCCTTGAAAAGTAAGCTGTTTGGACGCTCCAGGATACTAAATAATATTATGAATCGTGCTATTATACGCAAAGTGAAGGAAAACCCCAGAATAAATGCTACAAAAATTGGGATGAAGTACGTAATAAACTTAATATTAGTGTTTCTGACCAGACAATCAGAAATGAGCTCAGGAAAAACAATTTTATTAACCGTGTTGCTAGATGTAAACCTCTAATTTCAAAAGTCAATAAAAATAAATGATTCAACTTTGCAATAGAACACAGAAACAAAGACATGGAGTTGTGGAATCGAGTGAAAGTAAGTTAAATATTTTCAGTTCTGTTAAAGTTAAACATGGCAATGAAAGTGTTTTAGTTTGGGGGTCTATGGCAGAACAAGAAGAACAAAAAGTAGAACAATGCATGGACACGAAATGGAATAATATTCAAATGTCAAAAAAACAGTAAGTTACAAGAAACAATCTACAGATAATAAATGGTTCGATGAATAATGCGAAGAAACAGCTGAAAACAAAAAAGCAAGAATGAGATGAATGATGACAAACAAAGAAGACAATAGGAATGCATACAGAGAAAGAAAGAGACAAGCATACAAGAAATACAAAGACAAATGATTGAATGATAAGATGAACGAAATGATTGCAACAGAAACAACATTAAGACGTCTACCTTGGAATAAAACAGCAAAAGAAAAAATGTAATGTAACAATCAGATTCATGAAAGACCAAAACGGGCTGCAAAGTAACAGCGAGAAGTGAAAGAAATATGGACGAGACATATTCAGAAGCTGCTAAACCAGAATGATGAAGAAACAACCAATGAAGAAGAAGGAGAAAGAAATTGGAAGAATTGAGAAGGAACCATTATTCAGCGAAGTGGAAACAATAATAAAGAGAATAAAGAACGGAAAAGCACCAGGACGAGATGCGGTGAGTGGTGAATTGATAAAAGATTCAGACAAAGAGGTACATCAAAAATATACAAGTTGATACTAGAAGAGACTACTACTGAATAGAACAGCAGAGCTGCATCTGCTGTTTCTTGATTTCCGACAAGCTTTTGATTCTGTTAAATGTGAAAAGCTGTACGAAGTGATGACAGAACTGAAAGTACCCAGGAAAATAAGAAAATTTATACAAATGACGAGGAAAGAGTCTAGAGCAACGGTAAAATTTGGACCAATCGAAACAAACAAGTTTGCGATTAACAGCGATGTGAGACAGGAGGATGCGCTGTTGGCAGTGTTGTTCAACCTGGTGATTGAGAGTATACTGAGAAAGCTATGAGACAGAGCAGCAATTTCAACAAAGCAGTGGCAACTATTGGCTTACGTGGATGATATCGTGATTGTTAGAAATGTCACCCAGATTTTTGTCACCACGCAGCAGAAATATTAACCCTTAAGTGCTATCTAGCAGTCACTGATACTGCATCAAGTTTTAATTTGCGTTTATTTTACGCCTTGTTCAAAATTAGTCATTATGGGTTTTAATACCTTTAAGTTACATTACTCCTAGTATGTTGACCAACGGGTGTAGTTGAAAGTTGCCTTGTTTTATTTATAAAAAGAGAACAAATAAGCTAGCGGTCACTGTGACCTAGTGACCATACCATAGTGTTACTGTAATTTTTATGTTTACATAAAAATTTTAAGCTACCAGACCTAAAAAACACTTAAGTCATAAACTAGTCATAAAACACAAAACCAACTGTACCATAAAACACACCAATAAAATTGTGATTTTCCGGTCTTGTGATTTTTGCCATATATTATGTAGTTATTTGTTTTCATTTTTGTATTTTAATTATAATTATTCAAGTATGTTTTTCAAAAAATTATCATAAGTTTGCCTAAATATGTTTTAAAATAAAAAAAAAATTAAATTTTAGTTATGTAGTATAAAGGTGTGCAAATATGCTAATAATTTCTTTTGTGTTATTAAAAGTTAATAAAATTAATACTTTTTAATTTTTTCTGGCTTACTAGAATACCAACTAAGACATTTGTTGCAAAAAAAATCAAAACGTTAAGTTGTACGTAAGTTACCGAAAGAAATAAAACGCGGTCACTGCGACCGCACAGTAGTTACAGTGTAACAATTATTTGACGATAGTTATTAAGAGTTAAATATGATTGGGAGAGAAGAAGAAAAATTGAGAATATTCAAAAGAAAAATATTGAGAACGATTACAAAGAAGATAGGCGAGAACAAATATACAATGAGAACTAATGCCGAGATAGATAAAATATTGGAAAACGAGAATATAGTCAAGTTCCAGACAGCATTTTGAGACAAGTTATGGAGTAGAGACCTGGCAAGACGAGAAATAGGGAAGGGCAAGAGAGAGATGAGTGGACGAGGTGTTAAAAGACCTTAAAGCGATGGGGGTGCATGGTTGGTTGGAGGAAGAAATGCGAAAATAGGACGGTATAGAGAAGACTAGTAAATAAAGCCATGATACATAAAAAAATATTTTTACAAACCAATTTAAAAGATAACGTGACCAAACTAAGCCTTCCCAAAATTTTATCTTCCAACAAAACCGAGATCCCAAACATACGTCAATGATTGTTAAATGGCTCCTTTATCGTGCATCCAAACATCTGCATTCACCCCCCAAGTCTCGACTTGAATCCCATTGACCACTTGTGGAATGAATTAAACTGCAGAATTCATAAACACGATATTACAAACAAAAATACTCTATAAAGAGGGTTACAGAAAGAATAGGACAAAATTGGGTTAGTTGTAACAAAAAATTTAGTGGTGTCAATGCCAAAGACATAAGTATGGAGGCAGTGATTGAAGTTACAGGGTTTTGTGCAAAATATTAAAATTAATATAAGCATTTCTATGCCTATTTTTAAGTAGCACATGGAGACTCAGTAGATAATGGCAGTTTGTTTAAATTTTTCTTGCTTACGAATTTATATATTTAGATTTGATCGTATTTCATAAAAAAAATAATTGTAAAAACCGGAATAATTGTAATTTAAATTGCTAGAATAGTTTCTTACGGAGACTTTCTTAGTTACTGTAGATGAACAAATAACAATTAATTGAATTATTAACCAAAAAATTAAATGAAATAGCTGCATTTGTGACTAAAACAGTTGCATTTTGGGACATTATAATTACTTTTATTTAATTCAAGTTTAATTTCTTTTACTATCATTTAAAAATTCCTTGATTTCCCATGACAGAATTTGTAAAAATGTCAATTTTTGACTTTTCCAGTGGGAACACTGTCTACCTTCACTCCCCCTTCTCCGAAAGAGTCCTGACCAAACATAGGGTGCTAGACTGTTTATTATACGACGCTTACAGAGTTCCCACTAAACTTCCACATTCTAAATCAAATTCACCGATTTTTCCACATTTTCCTTGATTAAAATGTATAATTTTGACTTATTTGTTTTATAATGTTTTTCAAGTTTCAAAGAATTTTCACTGATTTAAAGTTTCAATTTCGCTGTCTGTCGATGACAAAATTTATACATTTATAAATTCCCAGACTTTCAGATATTCCAGACGAGTGGGAACCTGTCATAATAGATAAGATAAGCTTGCAAACTTAAAACCTTTGGTTTTAAATCATTCATAGAGAAAATTTTTAAAATAACAAAATTTGGAGTACAAGTTTAGCTTTGAATTCCATTCGGACGTATTTATTTTGCTGATAGTTTTACGTAGTAGCAAAGTGTTGTTGTTACTTGGTTTTTTGTAGTGCACTACGCTAATACTTGTTTTTGTTTTGTTTACGAGACAGTTACATATGCGTGGGTACACATTGGACCTACTGACACAATACAAAAGTCTGCGAATTTCGTTATTGACTGCATTATATTTCAAATATTTCTTACATATCGATAAATTTTGGTTCAGTTGTGTACGCATGCAATGTTAGGTTTAATTAGCACCGTTTTGTTCTGTTTGTATACTCGTTAATGCTTTGGAGAACTTCAGTGACAATAAAGCCTAATATTATTATTATTATACGCAATAAATTCGATTACTATTGGATTAACCATCAAGAAACATAATTTTTCATATAAAATAAGAACAAAGCAATAGAAAGGAAAGAATTTGGCAGTGAAACCAAGAATAAGAAAAGTCAAAACTCTCCCCCTCACAGACAATCAAGTCATTATACACAAAAGAAATTACATAAGCAAAAATGTCTTACCTTAAATGCCGATAAGCGTGGTGAATTTTTGGGTTTTGGTTCTTCCACCACTTCTGGGAGTGGTGGTGGTGGAGCAACCACTTTAGGACTGGCTACAGCTGGTGTTGCCTTTTTGACCGGCTTAGGTGTGCTCTTCTTAGAAGCTGGCGTCGAAGTAGCCGACTTAACTTTGGCATCTCTAATAATCTCCTTTTCGGGATCGTCCAAACCCAAAGGTTCCTTGAAAAAAGTGAAATCTTCCAAACTCAACTCCTTGTTCTTCAAATTTTCCGAAACTTCTCGCATCGAACGCACCTTCTTGCCAGTAGGGGTGTAGTAATAAATGTCACCGTTCCGTTTATTGTTGTTGTCGTTAGTCGTTCTGTAAACCAGCTCTCTCTTCCAACCAAACTTAAACGGTTTCATATAAATGGGATTAGTTAAATCAACCGTTAATTTTTGTTTTTTTGCCGGAGTTGAGGGACTGTTGACCTGGCTCAAGCGGGATCCTTTAATAGCAGAAACGGCCACATTTGGGCTGCTGTAGGCAGAACTTGAATGTTCGGATGCATCCCTTTGTTGAGATCAGAGTTTGAACCACTTTCACGTTCCATGTTCTCTTTCTCACCGTTTTCTTTAGAAAAATCAACATCCATTGGATCGGTACTGCCACGCGTCGATTTCAGCGGAAAGTCGCTGTAACGCTTATTTGGAATCCTAGCTCGTTTACCCTTCCTTAACATTTGCTTTGTCATTGAAGAAATGTCGCCTGAGCCATCTAAAACTCCTTCTGAAAAAAAAAATCAATTAAATAACCTAAAAAAAAAATTGGAGGGACAAAAACCGAAATGATAAGTTACCTGAGCCGGTGTCTTCATTTGTGGCGTTTGATTTGGTGTCCATACTTTCGACACTTTCATTGTCCACTTCCACTTTAACCACAACTTTTTCAACACCCTGCGATTCTTCGTTGTCGCTCTCGGTCGCTCTCATCTCACTAGCTTTCCGCTTCCGTCCATGTGGAGTTTTCTCGACGACGACATCTTCTGTTGCAATGCTTGTGTCCTCCGACTCGACACTTTCGTCCTCCATGACCTCGTCAGATTTGTTTTGCACTTCGGGTTCGGTGATGGAGGACTCGTGAGCCGGTTCTCCAGCTTCACTTTTACCCCCGTTGGAGTTAGCCATTTGTTCTTCGTTTACAACTTGGCTTTCGGAAGTGGTAGATTTTAATCGAGACCTCGTTTTTTTCATGCTCGCCTAAAACACAACCACAAAGTTACACCAGAAACCAAACACAATCACAGTTATGCGTGCAAAAATGCAACCTATCGTGACAACGTTGTTGATGTAGTGTGCGTCATACAAATAACTCAAATTTACAACGGTTTTTTCGCACCAAGCCGGATAAATTTTAGCCTAACGAAATTTCAAGAATTGCACCTACCTAATCAAGTTTATGCGTTTTATTAACTAACAACAAAAATGTAAAACTTTAAAAGTTAAAATTACAACTCGAAACGAAGCTCAATATCGATACATTCAAGCTTCCCGTAGAGGGCGCTTCGGTAGGTTTAGGAACAACACAACTAGCGCGCCTTTCTTATGTTGCCCAGCGCGAAATTTAAATATTATGCATACGATTAAATTAAATTTGTGATTTAAAAATAAGGATTGAGACAAAATTTAGTTCAAACCTTATCGATTCACTTCACCAACACTTTACGTAACCGGGGCAGAAGGGTTAAAAAAATTGGCGCGAAAAATTATGAGGTGGCGCTTTCACACACACCATAGCCGTCCGTAGGTATTTTAGGGTCGGGTGCAGAACGAAAATAATGCCTTTAATAAAACACAATAGAAAAGCATTGTTGAAATGTACGTTTTGCTGAAACACACTTTAGATTTATAAAAACATTAAATTTAATAGCAATTTTATTCGTATTTCTTCAGAAAGCAGCAAAAAATATTATCACTTTAATTTTCTAGGTAGCAATGACATACTATGCTGAGAAATAATGGGTTATAGTTTCGATTTACTATCACTTGCTGAAAATTTGACAGGTAAAGTTCATTTGTTTTTGTTCATTGATTCTTTAATATGGCAATACGGAGTAGTATTTAAAAAATATTGCTTTACCATAGCAACAGTCAATAGGAGATAATGTATCTTTTAATAAAAATAAACTGCATAGACCGGGGATTGGGTGGTATAGAATATCCCCCAGTATATTAAGTATTTGATAAAATTTGCATAATTTTTGTCATAAGTTTGGCCATTTTAAGTCTGCCATTTTGTATTTTCTCCAAACAGATTTTCAAATTATTACAATTTCTGGATAATTTTCAATAAAAGTGTTCGTTTTTGAGTTTAAAAAACAAAAAACAATCACATACAAAAAATGTAGTACCTAGGTATATTTTTCACACTTTTACGGTAACGCGGTTTGATTGGCTGTTTCTTTAATCGAAATTTTGATAGATCTAGTTAATTTGCAATTTTATATTATAATTAATTCTGCGGATTGGAACAATTACACCAATTTTCTTTGATATTATTCTCAGATTTTCACAACAATTTTGACCCCCTTTGAAGCTTTTTACTAGCGCCGCCCTTGATTATCATCACGCTCATTATTAACAACAAATTCATTATTGATTGATTCAGTCAAATTGATTCAATTACATTTAATGAAAGGCTTCAAACCCTTAGTATAAATTTTATTTTATAGATCCGCCCCTTGAGGTTTTGGATACCCAAGAATTTCCAAAATGGTAGCTGCTTTCTAACCTATAAAATAATAATTTTTAAATACCTAATAAACTTACACAATGACAAAAAAAAGTTAGTTTTGCTTTTTTGCTACCTTTCATTTCAAAAAAATGCAACAGAAATTAATATGAAATAGACTTGGCAACAATGTTACATTTTTTAATTATCTATGCTGAGTGATTAAATTTTATCTTTAACCTCTGACGTAATTCGAGGAGAAAAACAACAATCACTAGGTATTTAAATGTAATTTATTCCAACTTCCAGTGCGGTCTCCTCGAACGATAAAAATGTGCAGCGTAACTCAAAATATTTGGCGGAAAACAGACGCAGTTTGTTTCGATGTCGATTCCACCGTAATACAAGAAGAAGGAATCGACGAACTTGCCAAATTTTGTAATCGTGGAACCGAAGTTGCAAATTTGTAAGCAATACAATTTATTCCAGTGTTGCCGAACTTACGTAATTTCCCCTCTTTTAGAACAAAAAAAGCGATGTCTGGCAAGATGACGTTCCAGGAATCGTTGAAAGTGCGTCTAGATATTATCCAGCCTACGTTACTGCAAGTACGAGAGTTCATTCGAAAGTGCCCGCCAACTTTAACGCCGGGAATTAAGTAGTAAACTTTTGGCGGTTTTTTAAATTCCTGATTTCTTTTGTTTTAGGAAACTGGTGGAACTGTTACACGATCATCACATTCCAGTGTATTTGATTTCGGAGGGTTTCATAGCATCATAACTCCCATTGCTAATCAGTTGTGCATTCCTGCAGATAACATTTATGCAAACAGGTTGAAGTTTTATTATACAGGTAAAATTGCACTGTAGTAGTGGTAGGGAGAAATTAATTATTTTTTGCCGGTAGGAGAATGTGCAGGGTTTGATGAAACGGCATACACCTCACGAAGTGGTGGAAAAGCAGCGGCAATACAAATGTTAAAAAATGTTCACGATTACAAGAACTTGGTTCTCATTGGTGATGGCGCAACCGATCTGGAAGCTCATCCACCCGCTGATGCATTTATTGGTAATTTGTCTGAAACTTAATCTTTCATATTTGTCAATTTTTTCGTTGCAGGTTATGGAGGAAATATTATAAGAGAAGAAGTAAAATCAAACTGCAAATGGTTTGTTACCGATTTTAACGAATTAATCGATATCTATGAGTCTGAATCTTAAGTCACGAACTGTACGATATAAAAATTGATGTGATTTTTGTCTATTTTTATAAAATGTAAAATAAATTCAAATTTTAAACGGATATCATTTTTGCACCTGCGGTACATTGGAGTACTGGGGGCTATTCTATACTCCCTCGGTTTGTAGATTTCAATGATATCGGGAGTGCATTAAACATTCTGGAAAATATAATTAGCGACTGGGAAAGTAAACCGATGTATCGTAAAGTTTTTTTCAATATATTCAATTCGCTATTTGGACAAGAAATACTTAAAATAGCAACCTAAAAGGAAAGATAAAGACCTGGGGGGGGGGGGGGTTTTATAGAATAATCCCCAGGTTATAGTATCATTTTAAAAACAAAGCGGTGTATCATAAAGCTTCTGCATCACTTTTAAACATTTATTGTACTGTCTCCGCATTTTGAATCACTCGAGGGTATTCAAGACCCTCCGGTCTACTTAGTTTTTTAACCGGCAATGAATTGACGATTGCAACAGTTATTTATTATAAATTAACAATTTAAACTTAGAGAAGATAAACTTTGATTTACTACGATATTAATGTCATCAATTTATGGTTATCAGTATAAAATAGTTAAATGTTTCACGTCACCATGGCAACGGTCAAATATATAATGTCGAAATCTTCTTTCCACTTTGGATAAAAATAAACCGGGGGGTGTAGAACACCCTCCAGTGCCCAAATATATAAATAAAAGCTTTCTTTTCCAATTTGAGTGTGCCTGGGGTACCTCCCAGACCCCGGTCTATTCAGTTTTTTTTAACTGACAGTTAATCGAAGATTCGGTAAAGTAAATAAAAAATCAGGTTTAAAAAATATTTTCTTAAAAATTTATTTGGGGCAGCGAAACAATCCTCGTCTAGAGGCGCCACAACGCCTAGAACCGGCACTGGAAGATTTCAATATCATCTGCTTAGCTGTGGTGATGTTTATTGTTTTAAAAATTTATTATAAATAAACAACTTAAGTTTAGACTTAAAAGTTTCTCGTCACCATGGCAACGGCCAAACAGATATGCCGAACTCTTCATTCTACTTTAGATAAAAATAAACTGCAAATAATCTGGGGTGTGGAACACCTCCAGTGCTCAAATATTGAGATGCAGAACTTTAATGTTTACAAATTATGTAAAAACTTTTTTTTGCAATTTGAGTCTGCCTGGGGTATGAACCCCGGTCTATTCAGTGTTTTTTTTAACCGCCAGTGAATTAAAGATTCGGTAAAGTAAATAAAAAATCAGGTTAAAAAAATAATTTTCTTAAAAATTCATTTGGGGCACCAAAACAATCTTCGGATAGGGGCGCCACAACGCCTAGAGCCGGCACTGGAAGATTTCAATATCATCTGCTTAGCTGTTGCTGTGGTGATGTTGATTATTTTAAACAAATTTATTATAAATTAACAATTTAAGCTTAGATAAGGTAGACTTAAAAGTTTCACGTTACCATGGCAACGGTCCAAACATATATGCCGAAACCTTCTTTCCCTTTGGATAAACGTAAATTGGAAATAAACCGGGGGGTCTGGGGGGTGTGGAACACCCTCCAGTGCCCAAATATTGAGGTGCAGAACTTTAAAGTTTACAAATTCTCTAAAAACCTTTTTTTGCAATTTGAATGTGCCTGGGCGGTATTCCATAACCCCAGACCCCGGTCTATTCAGTGTTTTTTTTAACCGCCAGTGAATTGAAGATTCGGTAAAGTAAATAAAAAATTAGGCTTAAAAAATAATTTTCTTTTAAAACAATAATTTTCTTAAAAATTCATTTGGGGCGCCGAAACAATCTTCGCCTAGGGGCGCCACAACGCCTAGAGCCGGCACTGGAAGATTTCAATATCATCTGCTTAGCTGTTGCTGTGGTGATGTTTATTATTTTAAACAAATTTATTATAAATTAACAATTTAAGCTTAGATAAGGTAGACTTAAAAGTTTCACGTCACCATGGCAACGGCCCAAACATATATGCCGAAATCTCCTTTCCACTTTGGATAAAAGTAAATTGCAAATAAACCGGGGGTCTGGGGGGTGTGGAACACCCTCCAGTGCCCAAATATTGAGGTGCAGAACTTTAATGTTTACAAATTCTGTAAAAACTTTCTTTTGCAATTTGAGTTTGCCTGGAGGGTATTCCATACCCCCCAGACCCCTCGGTCTATTCAGTTTTTTTTAAACGCCAGTGAATTGAAGATTAGTAAAGCAAATAAAAAATTAGGCTTAAAAAATAATTTTCTTTTTAAAAAATAATTTTTTTAAAAATTCATCTGGGGCACCGAAACAATCTTCGTCTAGGGGCGCCACAACGCCTAGAGCCGGCACTGGAAGATTTCAATATCATCTGCTTAGCTGTTGCTGTGGTGATGTTTATTATTTTAAACAAAGGTATAAATAAACAATTTAAGTTTAGACTTAAAAGTTTCACGTCACCATGGCAACGGCCAAAACATATATGCCGAAATCTCCTTTCTACTTTGGACAAAAGTAAATTGAAAATAAACCGGGGGTCTGGGGGGTGTGGAACACCATCCAGTGCCCAAACATCGGGTCGAACTGTAACTGGTTGGGGGTATTAAAACTTATTTTTTTGCTGCCACCATTGTAACAAGTGGGGGTGATATTAATGAATTAATTCGGCTGTTAACACCATCGTAGTACAGGAGGATTGATAAAAGGGAATCTATTAAAATTCTACTTCTACGGCCATCGCGACCAGAAGGAGAATTATAGTAGCTAAAAAAAGGGGGGGTCGGGTAGCGTGAGTATGCTGTCACCACTCCCTCTGAGAGGAAGAAAATCAGGGTTTTGGAGGACATGGGAATCAAATGATTTCTTGCTTTCGCTAAATTTCACTTCTTGTGACCAACTTTAGGGATTGGAAACAAAACTAATTGAACCAACATGCGACAATATTCATTTATTGATAGCTAATGCTTAAAATAAAATTACAAAATTAAACTGGCATACAAAATTAAATTGTGATACAAAATTAAATGCAACTGATACCTTCACTGTTGCCGCGAGATTCGAGGTACGTAATAGTTAGAAAATGAATTTAGACTTACCCTTTTAATTCGCAATCAGGTTTTCGTTGGATAAAATAACGTACAATTATGGAACTTAAAAAATTAAATGAATTTTAGAAAAACGTCGCGCACGATTTTACTTTAAGAAAAGACAAAAAATGCTCACTTCGGCCGAACTGTTTTGAGCAGAACAGCTGTTCTGTGCAATAATTTAATTGCATCATTCAAAAACTCAATTGTTTTTGATTTAATAGCTCTATTGCTTTTGTCGAGGCTTTTGTTTTTCTATAATTCAACTGTTTTATTCAAAGAAGTTACCATTTTTTAATAAATTCAGCTGTTTGTTCAATAATTTAATGAAATTGTTTAAAAATTTAATTGTTTTAGAGATTGCTTTTGTTTTTCTATAATTCAACTGTTTTGTTCAAAGAAGTTACTATATTTTGTTAATAAATTCAGCTGTTTTGTTCAATAATTTATTTAGATTGTTTAAACATGCAATTGTTTTTGATTTAGTAGTTCCAATGCTTTTGCTTTTTAACAATTCAACTATTTTCATCAAAAGAACTACTATTTTGTTGATATTATAAGTATAAAATTTTTAAACATTTCAAGTTTTATGAAATTTAAAAAATATTTTTTACAATTAGTGATTTAAATTTTTTCCAAACTTACTTATTAGTCCAAAATATATGAATATTCCTATCTTTCATGGTGATGATACCCGGATGATAATTAAAATTTACATTTTCCAAAATTATTTGCAATATTTTTTTTCAATTATTATCCGGATCCATCTGACGATTGCCAGTTAAGCTTGAAATATGAAAATATTCATATATTATGGACCAATAATTGTAAAAAAAATTTTTAAATTTAATAAAACTTGTAATATTTGTAAATTTTATACTTATAATATAATTTCACAAGTTAATAAACATTTTTATTATATTTTGTTAATAAATTCAGCTGTTTTGTTCAATAATTCGGCTAGTTCATTTATTCAACAATTCAACTGTTTTTGATATAATAGTTTAAATTATTTTTTAATTTAATCAATTCAATAATTATTGTGTTTAAGGATTCATCAGCTTTTATGTGCTGTTAAATAACTCGGCTGTATTATTTAATAATTAACCTGTTTCAATTGTTGTTGGTTCAACAATTCAATTGTTTCGTTTAATAATTCTGCTGTTTTGTTCAATAATTCAACCAGATTTTACAAAAATAGTTCAATTGTTTTTGATTCAACAATTCAACTGTTTTGTTAAATAATTCAGCTGTTTTTTTTAATAATTCCGTTGTTTTGTTCAATAATTCAGCTGTTTTGTTTTATGAATTCAATTGTTTTGTTCAACTTTTTAAGTATTTTACTGGTGGATTTATTGCAAACATGGAAATTGTTAAACGTGATAATGGTTTAAGTAATCATATAATTTAAAAGTTCCACGTCATCATCATGACAACAGAGATATGCCGAAATCTTCATTCCAGTTTGGATAAAACTAAACCACAAATAGACCGGGGGGTCTGGGGGGTGTGGAACACCCTCCAGTGCCCAAGTATTAGGATGCTTACTAATTTAAACGTTTACAAATTATGCAAAAGTTTTCTTTTAGAATGTGAGTGTTCTATGGTTTAGCCAGATTTTCATTTTCAGCATAGGACAGAAAATGGCAAAATGGAAATAATAATTTAAAAAATGGCGGAGTTCAGTTGTGCAGAGGAGGGGAGGGGTTGGAATATTGTAGATAGCAGCGCCAAAATTTGAATTTGGAGAAATTAGAAAAATTAACTAAAAAATTTTAAAATAATTTTGGAAATTTTTAGAAATGCAAAAAAGACAAAATCTTATACTTTCATTGGCCTATCACCTCAACTATATTTTCTTTTAAATTGAAATATTTTGCTGCAGAGTTTTCTCAGATGGAAGGCACCATTTTTAATTTCGGATGGGTTCTAGGTAGGTAGTCCAAACCCTTGAGGGTAGCTCTCTTGTATTTGAAATTTCTGCCTTCAAACGGCCATAGCACTAAAACTATTGATTTTTTGGCGAGAATTGGTTTTTTAAAGAGGATTCGCTTTTCTACAAATTAGATTACAACCCCTTATCGTCTAGAATCAATGGCTTTCGAGTTACGAATTAACTTAAGAGAAGAAATGTTAAAAAATATTGTTTTTTTTTACAAACCCAAAAAACTAAATTTTCGTTTCATTATTAGCTTCATTTAAAAAATTTATATAAATCCTATTGACGTATAAAAAAGCAAGTACACAGCTTAGTTTGACTATTTGATATGATCAATTTTTTATTCTATAAATTATTGAAGCTTAAAGTTTTTATTACTTGACCGTGATGTTCTAACTAGAACAAAACTGTTTCGTTCAGAAGTTTGCAGTTTGAAATAAAAAATTCATAAAACTGAGCATTTCATACCGACCATCTGCCATAACATTTACGGCCAGTCCGCACCTGCTTTTGAACGAAAATGCTTTTCAAGCTGATTTTTTAAAGAAAAGCTGTAAAAGTTTTAAATTTTATTAAACAATTTTTGTAAGTTATTGGTAGTTTTTTAATAAAAAACTAAAAAGCGAAAGTTCGAAATTATATTTTAAGTGCATGCGCGAAAACCCCTGCTCGATCAGTCTTATTGCAGCCAAAATTCAAACAAGTTTGGTATGATAAGCGTTATCAGTAATGTTACTATAATAAATCGATAGTTTGAAACGAAGAAAATTAAGATGAAAAGTTTACTACTTCTAATATTCATTTTCCTTTTGATGGTGTCGAATTTGAAGTGCAACACGCAACACGAAGAAATAAAAAATTTAGTGGAAATGTAAGAAAATTTAATAAAATAATTGTGGCAAAAATGCGGATGTAGTACGTAAGTGAAAGAAAAACAAGAAAATTGTTTGTCGTACAATTAGAAAATATGATACGCGAAAAACTGAAAGATGCTGGATTGGCGCCAGTCTGTCGAGACTTTATTGATTCTCAATCTTACGGTTTCATCTAAATTTTCCGCATTGGTTTAAATTTTTTATTTGTAGGGTAAAAAAATGGGGCGAAAACTTGGGAAATCGTCTGCACAATCTAGCAAACGAAGCCACCCAAAAGTCTAGACTTGAAAATGTAGTAGTACATTATTATAAATAAAATTTTTTTTTGTATTTTAAAATTTTAGAGTTTCAAGAAAACTATAATTGTGGAGGAAAACGGCCTCGTTATCACTAAGGAAATTGCAAAAAAAATTAGGTTTATGATGAGGCATAAGGAAAAATTGCTCAAGGTGCGCATAAATTTTGTGCGTGCAAATAATACAAAGTTTAAATTTTCTAGAAAATTGTGGACAAAGCCGAATTTTTGTGTTTGCATCAAAAATCAAGTATCAGCATGGGAAGCACATACGATTACTATAATTCCGAAAATATCACAGACACAGATGTTAACGAAACTTTGGACGATGTTTTATTCCAGGATATGGTTAAGGTAAATTTTATCTCCGCTGCGCCTCAATTTGGGGGAAAGGAGATTGGTTATCTAAATTGCTGTTTTTAGAGAGACGAACAATTCAAATGCGAAGAGAGCATTTTTAAACAACAACCAATCGACACAGATTGGGAAAACGTAAAATTAAACTCAAGATCCAAACGAGAGGAGGCCGCCCAAAAAAATTGTTCCATAATTCCTTATATCGAGCACGAAAATGAGTACTACAGGAGACTACCCTTGATTTATCATCCCCAATTTGAAGAGTCGGTTAATTTAAACTACAGCGTCTTGAAAATTGGAACCAACATTTACTACAGAAGTAGGTTACCATGGATATTTCTCTCTGCAAAACTAACGCAAACATTTCAGCCGAGAGAATTTTGAACGACGTCAGATGGTCGGAAGCTTTGGATTTTGTCTTCAAATCGAACTTCAAAGAGGATACCACGTTGAAGTGGCAGTTTTTTGCAGGAACCTCCGGTTTCTTGAGACATTATCCAGGTAGGCGTAATGTTTGATGAATATCTTAAACGTAAATTTTGGTTTTAGCAATTCAGTGGTCGGAAGAACCGTACAACAAAACCTTCGAGTTTAGAACTCGCGCATGGTACCTCGAATCCATTAGCTCGCCCAAAGATGTTGTAATTTTGTTGGATAAATCGGGTTCCATGTGGCGACACAAATGGAAGACCGCCAAGTTTTTGGTAAACAACATATTGGACACCTTAGGTGACAACGACTACGTTAACGTTTACGTTTTTGAAAATATCACTTCCCCCCTGGTGCATTGTTTTAACTTTACCTTGATGCAGGTAGTTTCCCAAGCAGCTTTTCGAATAACAATTTATGTTTTTTTCTCTTCAGGCTCATGAGGAAAACTTAAGATTGCTCCGCGAAAGTTTAGACGAACACTACCCGAACAAGACCGCCGATTTAACCAAAGCGTTCCATATGGCTTTTGCCACCCTGGCTCAGTTTCGAAAAGACTCGAGAAAAAGTAAGTTTTCTGCCGGCTCATAGAGTTGCTCAAATTGGCTCGTTTCCAGTGCACTGCAACCAGATGATCATGTTCGTGTCGGACAGCGTGGACTACGATTATAACCCTGCCGAACTCTTCAACACCTACAATCGTGGAAACTCCCTATACACACCGGTGCGGGTCTTACATTTTTAATTGGAACGAGCGAATCGGATGCGATACAAATGCAATGGATAGCGTGTGCAAATATGGGTAATTGTTTACAAATTCCCCCGCAGTCAGCACCAAATCCACATCCAGTGGCGTACATTTAATAATGTACCGCACCTATTTCGAGATATTCAAGGGGGAAATGCCACGTTCTAAACTGCTTTGGCTTATTATTATTGATTGCCGACTGCGGAGGATTTGTCAATTTTACTGTTTTTTACCAACGGAAACTTTTAGGTTATTTCGTTAATATCAGTCTGACGTCCGACATAGCGGAGCAGGTGTTAAAATATTTAAACGTTTTATCGAGACCTCTAAACCTAAATTCGGAAAATAAACCCAATCCGGTTTGGACTGGAACTTACGTCGATCTGTCCGACAGGAGGTTAACCAATTGGTTATGGAACAAACACGAAGGAAACGTTCAGAGAGATATTTTTCTCGATTACACCAGGCAAGCCTACTTGGACTACGGGTGCCTTTGGGACGACGTCACCGAACATATCTTATTAAACCCGGATCACGTGAGTATCTTCAAATGTTTTGCATCAGCGCGATGATAATCGGTCCACTTCCGAATAGGAATATTCAAAATATTTGATCGAGAGGAGTTTCAATTACATGACTACCGTGTCCCTTCCGGCTTACGATAGAAGACCGAACAAGGTAACAAAAATTACGAGTACCCTGTTTGAACCTAACCAAAAACTACTTTTAGTACGACATTTTGGGTGTCGCTGGAATTGACGTCCCAATCGAATACATCAAAACGTTAACCCAGCCGTATAGAGTAAGCCAATTTTTACGTTTTGTTTTACCCAGACCACTTCTTTTGTCTTCCAGATAGGCGTCAATGGTTACGCTTTTATTTTGACCAACAACGGCCTGCTTGTGATTCATCCCGATCACCGAAAGGAGGCAGGAACTGTAAACAAACGAAAAGCGTAAAACATTAACATTTTGTATATTTCAGTTCAAAAATAACATCAAACCAACTTTCAATCGGGTCGACATGACGGAGGTGGAAATAATTGACGATTTGAACGAACCGCGAGATTTTAATAAAAGTTTACTGACGGTACCTTGTTTCTTTATTATTGTTATTATTATTTTATGCTCGATTGTTTAGGTTCGCGAGCATATTGTAAACCAGGAGGACGGAGATGCCCTATTTGATGTCAAAACTCATGTGGATAAAATGGTAATAGGATCCGATTCAACTGAAATCTCTTTTTGCAATAAGTAAAATTTTTATTTCAGAGACGACTCATCTTGAGCAAGAGACACTATTACTACACAAAAATCGAACCTTTCAGTTTGGTGGTCGCTCTGCCCGAACATTATGGTCGCTTGAGGATAAAATACGAACCGGAAAAAATTGACAAAATTTCACACAACAAAAGCATATTGAATGGATTGAGAAAAACGAAAAAGTGGTTAATTCATCCCGAATGGTAACTTTGAGTAGTTTTGTATCGATTCCATGGCAACCCATATTTTTAGGTTATATTGTAAATACTACGGAGCCAGAAGGGTTGAATTCGTGTCCCCGGAAGCCGAGTTACTTCACTACCTGAACATCCTTGAGCGTAATGGTTGGCAATGGTTAGAGCATTGTAAGTTTCTAAAAGAAGAAGGAAGATATTATGCAAAATAACCAAAAATTGTATGTTTAGGTAGTCCTGAGCTGGTGAACCACCTCATATTGGATGCAGATGCAACGAAATGGTACGAAGATGGCAATATTCGAGTTTATGTTCACAAGACATGGTAAGAAGTTTGCTAAAACTATAAAACAGTCAAAAACCACTGCCAAAAAATTTATATTAAAACGGTGTAATCGTGAACCTTCGTGATTTGGAGAGCACGTAAAGACGGTGGTCCCCCCGAGTTCATAAAAACAAAAGTAGGGTTACGGTCACGTTCTCCAACCCGTTTCAGTAACCGTGGGGCATTAATGCTAGAAAAAGGCCAAGTGGCCAATTAACCAAAATGTATTTATTTCATTTACTGTAAACTTAACTTTTTGCTATTCAAACTTTAAGTTTCGCTTTTTGTGAAAGCAATTTTTAAGAAAATCTAAATAGTAAACCTTCTCAAAATGAAGTGTACACTTCTGTGGTTCGAAGCACATGTTAAGTAGTAGGTCCCCCATCATAAGTGTGACCACACAATATTTCAATTTTTTAGTTTAATTTTTTTTAGTTTGATAATTCAATTATTATTAAAGTCTTATAATTCAACTATTTTTCGACAATTCAACTTTTTTATTGAAGAATTAAGATAATTTGGTTCAGTTATTCCGTTGTTTTCTGTTGTTTTGTTGAATAATTAATATAGCGGTTTTATTCAATAAATTCAGATGTTTTGTTCAATAATTCAATTGTTTTAGATTTAATAATTCAATTTCTTTTGTTTTTCTATAATTCAACTGTTTTATTCAATAATTCAATTGTTTTAGATTTAATAATTCAATTGCTTTTGTTTTTTTATAATTCAACTGTTTTATTCAAAGAAGCTACTATTTTTTAATAAATTTAGCTGTTTTGTTCAATAGTTCAATTAAATTGTTGAAAAATTCAATTGTTTTAAACTTAATAGTTCTATTGCTTTTATTTTTTATAATTTAACTGTTTTATTCAAAAAAGTTACTATTTTGTAAACAAATTCAACTGTTTTGTACAATAATTTAATTAGATTGTTCAAAAATTCAGTTGTTTTTAAATTAATAGTTCTATTGCACTTTTTTTCAACAATTCAACTATTTTATTCATATTAGAAACTACCATTAACTTAATAAACTCAGATGTTTTCTTCAATAATTCAATATTAAATTTTTCAAAATTTAATTGTTTAGATTTATTAATTCCATTGCTGTTGCATTTTAACAATTCAACTATTTTATTTAAATGAGCTATTATTTTGTTTTAATAAATTCAGCTGTTTTGTTCAATAGTTCAATTCAAGTGTTTAAAAATTCAATTGTTTTAGATTTAATAGTTCGATTACTTTGATTTGACTATAATAATTCAACTATTTCATTCAAAGTAGCTACTATTTTGATAATTAATTCACCTGTTTTGTTCAAAAATTCAATTATTTTTAATTTAATAGTTCCATTGCATTTGTTTTCAACAATTCAACTATTTTATTCAAAGGAGCTATTATTTTGTTTTAATAATTTCTAATAATTAAATTAAATTGTTTAAAAATTCAATTGTTTTAAATATAATAGTTCCATTGCTTTTGTTTTTCAACAATTCAACTGTTTTATTCAAAGTAGCTACTATTTTGTTCAAAAATAGTTTAATTATATTTGAATTAGCAATTCGATGTTGTTAATTCAATAATTCAATTGTTTTGTTAAATAATTCATTTTTTTGCCGATTGTTTTCCGAATCTGAGGCATTTGGTGGTAGTTCATATTCCACAGCCCCAAGTCAATACAATTTTTTTATCAAAAATGAAATAAATATTTCAACATAATATCTCGAAGCATTGGAAGAGTTTGCAGAAATAGAACCAATAAGCTTCCGATATTTTTCAACATCATAGAATGAAAGAGATGAATCTGGGGGGGGCAGTAATATATAAAATATATATTTATTCCATCGTTCTGGCACCAAAGGTGTTTTAAAAAATTTCAACATATTCAGTTGACTGTTTTTGGAGAAAAATACTTAAAATAACAACACAAAATGAAAGGTAAAGACCGGGAGGGGGGTCTGGGGGATATGGAATAACTTTCAGGTTATAACATCATTTTCAAGAAGAAAAGCGGTACCTATATCATAAAATGTCTACAGAATTTTTAAACATTTAATGTACTGCCTCCGCATCCTGCATCACTGAAGGGAATTCCCTCCCCCCAGTCCCCCAGGTCTTCTCGGTTTTTTTAACTTACAATGAATTGACTTAGCTGCTGCGTTGGTTATTTATTATTAATTATCAATTTAAACGTAGATAAGGTAAACTTAAAAGTTTCACGTCACCATGGTAACGGGTAAACAGTTATGTCGAAATTTTCTATCCACTTTAGATAAAAGTAAATTGCGAATAAACCGGGGGGTCTGTGGGGTGTGGAACACCCTCCAGTGCCCAAGTATTGCGGTGCAAAACTTTAAAGTTTACAAATTATATAAAATCTTTCTTTTGCAATTTGAGTGTGCTGGGGGGTATGGCCCCCCCGGTCTATTCAGTTTTTTTTAACCAGCAGTGAATTGAAGATTCGATAAAGTAAATAAAAATCAGACTTAAAATATATTTTTTAAATTCATTTTCTTAAAATTTACTGGGGCACCAAAAGAATCTTTACGACGCCTAGATCCGGCACTGGAATATTTCAATATATTCTGCTTCGCTATTGCTGTGGTTATTTTTATTATTACACACAAATTTATTATAAATTAACAATTTAACCAGGATAAGGTAAACTTTGATTTTCTATCAGATAAATGTCATTAATATTTATGATTCTCATCATAAAAATTACAAGTTTCCGTCATCACCATGACAACAGATATGCCGAAATCTTTATTCTATTTTAGATAAAATTAAACCACGAAGAGACCAGGGGGGTCTGTGGTGTGGAACACCCTCCAGTGCCCAAACATTGGGACGAACCAGTAAGGTAATTTGCCTGGTAAACTTTTCAAAATGAAGGGAACACTTTGGAGCAGTAGTAGGTCCCCTATAAGTGTGAACACACAATAATTCAATTTTTTAGTTTAATAGTTCAATAATTATTTTTGGCTTGATAATTCAATTGTTATTGAAGTCATATAATTCAACTATTTTTCCCACAATTAAACTTTTTTGTTTAATAATTCAGCTAATTTGGTTCAATTATTCTGTTCTTTGTTGAATAATTTAGCTATTTTTTCCAATATATTCAGCTGTTTTGTTCAATAATTCAATTAGATTGTTTAAAAATTCAACTATTTTTAATTTAATAGTTCCATTACTTTTGTTTTCAACAATTCAACTATTTTATTCAAAGGAATTACTATTTTGTTCCTAAATTCACCTGTTTTATTCAATAATTCAATTAGATTGTTTAAAAATTCAATTGTTTAAAATTTAATATTTCCATTGCTTTGTTTTTCAACAATTCAACTGTTTTATTCAAAGTAACTACTATTTTGTTCAAAAATAGTTTAATTATATTTGAATTAGTCATTCAATTGTTTTTGGTTCAACATTTCAATTGTTTTGTTAAATAATTCAACTTTTTTGTTCAATTATTCTGCTGTTTTATTCAATAATTTAAGTAGTTTTTTCAAAAAATAGTTCAATTATTTTTGATTTAGCAATTCAATTGTTTTTGATTCAATAATTCAGCTGTTTTGTTTAACGAATTCAACTGTTTTGTTTAACAATTTAATTATTTTCATTGGCGGATTTATTAGAAATGAAACAAATTAAGTACACTTGAGTACGGAAACTGTTAAATGAACGTTTTTATTTATTAAAAATTGGATATTTCAAATTTTAACGTTTGTAATTGGAAATAGCCTGTTTTAATTGATTTATGATCCGCCACTGATTATTGCAATTCAATTGTTTTTCAATAATTCAACTCAAACAATAATTCAAACAATGATTCAATAATCAGTCAATAATTCAAATGTTTGAATTATTGAAAATTCAAGTGTTTTATACAAAATTCAAACGCTGTTTTTTCAATATATTTTAGTTCAATTGTTTGTGTTTCAACAATTCAATTGTTACATTTAAGAGTTCAATTATTTGCGGCAGTTTCGAAAAGTTAAGAAAAATTTTAAATTTTAATCAGAAAAAATCTAAAAGAAAAGTCAGACAGTTTGTTTTGAAAAAATCAGTTTCTGTAGATCTATTTCAAAAATAGTTGATTTCGGGAAAAAGGGATATGCGGAAATCGATAAAAAGAAGATTTTTGAAGATAAAAAAAAAATTTTAATTCAGAAAATACAAATTTCCTTTAGTTCAGTTAAGCAACTAAATGGGTAGAGACAGTGGGAATCTTCCTAATTTAATTATGCGCGTGCTTGATTTTCGCAGGGAGCTTCCTTTCGCAAATTTTTGCTTTCTATTTTTAAACGTCAGTAAAATAATATTATCGATCCAAAAGTCCCTATTTGATAAAATTTACATGATTTGCCATTTTGAGTCCGCCATTTTGTATTTTTATAACTTCAGATTTGTAGCTGTGACCCCAAAAACCCCTTGATAATTATTTTGAGAACAAAATTACTGAAAGTTATTTTTCAGGGAGGAAATCCTAAGTGAGAATCAGATCCGTTTAGTGTTTTTCGCAACCCACACCGGTTTGACGCGATGGAAAACTGGAGTTGGAAACGGAACGGAAGAGTAATAAGTTCGACTATTTGAGTAAACAAATAACGCTTCATTTTTCTAGGTATTTCATCAAATCAAATAATAAAGCCATCGATGAAGTTTGGTACAAAAGATCGGTGGAATATAATTATGCACATCCGGAAGATTTTCTATATTCGGTTCCGCTTAAAACAACTAAAAACCCGCTGGTGGGAAAAATCCCGATAAAGTACATCACAGTGAGCCAGACGATATTCAAGCACGACAAAAGCAAGAAATCTCCGATTGGAGTTACGGGTTTCCAGTTGGACTACTCGGTGATGGAAACGATGTTTACGAAAATCACCACTACGGTGAGTTTGGAGATTTACTTTCATCAAGTTGTGAGCATCCCGTTTTAGTGTGATGAAAAGCGACCTTGTCCGCACACTTGCGACGCGATAGAACTCCACTGTTTTATTTTGGACGACAACGCTTACGTGGTGGTTAGCGAGGAATCGGAGCAAGTGGGCGAATTTATCGGTAACATCAGACCAGACATAATGAGTCAATTGGTCGAAGATGGGGTTTACAAACAAACCCGATTTTTTGATTACCAAGGCATTTGCTATTTGGACCCTCCAAAGCCAAAAATGCCTAGCAAGAAATCATCCGCGGGACACCATTCGGTAAGAACTTCTTTTCGGTTGACGATATCTGGGTTTAGTTTTTCAGAAATATCCTCCGCATTGCAAAATGGGCGCTGGCGTGGATGATGTGTCTTTTTGAAAGCGTTTGGGCAGGAAAACCAAAAGACAATCCTTGTTTTAGAGCAATAACTGGAGAGTACAATAAGCGGGCAATCAAAAAGACTCTGCCTACGCCTTGTGATAAAGAAATGTGGATGTATACCACCCAGCACAAACATTACGCAAATACCAACGAAAATATTTTTACAACCCCCGACTGCTTATGGTAAGTTGCCTTATGAGCCGCCACTGTTCTGACAACAGAAACTTTCAGGAACTATATAATTCAGCCCGTAACGAACAGCAATTTGCTTTTGTTGATAATTAATGCTCCCTGCTCGTCTTATACCGTTGAAGAATACCCCTACTCTCCTATACCGGTTGAGCTGGAATATAACCTTTCGATGCCTTGCTATATCGCGACGAAAAACGATTATGTCCGTCGACAATACATAAAATGCATTAATAAACATAAATTGGTGAGTATTGCAATAAAATAGTCGTCGGATTTTGGTTTATAAAACATTAAATTTTCAGGAAAACAATTTAAATTTGGATAGAAAATATTGCGGGGTCACCTGGAAATAAATTCGAATTTTGTTTGTCTTGTAACTTTTGCTATTGTAAGAAATTAAGTTGGTAACAAAATATATTTTAAAAATGAGTTGCGTTTCATGCGTGGTGCAGGTACTAGCGCAGTTGTGAATTAATTTATAATTATAATGATGCAAGCAGTTAAATGTATATTTATTTCTCCCATCAGCAAGAATAATTACAACGGTTGAAGGTATAATTACAAATGTTCCCAAAAATATTAACACACACTTAATCTTAACACTGGTATAGTACAATAGTTTAATTATTTTATTATTCAAATAAAACGATGTTGCTTGGATGCATTAGTATTCTATTGTATCTGAAACAGAAGGAAGTTAAAAATTTGAAAAATTCCTCGCGTTGCAACCAACTTTTAAAGATTTACTGGGCGACCCTGTCGGGAAAGCCTCTTTTTCCCCAAATCCCCTTCAAGTTAGTCCAGGCTGGATCGCGTTTTCCCCAAGATCCTAAAAAAGTAAGCACCGTTAGTAAATACACACACACACAGAGGACGAACAAACAAACCTCTGAAGTTGGACCAATTATCTGATCGTTTTCCCCATCCGCCGTTCAATCCTTTCCAGGCTCGTTTGTCGTCGTCGTTTAATTCAACACCTTCCTGAAGAGTAGCCAAGTCGTAATATTGGGGAGCAGTTTGATCTTCTTGTTCCAAGAGCGTGGCCAATTGTCTGATAGCGTATTCATCCTCGGGTGCAAATCGCTTACCCCAACCTCCCTACAGAGAGAATTTAGTTTAAAATGAACATATGATTTAATTAAAGCATAATTTATAAACTTGAAACAGATAAATAATCGATTTACTGCTTGGTCGACGTTATTCGATTGTTTAATACCGTAATTGTTTTTTTTGCATGGCAAAGGAGTGTGAGTATTTTAAAATTGGAGTTCCCCACAAATTTGTATTAAAATTGATAAATTACTTCATTGATAAACCAAAGTTTGCAATTTGCTTAAGGGATGGGGAACCAGATTCACAGAGTACCTACTTTCCGGGGAAACTAAAGCTTAAGGAACTGTTCAAATTTCAAGCAACGTGGCCATTTTTATGCTGATCTCCTTAGCTTAAAACTTTTTCATCGTTATAAAAATATTTTTCTAAGAAAATTCAGCGATTTCTGCAAATACGTAATCTTGTTACTGCTTGCCGGTAAAGTTTTTCAAACTTGTGAAAAATCTCATATTATTTACTAAATTAGTGCAAAAGTATCTAAAAATGTGACATCTTTGTATCGTTTTCTGCTTGTGACTTGGTATTGAGAGTAGAAATATTCCATATTTATTTTAAATTACAATTAATACAAATAAACTCCATAAACCCAGGTGAAAATACTCTCCTCCCAGTTCAAACACCTCGGTCATTATCATGTTGTGTTTTATATTGTTTGCAAAACATCCTCAATTAAAAAACATAAGTTAGTTGAGTGGGGCTTGAAATACCTCCCAGACCCCCCGCTCACTAAAATTGTTTCTAGTTCGGGTTATTGATATTGAATTTTAAGAATTGAAAAAAATTCAATCCATTTTTAATAAAATTAAACTACAAAACTGGGAGGTTTGAAGGGTAATTTGTAAGCATTTAGTGTTTTGCATCTCCATACTTGGGCACTGGAGGGTGTTCCACACCCCCCAGACCCCCCGGTCTTTTTGTGGTTTAGTTTTATCCAAACTGGAATGAAGATTTCGGCATATCTCTGTTGTCATGATGATGACGTGAAACTTTTAAATTATATAATTACTTATACCACTATCACATTTAACAATTTCCATGGTTGCAATAAATCCGTCAGTAAAAATACTTAAAAAGTAGAACAAAACAATTGAATTCATAAAACAAAACAGCTGAATTATTGAACAAAACAACGGAATTATTAAAAAAAACAGCTGAATTATTTAACAAAACAGTTGAATTGTTGAATCAAAACAATTGAACTATTTTTGTAAAATCTGGTTGAATTATTGAACAAAACAGCAGAATTATTAAACGAAACAATTGAATTGTTGAACCAACAACAATTGAAACAGGTTAATTATTAAATAATACAGCCGAGTTATTTAACAGCACATAAAAGCTGATGAATCCTTAAACACAATAATTATTGAATTGATTAAATTAAAAATAATTTCAACTATCATATCAAAATAGTTGAATTGTTCAACAAATGAACTAGCCGAATTATTGAACAAAACAGCTGAATTTATTAACAAAATATAATAAAAATGTTTATTAACTTGTGAAATTATATTATAAGTATAAAATTTACAAATATTACAAGTTTTATGAAATTAAAATTTTTTTTTACAATTATTAGTCCCCCCCAGACTGCAAAACTGTTGTTAAACTATTTTACCGGAATGGTTACTGAAAATGTCACGTAACCATAGCAACGGTCAACCAGATATGTCGAAATCTTCAATTTACTCTAATAGAAGTTAACTGGACAGACCGGGGAGTCTGGGGTGTGGAACACCCTCCAGTGCCCAATATTGCGATGCAGAATATTAAATGTTTATAAATTCTGCAAAATTTTACGATACCGCTGTAATTTTTTTTGGGACCATGACGTATTATATTGATGGGTACTTTATACTCCGCCCCACAGACCCCGGTCCCTATCTTGAGTTTTATTTTATTTTAAAAGTTTCTCTATTAAGTACTTAGTACAAAAAACCACAACTTCCCAAATTATTTCTATTACAATTTCAGTGTGGCTCAAAACACCCCCCCCCGCTCTCTAAAACCGTTTTCTAGTTCGGGCTATTGATAACAATTCTTTAAAATTGATTTCATAAATTTAGAATAATAACTCATATTAATTTTCATGTTTAACAATTTAAAAATAAAATTTCAATCAACTGCCCCAGACCCGGACTGTAAAACGGTTATTAAAATAGTTTCTGAAAATGTCACATCACTAAAGCAACGGTCAAGCTGATTTGTTAAAATCTTCAATTTACTTCTAATAGAAATAACCTGCGCAGACCGGCGGGACTGGGAGGTGTGGGGGTGTGGAACACCCTCCAGTGCCCAATATTACGATGCAGAATATTTTTAATAAGCATAAACTACAAAAACTGGGAGGTTTAGAGAGTAATTTGCAAACATTTAGTGTACTGCATCGCCATACTTGGGCACTGGAGGGTGTTCCACACCCCCCAGACCCCCCGGGCTGTAAAACTGTCATTAAACTATTCTACCGCAATGGTTACTGAAAATGTCACTTAACCATAGCAACGGTCAACCAGATATGTTTAAATCTTCAATTTACTCTAATAGAAGTTAATTGCGCAGACCGGGGGGTCTGGGGGGTGTGGAACACCCTCCAGTGCACAAATATAGAGATGTTTACAAATTATGCAGTAGCTTTATGATGCCGCTGTAATTTTTCTTGGGAACGATGACATATTCTATTGCCCCACATTGCCCCATGGATCTGGATTCTGGACTTTGCCCCCGCCCCCATTTTATTTTGTTTTGATTGGAAGCTTTTGCCATAGCTTCGCAAATATACCTTTTACAATTTATTACTTGAGTGCGGCTGGGAATACCTCTAAGACACCTGGTCTCTAAAACAATACTTTCTAGAATTGAATTCTTAAATTTAGGAAAAATTTTTCAATTTGCTTTTAATAAAAATAAACTGTACAGACCGAGAGATTAGGGCGATCTCATAAAGCTTCTGCATAATTTGTAAACGATTTTTGTTCTGCATCTCAAACTGGTGCACTGGAGGGTGTTCCACACCCCCCAGACCCCCCGGTCTATTCAGTTTTTTTAACCGGAAGGGAATTGAGGATTTAGTAAAATAAAAAAATCAGGCTTAAAAAATATTTTTCTTTTTTAAAAATTCATTTTCTTAAAAATTTATTTGGGGCACCGAAACAATCAATATTTAAATATATTCTGCTTAGCTGTTGCTATGGTGACGTTTATTATTATAAACAAATTATAATTAACAATTTAACTAGGATAAGGTAAACTTTGATTTCCTATGAGATTAATATTTCGAATTTATGGTTTATTTATGGTCGAATGTATGGTAATTATTGCGTAAATTGTGGCTTTATTACAACTCCGACAAGATTGATCCTCACCTTAAAGAGCTTGTTTTTTGTTCGTTATTTGTAGGAGCAAGTATCGATAAATTTCTTGTTCGTATATTTTCTTGTAATATTATTTTACTTAATATTATGTTGGTTGATGTACTTATATACTATTTGTAGATAATATTATATACCAACATAAAAATAAATTCAGCTTAATTAAAAATACGTACTTAACTCTTATCCCTTGACCCCAAAACTTTAGTTGACCATCGGTGGAACTTACATGTCAGAAAAAAGGGGGCCAAAACTGATCGGTGGAACTTACATGTCAGATTAAAAAGATTTGACCCACCGGTGGAACTTACAATCGCCCATCAGATATGCCGACATCTTCATTCTATTTTAGATAAAAGTAAACTAAGTACAAAGAGACCGGGGCGGGGGGTTTGGGGGGTGTGGAACACCCTCCAGTGTCTAAACATTGGGACGAATCACGAAGATAATCTACCTGGTAAACCTTTTCAAAATGAAGTGAACACTTCCGTGGTTCCCTATAAGTGTGAACACACAATAATTCAATTTTTTAGTTTAATAGTTCAATAATTATTTTTAGCTTGATAATTTAATTGTTACTGAAGTCATATAATTCAACTATTTTTTCCACAATAAAACTGTTTTGTTAAATAATTCAGCTAATTTGGTTCAATTATTCTGCTGTTTTGTTCAATCATTCAGCTGTTTTGATTAATAATTTTGCTGTTTTGTTTAACAATTTAATTTAGGAAAGTAAATAATTTTATTTTTATTTTAAAGAAATTAAAAAGAAAATTTCAATTCGCTTTATTAAAATAAACTGCACAGGAGTGGCAAATTTAAGACTGGGCAAGTGGGCAATTGCCCCCTCCAATAATGACCCGATCGTATCTCTGAAGCCCTCCATGATAAAAGTACTTAATGTTTATTACGCAGTTTTAAAATTTAAATACGTTTGAGATAAGTTTTGAATTTATTTAATTTTTTGATTTTTAGAATTTGTGCGTTAGCTCTTTACCAAGGACGCGCATGAACGGATTAACGAGATTCTAAAAATCATCTTTTGTCTCCACCATAAGCATTTTTCAAATACGCTACTGCTGCACAGACCGGGGTGTTAGTGCATTTGCGTAATTTATAAACGTTTTATGTACTCCATCTCCGAACTTATGCACTGGAGGGTGTTCCACACCCCCAGACCCCCGGACTGTACGATTATATTGCAATGGTTCTGAAAATATCACGTCGCCATAGCAACGGTTGAGAGGATAGGTTGAAATCTTCAATTTACTCCAAATAGTAGTAAACTGCACAAACGGGAGGGAGTCTCAATTTTAATAAAAAATATAAACTGCACAAACCAGAAGAGATTTAAATTTTTTCAATTTCTTATGATGCCTCTGTAATTTTCTTGGAAACGATGATAATAATAATACTTATAATATACTGCAATTAATTCAATCTTTCTCCCTTCGCCCCCAGATCCGACAGATTAAAAACTGAATTTTCTAGTTTGACTATTATTAGTCCAACCGAATTAGCAAAAAAGCTCAACAAAATTAATAATAAATATTGCTTTTACAGTTATATTACCCAAGTAGTAGTGATTGACGTTCTGGAGTTCTGGAGCTAAAGCCGCCATCTTAAAAAATGGCGACCATAGCGGCTCTGCACGTTGTTTTTCGCGTTTTACTCCAAAACCGTTAGTTTTACGTCAATTTATAAGAGGACCTTTTTTGAAGAGCATTAAATTTTCAATAAGAATATGTAGCTGCTATTTTGATTCGATGCCGGGTTATCCCAGAAAAAAATTACAAAGTAAAAAAATTTCTTTCTTGCTTGTTGAAAATGTGAGATATACTACGTAGGCTAAAGTAGAAGAAAAATTTTTAATTTAAATCTAACGCATTTAAGTTTTTTTTAATTCTTATTATTTTTTTGGAAATTTACTATTATTTTTTTTACTTTAAAATGATCCTAAGTTTGAATAATTATTGATCTGAACGAATTGCTTGAAATGAAAAAAAAGGTTTTAATTTGTAATTTTTTCCGGAAAAACCCGGTGTGCTACTAAAATAATAAATATACGCTCTTATTGGAAATTTTATGCTCTTTAAAAAAGGTCCTCTTCAAAATTAACGTAAAACTAATGGTTTTGAAGAAAACGCGAAAAACTACGCGGGGAGCCGATTTGACTGCCAGTTTTTCAGGATGGCGGCTCAAGGGCCAGAGGTGGGAAACTTCAGGACGTTAATCCCCACCACTTAGGTAATGTAACTGTCAGGAAAAATAATCGTTATTAATTTTGTCGAGCTTTCGTGTTTTTCAAGTAAATGCTGCTCGACTATAACATTATTAGGATATTAAATCATTGTAATCCTCATTTTTAAAAACTATACTGGGGGGCTACTTTATACTCCCCTCTTAGACCCCCTGACTGTAAAACTATTATATCGTAATGGTTACAAAAATTTCACGTTGTCATAACAAAAGCCAAACGGAAATGTTGAAATCTTCGATTTACTTCTGATAAAAGTAAACTGCGCGGACCGGGGGGTCTGGGGGGTGTGGAACACCCTCCAGTGCACCAATATAGGGATGTTTACAAATTATGCAGTAGCTTTATGATGTCTCTTTTTGTTGGGTTTTGTTACTTAAATTTTACTTATTAATAGATTATAGTAATTAAAAAGAGAATGCTGTCGTAGACTAGCAGTTAGAATTTTTCATTGCTATGCCGCAGTCGTGGGTTCGATCCCCGACCACATTCCTTCCGACTAAATTATACTGCCATAAAAATTAAATTAAATAATTGCAATCCTAAACCTAGAATAATTTTTTTTTAAATTAGTGATATGTTACTGTCATTTTTTTGGTTATTAAGTGTAAATTAACAATCTGTCTCAAATTTACAATCAATGGTTTGATTATAATAAATTAAAGCGAGGAATGAAAATGTACAAACTTGTAGATTCTGCCAGGCTCGTTTGTCGTTATAATAAAGAGGGTAGGAATCCCTCTTGCCCCATCCGCCTTGTAAGTTTTGCCATGCCCGTTTTCCCCAGCCATGTAAATTTCTGTTCCAATCCCTTTTTGACATACTCGATTCCAACTAATAAGGAAAAAAGTCGACTGTTAGTTTATTTTTTGCACATTTACATGTTTAAAAATAAATTGCTTGACGTCAAGTGACTGATTGCGAGTAAATTGTTAGTAGGTATTATGGGCAGGGCCGTAATAAGGTTCCTTACCTCCAAATTAGAATCATCGCCCGATTTTTGAGTCAGTGACGATTCATCGGGGGCAGCAAATGTACAACTTGACTTTATGAAACATCCCAAAATTGCTGCCCACACTAATGTTCCCGCACGTACTGAAACCACATAGCGCATAATTGCTGAAACAAAAGGAAAAATTAATAAATATTATCAAATCTTGTCGTCGTAACATTTTACGATTATCGCTAAAAATAAGAAAACAAGTTATGTTTCGCTTCTCTAGTAATTTCCCGACCCTTCCTCTCGTTTCATGATGATGAGAGAAAATTTCTAATAATAGCGGACCCCATTTTAACTGCATGTCCGATTGCTGTATACATAAGCAGATGCAGCAACGGACTTAAGAATACAAAACCTGCAGCGAATCGACCCGATGTACATGTGAATGTACAGGAAAGCCCGGCCCTGCATGGAAATTATATGACCGAAACAATGCAAGAGATATTATTACAAAATTTCAAATTTAATCAAAAATAAACCATCGCTAACAAAATTTACTTGCGAGCGCAAATATTAAGAAAACGCCGGAATGAAATTTTTTTAAATTACTGCCAACTTGATTTGCTTTAATTTGCGGGCACTTTATTTAAATTGCGTTAAAAAATGTATGCACTACACCGCCGCTAATTACTTTACGTAAATTGAAATTACAACCCGACTCGTTTAGCGCAGTAAATAATACGTAGTATATCTCCGCAAAAGAGTAGACAAAATTTTGCATATTCAAATCGAACCGTCGAGGGACGCGGGATTTTCAATTATCGGCCATTTTTGTTTCCGCTTAAATTAGCGCCAACAGAATTTTTAAACAATTGAATACTTAACATAAAATGGCGCCGAAACAAAATGTTTTCTTTTGTTTACTTATTCAAATTATTTCAATCTGTGTCGCGCGTTATGCGATCCCGATAGAACAAAACCCTAATCTGGTGCTAAAACCTCGCATTTCTGACGTAATTCCTGCAGCTTCGTGAAACGCAACACAACCTGCTCGCTGTTTATGTTCTCCTATTAAAAGATGAAATCATTTTGTTGCTAAAATCGTTAGAAGCAAAAATGTTTAACTAAGAAGGTGATCGTTTTTTCCCTCCGGCTAAACGAAGAAAATAATTTGTTTAAACAAATTGTTTACGAAGGCGCTTTAAAAATGCCTTGCAGTGCTGGCAGCTTTTTAGAAAAATTTCGTCGTCTTCACGAGAGACTTTCGAAACAACAGTTTTGTGTTTGACGGACCGAGCTCCATTTTTAATTCGTAACCACCTGTCGGGTCATGCTTTCCTGTTAGCAGGGAAGATCAATTCGTTGTATAGGTGGATAGGATAGGCTGGTGAAGATGATAAATGACGCTTTCTTTTCGTCAGCGTGCCCCGAGGCCTGATCAACAATAAAAATCGGTCGAGAATACCAACTTTTCTGGTTCGCGATCGGTCTTTCAAAAAAATTACTACTTGAACAATTGAAATAAAAAAGTGTTCCTTTGTCCTGAAGAATAACAAGTGAAATGTTACGTGTGTTGCCTAACCACCTTAAACTTATGTAGTCCTGGCAGCAGGGAAGATCAATTTGTTGTTAGATGGTGGAATAGGAAACAGAACCTCAAAATGACGCCTACCAACAAAAACAAAACAACTCCGCAGCATCTTCCAGAACGCCGTGTATTGTTTTCTTCAGACATCGCGTCTTTCACCTGAATTCTAGTAAAATTTAAACAAAGTCGCATCGGAATAATACGTAGTTGGCTGATCCTCCACTACGATCACGAGCGCGTCCAACTATGCAAAACTTGCAACAACAAACATTTGAATATCCTGCAACTCCTGCTGTCTTGTTAGCAATTTTATTTAATTTTAAATCACAGCTGCGATTTAAACTTTTAAAAAATTTTATACATTTAAAGGTACTCCTGCGTTTCATCGCGTCCCGATACCGGGCAGCACGATTTTGTTCGTAAAATCTTTTAAACTAGTTCATGGCCTACTTCGATATTTAAAAATGTCCGATTTAAAAGTAAAAATAGTGACGCGGTATGCAACTCGTGATTTTTAAAATTTAAAAATTAGCCGACCACGTGTTCCCGTTGCCCCGCGCGCTCCGTCGCATTATGATCTCCTGGTGCACGAAACGAACATTTTGTTCCTAAAACCTACAATGCGGTTTACGGCCTACTTTGTTTTCTATGCTATTTTGTTGTAACTTCACAATATACCGAGCTGTTCAAAATTTGTTTTCGCAAACGAGTTAGCAACGTTCCAGCACAAAGTCCTTGTGAACCGCCTGGATATCACCAAGACATGTTATTATCAAATACAATTGCACTTATATCATCGGTCAATTGAATTAATTGAAGCCATAAGAAAGAGAAATTGGAACAACTACGTAACGAAATTTTTGGAACGCACTCTTCCTCTCTATGGTTTCCTAATCCGAGCATAGATCAACTTATTCTAAAATCAAAAGTAAAATTGAACGACACTTGCTTTACAGACGGTTATGTAGATTTATCAGCGATTTGATAATGTAAACTAATCGCGTAATATGAAGATAACGTGTAATATTTTTTAAATTTTACAGCGTCATCTAGCATCGCTCCCGCTAACTCATGTTCTCCTAATGAATGAAAAGATCCATTTGTTACTAAACCCCCATAAATCATCATAATATGCATAATATCAACGATACAGCCGAATAAATTATATTACTAATAATAAATTTTTTATAAATAAAACCCCACCCTCTATGCTCCTCATAAATTAATTATTTACGTTCCAAAAAAAGTTTGGTTATAATATAATGGACAGTACAAAAGACAAACGCGAATCGAACAAAATTTTTAAAACTGATCGAACAAATGAAAGTGCAGCGCCATTGTGCATTGGGTCGCGCGCACACGTCCTCACACTTCATGTGCTCCTACTAAATGGAAAGACTGTTTCGTTCGTAAAATCGTGTTAATAGACCATGGCCTACTTACACAAAATTCGACAGTCTCGATAAAAACGCCAAACCGATTACCAAACTTAAACAAAAATGACATTCGAATTGTCGCCCGAAATTTAAAAAACAATTGAAAGAAATTGGCCCAAATTACGAAAAAATGAGAAATAATAATTATCGGAAATACGATTTTCCGAGTTTTCGCTAAAACATAAATTTTAGAAAATTTAATTAAGTCACAAGAAAACGTAATCTTGTAATAAGCGCGCCAAAAACTTATTTTTGAAATTCCACTTTGATTTTTTTTCTGCAAATAGGCGGTTTAAAAAATTTAAATTTGGCGAAGAAAATTAATCACATGGCGGAATTAATACAAAAAAACAATTATTTGACTAATTACGTGTATTTAGCAAACGCCAACATAAAGGAGCGGTAAAATACATTCGACCTCCTTCGCTTTATGCTTCCTCGATAAAATCGGAGACTGAATAGCAGCCTGCTTGAGCTATCGACCTTGTTTAAGTAATTAAAATTAATTAAATATACACTTCGACACTTAAACAATCATAAAATAAACATTAAACATTTATTATCGCACTGATATGTTAATTTTTTAAACTTTCAAGGTTAAGTGTTTCTGACGAGAATTCATAAATATGGAGAAAATAGTAAACACATTTTTTTTATTTTATAATTAGATCAAACTGGTAAAAAAGTTAAAATAAAAAGAATTCCGGATGCGTATTTCGTCCTGTCGTTTCACGAAGCTATGATTTTACAGAAAAAAATCTGCTTGTATAAAACCGCAAAAAGTTGTTTGTTATTTTCACTTTTTTAACAAATATCTGATCAACGTCCCATGGGCTCTTCTCGAAAAGAGCTAATTCTGTAGAGCTATAAGAAAATACGTTCGTCCGTCTGTCCGTGCATTTCTTTCTTTCATCTTCACTCATATGTACGCTCACGGGAGGAGGTACTCGTTAATCTAATAGTTGGCACAATTAAGGAAATTTTCAAAAATTTTAGTAGAGTATGTTTTTATGAGCGCAGTTTCTTCACTCTTGATAAAAATAAACTGCATAGACCGGTTGTCAGGGGGTAAGTATTACCCCCAGCCATACTCAAATTCTGCACCAGTGCCTCAAAATCGGACAACTATTCTATGTTGTTTTCCATTATTCACTTAATGCTGAATGCCATAAGGACATAAATATATCAATAGATATATTTAGAGACCCCTCCTTCAGACCCCGGGCTGTATAACAATTTTTCCAAAGATGATAAAAATTTCACATCACCGTTAACAGCATCCAAGCGGATATGCCAAAATATTCAATTCAGCTTTGAGGAAACATAAAATGCACATACCGAAGGGTCTGCCCCCCCACCCGGGAGTATGGAATACCCCCCAATCATGTCGCAGTACCCCAGTATTGTATGGAATATTCTATGTTGTTTCACAAAGTTTCTGTATTAATCATCAATACCGAAAGCCATAAGTTTATAAATACTATATATTTCGTACAATTTGGGTCCCCCCCCTTCCGAATGGTAAATCATTTTTATTTTAATTTTTAACAATTAAAAAAAATTTTCAATCAACTTTAAAATAAAAATAAATTTTGTAAACATTAAACGTTCTGAATTTATATACTTTGCCCCCTCACCGGAGGGGGGGGGTTGTAAAACTATAATATTATCGCAATTGTTACTGAAAATGTCACGTCACCATAGCAACGGTCAAGCGGATATTCTGAAATCTTCAATTTACTTCTTCTAATAGAATTAAACTGCGCAGACCATGAGTTTGGGTTGTAGAACATCAGTTTTTGACTTAATTGAGAATCGAACCGATACTTCTCGGTTTATAGCCACTTCGTTTTTACAACAGTCTGGGAGTTGTGGAACACCCTCCCGTGCCCAAATATAGCGATGCAGAATATTAAATGTTTATAAATTCTGCAAAAATTGTACGATACCACTGCAATTTTTCTTGGGAACGATGGCACATTATATTGAGGGGTTCTTTATGCTTTACTACCCCACAGACCCCCGGTCCCCTTCACTTGAGTTTTATTTAATTTTAAAATGTTTCTCTATTAAGAACTTAATACAAAAAACCATTTACCAAATATATCTATTACAATTTCAATGCGGCTTGAAATATTCCTCCCCCACTCTCTAAAACCGTTTTCCAATCCGGGATATTGATAGTAATTCCTTAAAATTGGCACCGTAAATTTAAGATAATAAATCATTTTAATTATAATGTTGAAAAAGTTAAAAACAAAATTTTAATTTACTAAAAATAAACTGCACAAACCGGGAGGTTTGAAGGGTAATCTGTAAACATTTAGTGTTCTGTATCTCTATACTTAGGGCACTGGAGGGTGTTCCACACCCCCCAGACCCCCGGACTGTAAAACTGTTATTATACTGTTCTACCGCAATTGTTACTGAAAATGTCACGTAACCATAGCAACGGTCAACCAGATATGTTGAAATCTTAAATTTACTCTAATAGAAGTTAACTGTGCAAACCGGGGGGTCTGGGGGGTGTGGAACACCCTCCAGTTTATAAATTGTTTATAAATTCTGCAAAATTTCACGATACCGCTGTAATTTTTTTGGGAACCATGACGTATTATATTGATGAGTACTTTATACTCCGCCCCACAGACCACCGGTCTCTATTAAAATTGACTTCTTAAATTGAGAATAATAAATCACTTTAATTTTCATGTTGACCAATTCAAAAACAAAATTTCAATTTACTGAAAATAAACCGGGAGGCTTGGAGGGTAATTTGTAAACATTTAGTGTTCTACATCTCAATACTTAGGCACTGGAGGGTGTTCCACACCCCAGACCCCGGACTGTAAAACTGTTATTAGACTATTTTACCGCAATTGTTACTGAAAATGTTACGTAACCATAGCAACGGTCAACCAGATATGTTGAAATCTTCAATTTACTCTAATAGAGGTTAACTGCGCAGACCGGGGGGTCTGGGGGGTGTGGAACACCCTCCAGTGCCCAATATTGCGATGCAGAATATTAAATGTTTATAAATTCAAAAAAATTTACGATATCGCTGTAATTTTTTTTTTGGGACCATGACGTATTATAATTATGGGTACTTTATACTTCGCCCCATAGACCCCCGAACCCTATCTTGAGTTTTATTTTATTTTAAAAGTTTTTCTATTAAGTATTTAGTACAAAAAATCATAAGTTCCCAAATATATCTATTAAAATTTCAGTGTGGCTTGAAATACCCCCCGCCGATCTTTAAAACCGTTTTCTATTTTGGGCTATTGATATTAATTCCTTAAAATTAACTTCTTAAATTTAAGATAATAAATCATTTTAATTTTCATGATTAACAATTCAAAAATAAAATTTTAATCTACTAAAAATAAATTGCACAAACCGGGAGGTTTGGAGAGTAATTTGTAAACATTTAGTGTTCTACATGTCAATTCTTAGGCACTGGAGGGTGTTCCACACCCCCCAGACCCCCCGGACTGTAAACTGTTAAATTAAACTATTATATCTGAAAATGGCACGTAACCATAGCAACGGTCAACCAGATGTGGAAATCTTCAATGTACTACCAATATTATGTAAACTGCTCAGACCGGGGGGTCTGGGGGGTGTGGAACACCCTCCAGTGCACAAATATTGGGATATTTACAAATTATGCAGCAGCTTTGTTATATCGCTGTAATTTTCATAGGAACGATGATGTAATATACTGGGGGAGAGGGGCAGGGGTTATCTGACCCCCAGTCAGTATCGTGAATTTTATAATTTTAAAAATCTTTAAGTGGTAATACTAAAAAAGAGATAAGTTCCCAAATAAATTTATTACAATTTAAGAATGGCTGGGGGGTTAGGGATACCCCAGACCCCAGTTTCTAAAACTGTCTTTTTCAGTTTGAATTAGTTCTTTCAATTTGGCTTCCAAAATTTAGGATAGCAAATCAATTTTATTTATATTTTTAAAAATTCCAAAAAAAAGTTACTTCACTTTTAATAAAAGTAAACTGTATATGTTGGAGATCTAGGGGGTATAGAATACTCTCCAATGCAGCAAAATAGTATATACAAATAAATTGCGCTGACCGGGGGGGTCTGGGGGGTGTGGAACACCCTCCAGTGTACAAATATTGAAATGCAAAAAATTAAATGTTTAAAAAGTGTGCAAAAGCTGTAAATTTCATGGAAACGATAACTTAATATACTGGGAGGTACTTCATTACCCACTCCTCCCGGTCGAAAGAAATTTAAAAAAGTTTCCCTATTTCTTTTTTAAGATTAAGATTTAATAAAAGCAATTTACAATTTTTAGTAAGTAGAGTAAGAACTCTAAGAAAAAAAATGTCTTTAATACTAAAAAAGGGATTTATTGCAGGTGAAATGCGGTTGTACTATAATGTACCTCTTCAATTAATTAATTAAAATCGATTGTTATCTTATAATATTCCCGACAATTATTTAAACAATTTACTAGCAGAAACGGACGCGTTTAAAACATTTGTACTTGATGACTTCCGGTTTGGAACCCGTCTAAATTATAATACATTTTTGAAAAGTTGCAGTAGTTGTTCATTATTTAGTTGGGAACTATCTAAGCTTTTCACTAGAATTTTTCCATGTAAATTATTTTTATTTTTTGTGCCACCAAACTGAAAGTTATTATGAAAAGTATTGTTTTACTTTAGATAAAGTTTTGACGTATATTCATGTATGAAGTTATTTTAATGTATAAGTTATACAACAACAACAAATTTTATGTAAAACATGTTAATTTCAAATGTTGATTGTGATAAGCACAATAACAGCGCAGCGAACGGTAAAGAGTTTCATATTTACTTCTTCGTAGAGATATTTAAGTTGAGATGTGTCTATTCAGTGCCCTATACGCTTAATGTTAAAAATCCAAAAATTTACGCAAGAATAATTAAAATGAACAATTATTATTAGCGCAATCGTAGATTTCCGCAAACTTACGGTCGAAGTGCTGCAAAAACCATAAGAAAAACCACGAAAGCGCCTTTATTGTTGTTTACTCCCAGGTACTTTTAAGAAATAACGAGCTATATGAAAACTGTGTGTTACTTTTAGTTATTACTCCAATTTGAATATATTTAAAAAATACAGCTTTAGAGACAGTTTAGAAGATCCTCAGAGGTGGGGATATGGTGCACTGCCTAACTTCACTAAAATATTGTAAAGAAAGATTTCAAACCTATAGCCATCAAAATCAAATGATCAATGATTGGAACATCAGCAATGAAGGACGTTAAATCTTACTGGGGGGTTTGGAGAGGGGGGGGGACATGGAATAATCAACAGTATGGAATATAAGTCATCATTAAAACTAGGTATTACTTTTAAATGTTATAAAATTTTTATTCATGATAATGTTCTGTCTCCCAGTACTATGGCACTAGATGGTGACATAAGTTGGGGCAACTGTAATAAAAGAAGGGGATTGGAATATTTGGGGGGTTTAGAATACTCCCCAGTGTATACCGTCATTCTCAAAGAAATTAAGGCATTATCATAAACCTTCTGAATAATTTTTAAACATGCAGTGTTCTGCCTCCCGGTATAGGGCACTCCCGGTATAGGGCACTTGGGGGATATTTCGCGTACCCTCAGACTCCCCGTTCTATTACATAGTTTATTTTATCAAAAATAAACTGAAGAGTGTCGTATACATATATATCTCCTTACAGAAAAATCTCTTAAAATAATGTAAAACATAAATTGGGATACTGGTATTAAGAAATGATAAATCCTCCATAACCCCCTCTTGCTCCCCCGGTATGGAATCAGGCCCCCCGGTTTCTAAAAATATGCTTTTTAAAGAAAAAAAATCAAACGTTACCATAATAATATCCTAGCGAATATGCCAAAATATTTCATTTATTTTCGATAAAAAATAAAATGCACAAACCGGGGGGTCTGGGGGGTGTGGAACACCCTCCAGTGCACCAGTATCTGAAAGATAAAAAAAATTCGCGTCACCACAGCTACATTTAAGCGAATATGTAGAAATATTCGATTCACTTCTGATAAAGAATAAAATGCACAGACCGGGGTGTCTGGGGAGTATGGATGAATAAAAACGTCAATGTCAAATTAAGAACCGTACTAAAAATTTGCAGTAGAAGTGACTTAATGGTTTTCTCTGAGGGGGGTAATGTAGTTTAGAAGACGGAGTGGAGCAGAATATTTCATTGATTTTTTAAAGTAAATTTCGTAACAATTAGGAAGGGCGCCAAAGATTAGGCCGGGTAGGCTATGACCTACCTAAAATTCGTCTGCTCTATTTTTCTGCTCATTCGGTAATAATAAAAATAATTTTATTTTTGCCTTATTTCTATTCATTGTCAATCTTAATCAATTTTGGGCTACTCAAATTAATGAAAATTTAAAAATAAACTTGTCCTTTCCATGCCTGCTACTGATTAAGAACTATTACTTCTATAGAAAACTTGCTAAGTTGGTAATTATTTTCTTTAAATAAAAGCGATCAATGATTTTCCAATTAACATTAAAATAGTAATTGAATAATTAATAAATAATTGTTTTTTAAAGTGAAGAACTGACAACATCTCTAATTTGACAGTTGACATGTTTGAATTAACGCAAACTGATGCATCGATAAGTAAAACTAATTAAAATATCTGCTTTCATCTTGAGGTGATCCTATTGTCAAGAAACACGCGAAATGCAGCAACAGGCGGCTAAATGAAGAAGGAATAGGGGCTGCGTATCGCACAAAGCAAAAATAAAATAAATATAAGGAAGTGAAATTTTTTGTAAACATCGGACGATCGTTAAGACAATTACGAAATGACAAATTGAAACGCTTCCAAATACTAACTAATTTCCAAGTCCTAACTATTATCTAAATTTATTTACCGACGCCCTGATATTTATTAGCAATTAAACTTTTATTTGTAATAGTGAACTGTCACTCGCTATAAAGCTTTTATGTCAACAATAAAACAAAAGAAAACGACCATTACACCGATAATATCGTAGATACAATTATACCGAAAAGCGTTTTAGTATACATACGTATATCAATACTTGTCACGACAGTGACGTCTGTCAAAAACATGTCATAAACAAAAGCATCTGCACTAAACTGTTTTGTTACTTTTCTAAGCAATAGCCTCTTGACACGTACGTCATACTGACCTAACCAATGGCAGTGCTTACGAGCGATGACGTAGGTGTCAAATTTTATTATTACTATTGATAATTTAATAAATAATTCTTACGTTTAGAAAACTAAAAAATTACAATTTTATTCCATTATCCAAATCGGAGCGTTTGTCGCATAAACCATTATATTATGGAACTTAGCTTTTGGAGAAGATTCGTCTAATAGATTAATTCGTAACTTACTAGAGCTCAAACCTTCTTAATTTCTTGTTTACCACTAAAAAATTACGGCTCTCGAGTAAATTAACTTGGCTAAATAAATTGACCGAATAATTTATGGCACTGCTGTTTGGTTTTTATTACTCCAAATTTGTGGGGATTAAGTTGGGGCGCTTTATCTTATCTTAATTTTTTTATGTAACCATCAATAATGTAGGTTTAACTTATTCGATCGATAATTAACAGCGAAATGACAAGTCCAAGCTTGACGGGACCAAATGTTGGTATGGGAAAATGACTTTCGGATTACAATGACAGCACAGGTTGCTATTTAAAAAGATTCTTTCGAAACTATGTAACTACCATAATTGTTGCGCATTAATTACCTTAAATCAACAAACGACAAATGTGGGGTGTATTATTAAAGTATACATGGTAGACATTTAGACAATTTCCAAACTAACGTTGATTAAATTTAATATGAAGAGATTAATGTAAATTCCATTTCGTGCAAAAGCCGCTCAGTGTCTGTCGAAATTAGAATCATCTCAATTACGAAAATTATAAAATGTTATGTAAATTGATGTAAATTAATATGGACGGGAGTATACGTAAATGTTTAATTCAATTGCACTTCGAAAGCGATAAGAAAAAACTAAAAACGAAAATTTATGATCAAATTTATATAAATTATGACAGTGACGTAAATTATACCACCACAACAACCCTGAATAGCGAGAAATAGATTGCCAAGATTCTGTGGGGGAAATAATTTTGAATTTACTCGCACAAGAAGCGATAGAAACTAAAGAATTTCAAATTATCGACTGATCGACATTGTAATAGAAATAAACAATGGAAGATTCTTTTGGACACTTAATTGACTGCCACAATTGTCAAAGTGGCTTGTAAGCGATCTTGAACACCAGCAAGACCTCCACAGTGCACATCGTAGATTTCTACGTGTGCTGCCATCTGTTAGTAGAAAACAAAATGAAGATGCTTACTGTGCTGTCTGTGTACGCCAGTGATGTAGCCAAATAAATCGTGAGGGTACCCACGATTTGCCAAGACCTCGGAAAGCTGAAAGCATCCAATACACTATGGTTTAATCTATGCATAAAATTTAAATTGAAAGTCAACATCAAAAGTAATTGCAGAAGTATTAGTGCAACAGCCAGAGCCGTCTTAAAATATTTTGCGCTCACGGACTATTAACATTAGTGCTCCCCGATTCATAAGAAAATACACGGGAGGAGAAGCAGCAGTTGGGTGATCGTTGAAATTTTAAAGATAAACTAGAAAAACACCTGAAATATATCAACAACAAAAATGCAAGATATTTCTTCATTATTGGGGGCGGGAGGATGCAATACTCCCCTGTATATATCATCATTCAAAAAAAAAATAAAGCGGTATTTTATCATAACGTTTTTGTATATATCTGCAATACTTCGATAATAAGCCACTGGAAAATATTCAATTCTACCGGGAGGTATCTCCAACCCCCCCCCCCCCCCGGTACAGCTTATTTTTGTCAGAAGTGATATAACGTTTCAAAATATCTATTTTAGTTAATCATATTATACATATTACCTATGATCCTGTGTTTAAATTTTAAATAATAAAAATACCTAAGAGATACTGTTTTTCCTTTTGTAAAAGGGGGGATCGGTGGGTCAAAACCAATAATATTCCAATGTTAAATTACTTATTACTTACAAACTTTTATCATATTCTATCTACTTTTTATATACTTCAGAAGCTTCATAATTTTTTAGTAGTATATTTTATTATTGAGACTTGCGTCTTTGCGGAAGGAAGGCTTGAACCTTCTCACTCCCCCCCCCCTCTTGGAATTTTTATATTAATGATTAATAAATATAAGAACATTATTTAGAAAATCTAAAATTTCAAAAACAATTCAAATAAACTGGAGAATCCGTCAAGTTTAATAACATAAAACAAAAACTAGAAACGGGGGGGGGAGGAGATCTGGGGATTATAAAATACTCCCAAATTAAGTATAAGTCATCGTTCTCATGTAAACTGAAGTGTAATTATAAAATGTCTGCATAATTATAAAATATTTGTTGTTCGGCATCCCGATATTATAATGGTGCACTGGAGGGTGTTCCACACCCCCCAGACCCCCCGGTCTGTACAGTTACTTATATCACAAGTGAATTGAAGATTTTAACATATTTGCTTAGAGAATATGTTTAAACATAAATTTCCGACAACAAAGGGCAATAAATCTTGTAAGGTGTTAAAACCCATACTATTGAGAGAAACATTGATTTCCGGCACTGGAGACACCCATAAAAGCTCATAAAATATACTGGTAAGAAACCGGGGGTTGGGAGGTGTGGAACACCCTCCAGCACTAAGTACAAGTCGTTATTACAATTAAAGCGGTTAAATATAGCTTTTGCATTATTTTTATACATTTAATGTTCTGCCTTTGACACTCAAATATTGGGGAAAATATAAGATAGAAACTAGGGAGATTGGGGTCTGGGGGTATGAAATACCACTCAGTAGTACGTTGTTCTTTGTAAAAAACTAAAGCCATATCATAAAGTTCTTGTTATAATTAAAATTTTCCAGCTCTCTACACTAAACTCAATTTTAATAACATAAAACAAAAAATACTAACGGGGGGAATCTGGGGATTAAAAAATACTCCCAAATCAAGTATAAGCCATCGTTCTCAAAAAAACTGAAGTGTAATTATAAAATTTTGTTGTTCGGCCTCCCGATATTATAATGGTGCACTGGAGGGTGTTCCACACCCCCAGACCCCGGTTTAAAACTGTTTTCCGAAAAAGTAATATATGACACGTCATCATAGCAACGGCCAAGCTAAAATTTTTAATTTAATTTTTATAAAAAATAAAATTTACAAACCGGGGGGTCTGGGGTGTGGAACACCCTCCAGTGCACCAGTATCTGAAAACAAAACATTAAATATTTTCAAAATTATATAGAAGTTTTTATATGCCGCTGTATTGTTCTTGAAACCGATGAGATATTACTGGGAGTAATAATTCATGCCCCCTCCCCCGACCCTTGATCAATAACGTAAATTTATTTTGAATTGTTTTAAAATATTTTTTTATTAATTATTAATAGTAAGAGCTATCAATTTACAAACTTTTCTGTTACAATTCGAGTTTACCTAGGCGGTACTCTATACTGAAGTGGACTGGATTGGGAGTCTCTCTCGTTTAGACTCCACCATCTTTGTTGCTTTTTTTTGCAGTGCCCTCCAAGCACACTCAAATTATAGCAGATAAGCATTTGAACGTATAGCATTCAGTATTAAAAGTGATTTATAGAGAAATATTTAAAAACAATACAAAATGCAAGTTAATGGTGATCGAGGCTCTTTGGGTAGGTAGTACGAATTATTCCCAGTAATATTTTGTTGCTGTCAAGACAAATTTAACGGAGGGAACACTGGAGGGTGTTCCCGAACCCCCAGATAGCTTTAAAAGTATATTTTCTGTATATTTTCTCATCATAGCAACGGCTAAACTACTATGCGGAAAGCTTCAATTTACATTTAATAAAAATAAACTTTTAAACTGGGGGCTGGGGTGTGGAACACCCTCCAGTGCACGAAGATTTGAAAGCAGAATATTAAATGGAGTAACTCATTCATTTATTTTGTGTAAATAAAGAATGTGTGCAGTTACAATATATCAACCATAGTACTGGTGCACTGGAGGGTGTTCCACACCCCAGACCCCCGGTTTAAAACTGTTTTCTGAAGAAGTAATATAGACACTTCACCATAGCAACGGCCAAGCTAACATACTGAAATTTTAATTTACTTTTTATAAAAATAAATTTACAAACCGGGGGTCTGGGGTGTTCCATACTCCCCAGGCCCCCGGATGTTTTCCTTTACTTTATTCATAAATTTCCTAAATTATTTGAATTATATTTTTAAACTTTTCGTTGTATCATCAAGCAGATTTACTGAAGTGTGAAATTCATTTTTAGTTAAAATTAACTGTACAGACCGGGGGGTCTGGGGGGTGTGGAACACCCTCCAGTGCACAAATATTAAGATGTTTACCCCCTCTGCTTTATGCTGTATATTACCAATTAGTTTTCTTACGAACAATGACATATGCCCGATGGGTATTCCATACCCCCAGACTCCTAAGATTTTTTTATATTGTTGACAGATTTTCTGAATTATTTTTTTATAACTTCTGATCCTATTTTCCACGCAGATATGTTAAAATCAAGAATTTACTTCCGCAAAATTTAATTGTACAGACCCGGGAATCTGGGGGTATGGCATACCTTCCAGTGCACCAGTGTCGAGAAGTCCAATATTAAATGCTTCAAAATTGTATAGAAGTCAAAATTATAACCGCATTGGTTTTCTTATCAAAGATGACATTCAAGGGGCATTGTATACCCCAGACCCCCAAATTTTTATTTTGTCTGGATTGAGGAGTATGTAATACCTTCCACTTGCTTCAGTGTTAGGAATTAATTAAACATTAAATCATTAAAAATTATGCAGAAGCTTTATGATATCGTTTAGATTTTCTTACGAATATTGACATATCTTTGTGGGTTTCATACCCCCTCGAACCCCCAGTTTCTATTTTAAAATTTTTGTTGCTGAATCTCTCAGATTATTTTTAATAATTATTATTAAAATCTTCTCGTTCAAGGCCCAAAACAGAAATCTGGAATTCAGTTTATAAAAAATAAACAGCAGATCCAGGAGGAAAGGGGTTTGGGGGTTAAAATACCCTTCAGTGCCCAAGTACATCCATCCATGATGGTTCTTTCAATCGTCAAGCTAATATGTTCAAATCTGTAATTTATTTCTGATAAAAATAACCTTTACAGACAAGGGGTTCGAAGGGGGTTGAATTACCCTCTAGTACCTCAGTGTCGGGAGGCAAAATATTAAATGTATAAAAATGATGCAAAAGTTATGTAACCGCTTTAATTTTAAAACGACTTATACTTAATGCTGGCTATGGTGCATTGGAGAGTGTTCCACCCACCCCGACCCCGATCTTTAACATTGTTTTCGAAGAAATAATATGTCACGTTACCATAGCAACGCCTTAGCTAATATGCCGAAATCTTCAATTTATTTTGATAAAAATAAAATTCGTAGACTGGGGGTCTGGGGTGTGGAACACCCTCCAGTGCACCAGTATCTGAAAACAAAACATTAAATATTTTCAAAATTATATAGAAGTTTTTATATGACGCTGTATTGTTCTTGAAACCGATGAGATATTACTGGGAGTAATAATTAATTCGTGCCCCCCTCCCCAGACCCTCGATCAATAACGTACATTCATTTTGAATTGTTTTAAAATATTTTTTATTAATTATTAATAGTAAGAGCTATCAATTTACAAACTTTTCTGTTACAATTCGAGTTTACCTAGGCGGTACTCTATACTGAAGTGGACTGGATTGGGAGTCTCTCTCTTTAGACTCCACGATCTTTGTTGCTTTTAGGCTTCTATACATAGTATAGAAAGAAGCCTTATGATCTGGTTCGTGTCCGTCCGTCCGTCTGTCCGTCCGCATAATTCAAAGTCACTAAATTAGTGACAAAAAACCTTTGTCACTAAATTTTACTTTTAACTTTTATGAGTTTGGCGTCCCACAAAAGTGGGTTATAATGATAAATATGGTCATATTTTTGCATTTTGATATTTTGCATTTTTTAACAACATATTCTATTATCTATATATTAGGAATTTTGGCTTTTTTATTTATAACAAATTTTTTATTATTCAAAAATACGTTAGGATAAAAATAATTAACAAATTCTAGTATTCATATTCTTCCCATATATAATCGTCTTTGTGTTCATAATATTCTTCTTCGGAATCGATGCCCTCTTCATCTTCGGGATCGCAGTCCTCCTCGTCTTCAGAATCGAGGTGCTCTTCATCTTCGGGATTGCAGTCCTCTTGGTTTTTGGAATCAAGGTTTTCTTCATCTTTGCAATCAAGATCCTCTTCATCTTCCGAATCGAGGTCCTCTTTGTCTTCTTGCTCGCAGTCTTTTCTTCAGATACGTAGTCATCAACATGTTGCTCTTCAAAAATATAGTCATTCTTTTTGGAATTAACATGTTCTGGTTTTTCATTATCTTTTCTTTTACGATTGATTTGTGCAATTTTTGAGATTTTACTTCTACAATCTTTTGTTTTAGTACCAGTCAGCACCTTCTTTAACAACCTTTCATGGTACGAAAGAGTGAAAAAGTCATCCGGAATTTCTCCTAAGGATATTAACTCTTCCACCTCATCTTTACGGTAACTACGTACCACATCCGATTTCTTGGGCTGATAATCTCTCAAAGAAATTAAAATTATGTCGTTTAAACGAACCATTTCTCCCTTATATAGCATAGAACCTCGTATGCGGCATAATCGTGTTACACCGTCCAAACATAACGCAGAAATCCAACCGTTACCTAAATGCTGCGTAACTTGAGCATACAATTGCATCTCTGTCTTTAAACATAATTTGCGATCTTTATATTTTTCGGGGTTTTTTAAGTTTCTGTTTTAAATTTTTGCGACTTGCTATACCTTTTTTCTCATGTACAGTTTCCAAATGAAGTTTTGAGTTGCCTCTTCCTGCTTTAGTTTTTCCTTTCGTCATGACTGAGTTATGTTCTGATAAATACTTTTTGATCAGAAAGTGTTTTTCTTATATAGAAAAATTAGGGCATATCATCGGATTATGATGATCCAAGGATCAAGCCTGATGGTTGGTTGAAAATTTAAAAGCCAACCAATCACCAAACTTGATCCACGGATCAGCATAATCCGAGGATTAACTTTTTGTTATACAGTTGGCCAAAGTTGATTATGAAGAATATTCTTTTCATTTGACAATTTTGACGCAATCTTTTATATATTCTACAGCAAACCGATATTTGTTTTCGACACAGTTTCTACTTAGGTATATCAGGAAAGCGAAGTAGTCCTAATTTGAAATTTAAATCTTTCTCCAGACTAAGGAGATGTGTGGTATAGCTTGGACACTATAAGATTGAATGTCTTCCATTACATTCAGTTTCTTAAATTCTTTCGATTTTCTGTATTTTAGGCTTCTATACATAGTATAGAAAAAGCCTTATGATCTGGCTTCGTGTCCGTCCGTCCGTCTGTCCGTCCGTCTGTCCGTCCGTCCGCATAATTCAAAGTCACTAAATTAGTGACAAAAACCTTTGTCACTAAATTTTACTTTTAGGTTTCTATACATAGTATAGAAAGAAGCCTTATGATCTGGCTTCGTGTCTGTCCGTCCGCATAATTCAAAGTCACTAAAATAGTGACAAAAAACCTTTCTCACTAAATTTTACTTTTTGTGGGTGGATGGACAAACGCGTGAATGGATTAACAAAATTCAAAATAATTAATTGAGATCAAACACACAGAGTTGTGGACGCTTTTTCAATTGTTTATGAGATTATTTTATTTATCTTACACTTTTAGTAAAAATTAAAAATTAAGTAAAACGTAAAAATAACACTTACAAAATGCAAATCAATTTCTTATATAGAAAATTTTGTTACCAACTAAAAAATTAAGATAATCTGATGATCGTGCAGATAAAGAAAAATTATAAATTTAAATTAAAAATAATTACCAAATATTATATAATTGTAAACCAAAAGGTAGCTGTATAGAAGCCTAAGAACTGCGGTCATCCGAGTTCCACCTTGTTTTTATTACAATGAATTCTAGATTTCGGAATATCTGGTTGACTATTGGCAGAAAACTTTCTAATAAGAGGTCAAATAATCTGGGAAATTCTTAACAAAAAAAAATGAAACATAAAGTGGAAGATGGAAAGTGGGGGATAAGGAATACCGCTTAGGAGTATATTATCATTTGTAAGAAACTATAACGATTATTTAAAAAATTATTAAACATTTAATGCTCCGCCTTTAAACATTGAATAGTATTCTATACACCCCTCCCCAGGCCGCAGCCGGTACATTTAATTTATATTAGAAGTAAATGGCGATTAGAGGAACTCACCAATGGATGAACAATTTTTAAACGTTTGCTCTGCTGTCCAACATTGGGGTACTGGGGGCATTCCATACCTTCCAGACCCATTGGTCAGAAGAAAAATCCGAATGGTTGCAGTATATCTGGTTATAAAAATCTCTTCAGTACTATAAAACATAAATTTCCGACACTGGCGACAAAGGTCGGTAAATTCGGTAGTAATTTAAAATCCATAAAATATACTGTTTGGCGACCGGGGTCTGGGGTGTGGAACACCCTCCAGTGCACCAGTACCTGCTGCATTGTGATTTACGCTCAGTAATTGTACACATTGTATATTTACATAATGTAAATGAGCGAGTTGCACTCAAATAATAATAGATAAGTTTGCGAACTTATAACCTTTAAAATTAAATGATTAATACAGAAATTTTTCAAAACAAAAGGTAAAATGCAGATTAGAGATCGGAAGTCGGGGACGGCCGGAACGAATTATATCCAGTAATATCTCATTGTTGTATAAAATATTTTAAAAGTTTCAAGTTTAATAAAATTTGAATTATTTTTTTGCAATTCTAATGAAATTTGAAAATTTTCCAACTCACATTCAAGTTGAGGACCTTCTAAATTCAAATTTCATTAAACTTGAAACTTTTAAAATATTTTATACAACATATAACTTCAACAAGTAATAATAAACATTTACAACTAATATCTTATTGTTCTCAAGGAGAATACAGCAGTATCTGAACACGTCTACATACTTTTACAACATTCAATATTCTAGTTTCAGATTCTCGTACACTGGAGGTGTTCCACCCCCAGATCCCCAGTCTACAAATTTTAATTTTATCAAAATGAATTGAAGATTTCGGCATATTAGCTAGGGCGTTGCTATGGTAACATGACATATTATTTCTTCAAAAACAATGTTAAATGATATGGGGTGTAGAACAACCCCAGACCCCCAGTTTCTTACCAGTATATTTATAAGTTTTAAATTCTTGCTAAGTTCATTGTCCTTTGTCGACGGTGTCGAAAATTTATTTTAGAGTATTTTGAAGAGATTTTCTATAAGTAGAAATTAAAATTTGGGTAGGATAGTTACATTTTTAAAAATTGCTCAGATATGTACCATTTTAGTTTTGTTACCAATAATGGCATAGATATTTTTGAGGGGTAAAATCTTACCCCTCGATTTTACAGTTTTTATTTTGTATTTTATATTGTTGACAGATCCCCAGATTATTTGAACTATTATTAGAAACTTCTTCTTTAAAGGCCAAGCAGATATGCTGAAATCTGGAATTCAATTTTATGAAAAATAAACCGCAGAGACTGATGGGAAGTTTGGGGGGGGTATAAATTATACCTTTCCAAGTGCCCTAAAGAAGGGAGGCAGATCATTAAATGTTTAAAAATTAACCAGAAGCCATAGCATATTGCTTTAGTTTTCTTAAGAAAACTTATTGAAGTGTATTCGATACCCCCCTCACCCCCCAGTTTCTATTTTTCAATTTTTGTTGTTGTTGATAGATTTCAAATACTATTAGAACTGCTTTTTAAAAATTATTTCACGCAATTCACTTTTGATAAAAATTAACTGCACTGACCGGAGGGTCTGGGAGGTATGGAATACCCTCCAGTGCCTCGGTTTCGGTTGGAGGAACATTAAATGTTTAAAAATATGTGATTTATTTTTAGAATGTCCTCTTCTAATGGTCAAGTAGATAATTTGTCGAAATTTTAAATTCAATTTTAATAAAAGCTTCTGTGGGGGTATGAAAATCATAGGTCACTGTAAATTTCGGTATTACATGTTTTCAATATCATTGATAGTTGAATATCCATGGTTCTCGAGATAAAATTCGGGCGTGCGATTTATTAATTTTTAATTTCCCACGAGAACCTAATTTGCCCATCCAAATCTACAATTTTATCAAACTTCTCTTTTACCGGTTTGAAGTTTTCATTTAAAATTTGCTAATTGTATAAAATTGCAACATATTAATCAATCGATACGCTACGTTCTAACGAAACCATTATACGTGAGTTTTGTTTGAAAACAAAAGTGGAAAGCCTACAATTTCCATTCTTAACGTTAAAAATATACATATAAAAAATTCAAGGCGAAATGCGAACGTGGTTGGTTTTAAAAATTACCACCGACAATATTTGTTTTTTTTTACTTTTCGATAACAATAAATACACATTAATAGATACTATGTACATATTTCAGAAGCTAATAACGTTTTTGGTGCGCGAAACGGCGTTATCTGTTACGACAGCAAATCCCGAATCATATACGCATCGTTCGTCATAATCTCAGCCATTATTTTATTTATAATAAGTATGCAAAATTTTGTGTAACTTAACGTTCTCTTGATAAGGAAAATTTAAATATTTGGATATGTGTCGGTTGGATACGTCTTCATTGTTCCTTGGAACAAAACCCTTTGCCCGAAACGCAATTTTTTAAAGGATTCCATCCGAAGTGAGATTCAAATCAATATTGTTTTCAGACAACTCCATTAATGATAAAAAAAATTAGACTGACTCAAAAGCGGCTTTCAGTTGTACCAACTAAACAATGCTTGGTCCTTGATTTACACAACTCGGTAAGTTCCCTTTGTCAGGTAAATAAGCCCGTCTTATAATTCCTTCAAGTAAAATATGATCGTCATTGTTTAATATTTCAGTTAAATTGCACCCACTTATTTTTGTTTTAAGTCACATCTTTTCTTTTTGGGTGCCACTCAAATTTTCAACTATTTAATTAAATCTGAGTATATAATATACGGGATCGTAAAAGTTTTGACGTTTAAATTGAACGTTTTCTCCTGGAATCGATACCAATATTGGTGTACGTAATCTTACCAATCGCTCTGTGTAAGCGCTTCATGCAAAATTCTATTGTAATGAGACACATATTTTATCTTCCACTAAATAGGGAGGGTAAACGTACTGTAAAAAGAAAATGTCGCCGTCGGTGTGAATAATTTATTAAGTTGGCATGATTGAGACGTTCTTGTTTTCCACCTAATAAAGCTCAAGTGTCATGTTTTCATGGTAAATTCGTAAGTATGAGGGATTGCCTCCTCCCTGTCGCTTTAGACACCGACGTGGAAATGTCAATACGACAAGTGTAATTAAGAAAATGTTCGGTAATTGAAATGAAAAGAGAACATCATTACGGAAAATGAGACGGTTTAGGGAATTTAACGCAGTTTTGCTTTGTTTTTTAATTAGAATTAAAGGCAATCCATCAAAATCGTGACAGCTTTCACACTACAGACGCTAATTTTCATTTTAACTGAATAAACAAGCGAAATTCGCCAAAACCGCACGATAGAAAACGAAAAGTAACTAAAAAAAAGTTACTAGATACTATTTAAACAAACGATTTAGGACAATGACAGTTTAAAAATGGGCGTGGTTGAAAAGTAACCAAAAAAGTCACTAAATATGTCGCCATTTTTGTTGACACAAATTGGATTTGATAATTTCAGATTTAAACTTGCGAACTTAAACCATTGTTTCATCACTTAAGTTTTCATCAACAAGATTCAAATTACTAAATTTGTTTTAATAGAGCTGGCACGCAATTCGACGCTGTACCATCATGTCGGATTATAAGTTTTGAAATTACCGAGATGAAAATTTAACTTTTGGGATTATTTTATTGTCTTTTTGCTAAATAATCAACAAATTTAAGTTGTATATCTCAACTTGTGAATGTTTTTCCAAAGTTAAGGTGGGTAGTGTAACGACTAAACGATTCATTAAACATTAAACGATCAATTATTATAGTTATTCTCGTAGGTATCGAGAAATTTTCCGATTTGAAAAGAAAATTACAAAAGTCGCATTTTGAAAATTAACTTTTTATTCGTCGACATTATTTGTCGATAGGTTTCATAAAATGAGTAATAGAATTTTGAAGTGTATAAAATGATCGTTACATATAACCCCACTTAGCGGTTAAGAAAGTAAACGTATCGGTACTTTTTACGAGAAAAATTTATAGTGGCGCATTTCCCGGTTTTCCACGTTCGTAAACAAATTTTTAAATTATTGTAATATTTTAACCTTAAATGTATTTTTACGAAGGTCGAATGATAACGAAGCTGCAAAATCGAACGTCGCGCCATGTTTTTTTCGCGTCTTACAAAAGTTATTCAGAACCTGAACCTTATAGGATTTTTCACTCGAGTTTACGTCTCGATCTTTTTATTTGTTCACTTAAATTGGGTTCATGAAAATTAATTTGTTAATTTCTGATATTAATTCATAGCCAAGAGTCTCTGTTTATACAATACAAAATATTTTGTAATATACTCGTAAAGCGATTATACACAACTGCTACTAACATTTACGAAGTAACAAATTATTTTTGTCATAATAGCATGTGTTGCGTAATGCTTGATTTATTTTCACATTTGCCATTCTCTCGCAACATTTTCTATTAAATTTTATTACTAGATCCTTTTTTCCCAAAACAATTACTTAAATTTTTTGCAACATTAGTCAAAAATGACGGGATGGGACAACTTGCCGCCGCCATCTTGGCGCCGGCCAATTCGGCGCCGCCGTTTCGGCACCGGCTGACTCGGCGCCAAGCCAACTCGGCGCCAAACCAACTCAGCGCCAAGCTAACTCGGCACCAGACAATTCGGCGCCAGGCGTCACGATATAACACTCCACTCCCGCCAACGGGGTTTAATTTTTGCGTTTAATCCCAACAATTTTAGTGAAGTTTTATCAAAGCTAATCATTCCATTAAAATAATATTTCATACTAGCTGGATACCCGGCTTCGCCCGGGGTCTCATTAAAAAGGTGGAACTCTGCCTTTGTCTGAATGATTGAATAGCTGGATACCCGGCTTCGCCCGGGGTCTCCCTATAATTAAAATACTTTGCCTTTGTGTGAAGTATTTAGATTTTCAGTATCCTGCTTCGCTTAAGGTTTTCTTCTCGACGAAATCTTGCTTCCCGTTGCTAGAGCGTTTCAGAATGATTTTAGTGTTCCCGTTGTCGAGTGTTTCAGAACGGTTTATATTGTACTCTACGTACCGTACCGTCTACGAGGTTTTCATAAAATAGCCGGCCAATTCGGCGCCGAGTTGATCCGGCGCCAACTTGTCCCGGCGCCGAATTGTCCCAGCGCCGAATTGTCCGGCGCCGAATCGTCCGGCGCCGAGTCGGTGGCGCCGAATCAACGGCGCCGAGTCGGCGGCGCCAGTTGTACCGGACCGCAAAATGGATGCCATAAATGTAATTTGACATACGAAGTGTCAAAAGACGACACGTGGTTTTGTCATTTTATCTTATCTAGAAACCGAAACTACCAAACGATCACTAGTGGCGCTTTACTGGCGGTCTTCCTTAAAATGTCAATTGCCATAGGTGATTGTGACGTGGCCGTACTTCAGATTTAACGATAATTTGTAGGCGAACAGCAGCTACAAGCTACACACGAGTCAGATTCGTGAATGGAGGTTGCATTGCTTGTTTATGGCAGTGGAGAGGCAGATAAAATTCATCATAAGCTGTATCATAATGCTTCTTTATAATTTTTAAATATTTAATAATAAGTGACGGAAACATTTAAAATAAGCTGCATACATTGGGGGACCGGGGAAAAGTACAACATTAAATGTTTAAAAAAAAGAGGGGAAAGTTACTGTTTCGAGAGGCACAATGTTAAATATTTTACTATGATGCAAAAGATTTATGATACCGCATTAACTGAAAATATCTCCACGACTCTCGGTCACTATCTTACAAATTGTGTTGTTTAAAAAAATTTCTTGAAATATCCCCACTGCCTCCGTGTCAGAAAGTAAGATTGGTCATCCAATCGACAAGCTGATATGCCGAAATCTAGAATTCACTTCCGATTAAAATTGACTTTAAGATTGGGGGGTCTGGAGATGGAGTTTCTTACAAAAGATGATGGCATACTCCTGAGGGGTATTCCAGACCCCCAGTTTTTATTTTCAATTTTTAGTTTTATGTTTTCCTATTTGAGGGATCCCCAAATTAATAAAAAAATGTTTCAAAACAAAAGGCAAAATGCAGGTTAGAGATCGGTAGTCGGGGGGACGGACGGCACGAATTATATCCAGTAATATCTTATTGTTCTCAAAGAGAATAAGCGGTATCTGAACAATTTTACATACTTTTTACAACATTCAATATTCTGCTTTCAGATCCTCGTGCACTGGAGGGTGTTCCACACCCCCCAGACCCCCCGGTCTACGAATTTTATTTTTTATCAAAAATAAATTGAAGATTTCGGCATATTAGCTAAGGCGTTGCTATGGTAACGTGACATATTATTTCTTCGAAAACAATGTTAAAGATCAGGGGTCTGGGGTGTGGAACACTCTCCAATGCACCATACCAGCACTTAATACTTAATGCACCAGCATTAAGTATAAGTCGTTATTAAAATTAAAGCGGTTACATAACTTTTGCATCATTTTATACATTTAATGTTTTGTCTCCCGACACTGAGGTACTGGAGGGTACTTCAACCCCCTTTGAACCCCTTGCCTGTAAAGGTTATTTTTATCAGAAATAAATTACAGATTTGAACATATTAGCTTGACGATTGAAAGAACCATCATGGATGGATGTACTTGGGCACTGAAGGGTATTTTAACCCCCCAAACCCCTTTCCTCCGGGATCTGCTGTTTATTTTTATAAACTGAATTCCAAATTTCTGCCTTGGGCCTTGAACGAGAAGATTTTAATAATAATTATTAAAATAATCTGAGAGATCTGTCAGCAACAAAAATTTTAAAATAGAAACTGGGGGTTCGAGGGGGTATGAAACCCACAAAGATATGTCAATATTCGTAAGAAAATCTAAACGATATCATAAAGCTTCTGCATAATTTTTAATGATTTAATGTTTTGCTTCCTAGCACTGAAGCAAGTGGAAGGTATTACATACTCCTCAATCCAGACAAAATAAAAAATTTGGGGGGTCTGGGGGTATACAATGCCCCTTGGAATATGTCATCTTTGATAAGAAAACCAATGCGGTTATAATTTTGACTTCTATACAATTTTGAAGCATTTAATATTCTACCCTCAACACTGATTCACTGGAAGTTATTTCATACCCCAGATCCCCGGTCTGTACAATTAAATTTTGCGGAAGTAAATTCTTGATTTTAACATATCTGCGTGGAAAATAGGATCAGAAGTTATAAAAAAATAATTCAGAAAATCTGTCAACAATATAAAAATATCCTGGGAATCTGGGGTATGGAATACCCATCAGAATATGTCACTGTTGGTAAAAAAATCAATTGGTAATATACAGCATAAAGCAGGGGCAGGAAACATCCCAATATTTGTGCACTGGAGGGTGTTCCACCCCCAGACCCCCGGTCTATACAGTTAATTTTACTAAAATAAATTTCACATTTCAGCAAATCTGCTTGATGATACAACGAAAAGTTTAAAAATTAATTCAAATCATTTAAGAAATTTGTGAATAAAATAAAATAAAAACATCCGGGGGCCTGGGGAGTATGGAACATCTCTCAGAATACGTCATTATTTGTGAGAAAACCAAACCGGTAATATGAAGAATCTGTAAATTTTAAAAATACTTAATATTCTACCTCACCGGGGGTCTGGGGGGGTGGAACACCCTCCAGTGCATAAATATTGACATGATTACACTCTCTAGTGCACAAATATTGAGATGTTTACACTCCACAGTGCATCAGTGTGGGGAGGTAGAATACTACATTATTTAAAAATGTACAGATGCTTTATATTAATAATTGATTTTCTTACGAACAGTGCGGTTGTGATGCATTGAAGGGCATTCCATACCCCCCAGACCCTCCGGTCTGTACAATTAATTTTTCAAAAAGTGAATTCTAGATTTCAGCATATCTGGGTGGCAATAGGATCAGAAGTAAAAAAAAATTTAGGAAATCTGCCAAAATATAAAATAAAAAATTAAACATCCGGGGGTCTAGGGGGTATGGAATTTTTCTCAAGAGTACGTCATCATTTGTGAGAAAACCAAGCTGGTAATATAAAGCATAAAATATTTTAAAAATTTAATATATTACCCCTTTACACTGACGCATTGGGGGGAATTTTATACCAGTATTCCATACCCCCCCCCCCTCAACTCCCGGTTTGTACAATTAATTTTTACCAGAAATGAATAGCAGTTTTCAGCATATCTGCTTAGCGATAGAACGAGAAGTTTAAAACGGCAATATACAAAACATTTGTACATTTTTGAAACATTTAATGTTCTACCTCCCGGCTCTGATGCGGTGGGGAGTATTCTATAACTCCAAGAACCCCTGGTCTGTGTAGTTAATTTTTATCAACAATACATTCCAGATTTCAACATAACTGCTTGGCGATAGAAAAATAAATTTAAAAATTAATTGAAATAATTTTAGGAAATTAGTCTACAATGTAAAATGAAAAACAAAAAATCCAGGGGGTCTGGGGGTATGAATAGCTTTCAAAAATACGTCATCATTCGTGAGAAAACCAAATCGACATTATAAATTTTCTGTGCATTTTTAAAACATTTAATATTCTTCTTTCCGACACTGATGCACTGGGGGATGTAAACATTTCAATATTTGTGCACTGGAGGGTGTTCCACACCCCCCAGACCCCCCGGTTTGTACAGTTGATTTTTACTAGAAGTGAATTTGAGATTTCAGATTATCTGCTTGGTGAAGTTTAAAAAAATAAAATAAATAATTTATTAAATTTGTCAATTTAATTTGTCAATTTAAACATCCGGGGGTCTGGGGGTATGAAATACCTCTTAGAAATACGTCATCGTTTGATAAAAACTCAAATCGTTAATATAAAACACCTGTACATTTTGGAAATACTTAATATTCTACCTCCCGACGCTAATACACTGGACGGTATTCCATACCCCCCCCAGATCCTCCCCGGTCTGTACAATTATTTTTTATCAGAAATAAATTCCAAGTTTCAGCATATCTGTTTGGCGTTAGAACGGAAAGTTTAAAACAATTAATCAAATAATTTAGGAAAATCTGTCAACAAAATAAAATAAAAAATTCAGAGGGGGGTTTGGGGAATATGGAATATCTTTTAAAAGTACGTCATTATTTTTTGTAAGAATACCAAATCGGTAAAATTTAAAGTATCAGTACATTTTTGAAAAATTTAATATTCTACCTCCCAACATTGATGCAGTTGGGGATATCCCCCCGATTTATACAGTTAACTTTTACTAGAAATGAATTTCAGGCTTCAGCATATCTACTTGGTGATGGGATTAAAAGTTTAAGTAAATAATTCAAATAATTTATGAAATTTGTCAATGAAATAAAGTATCCAAAGGTCGGGGGGGGGGGATGGAATAACTCTCAAGAATTCGTTTCTATTTGTAGGAAAACCAAATCGTGTTATTAAGTATTTGTACTTTTTGACATATATAATTTTCTACCTGCCGATACGGATGCAATGAAATGTATTTAATTACGCCCCCCCCAGACCCCCTCGGTCTGTACAATTAATTTTTATCAAAAGTAAATTCAAGATTTTAGCATATCTGCGGGTCAGTGCGAAGAAGAGTTTAAAAATGTTTTGGTGGGATCTGCAAACAACAAAAATTGAAGGATAGAAACAGAAGAGTTTGGCGGAGGGGGTACGAAATACTCTTTAGAAATACTTATCATGTCATCGTTCGGTAGAAAACAAAAATGGTAACATAAAGCTTCTACACAATTTTTAAAGATTTGCCTTCCGAAACTGGGGCACTGGGGAGTATTCCAGAGAAACGTTTAAAATATAATTTCTAAGATAGTGACGGGGGGGGGGAAACCCCCAGTATTTATAAGAAAACTAATGCAATATTATAAAGATTTTATATAATTTTCCAACATTTAATGCATAAACACAAAAACTCTCAAATATTTCATAATTTCCCCCCTTATCCCCCCACCTTTGCGGTCTATTCAGTTTATTTCTATTAGAACTGAATTGAACAGTTTAGTACATCTGCTTGGCCGTTGCTATGGTGACTAAATTTGTATGGTTAAATAAAACAAAAAGTTAAAAAATAGAAAAACTCAAAGCTCAAACTAGAAGTCATTAGCAAGGTCGGGGGGGGGGATATGAAGACCCTCCATAAAAATTCAATAATATCAAAATTATTTTTTATAGATCATAGTAAAATTGTAAAAGAAGCATTTACGAACTTTATGACCTTTCAGTATTAAGTATTCTGGAAAATAAATTTTAAAACAACATAATTTGTAAGAGAAAGATCGGGATTTTTGGGGAGTGGGGGGAAGGAGATACTCAAACGATCTCATAAAGCTTCTGCATAATTTTTGAACATTTAATGTTCTTCCGCCCGGCGCTGAAACATTAGAAGGTGTTCCGTAATCCCCGACCCCCGGTTCTCGGTCCTTTTCGTTCTCTAGTAGATGAACTATGCTGGAGCTGGACCACTTTGACCAAAACATTTCTAAGTCTTAATTTAATTAATCAAATTCATTTGATAAAAAATGAAAACTGCTTGACCAATTCGTTCGGAAATTAAAATTTTTTTTTGAAAAGAAGAAATCTTTTTATTATGCTGTAAACAAGCAAGACAGCTGCGGATCGACATTGAAACTAATGAAGCTTCTAGTTTCAGGCCTCCGATATAACAGGAACCCCATAATTATAAATAATGAATGAATGCGCATTTTTATTGCCTTGAGTGACAGCCACCCAGTTGTTGGTGACTGTATAATTTTATCTTTTAGATAATTCATTACAATAAGCTGGGTAGCTGAGGCCTAGCGTCGCGAGACTGAAGTAAGATCAAAGATAATTGTTTGCATGCATACATTTCTCTGGTATTTGACGTTAAAAATGTTGAATGAAAATAACTTGAGGTCCTGGAGTTATAACATTAGGCAGCTCAGCGTGGGCTCGAGCCCACGTGTAAGCAACACCGACGAAAATCCTGCGACTTACATTTTATCGTAGAAAATGAATTTCCATGATTTTACAAAAACAATAAATTTTCTTTTTTGTTATCGAAGAGTTAACATTCTCAAGTGCTCGTTTTCTAAAGCTTACTATACACTTATAGTTTTTTTCTCTAAACTTGCTAAACTAATGGCTTTTTCTAGTGGATAAAACTTGGGATGAAATTTTTTACAAGTGGCAAGGTTATTGTACTAGCTAAGTGCTTATTATGAAGCCACTGTTATCGATAATGGCACAATCCTGTTGTACAATTGATGCAGATCATGCAGCATTATATTTTTTAAAATCGTCTCCGACACAAAAAAAAATTTAAATAATTTTCAAACGAGACTTGGCTCGTAAATTTTGGCTAACATAAGTTCGGGATTATTAAGCACACCAAAATGGAACATTAATAAAAATTTGTTTACGAAATTAAGTGGTTCGTATTTTTATAAAATTACTTTATATCGTTAATGGATTGTACGAGAACCAAACTGAACAAAAATGCTAATTTCGGCAATTTTAGAACTTAAGGCGGGGATGCAGTTGAATTCAATTGTTTTAAGTACGCCATCTAGTTTTCAGTGTTTTTAATATTAATTGAAAACCAAACGTAATAAAGTTGTACGTAACTATCGAGTGATATTATAGCAAACGGAACATTTTACGAGTTTTCGAAACATTGAGCACATCAAGTGCGATTGGAAAAACGAGATTGCTCACTAAAATGTCAATATTATATTAGGAAATGTATACAAAAATCAATCCGCTGATTAATTTATTTAGAAACTCGAAACCTGGGTACTAGGGTTCAAAATTAAATTGAGATTGGAAAAACAAGCCAAGTCAAAACGTCCGCTTATCTTTCATCAAAAGTTCCGTCCTGTCGACAGCTTTGTTAAAATCTTCACAATTTACTTTCACATTTATAAGTGACACTTTGGGTCGATTGGTAGGTTTTATCGTAAAATAAAAGACGGGAGCTTTTTTTTGGTTTCTCTAACAATTGTTTTTAAATTTGGTTGTTTCGAAGGAAAACAAATGCGGATTGCAAGTTTAACGTTATTTTGACGTTTATGCGTAACATGCACCACACCTTGGCGTTTTGCTATGTAGTTAATAAAAAAATGTCGGATTAAAATAAATGAGCGTGATGTTATTTTATTAATTTCATTATATGATATTGAAAAAAATGTGCGCTAATTAATTAAGCAATTTTTTCTTATCAGTGGCCTGATTATCCCGCGCAAATTCTGGAAGCTTTGCGTGCTTTAATTGATAGTCTTAATGCCGCGTTCCAGTAAATTTTAATAAAAACGGGATTTTCGTTAACCGATTACCAAAAAATCGCGCTTAATTGAAAAAATAAACAAACGACAATTATCAATTAACGTGTTTGGTACGCACGGGAGTATTTAATTAGTTTTGATTGGTAAAAATTAAATTACACGATTCCCATTATTCATAAGCAAACAAATAAATTTATTATGCGTAAAAATTCAAATGATGAAATTGTTTACTCTGTAAACAGGCAGAATAAACGTGGAAATGGCTGCGGCGTTTCCAAAAAAGTGAAATAAAAAATGTTAATGATAATATTCAATTATTCAACGCTTAATGATTTATTATGTGAATATCGATTGCCCAAACAACGCAACGTTAAAAGTCATTTACTCCTACAGGAGCAGGGGCACAATTTAGTTTTTACTTAAATCACGTTATAACTACGTAAAATTTGAAACACGTCCAGAATGTCTTGATTATAATTAGTGGTTGGTAACGATGGCTTTTGAGTGCCAGAAATTCCACGCTAAACTGTAAACTTGGCGTGCTTAAGAATTTCGTGTATTTCCCATGTCTACGGAAAATATGCAGGAAAAAGAAAAAGTAACGTCGATAGGTCACGATGGCAATACGTTAACATAATGAAAAATTGCGGACATAAATAGTAGTAGCAAGATAACCCTTCTCGCCGCCTCTCAAAAACTCTCCTGTTTGTACAATTACGTACCTACAAATTCTTGAACGCATGCACAAAGTATTTTAGCTTCCATTCAAAATTTTACGCTTGTTCGAGTTGTATTTCCTAAAATTAGTAACAGATGGTGCAATTCAGTGAGCACCGAAAACATCAAAACGTTGTCGCTATTTAAATAAGGATGCCAAACTAACGCGATTATATCCTTTAAGGATAACTTGAAATTTAATGGCATTTATTTCGGTTGAAAAATTTTCTACTGATTTAAGAAATTAAGTGATTTATTTTAAGCGAAATACTGAAATACGCATGTTGCCATTGTCAAAACATCCGTATGACGTCCTGTTTTCTTGGATTGTCCTTTGATTGGGAGTGGAAAAATAAATTTTTTACATTGGGATTAATGAGAGTGAAAGACATGAAGCCGGTTCAAATACTATAACATCCAAGATTATGTTGATGAACGATGAGCTTAGTGTCAAAGCTGAGGTGTCAATTGGATAAACTGACAGTGGCAAATCTGCATTGCAGAATCTAGTAGGTAGTTAGACTATGATTTCTCTTCCGAGTATTTTAAATGCTAATACCAGTTTTTTGTAAAATTAGTTAGCTACCAAATTTTACGGTCAAATACTATCATTTGGCATATTTTACAGGAAACGGGGTCCTGGCTGAACTAGCGGGAGGTCGTGGAAACTACAAAAAAGAAGGTTCGAGGTTAAATAAAAAAATTAACATTTTTGGAATTTTTATGCTCAAGTGAATTTAATTTGTTACATTGTTAAGCCCCCCCCCCCATAGACCATAGTTCCCAATTGAAATTAAACAATCAAAATTTGATAAGCGTACATGCAGCATAAAATAAAAAGGTGAATTATCCAAAAGATTTGTTGGTTCTGGTGAATTTTACATTCCCCTAAGCTTAAGAAAAATAAGGATGGACTTCTATTTCCCCACAGCTAAATGGTACCCCAGACCCCCGGATTAAAAAAATCTATGCAAAGTTCTCTTGTACCTTTATCATATTATTAAAGTCATGCTTTCTAGGCTTATTGACAATGCTAGGCCTATATATTTTTTTTAGTTAAGTGTATGATTCTGAATACGTTTTTTATCAGTTGTTCTTCAAAACCCCCCGAATGGTCCATCCCCCGAACCCATCGTATTAATTCAATATATTTTTGATTATCTTGGTTACTTAGAAATGAAATATATAACCGAAGGTCGCAGTGGCGTGTTTGAAAAATGCCTATAGAGGGAAACTAAATAATTTTCAGAACTTCGTTAATCTATTCATACGCGTCAGTCGTAAAGAGATAACTGACATATTCAAAACAATAAAATTCAAAACTCATTTCAAACTCAAACTTATATAAATTTTAAAACCGCTTGGTAAACATTATTTCTATCACGGAGGGTTTCAGGGATACAATTCGAGTTATCCTTAGAGAGGATTGCCCCCTTCCCTTCCCTTAAATACGCCACTGCAAGAACGAATTTTTATCTTTCCCGAAGAAAAACATTTTCACAAACCGTAAGTGCATACTTTGCAGAATAAAACCGAGTACGGCACTTGATGAGAAGTTTACACCCCATTCCCAACAACTCAGTATGAACAAGTTTCTGCTGCGTGTTTTTTTTTAATTTTTATTCCTATTTACCATTTTGAATTTATTAGATCAAAGCAAAGTTTCAAATAATTTTAAACTTGCATTAAGCTTAAAACATTTAGTATTCTCTGAGCCTCGGTGGCGGCCACCCCCCGTACCTGGCATTTCTATTTTTTAGTTAAAAAAAAACACTTAAATGACGACGAATAGCATAAAGTAGCATTCACAACTTTAAATTTATGTAACAAAATCAGAAAGTTAGAAATTACTGTTTTAGATACTGGGGGGTTTGAAGGATATCTTCCCACCCCAGTAATACTCAAATTTGGTTCCAAATCTCCAGTATCGGATGGCATATTCTATGTTGCTTCTTCATTAATCATTTAATACGCAAATCCATAATTACTTAAATATATCCATTACAATTTGAACATGGCTGAGGGGGTATGAAATACTCTCCGGACCCCCGGTCTTTATAGCTATATTTTTCAAAGAAAAAACATTTTAGATCACCAAAGCAACAACCAAGCGAATTTTCCGAAATATTCAATCCACTTTTGATAAATTATAAAATGCACACACCGGTGGTCGGTATAAAAGGGGGGGGAGGTATGCAATATCCCCTAACCATACTGAAATTGTGTCGCAGTGTCCCGATATCGAATGAAATCTTCTAGATTGTTTTACAATGTTTCTTTATTAATCACTTAATACCCCAAGTCACAGATATGCAAATATATCTATTACAATTTAAGTATAACCAAAGGGGTTTACCCCCTTAGACAACCCGCTCTTTGAAAGTATGTTTTTAGAAGAAGAAAAATATTTCACGTCACATAGCAACATGTAAGTGAATATGCCGAAATATTCAATTCAGTTCTGATAAAAAATAATAAAATGCACAGACCGGGGGGGGGGGTCTAAGGGGTTTTAGTGTGGAACACCTCCAGTACGTTAGCATTTAAAGACAGAACATTAAATGTTTTAAAAATTAGGTAGAATTTTTAGATACAGCTGTACTTTTTTGGGAACTAATATATTACTGCGGATAATAATTCATACCTACCCCTCAGACCCCCAATCAGTAACGTGCATTATGTTTTGTCTTAAAACATTTTTCTATTAATCATTTAATAATTAAGGCTATAAGTTCACAAACTTTTCTGTTACGATTAACGTAACGTACAGTTACGGTGTATCAACCACAATACTGGTGCACTGGAGGGTGTTCCACACCCCCCAGACCCCCCGGTTTAAAACTGTTTTCCGTAGAAGTAATATATTATAACAGGTCACCATAGCAGCGAAGCTAACATACTGAAATCTTTAATTTACTTTTTTTAAAAAATAAAATTTATAAATCAGGGGGTCTGAGGGGTGTGAAACACCCTCCACTGCACCAGTGTCTAAAGGCCCAACATTAAATGTTTTAAAAATTATGTAAAAATTTTTGAATACTGCTGTACTTTTCTTGGGAACGATAAGATATTACTGGGGATTATAATTTGTGCCCTCTGCCCCCCAGACCCCCCGATAAATAATGTGCATTTTGTATTGTTTCAAAACATTAATTTCTCTATTAATAATTTAATAGCGAAAGCTATAAGTTCACAAACGCGTCTGTTACAATTTAAAAGTACCTGGGCGGTAGTCCAAATTCCCCCCCCCCCCTACACATCTGTCGGTATTGAAAACTACGTTTTCAAAAGAAGTAAAATATGTCGCGACACCACATCAATGACCAAGCTAATAGGTATGCTGAAATCTTCAATTTATCTTTAATAAAAAATTAAATTTTTAAACCGGGGGGTCTGGGGTGTGGAACACCCTCCAGTGCACCAGTATCTGAAGACAAAGATTACATATTTTAAAAATTATTTAGAAGTTTTTATATGCTCCTATACTTTTCTTGAGAACAATAAGATATTACTGAGAATAATATTTCATGCCCTCCCCTCCGACTCCCAATTAATAACGTACATTTATTAATTTGTATTGTTTTAAAATAAATTTCTATTAATCATTTAATAGTGAAGGCTATAAGTTCACAAACTTTTTTGTTACGATTAACGTAACGTACAGTTATCGTGTATCAACCACAGTACTGGTGCACTGGAGGGTGTTCCACACCCCCCAGACCCCCCGGTTTAAAACTGTTTTCCGAAGAAATAATATATGACACGTCACCATAGCAGCGGCCAAGCTAACATACTGAAATCTTCAATTTACATTAAATAAAAATAAAATTTACAAACCGGGGGGTCTGGGGGGTGTGGAACACCCTCCAGTGCACCAGTATCTGAAGACAAAACATTACAATATTTTAAAAATTATATAGATGATGTATATATTTTTTGAGACCAATAAAAAATTACTGAGGATAATAATTCATACCCCTCCTTCAGACCCTCGATCAATAACGTACATTTATTTTGTATTGTTTTAAAATATTTTTTATTAATCATTTAATAGTGAAAGAAATCATTTAATAGTAAAAATTACATAAAAGTTTTTTAATACCGCTGTACTTTCCTTGAGAAAAATAAGATAATACTAGGGATAATAATTCATACCCCCTCCCCCAATCAATAACGTGCATTTTGTATTGTTTTAAAATATTCTTCTATTAATCATTTAATAGCGAAGGCTATAAGTTCACAAACTTTTTATTAAATTTTAATATTAAAATAAGAAGTAAAATATATTTCGTCACCATAGCAACGGTCAAGCTAATAATATGCTGAAATTTTCAATTTACTATTTATAAAAATGAAAAATTTGCAAACCGGGGGGTCTGGGGGGTGTGGAACACCCTCCAGTGCACCAGCACAATATGAAGGCAGAACATTAAATATTTTAAAAATTATATAATTTTTTTTTAAATACTCCAGAAGGTTTCTCGAGAACGATGAGATATTACTGGAAATAATTTTATATCTCTCCCCCCAAAACCCCCGATTACTAACCCCGCAGCGATTACTCCCCAGCGTTATTGAATATTCTTCAGTTCTCCAAAATCGGATGATATTGCAGATATGTGCAAAAGCTTTATGATATATTGCTTAGTTTTCTTTTAAATTCTTATACCCTTGTATATATTGCTATGTATTTCAATTAGAAATTTTTTATCATTTTGTATTTTTGTAATTTTGTTTTTAAATATTTAAGCTATTTAAAATTACGAGTTGCACCCTTAAAGTTAGTAGTTAGTTGGTTATTAAATGAAGCATTCGGTTCAAACTTGTATAAAAGGGGTGGGGGGTAGATATGGAATATCCAAATTCCCCATATAAATCCGCTCTTGAGCGGTAAATCACCAAGGTAAGTTAGATGTTAAAGTTGCAGTTGAAATTGAGAAATCTTATTTTTTTTTGGAGAATATTGGAGTATTTTTTTCCGACGTTCTTAAATTGATTCAAAATTTAAGAATGCCTTACTTAACTGTCATTGCAGAAAGCAATCAGTAAATTAAGAATGTTTTGTTTGAATTTAAGAACGTTGCCATGATTGGGTCGATTTCAAGGCGGGTAAGAAAGTGTTCAGTGTACCAGAACTCTTAAATCTAGTTTCAAGAAACCTAAACTACAGCCTCTGCCGGCCCGGCGCCGCAGGTGATTATTTCAAAATCTCAATTTTTCATTTTCAAAAATCCAAATTCGAAAGATTTCAATCTAAACTATGGGGTAGTGTACCTAACTCTATTTAACTAATGGCGATTTATGTTATCGTTTATGTTTGGTACTAAAAATGTAAAACATAAAACCAAGCAGCGAGAAATCCATCAAATCAAGTTTACCTACAGCTATTGCTTACACACTTAAAATTTTCACGATACGATTGTTATGTTTGCCATAGGTAAATTTTTTTAATTTATGTTTTGCAATGCAATGTAATGTTATTATGTTAAAAGCTTCCAATATTACGAGCACCAAAAATACATTATTTGTTTGTAACATAAATTCTTTTGAATAATAAATTGTAGTGCACAGTGCATGTAATATTTTATCCATTTGATAGATTTTTCAGCGAACACAAGGAAATCCTACAATGTAGGTTCCTATAGTTCGATCCAGCTTACAAAATGCAATCTTAGGCGACCAATCAGAAACAAGAAAACAATTGCAGTTTTATTCCCGCTAACCACGCCTAATTTAAAAAAAACTTTTTAAATCAAAAATATTTAATATTAAGCAACCATTAAGAATTTAAATTTTTATATTCCTTGGTGATATTAAAAGTTTCCAAAAAGCTAAACTTCTAATTGCTACTTGAAATGTTAAACAAATTGACTAAGTTTGTGTATTTCTCATTATTTATCGAAACGAAAGAATGTTGCTTTTGGGGGATTAGTTTGATAATGTTGCTAATTTGACGTGAAGAGGACGTAATACCCAAATTAAAACAAAAGTTTACACAATAATATATGCAGCTCGTTCAAGCTTCCCAAAATGATTTTGAATAAATTTATTCGTTCTTTCGATTTGTAAATTTTTTTGCCCAGTAAAAGTTGGGCGTGCGTGACTATAATTATTGTTTTACTCAATGAACTGCTCTTGGAAAAACAAAAAAATGTTTTGTATTTCTGATTGGTCGGGCATCTTTCCCGCCTTTCAGTTACAGTTATTTCAACTTCATGCAAATTTCTAATTAAATTATTCTAATTAAACTACATAATTATGATTAACATTTTTAAACGCGCGTCGTTATTATATTCCGTAGCAGAATTAAGATTGTTCAGATTTTTCAAATGAATGAATTTGACCTTTGAGAATACAATCGAAAATAATTTGACATCTGTCAAAATAGGCATTTATTTAATTTGAACCAATCACGGCGCGGTTATTAGAAATATCAGTGCTGTTCTGCCAATCACCTCCTGATTTCCAAAAATACTCAATTTTGTTTCATTAAAAACAGTTTAAAGTCCACTGTCGTGGCACACTTGGAAATATAACTAAAAGTTCCGTATCATTCACTCGCCATTGTGCACAAAAACTTGATTATGGAAGTTTTGTGGCAGATAAATTGAATGTTTGTGTAATATAGAAATCAACTACGGTTCATTGAACAGAAAAGTTATCAAACTCGATCGAAATGCAACGTCAAAGTTGATAAAAGTGTAAATGATTCCAAATGAGATCCAAATTGAGTTTGTCGCACTTTTTAAATAATGGCGCCGAACTTAATTTCATGTTAAAAATAATTTAAACTTTAAATGAAGTTGTATTGAATTATTTGCAATATAAAAAAGACAACCGACCAATGCGGGAAAATGTCGTTGGCAGAAGATAAGCTGCAAAAATATAAAAGGAAACGTCGGCGATGACTCTGATAGGGTGAGAGCATCAGCAACAAAATATCATTAAAAGTTATTGGAGATGTTGTAAATATTTTAAAATAATATACGGATAATCATATCTATTAAATTTTAAAAATACAGAGTGGGGCAGAAAATGTGATTTTGATAAATTGGAGACAAGTCAAAATTAGCGCCCAACGTGGGGCTCAATCAGTCATTATAACCTCTCAACACTTCAATATACATATTGTAATTTGTACTAACAAGAGGAGGGGGGGATTACCATTACATAATTCTTTAATATGCTCTTTTCTATGCAAGTTTTTAAATAAGAAAAATATAAATCTTACTAATCCGGGATCGAACCCGGTATTTTGGCATTAGTAACAAACCGCTAAACTTTAGTCGTTTCTTGATACAATGTAGAACAATTACAAAAACGCTCGAATTAAGCATAAAACAATAAATTCTAAAACTTTTATTCGATTGGACAATGTAAATATATTTTTCAGGATTTTACTGAAAAACCATTAATAATTTACTCTATTAAAATTATCTTTATTACAGTTATTAATAAGCGTTTTATGAATACTCGTCGTGCGAAGCATTACAAATCCACGTTTTATTTAATTTTTAAGTACTAAAAGATATCTCCGCAATACAAAAAGGGCCGTTCTATGTTAAATTTTTTTGTTTTATAAAAGTTTCATTTGCGCTGCTCACTTTTTTTACACAATGTATCCTTTTTATCTCGTACGTGGAGGGAGAAAGAAGGCACAATACAGTGCAAACTCGAAAACTTGTAGGTACAAAAACTTTACTGTGCTTTGAATAGCTTCTACGCCTGAAACTGTATTTATTATATTAAATACATGTCTATCTGGGTAGTTCACAACATCCATACCCTTAAACTGCTTTACGTTATATGAATTTCCCCTAATAACTACCTACGAGCCTTGAACCTATAAGACATTAAACACCAGTCTGGCTGCCCGACAACCCCTTAAGACTAAATTATGTACACCTAAATTACACTCTCGCGAATTTCACACTTTGCGAAGAGAAAACGGGTGGCAAATAAACCTTAAAATCTGTAATTTTTTAAGGAGTTCTAAGAAATTTGTAAGGGGGGGGAGCATGAAGTTACTCGCTACGCTACGCTTAAACCTTTAAAACCAGATACATTGCTATTTAAAAAAAAATCGACACAAAATGCCTAGTGTGTTCTGACAGAAAACAAGAGATGCAATATCGCTTATTTTTACATTTACACATAAACAAAGTGAAAGCCGTTTACACGTTGTCATGGCTACGAACAATACGTCATGATTATTATAAATTTTCTGGTAACATTTAATTTAATAACATTTAATCGAGATTGATTTGCATTTGACTAATCGACGAGCTCCAATTGCCTAAGTAGTATTTAAATTTCATACCCCCCAAACCCCCCGGTCCATGCAGAGTATATTTTTCAATAGTAAATTCTGCATTTTAACATATCAGAACCTTACATATTTACTTAGAATAAATCGCAATGAGAAATAATAATTAGAAAAAGTAATCTCAAATCTATACAAACTGGGGGGCCTGGGGGGATAGATTATTCCCCGTATAATATCACATCCTACCCTAGAAAGTAAAGCGGTATAATAAAGCTTTTGTATAATTTTTAAGTATTAATATTGTGCTTCCAATTATCGTGGCGCTGGAGGGTATTCCATACCCCCAGACCCCCGGTCCATGCAGATTATATTTTTCAATAGTAAATTCTGTATTTTAACATATCATGACCTTACGTATTTACTTAGAATAAGTCACCATGAGAAATAATAATTAAAAAAAGTAATCTAAAACCTGTGCAGACGAGGGCTAAGGGGGATAAATTATTCCTCGTATAATATAACATCCTGCACAAAAAAGTAAATCGGTATCATAAAGCTTTTGCATAACTTTTAAGTATTAATGTTGTGTCGCCCATTATTGTACCGCTGGAGGGTATTCCATACCCCCCAGACCCCCCGGTTCAAACATATTATATTTGTCAATAGTAAATTCTAAATTTTAACATATCAGGACCTTACATATTTACTTAGAATAAGTCGCTATGAGAAATAATAATTAGAAAAAGTAATCTCAAATCTACACAAACTGGGGGGCCTGGGGGGATAGATTATTCCCCGTGTAATATCACATTCTGCCCAAGAAAGTAAAGCGGTATCATAAAGCTTTTGCATAATTTTTAAGTATTAATTTTGTGCCTCCCATTATTGTAGCGCTGGAGGGTATTCCATACCCCCCAGACCCCCCGGTCCATGGAGATTATATTTTTAAATGGTAAATTCTAAATTTTAGCAAATCATGACCTTACGTATTTACTTAGAATAAGTCACCATGAGAAATAATAACCAGAAAAGGTCATTTCTAAGGGCGATTGTAGACTGCACCGATGGTCAAAGGTCGTCCTAATCGACATGGATTCAGGGCGTATGTAGATGCTACCGATGGTGAAAATTAATCCTTTTTGGGTTCTGACCGACGGTCATATGTAGATACGATGGAATTAACTGGATTATAGAGCATTAGTAGGGTACAATGAACAGATTACATAAGTAAAGCTCCTTGGAGCACCTATTTATAATAATAAAACAATATAAAAATCAAAAACAGCATAAATTTTCGAAATTAATATTTTATTGAACACTATAAGTAGTAAAAACATAACTTCGCAAACATGTAACCTAAAAAATTGATTTAACTAAATCAAAACCAGCGTTAATCATTAATGTGGCAATAATGATTGCAAACACTTTGTATAAATAAAATTCTCGAAATGGATTTGTTGGAATACAAGTCGATGAAATGTTGCAATTTGGCTTGTTTCTTAACTGTATCGCTATTACTCACCTTAGCCGTGCCGATGCTGTTGATGCTGATGTATGTTTTAATTTGCATCACTTTCAGTTTGTCCAAAAATGTGTAAAGCGATGGGTGGGTGCTATAAAATTGTGATTGGGGCCGCTTTCAGTGAGGATTTAATAGCAATAATGCCACAAGATGCACGATTGGACATTATTCGGACTACATCTTTAAAAATTATATCGACGCTGATTCACTTTTTCCACCTACGCTTTGGGCAGCAGCCTCGGCAAGTATGTGCCGAACAACAAATGCTTGTGAATCATTTCATAATGTATTCCAATCACAATTTTATAGCACCCACCCATCGCTTTACACATTTTTGGACAAACTGAAAGTGATGCAAATTAAAACATACATCAGCATCAACAGCATCGGCACGGCTAAGGTAAGTAATAGCGATACAGTTAAGAAACAAGCCAAATTGCAACATTTCATCGACTTGTATTCCAACAAATCCATTTCGAGAATTTTATTTATACAAAGTATTTGCAATCATTATTGCCACATTAATGATTAACGCTGGTTTTGATTTAGTTAAATCAATTTTTTAGGTTACATGTTTGCGAAGTTATGTTTTTACTACTTATAGTGTTCAATAAAATATTAATTTCGGAAATTTATGCTGTTTTTGATTTTTTATATTGTTTTATTATTATAAATAGGCTGCTCCAAGGAGCTTTACTTATGTAATCTGTTCATTGTACTCCTACTAATGCTCTATAATCCAGTTAATTCCATCGGTGCAATCTACATATGACCGTCGGTCAGAACCCAAAAAAAAAGGATTAATTTTTCACCATCGGTCCATCTACATACGTCCATTTCTAACCTATACAAATTGGGGGCCTGGGAGATAGATTATTCTCCGTATAATATGGCATCCTACCCAAGAAAGTAAAGCGGTATAACAAAGCTTTTGCATAATTTTTAAGTATTAATGTTGTGCCTCCCATTATTGTAGCGCTGGAGGGTATTCCATACCCCAGACCCACCGGTCTATGCAGATTATATTTTAAATACTAAATTCTGAATTTTAGCATATTATCATGACCTTAGTATTTACTTAGAATAAGTCACAATGAGAAATAATAATTAAAAAAAGTAATCTAAAACCTGTGCAGACGGGAGGGGGGATAGATAATGCCCAAGAAAATATAGCAGTATCATAAAGCTTTTTTATAATTTTTAAGTATTAATGTTGTGCCTTCTATTATCGTGGTGCTGGAGGGTATTCCATACCCCCCAGACCCCCAGTCCACTCAGATTATATTTTCAATAGTAAATTCTGAATTTTAATATATCAGGACCTTAGGAATTTACTTAGAATAAGTCACCATGAGAAATAATAATTAGAAAAAGTAATCTCAAATCTACACAAACTGGGGGGCCTGGGGGGATAGATTATTCCCCGTGTAATATCACATTCTGACCAAGAAAATAAAGCGGTATCATAAAGCTTTTGCATAATTTTTAAGTGTTAATTATGTGCCTCCCATTATTGTAGCGCTGGAGGGTATTCCATACCCCCCAGACCCCCGGTCTATGCAGATTATATTTTTAATAGTAAATTCTGCATTTTAACATATCAGGACCTTACATATTTACTTAGAATAAGTCGCAATAAGAAATAATAATTAGAAAAAGTAATCTCAAATCTATACAAACTGGGGACTGTGGGGTCTGGGGATAGATTATTTCCGTATAATATCACATCCTGCCCAAGAAAATATAGCAGTATCATAAAGCTTTCTCATAATTTTAAGTATTAATGTTGTGCCTACTATCATTGTGGCACTGGAGGTATTCCATACCCCCAGACCCCCAGTCTTGGAGATTATATTTTTAATAGTAAATTCTGAATTTTAATATATCAGGACCTTAGGAATTTACTTAGAATAAATCACCATGAGAAATAATAATTAGAAAAGTAATCTCAAATCTATACAAACTGGGGGCCTGGGGATAGATTATTTCCGTATAATATCACATCCTGCCCAAAAAATAAAGCGGTATCATAAAGCTTTTGAATAATTTTCTAAGTATTAATTTTATGCCTCCCATTATCGTGGCGCTGGAGGTATTCCATACCCCCAGACCCCCGTCCATGCAGATTAAATTTTTAAATAGTAAATTCTGCATTTTAACATATCAGGACCTTAGGTAATTTACTTAGAATAAGTCGCAATGAGAAATAATAATTAGAAAAAGTAATCTCAAATCTATACAAACTGGGGGACTGTGGGGTCTGGGGATAGATTATTTCCCGTATAATATCACATCCTGCCCAAGAAATAATTAGCAGTATCATAAACTTTTCCATAATTTATAAGTATTAATGTTGTGCCACTATCATTGTGGCCTGGAGGTATTCCATACCCCAGACCCCCGGTTCATGGAGATTATATTTTTAATAGTAAATTTGAATTTTAATATATCAGGACCTTAGGAATTTACTTAGAATAAATCTACCATGAGAAATAATAAATTAGAAAAGTAATCTCAAATCTATACAAACTGGGGGCCTGGGGGATAGATTATTTCCCGTATAATATCCATCCTGCCCAAAAATAAAGCGGTATCATAAAGCTTTTGCATAATTTTTAAGTGTTAATTATGTGCCTCCCATTATTGTACCGCTGGAGGGTATTCCATACCCCAGACCCACCGGTCTTGAGATTATATTTTTCAATAGTAAATTCTGAATTTTAATATATCAGGACCTTAGGAATTTACTTAGAATAAGTCCAATGAGAAATAATAATTAGAAAAGTAATCTCAAATCTATACAATTATGGGGACTATGGGGCCTGGGGATAAATCTATTTCCGTATAGATATATTCTCATGTCAATTTGAATTTAACACATATCATAAAGCTTATGCATAATTTTTGAAGTATGTAATTATGTGCCTCCCATTATTGTAGCGTGGAGAGTTTCCATCCGACCCCCGGTTATGCAGATTACATTTTCAATGTAAATTTGATTTAACATATCAGGACCATACGTATTAAGTTAGAATAAGTCTAAATAAGAAATAATAAATAAAAAGTAATCTCAAACCTATGCAGCCCGGAATGTTTGCGGATATGGAATATTGTGACACTGGAGTTACTCCATTGGCCCCCCGGTTTATGCAGATTATATTTTTCAATGTTAAATTTTGAATTTTAATATATTGGGAGCTTACGTATTTACTTCGAATGAATCTCAATAAGAAATAACAATTAGAGAAAGTATGTTCTTCAAACCTGTACGAACCGGGGGGTCTGGGGGGTGTGGAACACCTTCCAGTGCACCAGTACTGTGGTTGATACCATTATTTCCAAGAAAATTAAAGCGATATCATAAAGCTTTGCGTAATTTTTGAACATTTATTATTGTACTTTCCACTATTGTGGCATTGGGCCCCCCCATCACCGGTCTACAGATATATTTTTCGATGGTAAATTCTGAATTTTAACACATAATCAAAACCTTACCGAGAATTTATGACGTATGGAAAATTATATCGCCGGGGAGATACGTATAGAATACGTATTTCATTGGCCCCCTTCTGGTGTATGTAGATTATTTTTCAATGGTAAATTTTGAATTTTAATACATCAAAACCATACGTATTTACTTAGAATAAGTCTCAATAGAAAATAATAATTAAAAAAAGTATTATATCTCAAACCTGTGGAGACTGGGGAGCCTGCGGGGATGGAATAACCCCGCATAATTAGACATCATGATGCTGAAGAAAAGTAAAGCAGTATTATAATGCTTTTGCATAATTTTTAAGTATTAATGTTGTGCGTTCCAATATCATCGCAGTGAGAGGTATCCCATACCTTCTCCATATCTCCCAGACCCTGATCTATGTTGATTTAAATTTTGCACTAGCAAATTTTGAATTTTATTAGGGGGTTACATATTTACTTCGAATGGGTGCAAATAGGAAATAATAATTTAAGAAAAATACCTCTCAAATCTATACAGACCGGTGAGTTTGTGAGGTATCGTAGCGAAGGAGGGTATTTTATCTCCCCCCAACCCCCCAGTCTACGCAGATTATATTTTTCAATGGTGAATTCTGAATTTTAACATAGAGGACCGTACGTATTTACTTGGAATGGGTCAATTAGAGAAAGTATGTACCTCAAACCTGTACGAATCGGGGGGTCTGGGGAGTATGGAATACCCCCAAGAAAGTACATCTTTAGCATAATTTTTGAACATTTAATATTGTACTTCTCAATATTGGGGCAGGGGAGTACTCCCCCGATTCTCAGTATAGCAGAGTATATTTTCCGATGGTAAATTTTGAATTTTACATTTCAAAACCTTACGTATTTACTTTGAATGAGTCTAAATAAAAATAATAATTAAAGAGATTATGTATACCAAACCTGTACAAACCGGTGGGACTAGGGGTATCAAATATCCCTTTTCCATAAAATAAATTCATTGCAGAAAAACAAATTAGCCGTAAGACTACGGTTCATGCGAATTAAGAAGATTAAAATTGAAACTAAATTGGTCCATAGCAATATATTTAATGTTCAGCTTCCCGCTACTGGTGCACTGAAGGATATTCTATACCCCCCAAACGCCCCGGTCTGTACAGATAATTTTTATCAAAAATAAATTACAGATCTCTTTATAGAAAAACTTTTCAAAGCAATGTACAACATGTATATTGGGATACCAACAACGAAAGACGGTAAATATTGCAGAATTTTTAAACCCAGTATAACACATAACAGGAGAGGGGGGAAACTGGGGATCGGAATACTCCCGTCGTCAATAAAACTAAAGTTTTGTATAAAATTTTTCTACATTTCATGTTGTTCCTCCAAAACTCGTGCACTGGCACTGTATCCAGATTCCCCCATCCGTCTATGCCGGTTATGGTTTTCAATATAGTAAATTCTAAATTTCAGCGTATGAGAAATAAAGAAGTAATAATAATTAGAGAAAGTTCACATCTCAAAATTGTACCGATCGAGGGTCTGGGGGATATGGAATACCCTCCAGCCACACAAGCCAGATATTGGACAACAACGTCAAAAATTCAAGTTTATCACTCCTTTGCATTGACGTCCAAGCAATTATGCATCAATGGGAATTATTATCTTTCATAAGCTAAACTAATTTCCCTCTCACCAAAAGAAACCTCGCTACTGCACTGCAAAATATTTTGGTTCACACTTCAAATATTTATATAATATGCTTCATATACTTTTCGGAAAGAAATCGTAAGTTTGTTAAAAATATTTATCAAAAAGGGATTGTGGGTGTGCACTTAATTTTTTAAGAATCATTCATGGTCCATCAAATTATGCATCAATTGGGAATTATTATCTTTCTAGGGAGAAAAGTCATAAACTAAAAATCTTCCCTCCCCCCACCAAAAGAAACCACGCTACTGCACTGCAAAAATATTCCTTTAAGTGCGGCTTTTACCGCATAACTTTGACAAACACTATTTTATATAATATGCTTTATAAACTTTTCGGGAAAAATCGTAAGTTTGTTAAAAATATTTACCAAGAAAGGGGTTGTGGGTGTGCACTTAATTTTTTTTAAGAATCAATTAATATAAATTAATGATAATTGAACCTATGCAAAAGGTCATTTCTTGTCACTTCAAAATATTTCAGCATAATCACGACTTAATTAAATTATTACCTTTGCAAAGGAGTTATTTTAACGCAGAATCCCGCAGTAGAATGGCGAATCACATTTGACTACAAAGTAAATCACTAATTTAGATAATTGAAGATAAAAAGCATCCTGCGTATCCTAGAGGCCTTAAAAATTAATACACAAATAATTTACGGCTTTGTATCTAATTCGCCAGGCTGAACAATTTCAAAATGTTGTAGCGCCATCTGTGGTGTACAACAGGAATTATAAACTTTTTTTTACTTTTAATTGTGTTCGAAACGAGCCATTCGTTAAAACATTAAAAAGAATGTAAAGTAAGAAATGATAGAACATAAAACGATGCATTTTAAACTTAAATTGTGCAATAAAACCAAAAAATCTCGTCGAATTTCCCGATGAAAAAAGTATTCATGACGTCGTTTGCTCCGTTGAAAATCTCTCAACTTAATAAAATAAAAAATTAACACGCTTAACGAAATAAATTTAAGTTTTTAGAACGATTTTTAACGCGTCTACCGAGGCTTTTATGATTTTCATGTTCGAATTGCGGTTGTGAATCTCTCGAGCTCATAAAAGTAAAATGCAAATTAACCGCCATGCCATCACAAAAAGGTAAATAAAAGTGTGAAGCGTTTATGTTTGCGGTTTTATATTTACCTAGTAAGCCGCATTTAATTGTTGTACTAACAAAAAATCTCAAATTACAAATCAGATATACGCGCAATTTAGCCCGAAACTTGAAAAGCTGGAAATTGACCCTTAACAAGTCCCCGAGAGCTGTTTAGGAAAAATAAAGGCGACGACGTGAGAATTTAAATAATGCGAAACAATAACAACAACAAAATTATAAAATATCTTGCGACCAGCGGATTTAAATAAAAGAACACGTTCAGCAAAATTGTATAAATTTGTAAGGCAAAAGAAAATTCATAATATTATATATTTTCGTATAAATTTCTCCATTTTTTATTCCGCTCGTGTATAATATATAAAATTTTAGGACGTTTGTCAAAATTTATATGTTGAATTTTGGTGTTCTTAATTTTTAAGTTGATTTGCTTTGACGTCGGGTCACCGATGCTTTTAAAATATTGAAATTCGATTTTGGAATTGACGAAAGTGTACACTCGGGAGAATCCCGCACAAAAAACACATGAATTGTTGAATTAAACTAAAAACCATGAAATCTTTTCGTTTAATAGTTTAACTACTGTGTGTCTGATGAAGTGTGTCAAAATTTAGATTTTCAAATTAGAGTTTTTCGTAAAATTAAGTTAACTAAGTGAAATTGATAATATAATTTGAATTTGGATAGTTAAAATAATCAAGTAGATCTGTAATATTCAAAAATTAAATTCATTAATATTTCACAAAAACAAGAAAAATTAAAGGAAGTTTTGTCGCATTTATATTTAAGTACGAATGCTGAAAAAGCAGTCAAATTCCCATTTCAATTAAATTATAAAAATAATTTCGACTGTATACGATAGTTAGTACCGCACAATTCATAACTTGTTAAATTGTATTTAGTAAAAACAGAACTTAAAAAATTTTGGTCAAATTCACCAATGAAAACGTTTCAAAGTTAAAATTACTAAAGAAAAACGGAAAGTTACGTTATATTTGCTAAGATAATTCCGTAACATGACAACATTACATAATCACATTGTTAAATTGGTAATTTAAGTTAAAAACAGAAATATGTCGTTGCTTAGCAAAGAACGGGAACTTTAGGTCAAATTCACCAGATGAAAAGCGTTTCAAAGTTAAAATTACTAAAGAAAAACGGAAAGTTACGTTATATTTGCTAAGATAATTCTGTAAAATGACAACATTACATAATCACATTGTTAAATTGGTAATTTATAGTTAAAAACAAAAAAATGTCGTTGCTTAGCAAAGAACGCGAAGTTTAGGTCAAATTTACCAAATGAAAAGCGTTTCAAAGTTAAAATTACTAAAGAAAAACGGAAAGTTACGTTATATTTGCTAAGATAATTCTGTAAAAAGACAACATTACATAATCACATTGTTAAATTGGTAATTTATAGTTAAAAACAAAAAAATGTCGTTGCTTAGCAAAGAACGCGAAGTTTAGGTCAAATTTACCAGATGAAAACGTTTCAAAGTTAAAATTACTAAAGAAAAACGGAAAGTTACGTTATATTTGCTAAGATAATTCTGTAACATGACAACATTACATAATCACATTGTTAAATTGGTAATTTAAGGTTAAAAAAGAAATATGTCGTTGCTTAGCAAAGAACGGAATTTAGGTAAATTACCAGATGAAAAGCGTTTCAAAGTTAAAATTACTAAAGAAAAACGGAAAGTTACGTTATATTTGCTAAGATAATTCTGTAAAATGACAACATTACATAATCACATTGTTAAATTGGTAATTTAAAGTTAACAACAGAAATATGTCGTTGCTTAGCAAAGAACGGAACTTTAGGTTAAAATCACCAGATGAAAAGCTGTTTCAAAGTTAAAATTACTAAAGAAAAACGGAAAGTTACGTTATATTTGCTAAGATAATTCTGTAAAATGACAACATTACATAATCACATTGTTAAATTGGTAATTTAAGTTAACAACAAAAATATGTCGTTGCTTAGCAAAGAACGGAACTTTAGGTTAAAATCACCAGATGAAAAGCGTTTCAAAGTTAAAATTACTAAAGAAAAACGGAAAGTTACGTTATATTTGCTAAGATAATTCTGTAAAATGACAACATCACATAATCACAATGTTAAATTGGTAATTTATAGTTAAAAACAAAAAAATGTCGTTGCTTAGCAAAGAAGAAACTTTAGGTCAAAGTCACCAGATGAAAAGCGTTTCAAAGTAAAATTACTAAAGAAAAGTGAAAAGTTCCGTTATATTTGCTAAGATAATTCTGTAAAATCACAACATTACATAATCACATTGTTAAATTGGTATTTTATAGTAAAAAACAAAAAAATGTCGTTGCTTAGCAAAGAACACGAAGTTTAGGTCAAATTTACCAAATGAAAAGCGTTTTAAAGTTAAAATTACTAAATAAAAGTGAAAAGCTCCGTTATATTTGCTAAGATAATTCTGTAAAATGACAACATTACATAATCACATTGTTAAATTGGTAATTTATAGTTAAAAACAAAAAAATGTCGTTGCTTAGCAAAGAACGCGAAGTTTAGGTCAAATTTACCAAATGAAAAGCGTTTCAAAGTTATAATAACAATTGAAAAACGGAAAGTTACGTTATATTTGCTAAGATAATTCTGTAAAATGACAAAATTACATAATCACATTGTTAAATTGGTAATTTATAGTTAAAAAAAAAAATGGCGTTGCTTAGCAAACAACGCGAAGTTTAGGTCAAATTCACCAGATGAATTGCGTTTCAAAGTTAAAATTACTAAATAAAAACGGAAACTTCTGTTATATTTGCTAAGATAATTCCTTAATAAGACAACATTACATAACCACATTGTTAAATTGGTAATTTATAGTTAAAAACAAAAAAATGCCGTTGCTTAGCAAAGAACGCAAAGTTTAGGTCAAATTTACCAAATGAAAAGCGTTTCAAAATTAAAATTACTAAAGAAAAACGGAAAGTTACGTTATATTTGCTAAGATAATTCCGTAACAAGACAACATTACATAATCACATTGTTAAATTGGTAATTTATAGTTAAAAACCAAAAAATGTCGTTGCTTAGCAAAGAACGCGAAGTTTAGGTCAAATTCACCAGATGAAAAGCGTTTCAAAGTTAAAATTACTAAAGAAAAACGGAAATTTACGTTATATTTGCTAAGATAATTCTGTAACATGACAACATTACATAATCACATTGTTAAATTGGTAATTTATAGTTAAAAACAAAAAAATGTCGTTGCTTAGCAAAGAACGCGAAGTTTAGGTCAAATTTACCAAATGAAAAGCGTTTCAAAGGAAAAATTACTAAGAAAAGTGAAAAGTTCCGTTATATTTGCTAAGATAATTCTGTAAAATGACAACATTACATAATCACATTGTTAAATTGGTAATTTAAGGTTAAAACAGAAATACTTCGTAGCTTAGCAAAGAACGGCAACTTTAGGTCAAATTTACCAGATAAAAAGCGTTTCAAAGTTAAAATTACTAAAGAAAACGGAAAGTTCCGTTATATTTGCTAAGATAATTCTGTAAAATGACAACATTTCATAACCACATCGTTAAATTGATAATTTATAGTTAAAAACAAAACAATGTCGTTGCTTAGAAAGCACGCAAAGTTTAGGTCAAATTCACCAAATGAAAAGCGTTTCAAAGTTAAAATTACTAAAGAAAAACGAAAATTTCCGTTATACTTGCTAAGATAATTCTGTAAAATGACAACATTACATAATCACATTGTTAAATTGGTAATTTATAGTTAAAACAAAAAATGTCGTTGCTTAGCAAAGAACGGAAGTTTAAGTCAAATTTACCAAATGAAAACGGTTTCAAAGTTAAAATAACTTAAGAAAAGTGAAAGTTCCGTTATATTTGCTAAGATAATTCTGTAAAATGACAACATTACATAATCACATTGTTAAATTGGTAATTTAAGGTTAAAACAGAAATATTCGTTGCTTAGCAAAGAACGGCAACTTTAGGTCAAATTCGCCAGATAAAAAGCGTTTCAAAGTTAAAATTACTAAAGAAAAACGGAAAGTTCCGTTATATTTGCTAAGATAATTCTGTAAAATGACAACATTTCATAACCACATCGTTAAATTGATAATTTGCGGTTAAAACAGAAATATGTCGTTCCTTAGCAAAGAACGGAAACTTTAGGTTAAATCCATAAGATGAAAAGCGTTTCAAAGTTAAAATTACTAAAGAAAAACGGAAAGATACGTTATATTTGCTAAAATAATTCTGTAAAATGGCAACATTACATAATCACATTGTTAAATTGGTAATTTATAGTTAAAAACAAAAATATCATTGCTTAGCAAAGAACGGAAACTTTAGGTCATATCCACCAGATCAAAAGCGTTTCAAAGTTAAAATTACTAAAGAAAAACGGAAAGTTACGTTATATTTGCTAAGATAATTCTGTAAAATGACAACATTACATAATCACATTGTTAAATTGGTAATTTATAGTTAAAAACAAAAAATGGCGTTGCTTAGCAAAGAACGCAAAGTTTAGGTCAAATTTACCAAATGAAAAGCGTTTCAAAATTAAAATTACTAAAGAAAAACAAAAAATTACGTTATATTTGCTAAGATAATTCCGTAACATGACAACATTACATAATCACATTGTTAAATTGGTAATTTAAGGTTAAAAACAAAAAAATGTCGTTGCTTACCAAATAACGCGAAGTTTAGGTCAAATTTACCGGATGAAAAGCGTTTCATAGTTAAAATTACTAAAGAAAAACGGAAAGTTACGTTATATTTGCTAAGATAATTCCGTAACAAGACAACATTACATAACCACATTGTTAAATTGGTAATTTAAGGTTAAAAACAGAAATATGTCGTTGCTTAGCAAAGAACGGGAACTTTAGGTCAAATTCACCAGATGAAAAGCGTTTCAAAGTTAAAATTACTAAAGAAAAACGGAAAGTTACGTTATACGTCATGTATTTGCTAAGATAATTCCGTAACAAGACAATATTACATAACCGCATTGTTAAATTGTCAATTTAAAGTTAGAAACAAAAATTTGTCATTGCTTAGCAAAGCACGGCAACTTTAGGTCAAATCCACCAGGTGAAAAGCGTTTCAAAGTTAAAATTACTAAAGAAAACGAAAGTTACGTTATATTTGCTAAGATAAATCCGTAATAAGACAACATTACATAACAACATTCTTAAATTGGTAATTTAAAGTTAAAAACAAAAATATGTTGTTGCTTAGCAAAGCACGACAACTTTAGGTCAAATGTTCCTGGTGAAAAGCGTTTCAAACTTAAAATATCAATTGAAAACGGAAAGTTACGTTATATTTTACAAAAATAATTCCGTAACAAGACAACAATACCTAACCGCATTGTTAAATTGGCAATTTAAAGTTAAAAACAAAAATATGTCGTTGCTTAGCAATCACGGGAACTTTAGGTCAAATCCACCAACCGAAAAGCATTTCAAAGTTAAAACTACAAAAGAAAAACAGAAAGTTACGTTATATTTACTACGATAATTTCGTAAAACAATAATTTCAATATTTTAAGTTGACAAATAAATCGTAATGGATTGTTTTGTGGCAAATTATAATTCGAAATATACAAATTAAATTGTAGAACGTAGAACAATTTGAAACATTGAATTGTTTTATCGACTTGAGAAATTCGTTGACTTCAGAAACCACAGAACAATTTTTAATTCCCAAGACGATGTTCGTTGACCAAATCTAAGAATGCCGCCCTAAATTTATTATGCCGATGTAAATCTTTTTGTTCAACACCCTCGAGCATATTTACATTTCCTAAGAAAAATGCACCCCTCGCCGCAAGTATGTTATTAAATGATAAAATAAATTTTACTTTTATTGTTTTTTTATACTTTAAAGAAAATTTATCTCGTTATTTTTTATATTTAGGGCACTTTAATGCGAATCATAAATTTGTCGTTTCGGTGGGGTCCCAAGAAGCAACTAACTGAAAATGCTGTCGTACAGCGCTGACCAATCAAAACAATCGAATTTTTGTTTTAACAAAATGCAGCTTGTAGATTGGTCGATATGTGCTGCCATCTGTTACACCATCTGCAGCATTAGATTAAATATCAACACATGAGCGTTGTTTGGTTGTTGTTTTTCGGATACCAAAACTTTTTGTTTGTTTTACCCCTAGATAACAAAAACGCGCGTAATCTGAATATATGAGGCTTAAACCCAAACCGAACGTTGTCTTTTATGCTTCTCTAACCATGCACAATTTTAATCCTCCCGTTTGATTTTTTTAGTTGGGTAATTACGGCGTGCTTTATTTAATATTTGTAATAATGATAAATTGAAAGTTTACGATTTTCTCACGTTTAAAATACATTTTATGCTAATTCCAACGAAACGTGCTTTTTGTACTCCGACTGGATTATGGAAACACAGCTCTTCCTTTCTTGGTTTTTATTTGCAAAAATCTGAATATGAAAATCACGGTAGATCCATCTGTATTATGGTTGGGCGTTAAGTAGGTAAACTTGTGCTTTATGGAACTTCTGTTGGATTCATCATTATTATTTCATTTGCCACTCGAAATTTGTCATAAAATTTTAATTCTTTCGTGTTTGTTGAAGGCGAAAAAAATATTTTTGTTGGATTATAGTAAGCCTCTCCCTCTCTCTGTAAAATTAGTATCTACGTCATAAAAATATTAGGCTTTCGAACTAAAACGTTTCGTGGTAGATTCCCGATAAGCATTTAAATCCAATAATCTATTGCTTTTATCAAATAAAATTGGAAAAATTACTCTAATTCGGGGAAAAAACGGTCGAATATTTTTGAGTACCTATAACAAATACAATTTATAATGTGTAAGATTTCTGTAGGTACAGCAAATGTTGACGTAGCACGGCGATAATTTAATGCCGAATTTAATTTAGGATTACTCGGGTGAGATTTGGCCGAGATAATTGGAAAACCAACAGGTTGGTCATTTTCCTTTTCAAATAAAAAATTCAATTCGGGCATATCAAACGAAATGTTGGATTCTATAGAAAGACACTTCAAAGCGACAAATTCCATTCAAAAACATTCGATGAAAAGCTCTCGGTTATGCGCTATCGATTCCTAGACAAAAAATTACAATTTAAATTTATTGTTATAAATAGTTCGTAAATGCTATAAAATTATTCGTTTAAAATTGAAACGTTGCCATAAAATGGAATATCCACCACCACTTACTCTCCAATATCTAAGGATTATAATGCTAAACTGAGCATCGACATCAATTTCGTCAATGAAATTTTTGAAATTCCTCCCAGTTGATATTTTATTTAATAATCAAGGACTATTTAATATCATAAGCTTCTTATGACATTAAATTTTAATTGTTTGGCTTGACGAAATTATATGGTTCATTATGAAAGTTCGGAAGCCCCATGGGGCGGTATATTGTCAAATTTAAACCCTCGGTTTCGGTAGCACCAGTCAGCAACAGTTTTTCATCAAAAAATTGATTTTAAAAATGCCGCTTTTCCGACTAAAGGTAAGAACATCAAAAGCTTAATTAATTTTGACACGCTTTTTATGCTCAAAATAAGAAAATTACATTAGCGAAGTTTAAAGTGAAAATTTTCAACAACATATTTATTCCGTTTAGTTTATTGTAATAACTAATCACCCAACTAAAAACGATAATGGTCAATCAGCGTAGGTACGTAAATAAACATTAACGATCATTTTCCAATTTTTTTGAAATTCAATATCTACAGCTTTACCTAATCCCAAATCTTCAAGTGAAAATTGATATTTGCTATTGTGTAACCTCATTAACATCGTCGTCGATTATGTTTCGATCCCTTTCAGAATAATTTTACAAAAAATGCTTTAAAAACACGCTACATAGGCGTTCCTCGGTGATTTATAAGTTGGTAATTAATGATGGTTTTCCTTATAGAAGTAAACTACCGATAATAAGAAGAAAATCTTCTGGTGGATCGAAATATTCGTTAAACTAATTAAAAAGTTTAAATTAATTTAACGAGAAAACTAAATCACTTTCGTTTGTAATTAATTTATGTACATACTTTTTTATCATTAGGCACACACTACTCCCAAAGTTAATTTATACAAAATCTCTACCAAGTTGCATCCGAGCAATTTTAGGTTCGAATTTCGCGTGCACCTGAATAATTGCAAAAAAATTAAGACTCGTCTGTATTCCAATCCAATTTTTTCGGTAATTAATTAAACTAGAAAAAAATTCTTATAATATTTTGTAGAAAATTTCAAGTTTTACAAGTTTTGATTAAGCACTTTTTTTGTGAAAGCAACTGCTTAGAAGTTATATCCAAATGGTTGCTTACGATAAAAGCCTAAGAATTTGAAAAAAAATCGAGATTGTATCTTAATCAAATTTTTTCGGTAATTAGAAAAATCAGAAAAAAAATTTCTGATATTATTTTATAAAAAACTTCATTCCCAACAAGTTTTAATTAAACAATTTTTTGTGAGAGCAATTCGTTGGAAGTTATACATAGGTAAATGATTGGGTAGAACGAAAGACCTAGAAATTTCAAAACAAACGCAATAATTTGTTTTCTAATCAAAGTTTTTCGGTAATTATTAAAATTAGAAAACAAATTTTTAATATTATTTTGTAGAAAATTTCAAGCCCTACCAGTTTAGATTACACTTTTTTTATAAGAACAACTGGTTAGAAGTTATAGATAAATGATTAGTTATAGCGGAAACCTGAGATACTGCAAAAAAGTTAAAACTCATCTGTATTCTAAACAAATTTTTTCGATAATTAGTAAAACTGAAAAAATTTTTTGATGTTATATTATAGAAAATTTCATGAGCTACAATTTTTGATTATACCTTTTTAGTGAGAGCAACCGATTGAAAGTTATAGGTAAATGATAGAAGCCTAGAGCGAGCAATTGGAAGCTAAGAATAATTTTATATTGTAAAATAAAAATGTTCCGTCACTATCCTGTTTTAAAAACATTTGCATTGCACTACAGGTAGGTGCAAAGTAAAATTTTACTCATATTTGTGCGGTCATTAATAATTTTTGCAAAAATTCGATTTTTAGATTTAAAAAAATAAAATGAAACGCCACTGATGATCGATTCATTTGTTTGTAACCAAGGAAACCAATTACCACCAAAGTAATTTGCTAATCCCCGATTTCTTCACTCATAGTTATCTTCAAGTTCGCGAACTTCAAGTTAAATTTACAAAATAACCAATCAGATGATTGATTTATTTGTTTTGTCGTCGTCTGATTGGTTATTTCGTCAATTTAACCTAAAGTTCGCTTTAAAGATAACTATGATTGAAGAAATCGGGCATAAGTGAATTTATCATCAGAGATCGCAGACCTCTTATTTAAGATATTTTATACTCCCCCCTTCCTCCCGACTTAATTCTAAAAACCAAAGTTCCCAAATTTATCATTTACAATGTCGGTGTAACATTTTCGGTAGATTACTACCATAGCAACGGTCAAGCAGATATTCTGAAATCTTCAATTTAATTGTTATTAAATTACACTGCGTAGACCGGGGTTTTGGCAAGTGTATCTGGTCAATTTGATAACGGCGAACATTAAATTGTCTATAAAATTTAGTAATTTCTGATAAGCTATATTTATCATTGCAACGGAACTAATGTGTATTATTGGGGATAATTTGTACCAACACATCCTTCCCCACCCCAGACCCCAATTGTTTTATTTTAAATTTTCTTTATAAAATACATTGATCTTAAAGCTATAAGCTTTTAAATTATCTGCATAATTTTGATATGCAGACGGAGATATGATCCCCAGACACCAAAGTATAAAACTATGATTTAACATGATTGAAGAAAATATGTTCTCAGCCATGCACTAGGTCAAGCTAATTGTGCAAAATCTTCGATTAATTTATAAAAATTAAAATTGCCTTTAGACTGAGTACTGGAGGTGTAAGAGACCATTTAACATTTTAAAATAGTTTTAGAATTAGGGCGTTGGGGGATATGTGATACGACCGGTACATATAATTGTACAGAAAAGTTTGTAACTATAGCCTTACTATCATCTAGCGCCTGCATAATTTCTATAAATAAGCTGGAAGATTGATCAACAACCAAAATAAAAGTTGCACCTACTTAAATTATTTTAAAACATTTAATAATCTGCCTTTAGATACTAGTGCACTGGAGGGTGTTCCACACCCCCCAGACCCCCCGGTTTGCGAAATCTAATTTTTTATAAAAAGTAAATTAAAAATGTTAGCACATTAGACTGACCGCTACTGTGGTGAAGAGACACATTTAACATTTTAGGAAAACATAGTTTTAAAAACCGGGGTTGGGGGGGGGGGAGTTATGGAGTACCGCCCAGGTACACTTAAATTGTTACAGAAAAGTTTGTAAACTCATAGCCTTTACTATTCAATGATTAATAGAAGAATATGTTAACGCAATACAAAATGCATGTATTGATTAGGGGTCTGAGAGGGGGGGGATATGAATGATTATTTCTAGTAATATCTCATTGTTCTCAAGAAAGTATCGCGGTATCGAAAAACTTCTGTATAATTTTTAAAATATTTAATGTTCTGCCTTTAGACACTGGTGCACTGGAGGGTGTTCCACACCCCCCAGACCCCCCGGTTTGCAAATTTTATTTTTATAAAAATTGAATTGAAGATTTCAGTATATTAGCTAGGCCGTTGCTATGGAATATGTCATACATTTTTTCTTCGGAAAACAGTTTTAAAAATCGGGGGTCTGGTAGGAGGAACACCCTCCAGTGCACCAGTACCTGCTACACTTTGACTGATACACTGTAGTTGTACACAATGTAGCTGAATGAGTCACACCGAAATTGTAACAGAAAAGTTTGTGAACTTATAGCCTTCACTATTAAATGATTAATACGGAAATGTTTTAAAACAATACAAAATTCACGTTATTAATGGGGGGAAAGTTTTGAGAAGGGGGTAAAAAATTATTATTCCCATCTTATGGGGTAAAATCTTATCGTTCCCAAGAGGAGTATAGCAGTATCTAAACTCAAAATAACGATCTGTCTTAAGATACTGGAGCACTGAAGGGTGTTCCATACCCCCAGACCCCCCCGGTAAAAAAATTTCATTTTTTATTAAAGATAAATTAAAGATATCGGCATACCTATTAGCTTGGTCATTGCTGTGGTGTCGCGACATATTTTACTTCTTTTGAAAACATAGTTTTCAATACCGGCAAATGGGGGGGGAATTTGGACTACCGCCCAGGTACTTTTAAATTGTAACAAAAACGTTTGTCAACTTATAGTTTTCGCTATTTAATTATTAATAGAGAAATTAATGTTTTAAAACAATACAAAATGCACATTATTTATCGGGGGGCCTGAGGGGTAGAGGCACAAATTATTATCCCCAGTAATATGTGGTTTCCAAAAAAAGTACAGCAGTATCCAAAAACTTTTACATAATTTTTAAAACATTTAATGTTCGGCTTTCAGATACTGGTGCAGTGGAGGGTGTTTCACACCCCCCAGACCCCCTGATTTGTAAATTTTATATTTTAAAGAAAAAAGTAAATTAAAGATTTCAGTATGTTAGCTTAGCTGCTGCTATGGTGACGTGTCATTATATTACTTCTTCGGAAAACAGTTTTAAACCGGGGGTCTGGGGGTGGGGGGGGTGGAACACCCTCTAGTGCACCAGTACTGTGGTTGATATGTTGTAACAGCACACATTGTTTATTTACACAATGTAAATGAGTGAGTTACTCTATTTAATATTCTGGTTTCAGATCTTCGTGCACTGGAGGGTGTTCCACACCTCCACACCCCCCAGACCCCCCGGTTTAAAAAGTTTATTTTTTACTAAAAGTAAATTAAAGATTTCAGAATATTAGTTTGGCCGTTGCTATGGTGACATGACATAAATATATAGTACTTCTGCAGAAAATATACTTTTAAAGGTATCTGGCGGTTGGGGATACCCTCCAGTGTTCCCTCACTAAATTTGTCTTGAAAGCAACAAAATATTACTGGGAATAATTCGTATTACCTATCCCAAGAGCCCCAATCACTATTAACTTGCGTTTTGTATTGTTTTTAAATATTTTTCTATAAATTACTTTTAATACTGAATGCTATACGTTCGAACGCTTATCTGCTATAATTTGAGTGTGCCTGGAGGGTATTCCATACCCCCCAGACCCCCGTCTTTAAAACTATGTTTTCCGAAGAAGAAAAATATAGCAGCTCGTTGCTATAGCAACGAGTAAGGTAATATGCTGAAATATTCTATTCGTTTCCGATAAAAATAAAATGTGCAAACCGGGGGGTCTGGGGGGTGTGGAACACCCTCCAGTGCACCAGTATCTGAAGGCAAAATATTAAATATTTTAAAAATTATGTAAAAAACTTTTCATACCGCTTGTGAAGACTATAAGTTGGTAAATTTTTCTTCTATAAGCTGAACGTGCGTGGGGGTGGGGGCATTTGACCTAAATTTATAATAGCAATTCATTTTAATTTGAATTTTTTATTTTCAATTGTAATAATTTTTTCAGCTTTATATTTCAATAGTGCTTGCAATTGTCGTCACATCTAGCACACATGGATAGCCGCCAGTGCCTTTCTCCACGCTGTAGTCATTTAAAACTAAATTTACTCATACCATAACGATTGCAATAAAATTTTATTCTAAAAATAATTTTTTAAGTGTGTAGGAAAGAATATCAACTTAAATTTAAAAATTGGAAAGCATCCGAGTTTTCTTAAATCTATAATATTTGAGGTCCTTGAAACAATTTAAGGAGATTCGTTAGATTTGAACTTATAAAGGAGATCAAAGCAGGCTATTTAAAAACGCAGAATTTTCGTTACAAAACAATTGAAACAAAACGTTATTGAAAAGAAAATTAATTAGAGTCTGGAAACGTTGAACAAAAACTTTGATATCTTTTATTTTGTTAAAAGTTTAATTTTGATTGACAATTGCAATTTTCAAAATTTACTTTGTGGGAATTGTAACAATTTTTTATTGATAATAAAAATAATAAACTTTTAAACCAGCGGTTTAATTTTTTCCTTTGTAATTAGCACTGATGGCAATGCACCTTATAATTTCCCACGCTAGCGCCTCTAGGTATCTAAACGTTAGCCGTCCTTAACCACAAGGATCTTGAAGGTTTCGATTAATGAGATAGTAAAGATTTTCCGATTGCATTTTCAGTTTTAATTTTTAAAGGGATACCTTTCGACGCGTCGAGAGCAAAAGGACCGAAACCTTAACGTTAAAGTTATATTGCGGAAATATAAAGTTAAAGAAAATTAATTAGAGTCTGGAAACGTTGAACAAAAACTTTGATATCTTTTATTTTGTTAAAAGTTTAATTTTGATTAACAATTGCAATTTTCAAAATTTACTTTGTGGGAATTGTAACAATTTTTTATTGATAATAAAAATAATAAACTTTTAAACCAGCGGTTTAATTTTTTCCTTTGTAATTAGCACTGATGGCAATGCACCTTATAATTTCCCACGCTAGCGCCTCTAGGTATCTAAACGTTAGCCGTCCTTAACCACAAGGATCTTGAAGGTTTCGATTAATGAGATAGTAAAGATTTTCCGATTGCATTTTCAGTTTTAATTTTTAAAAGGGATACCTTTCGACGCGCCGAGAGCAAAAAGGACCGAAACCCTTAACGTTAAAGTTATATTGCGGAAATATAAAAGTTTATAAGCCGTGACACTTAAAAGGATGAATCTGAAATAAATGTTGGGTGTTGAAATTTTAGGAAAACTGTCAAGATAGTCAATCTTTGTCCAAATTAAAATTTCGTAATATTGGCAATAAAATTAAATTCATCAAGCTTAACCCTTCATCGGCCAATGGGGAAGGCTTTTTTGAAGAGTGAAAAAGATAATTTTCACCTCGAAGTGATTCAAGGAAAGTATCTTCTAAAAAACTCGAAGGTATTGAATACTCGAGATGATGATACAAAATACTTAATTATATCCAAGGATGATCCGCGAATCTTGAAAGTATATTTCGATAGAAAAGGGTGCAGAAGTGAAAACTGACATCAAAAGAATTATTATTAAATTTTCTGTAGAAGTTATTAATAAATTACTTCAAAACACTTATACATACTTGGCTGAATTTTCTTTGAAAACTTTTACACTTTTCATCTACCACCTACTTTTGATTAAACTCCCCGATAAAAAATACATGCACCATACAGAGCGTTCAAATTTACATTTTTATTAGTCGATCCGTAATAATAAAAATTGCTTTGGAAATTAAAACTGAGAATCAATTGAATTTAATATAATAGAAAATTCGATAAAATTGACGTCAATACAATGAAAGTTCTTTTTGTGTACGAAAAGGTTAAATTGATATTTTGTTAATGCGTAATCAATTTACCGCAATTATGCCCCAATAATAATTACATTAGTTTTATTATTAAGACTTCCATGTGCTTTCTTAATTCCGTTATTTTCCGCTTAAGTAGAAATGTAATTGAAACGGCCAATAAAGGGAAACGCTTCAGCGTAGGAAAATATACTAAACACCCAGATTATCGGCCCTGTGTACAATCAAGTGCTTTTAACACAACACCGTCGGTTTTTACACAATGGCAAAAACCTTTCCATCCAATACTTATTCCTCATGATTATATGAAATTTTAGTTGACGCGTCACATCAGCTTTTGATGATATAACTTTTGACCCTTTCTATTTAATATAATCGAGTATGATGTCGGAGGGTGTGGTTTCCAAATTTTCATTTTGCACTCGTAAAGGTCACCTCTTTTACAACTTGAAACAGTACACGAGAACAAATGTGGAAATGATGGAGTGTGTGGGTTTGCTGTCCTACGAATAAGAACCCTAAACCCCTAGCAAATTTCTATAAACTGTTTTTAAATGAAAGTAATCCGGATGTAATGTCGTCCAAAAATATGAAGAAAATAAAATGAAAAAATAGGTTAGCGACAGTGCGGGATTGAACAAATTGAACGCATCGGGCTATCAACTAAATAAATTGCTTGATTTTTTCCAGAATATTCTGCATAAAATTATATTAGTTAAATAAAAAACTAAATGGGACAGATACTGCCTTCCCAATACATATCCAAAGCTTAACACGCACGAAGTCAAAGCTAAAAACTTCCATCATAAAACATAAATGCCAGGTAGCAATCAAAAATATATTCCGTTGCGGTCATCTAGCGACTGCATAATTTCTTTAAATAAATTGTGAGATTAATCGACAACAAAAATAAAAGTTGCAACGACCAGAGGTTGGGAGGGGAGAGCACTTGACACATTATACTACTAAAGAAAACTAAAATTATACATCAAAAATCATTCGATGTTAGGGAACTGAAGAATATTCTATACCGCTGGGAGATACTCTGTGTCCCCAGACCCCCCCCCTGGGCCTATACAACTTATTTCACTAAAATGAATCGAAGATTGCAGTATATCTGCTTTTAAAAGAACTTTTTATAACAAAGTAAAACATAATTTGCGACATCGGCAACGAAGGACGGTAAATCATCCATCAGGGTTTTCTGGATTTATTTGATGACATATATTGGGAGGAGGTAAAGAATACCCCCGGTATAAGTAATTTATTATTAAAACTAAAGCGGTATCATCAAACGTCTGCATAATTTATCTAAAATTGGGAGATTGACCAACAACAAAAATGAATGATATAGACTGGGGTATTCCATACGATTCAGTATAATACAAGAATTTCTAAGAAAACTATAGCAAGATATCACAACACTTTCTGCATATATCATCGATGTTGGGGACCTGATGTTCCACACCGCTGGGGGGAGGGGGTAATGATCGGGAGTCTGGAAGGGAGGATTAGTTAATCCCTAGTAATATCTCAACGTTTTCAAAAAAGTACAGCGATATCTAAAAACTTGTATACAATTTTTACAATATTTAATGCCCTTCCTTCAGATATTGGTGCACTGGAGGGTGTTCCACACCCCAGACCCCCCGGACTGCAACTTTTATTTTTATTAGAAATAAATTTAAGATTTCAGTATATTAACTATTCCGTTGCTTTGGTAACATAATATATATTACTACTACGGCAAAATATGTTCAAGACCTGGTAGTTTGGAGGGTGTGGAACACCCTTCACTGTATCAGTATCTAGTGCAGTGTAATGTACACACTGTAACTGTACATATTGTTTATTTATGCAATGTAACTCGGTGAATTACACCCAAATTGAAACATATCAGCTTTCGAACAATGAAAAATTCAGGTTAGAGATCGGTGGTCGGAGGGCGGCACAAATTATATCCAGTAATATCTCATTGTTCTCAAGGAGAATACAGCTGTACCTGAACACTTCTACATAATTTTTACAACATTTAATATTCTACTTTTAGATCTTCGTGCACTGGAGGGTGTTCCACACCCCCCAGACCCCCCGGTCAACAAATTATATTTTTTTCAAAAATGAATTGAAAATTTCGCCATATTAGCTAAGGCGTTGCTATGGCAACGTGGCGTACATTATTTCTTCGAAAAACAATGTTTAAGACCGGGGGGTCTGGGGGGGTGTGGAACACTCTCCAGTGCACCAGTACCTACTGCACTGTGTTTTCACTCGGTAATTGTACACACTGTACATTTACATAATGTAAACGAGTGAGTTACAGTCAAATTGTAACAGATAAGTTTGCGAACTTATAAATAATTGATAAATAATTGTTTCAATGCAATGCAAACTGCAGGTTAGAGGTGGATGGTTGGGGCGGTACAAATTATATCCAGTAATGTCCCATTGTTTCCAAGTAACAGAAAGCGGTATCTAAAAGCTGCTGCATAATTTTTACATATTTAATATCCTTCCTTCGGATATTGGTGCACTGGAGGTGTTCCACACCCCAGACCCCCGGTCAACAAATTTTATTTTTATTTGAATGAATTGAAGATTTCAATATACTATTAACGTTGCCGTCGCTATGGTAACGTAATATAGTATAGTATTACTTTCGGTAAACATTGTTAAAGACCGGGGTCTGGGGTGTGGAACACCTCCAGTGCACCAGTACCTACTGCACTGTGATTTATACTCTATAATTGTACACATTGTATATTTACATTTTGTAATGTAAATGAGTGAGTTGCACTCAAATTGTAATAGATAAGTTTGCGAACTAATAACCTTCAAAATTAAATGATTAATAAAGAAATGTTTCCAAACAAAAAGCAAAATGCAGGTTAGAGATCGGTAATCGGGGGGACGAACGGTACGAACTAAATCCAGTAATATCTCATTGTGCTCAAGGAAAATACAGCTACTATATTTGAACATTTCCATATAATGTTTACAACATTCAATATTCTGCTTTCAGATCTTCGTGCACTGGAGGGTGTTCCACACCCCCCAGACCCCCCGGTCAACTAATTTTATTTTTTATCAAGAATGAATTGAAGATTTTGCCATATTAGCAAGGACGTTCATATGGTAACGTCATATATTATTTCCTCGAAAAACAATGTTAAAGACCGGGGGGTCTGGGGTGTGGAACACCCTCCAGTGCACCAGTACCTGAGCACTGTGATTTACACTCAGTAACTGTACACATTGTTATTTTACATAATGTAAATGAGTCAGTTACACTCAAATTGTAACAGATAAATTTGCGAACTTATAACCTTCAAAATTAAATGATAAATAAAAAAATGTTTCAAAACAAAAGGCAAAATGCAGGCTAAAGTTTGTAATGGGGGACGGACGCGGACGGAACGAATTATAACTAATAATATCTCATTATTCTCAAAGAGAATACAGCGGTATCTGAACACTTCTATCAGGTAGTTACATATGAAATGTCCGATTTTTATTTCAGTCTTAAATAAGAATTTATTGTGAAAAGACGTTTTTACTTAGAACCAAAATTATTTTTGTATTTTGAAAACCAGGTTAATATCTTGTATTTGGACCGATTTTGTTACCTGAAATGGTTATATAGAAGTGCCTTTTTACATCTTTCAGAAATTTTGTCAACAAGAAATATTCGAAAGATTTTTCTTTTTTAATTTAAAAAAGGCCTAAATGCTGCAGAATCATCTCGCGAAATTAATCATGTTTTTGGAAAAGATATGTGTAACGAACGTACAGTTCGGCGATGGTTTACAAAATTCAGTCAAAATAATTTTGATTTACAAAGTGAGCCTTGTGAAAGACCGCTTATGGGCATTGATGACATTGAATTTGGGACTGAAATTGAAAGTGATCCATCAACAACTGTGCGATGTCTTGCAGAGAAGTTTAATGTATCTATTGCTAGTATAAATTGTCATCTTCCTCTGATTGGCAAAGTAAAAAACTGGATAGAAGGGTGCCACATAAATTGACAGATTACAATAAGCTTCGTCGATTACAGGCAGCAATTTCTTTGAGTAATCGATAGAAAGTAAACCCATTCCTCAATCGTATTATAACGTGTGATGCCAAATGGATTCTCTGCAATAACCGGAAACGATCAGCACAGTGGTTGGGACGCGGAGAAGCTCCGATGCAGCGTGCAAGAGGGCGCTTCACCCAAGAAAAGTTATGGTAACGGTATCGTGGACTAGTGTAGGTATTATCCATTATTCCTTTTTACAACCTGGTCAAACTATCACGGCTAAGTCCTACTGCAGAGAACTTGAAGTTATGCATGACAAATTGCGACGTTTACAGCCATCATTGGTAAATAGACGTAGACCAATACTGTTGCACGATAATGCAAAACCTCATGTGGCACAACAGACCGTACAAAACTGTACGAGTTAGAATATGAAGTTCTCCAACATTCTTCTTACTCACCTGACCTGTCGCCTACCGATTACCATTTTTTCAAAATTTGGATAATTATTTACGGAATAAAAGTTTTCAAACAGGGACTCGGTAATTGCAGCCTTCGAGGAATTTGTAGGTAATAAAACCAGCCCTTTTTCAAAATAGAAATTTTGCACTATCTGACCGTTGGCAACGTACAATAGATGCAAATGGTGATTATTTTGAAGAATAAATACGATTTAAATAAAATTTACAGACTTTTATTTAGTCTTTACAAAATCGGACATTTCATATGTAACTACCTGATACATACTTTTACAACATTCAATATTCTACTTTCAGATCCTCGTGCACTGGAGGGTGTTCCATACCCCAGACCCCCGGTCTACAAATTTTATTTTTATTAGAAGTGAATTGATGATTTCAGTATATTAACTTTGTCGTTGCAATGGTGACTTAGCATCAATCGTAAAAACCGGGGGTCTGGGGGTGTGGAACACCCTCCAGTGCACCAGCACCTGCTGTACTGTGATTTATACTCTCTAATTGTATACATTGTATATTTACATATTTGTAATGTAAATGAGTCAGTTACACTCAAATTGTAACAGATAAATTTGCGAACTTATAACCTTCAAAATTAAACGATTAATAAAGGAATTTTTCAAAACAAAATGCAAAATGCTGGTTAGAGATCGGTAGGGGGGGGGACGGTCGGTACGAATTATATCCAGTAATATCTCATTGTTCTCGAAAGAATACAGCGGTATAGGAACACTTCTACATACTTTTTACAACATTCAATATTCTACTTTCAGATCCTCGTGCACTGGAGGGTGTTCCATACACCCCAGACCCCCCGGTCTACAAATTTTATTTTTTATTAGAAGTGAATTGATGATTTCAGTATATTAGCTACGTCGTTGCTATGGTGACGTGATATAATTTACATCTTCGGAAATCATAATTTTTATGGGCGGGGGCCACCCACAAAAGGGTATGAAGTGGGCTATTGTATCAGGTAGGTTTTCGAACTTATAGCTTTCACTATTTAATGATTAAGAGAAATATCTCAAAACAATTTAGAATGCATGATTTTTAAGCATCCTATTTTGGATAAAAATAAGCTGCAAATAATCCGGGGGTCTGGGGTGTGGAACACCCTCCAGTGCAACATTGGGATGCGGAACTTTAATTATTTATAGATTGTGCAAAATCTTTTTTCAATTCCTCTGTGCCTGGGGAGTAACTATTCCTATCCACAGACCCCCTGGTCTATATAATTTATTTTATCAAAATAAATTAAAGATTAATAGTATAGCTGCATGTAGACGAACTTTTAAACCATGCAAAACATAAATTACGATATTGGCAACCTCGTCAAGTTAGAAATTTAAAATTATTCCGTAACTTGTATGCGAGAGGAGTAGGGTAATTCTGGAATACCCCCAGTATAAAATATAAATTGTTATTAAAACCGAAGAGGTATCAAACTTTTGCTTTAATTTTTGTAAATAAATTGGCAGATTGGTTAACAGCAAAACTGAAATTGAAGAGTAATCACGCAACTGAAACTTCTCACTTCAATTTTAAACATTTAAACGTTGCGATATTGGTTAATGGAGAAAGGGAATATTTTGAAGCTTCTGCATAATTTTTAAGTATTTAATGTTTTGTCGTCCGAGATTGAGTTTTCCATTACGGAAACTCTAGTTACGGCACTGCTTCTCAATTTCAAGCAGCAACACTTCACCTTTCTAGAGTACAGTTAACGAGAGCGTGAGTGTTTGGAAATTTTTCTTATAATCTCAGATGTATCTATCGATGTATTATTATTTATTGTTGTGCTCCTATGCCCGGTTTTATAAACATTTAAACTACGATTTTGGCTTAAATTTCGGCTTAAATAATTTAATCGCAGTTTAAACGTTTGTCAAACCGAACATGAGAGTGGGAAGGTTTTCAGACATATTTTACTTTACAGCAGACAAACGAAAAAAAAATAAAATGTAGACAGCTACAAGTAATCCCGGTGCAAACTAAATGAACGGAAAAATTGAAAGATTTAAATTAAATCTCGCAACAATAGAAACAATGAATGAAATGCTAAAAATAGGAATAGAAAATCGTTCTAATGGGACATCGTAACAGTGTGGGCTGTAACAGAAAATAAATTCAAACTGAGATTTTTCGCGCTAAATCGCCTAAATTAAGTTTATTCCAAATGAAGGAAAAAAGTGTCCCGAGATTTAAATTAAATCTCGCGACAATAGAAATAACGAATGAAATTTGTGACTATAAAAATAGAAATAGAAGAAAAAGAGCCAACAATTAAATATTCGTGCAAATTTTATAAATATTACCTCGTTAGCTTTATTAAAACCTCTGGATCGTAACGCCTTGCTCAGCTACCACTGCAGATTTTGTTTGTGAAAATAAACACGGTCTGCTTGCAAATTTGCTGAAGGCGTCCGGAAAACAACACCAAGTAAGAAGTTCTACATTTTTATTCCTTTCATTTTTTGCATTAAAAGCTTTAAAAAGTTACTTGGCACATTTCGTACTTGAACGTGTCTGTCGTTTTAGTTGGATAATAACTATGAATGTGACAGTTTCTTGAATATTACAACATACCAAGAGTAGCCAGCAGGACATAACGTATTCCCAATATGATGAGTTTGATGATGTGTAAGGGATCAACAGGTACTGCGTGGACGACGCCAGGATCGCGAAATTCAATCGTGGCGATAAAAATAAAATTACTCTTACGAAACACCCTGTACCTTACATTTTTTAAATACATGAAAAATTAACTTTTTAATTTATTAAAATTCAGCAATATTTAAATTATTAATCAACGTGATCGAAAGAGCAAGTTTACAAAAAATGTTCATACTCAATTACTTTTTAATCTGAAATCGGAAAACTAAAATTTACCTATAGGAATAATTAAAAAAGTTGAAAACAAAGAGCAAACAAAGCAAGCGTTCATTTTAAAATTATAAAAAATTAAGCGCGATTATAGATGGACGAGACGTGCATTGGAAATGGCCAAACCTTTGGGTAAACGGCCAACTAATTAAATAATCATGTATTTTGTAAATTCAGCTAAAAAAGTGTTTACACCTTAGGCGCTGACACAAATTAAAATCCGTTTATTTAATTAATTTCCTATGAAAAATTTATGAGATAATCGCGCGCGTGGCAGTCGAGGGGGACCATACTTAATTTATAATTAAATTTTCACGAATTAATGTCAAATTAAATTTCATTTTGTGATAAGGGTGGTTACATTTCCACGTATCGCTCCTAATGTGGGAATGCGAAAGGAAAACGTGAAAATTGATTTTGCTGAAATATAAATCAAGAACTGGGGTGATAAAATCAATTTTTTATAACCCCTGTACATTTTAGATCCCGCTTCATAATTTTCTTGTAAATTATATCCGCTATATAATTAAAAAGTAAGCACATACAATGCCGCAAGATGCCCTTGTTAATAAATCAGTTTGTGCTGCAACGTAAATTATAAATTTGGAATTGACATAGTTTACGGGGTACTAGCTGTAAGTTTTATTGCAATCTCAAGAAATTTCGTGCCAAACTCGGAAAACATTTTTAGGCTAAAAACAGCTCTTCAAATTAAATTTTAAAATGCCAAACTCTGTATGATCTCGATTGATGATTTATGAAAAGTAGATGGGCTGCATGGGTTCTGAATCACCTTAAGCGAAACTTTTCTAAGTCAACATTGATTGGAAATTTTATTGTAAAATGTTATTCAGTTTATTATAAACTTAAATTTTAGAAAAACACGAGTTTAGGCGTTTAGATTCTACGTTTGTCCACACCACCGGATCGGGGAAGTACATAGTTTTACCAGAATAGTCAAATCTGATAGTAATTTTTGTTTATTACATGTCGAACTGCATTTTTTTAAATTTTCAACGCCCAAAATGTTGTTAATTTATTTGTTATTGTGAATATGCTCGTATGTGAATCCGTAATTATTAGATTAATGATTTTCTATTTAGTCAAATTCTGTAGAACTGATAGATTGGACGTTCAGTTACCGGAAATTAAGTATTATTTTGTGTAGGGATCAGGAAATGCAAACCGAAATATAATGTATTCTTGTCAACAGAGACAATAATATAATGCTGAACACTTACGAAAACGTCATCGTTAAGTCCTATAAGAAAATTGGGACGGGTTAAGAATCCCGAATCGGGAATTTTACCATTTTTGAAGTGGATTATGAAAGATGAGGGTCTAATTAGCGTATAAAAAAAATAAAATTTGCGGAATATTCACACAATTTTGAAAAAAACGGCTTTAAAGTTAATTTGGAATGCAATTTTATCATTGGCTCTTTTCAACTATAACCCCGCCCCCAAAATTGAAAGAGGCTGTGGCGACAGTAAATATACCAGAATCTCGGTTTTCACGACGAATTATGATAGATAATGGTGTAATTAGCTAATAAAAAAATTAAAGTTGTGATCGGACAACAAATTTTCGAAAAAAAATCACTTTTTGTGTGAATTCGTTTCGAGGTGGTTGCACTGTCAAAACCTATTCTCCGCACCCTACGCGACCCTCCGGGTCGCTCCGAGAACTCGAACGGTTTTGACACGTGCTAAACTCATTAAAACATCCTTAAGCGGCTCCAACTCGAAAATTTTGAAAGTTGACGCGACGGATCTCTGAGAGCGACTGGTATCACCCACCACTAGTCACTGTCGACCCAGGCACAGCACACGTACCGCCAACAGAATAAATGATACCTTTTCATTTTAATACACTTACATGTATTTCTTATGGGAAATTTGCAATTTTCAAAATTAAATTGTGGCCTTATTACAACTCCGACAAGATTGATCCTCACCTTAAAGAGCTTGTATTTTGTGTTCTTTCGTTTGGTATAGCCATTTCTATAGGGAAAAGTGTAGTTTCGAGTTCGGGATTCTTAACTCTAGCCAGAAAATTATTTATTATTTGCAATAAATTTTAAAAATATCTACACTCGGACCTTGTCACATACCTATCCAAATACGTTCTAAAATTTCATCAAAGTGAAACAAAAATTGTCTGATGTGAAAAACAAAAGAATGCTACTAATGCTTTATAAAACAAAACGTAATTTTCGTGTTATCGGTTTTTTCCTTTTTAATAAAATTGAATGGCGCCTATTTTGTATTATTTTGTGCTCTAATATTGTGTCAGTCGGTTCTATAGCCTAGATTCTGAAAGAAGAAAAAAAAGTTATCATTAGATAAATCTGAGAAAACTGCAATGCCAAAGACCAGGGAGCCCAGGGGGTATGAATGGTGGATATGAAATACCCCTAGTTATGAGCAAGTAATTGAAACTTTTTAGAATTATATCACGATTTAGGTGGAACAGTTGTGTTGAGTATGAAATCCCCCCATTGTTTAAAATAATTAAAGCTTTTCTTCCGTAAGACCACAAGGGGGGATCCCCCAGTAGTATACTGCAATAACAGTATTTACTTATTTTTTTACATAATCCATTATTGTGGCTGATATACTGCGGGATGCTTAATTTTATTCATTAAAAAAAATCATAAATTTTAATCTTCCTTTACGGAAAAATAGTGACTTTTATTGCCTCTCCCCTTTCCCAATTAAATTAATAAATTTTAATTCTTCGATCACATAAAGTTCAGAAAATTTCTGTTCACCTAAATTCTACATGCTAAAGGCATACCTGACCTTTGACGGTGACGAGGGGATCTTGGGAATTCCCCCCAGCTATAAGCGAGCAGCAGCATAAATTTTTCGACCCAGATATAAGCAAAGAATTCAAACTTTTAAAACTTGAAAAATAATTTGAATTCATAGTTTTAGGTAAATGCAAAAGATAGACTTTTGTTTTTCAATACCTGGGAGGTATTCCATACCCCCCAAGCCCCCCGGTCGACAACATAGCGAATATATATCCTTCCTCTAATGCGATATTTAAATTTTCAACTCTTCAGTTACGAAAAATTTCGAAAATTACTTTTACGTAAAACCACCATCATCGTGGAAGTAAAATTAACTTAAATACATATCCAAGGATACCGGGGGGTCTGGGGGGTATAGAATAGCTTCCAGCTACAAAATGTATTTGTATCTTTTCAAAATTGTATCATAATTTCTGTGCAAAGCATCTGGTGAAAATGAAATCCCACCATGCTAAGAATACACATAAGGATGGATTAGCTCACAACGAAGGAAGGGGAATACAATCCTCGCCCCCCGGTTTTTTGGACCGTGATCTAACATTTTCTACTCTTTAACTACCTAAATTATGTTGTTAATAATTTAATTGTGTAATATTTTAAGTACCGAGATTCTGGTAAATATGAAAACTTTTTCAGGCCAAATATGGATTTCTATTTCCCAACAACTGGGGGATATTATTTACCATTACACCAATATCTGCAAGCAGAATATTAAATGTTTAAAAATTAAGTTTTCGCTGTATTTTTATTTTTACTTATCTGTTACAATTTGAGTGTAACTCACACAATTACATTGTGTAAATAAACAATGTGTAAATTACAGTACAGTAGGTACTGGTGCACTGGAGGAGTTCCACACCCACCAAACCCCGGTCTTTAACATTGTTTTCCAAGAATAATATACGTTATGACAAGTTACCAGAGCAACGGCAACGTTAATATATTGAAATCTTCAATTTACTTCTGATAAAAATAAAATTAGCAGACCGGGGTCTGGGGTGTGGAACACCCTCCAGTGCACCAACATTTGAAGAAAGGATATTAAATATTTTAAAAATTATATAAAAATTTTTAGATACTTGCTGCGACTTATCAACCTGTATAAAACTGTATCAACCACAATACTGGTGCACTGGAGGGTGTTCCACCCCCACACCCCCCGGTCTTTAACATTGTTTACCGAAGGAGTAATACTATAAATCATATTACCATATCAACGGCAACGTTAATTAATTGAAATCTTCAATTCACTACTAATAAAAATAAAATTAGAAGACTGGGGTCTGGGGTGTGGAACACTCTCCAGTGCACCAATATCTGAAGGAAGGACATTAAATATTTAAAAAATTATATAGAAATTTTTAAATACCTGCTGTGGCATATCAACCTGTATCAACAACAATATTGATGCACTGAAAGGTGTTCCACACCCCCCAGACCCCCCGGTTTGCTAATTTTATTTTTAACAGAAGTGAATTTTTTGAAAACAATGAAAAATAAAATTAGCAGGCCGGGGGATCTGGGCGGCCTGGAACACCCTCTAGTGCACCAATAAGTAAAGGCAGAACATTAAATATTTTAAAAATTATATGGAAGTTTTTAGTTACTTGCTGCGGCGTATCAACCTGTATAAAACTGTATCAACCACAACCCCCAGACCCCCCGGTCTTTAACATTGTTTACCGAAGAAGTAATACTATAAATCACGTTAACATAGGAACGGCAATGTTATTATATTGAAATCTTCAATTCACTTCTAATAAAAATAAAATTAGTGGACCGGGGGGTCTGGGGGGTGTGGAACACCCTCCAGTGCACCAATATTTGAAGAAAGGACATTTAATATTTTAAAAATTATATAGAAATTTTTAGATATCTGCTGCGGCGTATCAAACTGTATCAACCATAGTACTGGTGCACTGGAGGGTGTTCCACACCCCAGACCCCCCGGTCTGCTAATTTTATTTTTATCAGATGTGAATTCTTTTGAAAACAATGAAAAAATAAAATTAGCAAACCGGGGGGTCTGGGGGGTGTGGAACACCTCCGGTGCACCAATATGTGAAAAACAGAACATTAAATATTTTAAAAATTATATGGAAGTTTTTAAATACTGCTGTGCTTTTCTTCAGACCCCCCCTAGGTTTCCATTATGGCAAATAAGAGTATCTTCTCTCCTAACGACATAAATAAATATTTTGGTCGTCGACCAAATAAAATTCCGAAAAATTGCTTTTTTGTAAAACAATCGTCATCGTGCAAACAAAAATCATGTAAAGGATATACCCAAGCAAACTATTGCTGCGGAGACCGGTGGGGGCCTGGGGGGTATGTAAGCAAAAATTAAAAGATTTAAAAATTAAATAATAATTTAAGTATACATATATCGTAGGTTCTGGTGAATATGAAATCTCTTTTAGGCAAAAGATGTACCAACTCCCTATTTTATATACCCTAGACCCCCCGATTGCCAACATAGCAAGTATATGTCCTCCCCCCTCTAACAGAGTAGTTAAATTTCCAAACCTTTGGTGACATAATGTTCCGAAAAATTGTTTCTATGCAAAACCATCATCATCGTACAAGTAAAATACATTTAAAAACATACCGTAGGATTATAATTCTGGAGACCGGGGGGAATACTCCCCAGCGATAAGTAAAGAATTGAAATTTTTTAAAACTGCATCATAATTTAGGTGCAAATATTCTAGTGATTATAAAATCTATAATAAAGATAGATTTTTATAAATCCACAACGGGAAAAAGGAGTATTCTATACTCTCCCCCCCTCGGTTTTCGGTCCCTGATAAAACATATTATTTATTTGTTCTGGTTTGTGGCTGATAAATCATGAGATACTCGTTTTTTACCATTTAAGAAAAAATCATAAAATCTAATCTTTTTTTACGACTCCCCCCCCCGTACCCCACTCCAATGAAATATTTAAACTTTCAACCTTTTGACCATATTAAATATTCCAAAAATTGCTTTTCTGGAAAACCGTGCAAGTTAAAAATCATATAAAAAAGACATGCCTTAGTAGGACATAGAAAAGAAGTCCGGGGGTTTCCCCCCGACTGTAAGAAAATAATATTATAAATTTTTTTATATTGTGTGATAATTTAGATACACGGACTATGTTAAATGTAAAAACTCTTTCAGACAAAATATAAATCTCTATTTACCAGCAGTTGGCGGATATTTCATGCTCCCCCTCACCGTCCCACCAGTCATCATTATGGAAATATGTCTTCCCCTCATAGACGATATTTAAATTTTCAACTTTTCGACCAAGTTGCGAAAAATTGCTTGTATTTAAAACCACCATTATCGCGAAAATAACAATTATTTAAAATTATACCCAAGTAGACAATAGTTCCAGTGACCGGGGGCTTGGGGGGGAAGAATTAAAATTTTTTAAAATTAAATAATAATTTAGATTCTAGCAAATATGAAATCTCTTTTAGAGAAAACATAAAATTTCTATTTACCACTCTCTATTCTATACCCCCCCCTCCCAGAACTCCCAATCATTAACATAGTAAGTACGTATATGTCCTCCCTCCTAACAGAATATTTAAGTTTTCAACCTCTGAATGATTTAAATTTCGAAAAATTGTTTCTAATACGTAAGTTTCTATATAATTCCCCCTACGACTTTGAATAAAGATGGAACTAGTGGGAAAAGGGTATTCCGTACTTCCCACACGCATTAGTTTTTCGGCTCGTAATATAATATTATATTTTTATTTCTTTGCGTGTTACGGTTTAACGTTTAAGCAAGTAACTCTATAAATTTTTCAAAATTGTAAATATAATATTAATTTAAGTAGGAAACAATATTCTGTAAATATGAAATCTTTTTCGGCGAAAGACTGGGGGCTTTCCCCTGTTTTTCGGCAGTAACGATATTTTTTTAATATCTTTACATGTTCTAGTTTGTGATTGATACACCATGGGATACCTAGTCGTTTTTGACGATTCAGGAAAAAAATCATAAATATTTTTGAAAATTACACCACTGAACTGTAAAAAAATTTAAAAAAATTATAATTACAGCATCTATTTTTTATTGGTTGTTTAATGCCAAGCACTAACATCGCAGAACGGAAAAAGATAAAATTGGTAAAATACAACATTTAATAGTTAAAGTTTGAAAAGTTTCTGTGTGCTACGCTACGCTACGCTGCGGGATTATTATAACCTGAATTATATGTTATTAATAAATAAAGTAATAGGAATAATTAAATATGTCTTGTTATTTCGGATCTCTTAATTATTCAAAGCAGGCAGAAATGCAAGTAACACGTAAAATATATATTGTCAATTTTTTTTATGCTTAACAAATTTAATAAAAAGGCAGTTATCCAAGTAAAAATAGTCAAATAAATTAATATCGAAGTTAAATCTTGAAAATATCAACAATTATGAACTTCAATTGGGGCCCTTATAGAATTTATCAAGCTAAGATTGCTGGTTTTTCATAACTCTTCAGATTGATTTATTGTCAGTAAAAGTTGCATCGAACTAGTGCCGTTCTAAGACGTTGAAAACATTGGGCTGAAAATCTTTCCAGATCTTCAGATTTGAATTGACGTTATTTGGTAAAATTTAGAAAGGTCAACCTCTTAAAATAATTTGCATGTTTGTTTTTGTAAGCAAATTTCCCAATTTGCTCAAATATCTCTAAAATTTGACGTGGGTAGTTTATTGTGTATTCCCGATGAGAATACAACTGTCGGTCATTTGTTTTAATAAAACAGGCATTTTAGAATGTATAAGTGAATTGTTTGCTGAAGGACGGCCACATGAGTTGTAGCATAGACACACATGCATGGCGTGTTGCATACTTAAGTAATGAATATTGACACAAATCAGAAGTTTGATAATTTAATACCACGAATCAGTGGATATTAAAAGACTTACTCGATGTTTTTCGTTTTTAAATTCGATTTAAATGATTGATATTTCCTTCCGCATTAATAAAAGTTTATAGCACAAAAAATTCGACATTTTTAAACTTTTCAAAAAGTGCAAACTTCGTTGTATTACTTCCTGACAGTTTCGTTACATATGTATAATAACATTATTATTTTATAATAATGCTTTTTAAATTGAAAATCCGAAGTAGATAAACTTATTTGTAAAAAAGGTTAAATTTATTCAGAATGAATTTAAACAAAATTCAAATGTCGAAACCCTTGCGCAACAAAATAATTCGGAAAATATCGACTTTCAGTCCAATTATTATCTCATTTATAAAATTAAAACGAATTTATTTGTTCGTTTAGCGATAAAAATTCTCAATTCCAATTTAGCCGTTAATTCACCTCTCCAAACAATTTTAGTTGTCTAATATATCGCCTGCAGCGCCCTCAATGGAAATTTCAGTGACATTTTTAGGACCTCTCCGTAAAAGTAAGGTTATGACCAACAATTTGAATTTTATGATGGATACTTTAATATAAACTTTTAATATAATAAAACAAATTAAATTAAAATGGAACCCATTTTCAACTTATGTGGGGTCCAAAAATTAGCATAATAAAATTAAATTAATCGTAGTGCAAATTTTGACTTTCAAGTTAAATTAAAATAGAAACTATTTTAATTTAATTTTAAGTGTTCGGCATAATTATTACGGAAAAATAATATAAAATACACGGTGCAGTATAATTTTCAGCATTAGCACCCCAAAACGTTGCAAATTTTGACACCAGGTGGCGCTCACTCCGCTACCCTTTTGTTTTTGAACAGGATATGGAATTTTTGTATTTTCTGTCGCTAACTTGATAAATATTTTAATGTAGGTAAATAACATGATTGGTGCACTTAAAAAAGACAGTTGCGCGTTCGATTCTTTCGTTTGTTCGAATAATACGAGTTTCCGATGTATTACCTAAATAATAAATCAGAAATGTTAACAAAAAAGTTTAAATACCCATTAATTTTTGATATGCAGGTGAATCAAATGCTCTGTAAATTATTTATAAATAAAATCAATAGCAGGTGAATTTTTGATAATCCGACTTAATTCTGTACGAGGTCGTCTTGTATTTCGCCGAATCGATGAGGCTCCGAAAATTACAACCGTCAGCTCCGAGCAAGTTCTGCGGACAGTTTGGTTAGATAATTTTTTCTTAATTATTATTTTAAGCGATAGGATGCTTTGGCGTGGAAAATTCAAAAGGAAAACGCTCGTTAGCGTAATTAATTCTTTGATGTTGTTCGTGGTCACGAACTCACATTAATTAAATTTTTAGAAAAGTTACGACTTTGTATTTTCCTTTTCAGCCCAAGATATTTCAAAATAAATCAGAAATTTATAGAAATATTTCGATATTTAATAAGTAAAGCACTGAAAGTTATTAAATCAATAACAAATATCTCGAGGAGCTAATAAATTTCTCCAACACTTCGGTCACCAAATTAAACTACATATATATGAAAACTCATGTTTGATTTGTATTTTAACGATCAGGTGTGCAAATATTGGCTGAAGTAAATTGTTCGATAAATCCTGCAATTAAACCTCGAGATCAATTGAAATAAATTGTTGTTTCAATGGTAATTTTTCGAACCAACCCGATCTTATCGCACATCAGAAGTGGGATAAATTTAATTATTTAATTTTATCAAAATTGCGCCAATCGACATTTTGGGCGCCTAATTACTCCGATTTAAATAAAACTTTCAGTAAGTTTTTTGCAAACATTAGATAAAAAAAATAATAACTTACGAGTGGTAGTTCACAAAAGTGGGCACTCGAAAAGGTTTTGTATTGGCCAAACAATAAATTTGCCGATAATACGACTGATTTTTAAAAAAGTAACTTCGATTTTGGCTTTTAAAACCTTTCAAAGTTCGGAATTATACTTTTATGGTATTTACAAAAATCTCAAAAAAAATCCAATCGCCCAGCTTAAATTTTTTTTAAATCGCCTTTTGAAAATTGATTAATAAAACAGCGCTTCTGGGGCTTAATTGAACAAATAAAATAAATCGGATTAAATTTTTTTATTTTCCGCATCGTATAAATTATTTTAGGTAAACAAAATTCTTTTGTTAGAAAAAATTTTGCAAATAAAAAAAAAGTTTTATTGTGACTTACCAAAGTTTTTAAAAACGCGCCGAATGTCTGGAGTGTAACAGCACTAAAGCGGAGTGCGTGGTGGTACAAGAAAACTTCGTGACGGGCAAAAGACCTGTGGAGCTTTTAAGGGTGTTTCACCACCAACAGAATTGTAGATCTGCGCGCGTACAACATTTATGCTACCCGTTTTATAAGAGTGATTCCCCACCGCATCCACCGGATACACGCGTGGGTGTCAAAATGCTGCCCATTCGAAAATTGCCGAGAAAGCTAAAAAAATTTAATTTACGCAGAACCCTTAAAAATTAAGATGAAAATCAACTTTGAGAAATTAAATCGTCAAATTTGGTTAAAAGAGCAATTTGAAACTTTGATCAACAGTTAATTTCGCTCAAATATACTAAATTTAATTGGTTTAATTTGTACTAGTCGACCGTTATTTCTCTTAAATTTATCGCCAAGATACTTCCGGTAGAACAAGGAAGTAAGGTTCAAGGACTTCTCCATTTTTTGGAGATCAACGTGCATGATTAATAATTGAGCCAGCCTTTGCACATTCCGTCAAGTCGGGACAGAGATGAGATTTTTTCGATCGTCTCGAATTCTTTTTAATTATACCACGACGACGTTTTAAATAAAGCACTTTTTGTTTATCGCAGTTAGTTCAATTGCTAAATAATTCCGAAACAGTTTGAAAACTTCTGATTTAATTAGTACCTACCATTAATTACATATTCATTGGTGGAGAATTTATTAAGATTCTTCTGTAATTATTAAAATTCAGGGTTAAACATAAAACAGCACGCTGAATCCGCATTTCCGTTGCGTGCAAAGTGGCCATTTTAATGCCGCCATTTTGACACTGCAGTGTCAATGTAGACTTTTTTCGCCTTCAATAAATAAATATTATATCAATAAATGGCAGAATTAAATTGATGTTAATATTAACTACCTTACAAGAAGTAGAGTACCAACAACATTCGTTGCTCTTAAGAATGAAATATGTCCGCCATTTTGAATCGCATCATTATCATAAACTTACAAAGAAAATAAATTCCCTCCAAGTTATTTTTTTTATCAAATTAATATCTTCTTTCGACTTTCTGACAACGGTATAGCCATCAGCTTTGCTGTTATAAAGCCCTGTGCTTGGGGGGAGGGGAGTAAACGCTAATTTTTGAAAAACTTTCTGAATAAAAGCATTTGATTATCAATATTGTTGTTTTATTTAGGGAAGTTTAGTTTACAAGTTTAGATCACAAAGATAACAACTATCAACTGTCTTGACAAGACACCACTGTCTCGTCATCTTGCTAGATGTCAATTTAGCATTATTATCATTCACTGTTCCGCCACTGTACTAAATAAAAATAGTCGCCCCTATTGTGATATCTTGAAAAACTCCCTTACATTTTGCAATTTATTGAATAATAAATTGTAAAATATTTCAAGTTCTGACTTCAGATACTGGTGCACTGGAGGGTGTTCTACACCCCCCAGACCCCCCGGTCGGCCCAGTTTACTTTAAAATAAATAATTAATTAAATAAAATAATTAATAAATAAAAAATAATAATTAAAATAAAACAATAATTTGTAGTAACCATTGCGATATAGTCGTTAAATAATAGCTTTTGAGACCAAAGAGTCTGGAGAATTTCCCCCCAGAATGCCACTAGGCATTCCAAGTGTAGCTTAGGATACCCCCCAGGTACACATAATTTCTAATAAATAATATATTTGCAAACTTGTAGTTTTTAGCATTCAGTGGTTAATAGAGAAACTTCTTAAATCAAAATTCAACATGGAAATTGGGGTTCTGTGGGGGCGGAATATAAAACTCCCAATAAAATTAAAGCGGTTTCATAAAACTTCTGCATAATTTGTAAACATTAATTCTCTGCATTTCAATACTTGCAGCCAGTGGAGAGTGTTCCACACCTCCCAGACCCCCCAGTCTGCTCAGAGTATTTTTATCGGAAGTAAATTGATGATGTCAGCAAATATTCTTAGCTGTTGCCATGGTGACGTTTGACGTCTCAATTTTAGTTATTAGCATTGCGATGGAATCAATGAATAATAGAAAAACTTTTCTAATTTTAAAAACAAAGTGGAAATTATGTGGAAATCTACAAATTATTTATGACAAAAGTAAACTGTGCACACCGGGGGGCCTGGGGGGTGTAGAACTTGCAGGGATAATTTCTATTTTATAGTACTATGACCGATCCTCCGATTTCTAAAATGTATTTAAAATACTAATTCTACACCCATCAGATTCCCAGTCTGTACATTTTATTTTTTATCTGAAATAAATCAAAGATTTCAGCACATTAGCTTGGTCGTTGATATGGTGACGGGAATTCCCAGACCCACCGATCTCAAAAGCTATTATTTGACGATTATATCGCAATGGTTACTAATAATGACACATTTCCATAGCAAATAGTCAAGCGGATTAACTGAAATCTTTCGATTAATTTTTCAAAAGTAAACTGCGCAGACCGGGGGGTCTGGGGGGTGTGGAACACCCTCCAGTGCACCAGTATCTGAAGGCAGAACATTAAATAATATTTTAAATATATATGTATATTATTAACCTTTCAAGAGGTATGAATACCAGTTTAATTTTCTTAGGAACAATGACATATCATACTTTATACTCCGACTCCCCCCCCCCACCGTGAGGCCTATCTTGAATTTTATTTTATTTTAAAAAGAATGATCATTAATAACGTAATACTAAAAGTCATAGCTTTGCAAATATCTTCTTTTCGCTTCTGATAAAAATAAACTGCTTAGACCGGGGGGTCTGGGGGGTGTGGAACACCCTCCAGTGCCTAAATATTACAATGCATCACATTAAATGTTTACAAATTCATATTGGAGGGACCGCAGGCCCCCGGTTCATATCTTGAATTTTATTTGTTAGGTTAGGTTCACAGATAGCTCAAACTTGTACAGACCGAGGAGTCTGAGAGGTATGGATACCTTCCAGTCAGATATTAATCGCTGCAATATTGAAAATGAACGACAACGTTAAAGTAGCTCCACGTATGTTTTATAATAAATTAATGTATGATTTTAATTCAACTGTGCACTATTAGGTCTAGGACCGGTTCTGTTCATAAGAACTCTAATGCAGCATTATGTATCTTCTGCATAACTTTTTAAATATTCAATATTCTGTCTCCGGATATTTGGAAACTGGGGGGATGCCCTCAGACTACCGCTCTAATCAGTTTATTTTTATCTGAAGTGAATTGAAGATTTCAATATATTCGCTTGGCCGTTACAATGGTTATATTTCTAATAACAATTCCTATATAACCAAACAAAATAAAATTCAAGATAGCAACTGGGGGTCTGGGGGGAGGGATCGAAGTATATTCCCCAATATGACATGTCATTGTACTGACTATTTTGTATCACAAAATTTCTACAAAATTCGTAAACATAAGTTGTAAACATTTAATGCTCTGCATTTCAGTACTTGGGCACTGGAGGGTGTTCCACACCCCCCAGACCCCCCGGTCTTTAACATTATTTTTCCAAGAAATAATATATGTGGTGTTAGAATAGCAACGCCGTAGCTAATATGCCGAAATCTTAAATTAATTTTTGCTAAAAATAAATTTTGTCGGCCGGGGGATCTGGGGGGTGTGGAACACCCTCCAGCCCACGAAGATCTGAAAGTAGAATATTGAATGTTGTAAAAATTACGTAGAAGTGTTCTTGAGTTCTTGAGAATAATGAGATATTACTGGATATAATTCTTACCGTCCGTCCCCCCGGCTACCGATCTCTGACCTGTATTTTGCCTTTTGAGTTCAAACATTTCCTTATTAATCGTTTAATTTTGAAGATTATAAGTTCGCAAACTTATCTATTACAATTTGAGTGCAACTCACTCATTTACATTATGTAAATATACAATGTGTACAATTATAGAGTGTAAATCACAGTACAACAGGTACTGGTGCACTGGATGGTGTTCCACACCCCCCAGACCCCCCGGTTTTTAGCAATTTTTACCGAAAAAGTAATACTATATATCACATTACCATAGCAACGGCAACGTTAATATACAGAAAGCACCAATTCACTTCTATTAAAAATAAAATTAGCAAACCGGGGGATCTGGAGGGGTACAGTGCACCAATATATGAAGGAAGAACATTAAATACTTTACAAATTAATTAGAAGTTTTTAGATACCGCTTTCTGTTTTTGTGAACAATGGGATATTACTGGGTATAATTTGTACCTCCCCCGACCACCGATCTCTAACCTCCAGTTTTTATTGTTTTGAAACCTTTATTTAGCAATTAGTCATAAGTTCACAAACTTATTTGTTACAATTTGAGTGAGAAACTCTCTCGTTTATATTATGTAATAATACAATGTGTGCAATTTCCGAGTGTAAATCACAGTGCAGTAGGTACTGGTGCACTGGAGGGTTTTCTACGCCCCTCAGACCTCCCGGGCTTTAGCATTGTTTTTCAAGAAATAATATATGTCACGTTACCATAGCAACGCCATAGCTAATCTGCCAAAATGTTCAATTCAAATTGGGAAAAAAATATAATTCGTAAACCGGGGGGTCTGGGGGGCGTGGAACAACCTCCAGTGCACAAAAATCTGAAAGCAGAATATTGAATGTTCTAAAAATTATGTAAAAGTGTTCAGGTACCGCTGTATTTTCCTTGAGAATAATGAGATATTACTGGGTATACATAATTTGTACCGCTCTCCGACTTCCGATCTCTAACCTGAATTTTTCATTGTTTTGGAACGTTTCATTATTAATCATTTAATTTTGAAGGTTATAACTTCGCAAATTTATCTATTACAATTTGGATGCAACTCACTCATTCACATTATGTAATTATACAATAAGTACAATTACAGAGTGTAAATCAAAGTGCTGCAGGTACTGGTGCACTGGAGGGTGTTCCACACCCCCCAGACCCCCGGTCTTTGCCAATGTTTATCGAAGAAATAATACTATATATCTCGTTACCATAGCGACGGCATCGTTAATATATTAAAATCTTCAATTCACTTCAAATAAAAATAAAATTAGTTGACCGGGGGGTCTGGGGGGTGTGAAACACTCTCCAGTGCACCAATATCTGAAGAAATGACATTAATTATTTTAAAAATTATATAAAAGTTTTATATAAAAGCACCTACTTAAACTATTTTAAAACATTTAATGATCTGCCTTTAGATACTAGCGTACTAGAGGGTGTTCCACACCCCCAGACCTTCCGGTTTGCATATTTTACTCTTTGACATATCAAATTAAGGGGACCGCCGAGTTTACATGCCCTCCGAAGCACCTAGACGCTCATAGATAGAAAAAGAGTCATAAAGAAAACTTTCTTATGTAGACTCCTTCCGGGCTTGAACCGGGCGCCTATTCGATTGCTCTAACTACTAGGCTAGTGATCTCCTCTTCTCTAATTATTATTTCAACTTTGGACTTGTTTGAAGAAAATAATAATATGTAAGATCGCAGGTTCGATTTCTACTTTATAAAAGATTTTCTATTCTTCATTGATTCCATCGCAAGAATAACTAAAATTATCACGTCACCATAGTAACGGACAAGCAGAAATGCTGAAGTTACTTTGGATAAAAATGAGCTGGGCAAACCGGGGGGTCTGGGGGGTGTGGAACACCCTCCAGTGCCCAAGTATTGGGATGCAGAAAATATTTAAAATAACAAAAAGTTCCGATTTTGTAGCACTGGAAGGTGTTCCACACCCCCCAGACCCCCCGGTTTAAATAATTTACTTGTAATTAAAAATATATTGAATATTTTATCATCAGCTTTTTAGGAAGTAGCAAGGCTGATGCAGAGATAAGCAATTTTCAGAAAACTGCGTATATGGAAAGAAAGAGTTCTATAATTCCGGTCATTACAAATCCCCGGTATGGAGGTAAAGTAAGAAGAATAAATTGTACAGATCGGGAGGTCTGGGGTGTGGAACACTCTCCAGTGCCCAAGTATTGAGATGAAGAACAAACTAAATGTTCACAAATTATGCAGAAGTTTTGTAATACTACTGTAATTTTTGTAGGAATAACGATCTAGTATATTGAGGGTACCGAGGGTACCCCCATATATTCGGTCACAATCTTGAATTTTAATTTTGTTCTAAAAGGTTATTCAAATTCATTATTATTCATTGATTTCATCGCAAGAATAACCAAAATTGTCACGTCATCGTCACTATAGTAACGGACAAGCAGATATGCTGAAGTTACTTTGGATAAAAATGACCTGGGCAAACCGGGGGGTCTGGGGGGTGTGGAACACCCTCCAGTGCCCAAGTATTGGGATGCAAATCATTAAATGTTTACAAATTATGCAGAAAGGTTGTGATATAGTTGTAATTTTCTTGGGAACAGTGACAATATACTGAAAAATCCCCCTGATCAGTATCTTAAATTTTTTTTAAATTTTAAAAGTACTTCTATTAATCTTCTGAAGGAACACCCTCCAGTGGCCAAGTAAGCTTTTCATAGAAATGCATCGCATACCGGTGGGGGGGAGTTTTATTCTCCCTATATTTTTGAAAATTCTAGCACGGTCCTTGACAGGTGGCTACAACGGCATTATTTGTGCCAACAGGTGGCACAATTTAAAAGAAAAAATTTGCTATGACGGATTGCGGAGCGCGGTGGTGGCGTAAAATGCACGCAAACTTGACTCAATTATATCTTCTGTACAAGAAGAATTAATTAAATGTAAGCAATTAACTTAGCATTTAATTCGAGTAATTTTCAAAAGCAAATTAAATTTATTTATGATGTATTTAAGTGAGGACGTCGCGTCGTTTTAAGATGACTTTCGTTTCATTACCTCCTAATACAATATCATAAAGATATCTACTACTTCCAATTTATTAATAACCAAGTTAACGAAGGTAATTAAAAATTCATTTAATTATGATTTACTTCGATAAAGTCGAACCGTTTTATTTGAACGTTTTTAAATATTACATTAAAAATGGGGGCTTAATAAAAATTATTTTTGCATATGGCAGTCGTATTGTTTTATTACGGTGAGATTAGTCTTATATAGCCCAAGTATAATTTGAATCTTATCAATATTTTATAATACTGTAGTAAAAATAAATTCAATTTATCTCAATTACGTTACCCGGGTAAATATCGGATTAGATATATCCGTATCGGGCGGCTTTCCCCTCTAAAATTGACAACTGCTGCTACTACACTTAGCAGACCTCAGAAGTCTGATAAGTAAAAGCCTTTTAAAATTTATGCACCCTCTCTTAAGAAAAGGTCTAGTCGAATCAGTAAAAATCGGAAAACAAAAGAAAATCAACAGCTGGACTTTCAATTTTTTTTCTATTGTACAGTGTCGCCACCTCTGTGTCAATTCCGCGCAAGTGTCTGTTAATTTAAATGTTGCTCACGATTTCGTGAAAATAAAATCGTTGTGGAAATTAACTTGAGTTAATTTTTAAATTTCATCACGTTTCAGGATGCAATACGCTTAAAAGGGTGCAAAAAACTTGGAATTGATAATGTGTTTTGTATTTCACTGCCTCGTTTATGTTAAAAGGTTGAGCGAGTAGGGGGAAGTACGCGCAAACCATAAAATTGTACTGACAATGCCCATTTCTATAATTAAATTTAAAATCTACGCAGTTTGAAAAAAATTTTAAGACGCGGAAGTCGGAGTGGCTCTCCGCTTTTTGAAACAAAACAATTATATTATGGGTGGATATACTACCTAATAAAGTTGAGAGTTAACAAAAAGCAAAGAGGCTCGCAAACAATGAGAAATTTCAAAATTTATTAAATATCACGTTTGTTTGCTTTATTTGAGTTGAGCAATCGACAAATTAGGTTGGAGAGCTAATATAATGTGTTTATTTTTATCTTTTTTTCATTTCGTGTCTACACAGAGCTTACTATGATCTGTTTACCACTACACCCACTAATTGACGTTTTGTTACTTTACCTGTTTTATAGTTTTTGCAAAATCAATATCATTAAATTTGTCAACCACGATAAAGTGCACTTCATTTGTTTCTAAGGGTAGCACCCTACCAGACAACGTTGTTGCTGATATAATTTCCTACAAATAAATTTTTTAATGTCTTTTTTTAAATTTACTAAAACTGCTTTAGTTTTTGAAAAAATTTTATTTAAGTTAATTTTAATATTTTAATATTTTCCGCCGCCGCCCCGCAACAGTATAAGTATAACATTATTCCTACAAAAATTCCTTATAATTTTTAAACATTTGTTTTTCTGTTCCACGGTGCCATGCTTACTGGAAGGTATTCCCCCCTCAGACCCCCCGGATTATTTAAGTTAATTTTTTCAACAGCAAGTTTAAAATTTTAGTATATCAATACCTAACGTATTTATTTCGAATGATTTTAGAAATAGAAATAAAAATTAGATAAAGTACGTATTTCAAACAGGGGGTGGGGGCGCGGGAAGGGGAAGTAATACCTTCCAACCTATACCATCATTCCCAAGAATATTAAAGCAATATCACAAAACTTCTGCATTATCTTAAAAAATTTGGTATTCTGCCTCCCGATACCTAGCCACTGGTAGGTATTCATAATTCCCCCCCCGGCTCTATGCAGGATCAATTTTCCAATAGTAAATTCATAATTTCAGTGTTATTCTGACAGCATAGCCACCTGTAGGCACAAGTAATATCGTTGTCAAAGACTGTGCTAGAATTTTTAAATATAAGAGAGAATGAACCCCCTTTTGCGACGTCATTTATAAGAATAGCTCACTTGGCCACTGAAGGGTGGTTCTTCAAAAGATTAATAAAGATACTTTTTAAAAAATTTAAGATACTGATCGGGGAGGTGGGAATATATTTCCAGTATATTGTCACTGTTGCCAAGAAAATTATAACGACGTCACAACTCTTCTGCATAATTTATAAACATTTCATGTTCCTCATCCCAATACTTGGGCACTGGAGGGTGTTCCACACCCCCCAGACCCCCGGTCTGTGCAATTTATTTTTCTTACCTCACCGCACATCGCACCGGGAATCTATAATTACCGGAATTATAGAACTCCCTCATTATGTTGTGGTTTTATTTATCTTTTTAAATTTTTCCAGTTCACCTCTTATAAAAAAATATACTGCTTAAACCGGGAGATTTGGATCCTAAGTATTAGGATGCTAAATATTAAATGTTTAAAATTCTAAAAAATTTTGAACGATAACTGGGGAAATTCTATAATTCCGGTAATTCAAACCCCGGTAGGGTGAGTAAGAAAAATAAATTGCATGGACCGGGGTCTGGGGTGTGGAACACCCTCCAGTGCCCAAGTATTAGGTTGATGAACTTTAAATTTATACAAATTACACAAAGTTGTGTGATACCGCTGTAATTTTTTGAGATCAATGGCATGCCATATTGAGAGTACTTTATACTCCCCCTCCACCGGTTGCACTTATTACGTTTAATTTGTTTTAAATAGTAACAGATATTAAGTGATTAATAGAGATATTGTTTAAAATTTTTAAAAATTAAAGATACTGATCGGGGGTTCGGTACTTTTCGGTATATTGTCACTGTTCCCAAGAAAATTACAACGATATCACAACCCTTCTGCAAAATTTGTAAACATTTAATGATCTGTATCTCAATACTTGGCACTGGAGGGTGTTCCACACCCCAGATCCCCGGTTTGCCTAGGTCATTTTATCCAAAGTAACTTCAGCATTTCTGCTTGTCCGTTACTATGGTGACGTGACAATTTTGGTTATTCTTGCGATAGAATCAATGAATAATAAGAAAAGAAAAACGAGTCCAAAGTTGAAATAATAATTAGAGAAGAGGTCACTAGTCTAGTAGTTTGAGCATTCAAATAGGCGTTCGGTTTGAGCCCCGAAGAAGTCTACATAAGAAAGTTTTCTTTATGACTTTCTTTCTATCTGTGACCGTCTCCGTGCTTCGGAGAGCATGTAAACCCGGCGGTTCCCCTAATTTGATATCTCAAACAGTAAAATATGCAAACCGGGGGTCTGGGGTGTGGAACACCCTCCAGTGCCCAAGTACTGAGATGGAGATCATTAAATGTTTACAAATTATGCAGAAATTTTGTGATACTGCTATAATTTCCTAGAAAACAATGACATGTCATATTGGGGAATAAGATAAACAGACCCCCGGTCGTTATCTTGAATTTTATTTTGTTTTGTTATATAGGAATGGTTATTAGAAATGTAACCATAGCAACGGCCAAGCGCAAATGTTAAAATCTTCAATTCACTTCTGATAAAATAAACTGCATAGACCGGTAGATCTGGAGGTATCCTCCCAGTTTCCAGGTATCCGGAGACAGAATATTAAATATTTAAAAAGTTTTGCAGAAGATGGTTAATGCCGCATTAAAGTTATTAGGAACAGAACCGTTTCTAGACCTAATAGTGCTCAGTTGAAATTAAATCATACATTAATATATTATAAAACATACGTGGAGCTACTTTTAACGTTGTCGTTTTAACGTTGTCTAATATTGCAGCGATTAATATCCGCCTGGGTAATTCTCAGACTCCTCGGTCTGTACAAGTTATCTGAGTTATCTGTGAACCTAACATAATAAATAAAATTCAAGATAAACCGGGAGTTTGCGGTCCCTCAAATATAAATTTGTAAACATTTAATGTTGTGCATTGCAATATTTAAGCACTGGAGGGTGTTCCACACCCCCAGACCCGCCGTTTAAATAATTTATTTTTATCAGTAGCAAAAGAAGATATTTGCGAATCTATGGCTTTTAGTATTACGTGATTAACGGATATCCTTTTTAAAATAAAATAAAATTTAAGATAGACCCCCGGGGGGAGGGTTAGAGTATAAAGTTTGATATGTCATCGTTCTCGAGAAAATTCAACCGCCATTCATACCGCTAGAGGATAATAATATATAATTTTAAAATATTATTTAATGTTCTGCCTTCAGATACTGATGCACTGGAGGGTGTTCCACACCCCAGACCCCCGGTCTGTGCAATTTATTTTTCTTACCTCACCGCACATCGCACCGGGGAATCTATAATTACCGGAATTATAGAACTCCCTCATTATGTTGTGGTTTTTATTTTTCCTTTAATTTTACCAGTTCACCTCTTATAAAAAAATATACTGCTTAAACCGGGGGGTTTGGATCCTAAGTATTAGGATGCTAAAATTCTAAGAATAATTTTTAACGATAACTGGGGGATTTCTATAATTCCGGTAACTCAGACCCCCGGTAGGGCGGTAAAGCAATAAAAATAAATTACACGCACCGGGGGGTCTGGGGGGTGTGGAACACCCTCCAGTGCCCAAGTATTAGGTTGCAGAACTTTAAATTTATACAAATTACACAAAAGTTGAGTGATACCGCTGTAATTTTCTTAAGATCAATGACATGCCATATTTGGGGTACTTTATACTCCCCCCTCTACCGGTTGCACTTATTAGGTTTAATTTGTTTTAAAAAGTAACAGATATTAAGTGATTAATAGAGATATTGTTTAAAATTTAAAAAAAATTTAAGATACTGATCGGGGGGGGGGGGATATTTTTTAGTATATTGTTACTGTTTCCAAGAAAATTACAACGATATCACAACCCTTCTGAATAATTTGTAGACATTTAATGACCTACATCCCAATACTTGGCACTGGAGGGTGTTCCACCCCCCAGACCCCCCGGTTTGCCCAGGACATTTTTATCCAAAGTAACTTCAGCATTTCTGCTAGTCCGTTACTATGATGACGTGACAATTTTGGTTATTCTTTCGATGGAATCAATGAATAATAGAAAAAAATGAGTCCAAAGTTGAAATAATAATTATAGAAGAGGAGGTCACTAGTCTAGTAGTTTGAGCATTCAAATAGGCGCTCGGTTCGAGCCCCGAAGGAGTCTACATAAGAAAGTTTTTTTTATGACTCTCTTTCTATGTGTGACCGTCTCCGTGCTTCGGAGGGCATGTACACCCGGCGGTCCTCCTAATTTGATATGTCAAACAGTAAAATATGCAAACCGGGGGGTCTGCGGGGTGTGGAACACCCTCCAGTGCTCAAGTACTAAGATGCAGATCATTAAATGTTTACAAATTATGCAGAAATTTTGTGATAATTTCTATAATTTCCTAGAAAACAACGACATGTCATATTGGGAAATAAGATAAGCAGACCCCCGGTCGCTATCTTGAATTTTATTTTGTTTTGTTATATAGAAATGGTTATTAGAAATGTAACCATAGCAACAGCCAAGCGCATATGTTGAAATCTTCAATTCACTTCTGATAAAATAAACTGCATAGACCGGTAGATCTGGAGGTATTCCCTCAGTTTCCAGGTATCCGAAGACAGAATATTAAATATTTAAAAAGTTTTGCAGAAGATGGTTAATGCCGCATTAGAGTTTTTAGGAACAGAACCGGTCCTAGACCTAATAGTGCTCAGTTGAATTAAAATCATACATTAAAATATTATAAAACATACGTGGAGCTACTTTTAACATTGTCGTTCATTTCCAATATTGCAGCGATTAATATCCGACTGGGTAATTCTCAGACTCCTCGGTCTGTACAAGTTTGAGTTAACTATGAACCTAACCTAATAAATAAAATTCAAGATAAACCGGGAGTTTGGGGTCCCTCTAATATAAATTTGTAAACAATATTGCAATGTTGTGCATTGCAATATTTAAGCATTGGAGTATGTTCCACACCCCCCAGACCCCCCGGTTTAAGTAGTTTATTTTTATCAGTAGCAAAAAGAAGATATTTGCGAATCTATGGCTTTTAGTATTACGTGATTAACGGATATCCTTTTTAAAATAAAATAAAATTTAAGATAGACCCCCGGGGGGAGGGTTAGAGTATAAAGTTTGATATGTCATCGTTCTCGAGAAAATTAAACCGCCATTCATACCGCTAGAGGGGTAATAATATATAATTTTAAAATATTATTTAATGTTCTGCCTTCAGATACTGATGCACTGGAGGGTGTTCCACACCCCCCAGACCCCCCGGTCTGTGCACAGTCTTTCATAAATTTCAAAGTTCAAGTTCAAAATTTCAGTATATTAAAACCTAACGTATTTATTTCGAATGATTTTAAAATTAGAAATAACAATTAGATAACGTACGTATTTTAAATATGTTTAAACCAGAGGCTAAGGAGGGGGTAAGTAATACCCTCCAACAGCAACATATACCACCATTCCTAAGAAAATTAAAGCAATATCACAAAACTTTTGCAATATTTTTTAAAAATTTTGTGTTCTGCCTCCCAATACCGAGCCACTGGTAGGCATTTCATAATCCCCCCCCCTCGGCTCTATGCAGAATAAATTTTCCAACAGTAAATTCATAATTTCAGTATATCAAAACCTTAAATATTTATTCTGAATGGGTCTAAATTAAACTTTATAATTAAAGAAAATACGCAGTTTAAATTAATACAAACCGGGAAGTATGGGGGATTGAAATACCCCCTCCTTTCCCTAGTAAGATATAATTGCTACAATAAATGTCAGGAATTTTAAAGATTTTCGGCATTAATTTTGAAACATTTAGGGTTCTGGTTTTTGATGTTGTGCGACTTGTGATTATTTCATACCCCCCTCCCCCCCAACCAGATCCCCAGAATTTGAATATATCCAAACTTTACTATTTGTATTTATTCCGAATGAGTTAAAACTATAAATTATAAATAAAAAAAGTACGATATTCTAATGTATACGAACTGGAGAGTCTGGGAAATTAAAATACTTCTCCCCCCCAACAGATATAATTGCTAGAATGAATGTCAGGATTTTTAAGGATCTTCCGCATTAATTTTTAAATATTTAGAGTTCTGCTTCTCTATACTGTGCTACTTGCAGTTATTTCATTCCCCCTCCCGCAACCAGACCCCCCGGACTATGCAGGTTAATTTTTTAAACCTTAATTTGTAATTTTTTAATATATCAAAACCGTACGTATTTATTCCAAATGAATTAAAACTATAAATTATAAGTAAAGTAAGGACGCTATTCTAACGTATTCAAACTGGAGAGTCTGGGGGATTAAAATACCCCCTCCCCCTTCCGGCAGATATAATTGCTACAATAATTGTCAGGATTTTTAAAGATCTTCTGCATTATTTTTTAAACATTTAGGGTTCTACTTTTCGATGATATGCTACTTGCGGTTATTTCATACCCCCCTCTCCTCAACCAGACCCCCAAACAGCCACAAATAATCGCTACAGTAAATGTCATAATTTCCAAGAGACTTTTGTAATAATTCTTAAAATTTGGGTTTTATAGGATAAATTCTGAGTTCATGAAGTATTACAAAAGTATTTGTAATCCACTGCGGTTTAAAATATTTCATTCCGCTGGAGGGTATTCCATACCCCCCAGACCCCCGGTTGATACGATTTCATTTTTTCAATGGTACGATTATATTCAGAATAACCTTATGTATTTTTTCTAAATGAGTTTAAAATATAATTAAAGACAGTACACAGTCCAAATTTATAACGACCGGGGGTCTGGGGGGTATTCCATATCTCAATGGCTGCAGTAAATTTTATTATCGACAGACTTCTGTATAACTTTTAAACATTTGGTGTTTGCTAAGCCACTGCAAGTTTATTTTTTCGATGGTACCGCTATATTCATAATAACCTTACGTATTTATTCAAAATAAGTTTAAATTAAATTGTAATTAAAGACAGTACGCAGTTCAAATTTATATAGACCGGGGGGGTCTGGGGGTATGGGATATCCTCTAACCAACTATAATAGCTGCAGTAAATAAAAATTATCGGGGCTTCTGAATAATTTTTAAACATTTGTGTTTGGTAAAGCCACTGGGGTGTAGAATATTTCATACCACTGGAGGGTATTCCATACCCCCCAGACCTCCCGGTTTATAAGAATTTATTTTTTCAATTGTGTATTTAGATAATTTTTTGCATATCATTCCGAGTAAGCCTAAATTAAAATTATAATTAGAGGCAGGACGTAGTATTAGTTTTTAATACGTAGTTGATGCGCAAGAGCCCCCGGTTTATAAGAGTTTATTTTCAATGGTATACTTAGAAAAACATTTCTTATTTATTCCGCATGAGTTTAAATTAAAATTATAATTAGGGACAGTACGCAGTTCAAATTTATACTGGTCGGGGAGTCGGGTGGGGGGGGGAATACCCTCCAGCAGAAGATCTAATTGCTCTAGTAAATGTCATTCTTTAAAAAAAACATTTCAAATTTGTCCATAAGTTTGTATATTTTACTGTTACAATTTAAATGTTCCTGGGATTTGATCCAGAGGACCTCCATCCTGGTTTTAAATACGATTTTAAACTGTCTCTATAATTGTATTTTTTTTTAATGAGCGTAAAGTGGGAACAATAGTAATTAGAAAAAGGAAGCAACTCAAACTTATATAAAACGGGTTTTCCTTCGAGAGGGCTCACTTTTCCTTGTTTTCTGAGGAAAAAATTACCTAATATTCTATGGATCGAATTATAGATGCGCATGAATAGATTCATGAGACCCACACAGTCTCTGTCTACTTTCTAACGAAACCACAGCCGATAAAAAACAAAAGAACGTCTACTCAATAGTTTAAGTTGTCAATTCTACCCGTAACAAACGAAAAAAGAAAGGTGGGAGAGGACGACCGCGATGAACAGTGACGGAGTGAATCAGGAAAACGTGGCTGGCGACTACGAGGGGCGAGGGGCGGCGGCAAATTTTTAACTGAAAATATAATTTATATTTTATCGGTAAAACCATTAAATTGTCAGGTATTTATAATTGTGGAAGAATATTAAATTTTGTTTATTGATGTCGATTTATCAACTAGTCACTGGTTTTCCTTTTTTTTCCTTTACCTATACTGAGTATACGTAATTCTTGAAATTGGAATAGTTTTGCAAAATCACGTTTAGTCTTGAAATTTTTTTTGTATTTTATCTGTACGAATTGCTAACAGGTCTGTCGAGAAATTGGTACAGGGTGGTTCAAAATTATAATTTGATAAAAAAAAGTCCTCACTTGGTTGTTTTAAAATTCAGGATTGGTTAACTATAAACCAATCGACTAATTAATGATCTGAATTTCCACATCATTCGCCCACTAGGAGGTTAGTGCGGTCATTAAATCTCACGAATAGTTTTTTAAACCAGTTTCTAAACTTTGCCCAGGCCGTTCCTGGGCCGCTATAATAACTTTGACTTTTTATAAAAAAAAATGCTCGTGACCCTTATGCATTAAGTGTCAAACACTTCTCGATGTTATTTTAAAAATTAAACGCGAAAGCGTTACTAATCCGAATATAATTTTTCCACAGAATAATTTTCAATTTTACGTTTTAATAAATTTAAGCATTAAGAGAGCGAGGTAAAATAATTTTTTTTAATTTTCTCGAGTCAAGTTAAACGTATAAATTTTCCACGACAAATTTGTTGTTTTCCGTTTTGATTTGATGATATATTAAACGGTCACGCGCTTATTACTTTCCGATAAAACAGAAAATTGTAGGTAAGTGAAATAAAACATCAAATTTATGTATTTAATTTTCTGCAATTTTCTTATCCGTCGTTTTCATATCGCAATTTGTTGTAAGTTGTACAGCGAAAATGTGAACAAGTAAAACTAATACCTACGGTCGGAGATGATAAGGAATGAAGTTTGTTTTTAACTCGGATGTTTACAACTTGGCGTTTGTAAAAGTACAACTTGAAAAATTTAACTCTCTGCAAATAAAAAAAATAAAGTCGATACACAGACAGGAAGTTCTCATTGCCACACTAAAAAAAAATTTATCTCTTCTGCTTTGAATTTTATCTCACCAAATCTTACCAATTAATTTAACAGAGGGCGGGAAATTTGAAAGTTAGTTGCAATATTACACTACCTCTATTAGAAATTAACTGATGGGGGGAAGATGGGTGAGTGAGAGCTGTAACAAAAGTATTCGGTGCAATTACTGCTTTAATTATAAAAGAAATAATTATCTGGTGAAATTGTTTAACTTCGCAAGAAAATATTTTCGCGAAGGAAAAGAGGAAAAATCATCGCAGTGTAGGAAGCAATTTATGTAAAATACTTTCAAACGTGTAATTTATTTTGAATTTTTGTTTAGTTGTGCATTCTCTTTGAAAAGTGAACGTTTTAACCATCATCGGTACTCAGCAAATAAACTAATTTGTGTTTAACAAAGTGGCGTGTAAGCCGTGATTAATAGTGGTGCAGTTTTTTTGAATTTGCTTGACGAGAAGTTGGGATAAAAGGGGCAACTTTCTTGTGAGGTATTTTAATTTACTTTAATTATACGCGCAACACTTTTGATCAAAATTAATTACGTTATTTCGCGCGTAAAAATACAAACATCTAAAACAGTGAACCCAAATATTTGCATCTGTTTTTTGTTAAGGGGGGAAGAAGGATGCGTTGATTTCAAAAAATTATACGTTTAACTTGGATTTAATTTCGAGTGAAATATCAACAACAGAAATAATGTAGCAGGGAAGCGAATTTAAACAATCGAAACTTTAAAAGCGGGGTAATCTTATTTAATTTTAATTAATAAAATTATCAATGATGTGTGGTTGCGGTTTAGTTGTGATTTTGTGGTTGACTATTAATTTCCTAACTTCTGTTAATGTCACTTTATATTATTAAAGTTAACATGCAAGATAAATACAATTAAAACTGATGATATACTCACAGAATAACAGTTTGCCATTCTGTTAAACGCACATTACAATTTATTAATGAAAACTTTGTGGCTTTCTGTTCAAATCCAATTAAAATTTGTTATGTGGTCGATAAAAATTATTGTTTTGAGTTTAATACAAAAATATAAAATTAGTACTTATTTTCAAAAAACACACTTGTGCGATGTTTAAAACAACGCTATTCAGATTGTAAAGCAATTATTACCATACAAAGAACAAAATTTCCCAATAGCAGCGATTTAGGGCCCCGAGGCTGTGGGCTGGGGGGGGTTCAATCCAATTAATATTACGAAATATGTTATAACGTAGTGCGCAAATGTTATGTTAGTATCCGGGGGTTTCCCCCCAGCTATGGAAAAATATTTCATATTCGACAAAACCGTGTATCCAAATTATTACACAATTTTGAAAAATGTATGCTGTTGATCGCTTATAGCGGGGAGAATTAACCCCCCGGTCTCCTATGGTTCGTTTTAATTATTTATTTAATCTGCATCTCAGTACTTGGGCACTGGAGGGTGTTCCACACCCCCCAGACCCCCCGGTCATCGAAATCGGTGATGATGGTTTTATATAAAAGCAACTTTTGAGACATTCTATGTGTTTCAATGTTAAAAATGTATATATCTCATTGGGGGGAAAATATTTTTTCTAAAAGGGAGATTATATTTTATGATTTTTTCTTCAGTGGTCAAAAAATCCCATGTTATATCAGCCACTTCTATTGCTGAAACCTACATTATTACACAGTTTTGCATTTTCATCCTGTAGCTTGCTTGTAGAGGGGGTATTCCATTTCCCCAGACTCTTCCCCCTCTCGGTCTCCCGCACCGTAACCTCCACATTCTCTATTGTCTTCAGAGAGAGTTGCATTTCAGTCATAAGTATTAAGTAGATCTTTGTTACATTACCATGTGTTGCTACTTTGGAACCTTCTGGTTTTTTATCATCCCTTGAGGGTACTCTGTGATTTATCTCGTTTAAAAACTTTGATTCCACACCCCTCAAACCCCCTGGTTCATGTAGCTTCCATTTTATCAGAAATAAATTGAATATTTCATCATCAGGAAGTAACATCAAGTACTTCGAATGCGAAAGTGCAGACCAAAATAAAAGACATAGTTTTAGAGAGAGAGAGAGCTATGGAGGTATGGAATACCTCCAAACTGTGAGGAGTCATCCAGAAGCACTTCCTTCGCTAAATGCGATTTTATATTCATCGGAACCTGCGTACCAAATTAATGCAATTGTAGAAAGTTCGTACTGTTGTTCACTTATACCTGGGGAGGGGGATCTCAGACACCCCTCCTCGTTTAATTTAATTAAACAGAAATAAGCAATTCTCAGAAAACCAGATTCATGGGTAATAAATACAAAATTAGTCGTGTTTAAGACCGGGGGTAGGGGGGTATGCAATGCTCCCCAGCTGAGGGTAAACAAATGTCTTTCTTTCTTTCTTTCAAAAATTGATTTTATATTCATCGGAACCTTTGTATCGAAGTTATTCCAGTCTGAAAAATTTGCACTGTTATTCGCTCATGCCTGGGGGGTATTCCATAACCCCCTTCCCCGTTCCCCCGGTTTCCGAAAGTGATAGCGGAGATTTAAATAAGCACAGGTAATAATGCTCAGGGGACCAGACTCAGGACCAATATTATGGAGTATATTACACAGTCAGAAATTATTCATGTTTAGGACCGGGGGGTCTGGGGATACAAAATATCTCCCCAATTGTGAGTAAACAAAAGTCCTTCTTTTGTCAAAAATTGATTTTATACTATTTATCAGAACCTTTGTACCAAAATTACAAGATTTTGAAAAATTTGTACTGTTGTTCCCTTAAATTCTATACCCCCCCCCACCCCTCGATCTCTGGAGCTCATGGCAATGACTTACATAAGCAATGCTCAGAAGACCGGGCCTATGGAAAGAGAAATTCAGTTCAACTAACATAACGGGGTATATTATAAAGTCCGAAATTAGTCATGTTTGACACCAAAGGAGGGGATTGGAATACCGCCCAACTGTAAGTGAACATAAGTCCTTCCTTTGTTAAAAATTGCTTTCATATTTGTCTGAATTTTTATACCGAAGGTATACCATTTTGAAGAATGTAAACTAATATTTTATTGTTGTTCACGTAAGCATAATAGTTTTGTTTGAGAGGGTCTAGAGGATATCCCCCCCCCCCTAGCTGGGAATTAGCATAAGCTCTCTCTTCGCCAAAAATATACTTCTTATTCGTCAGAACGTTTGTACCGAGGTTATACCATTTACTTATGCCCGGGGTTTATTCCATACCCCCCAGACCCCCGGTCATTGGAACTGATGGCTATGATTTAAATAAGTAGAGAAGTTATGTTCAGGACCTACGGAAAGAAATCCAATACAATTAATGTTATGCGATATATTATATAGTCATAAATTAGTCATGTTTGCGACCAGGGGTCTGGGGGGTGTGGAACACCCTCCAGTGCCTAAGTGTTAGGATGCAGAACAAAATAAATGTTCTTAAATTATGCTGATTTTTTTGTGGTACTACTGTAATTTTTGTAGAAATAATGACCTAGAATGTTGGGGGGTAATGTATACTCTGTCCGCTCCCCCCAGATATCGGGTCACAACTTTTGTTTTAAAACGTATTACTATTAATCACTTTATACTAAAAGCCATAAGTTCGCCAATATACAATTTGAATGTGGCTGGAGGGTGTTACACCCCCCCAGACCCCCCGGTCTAAGTACTTTACTTGTTATCAGAAATAAATTGAATATTTCATCATCAGCTTTTTAGGAAGTAGCAGCAAGTATACCTTTGAATGTGAATAATAAAACCCAAACTAAAAGACATAGTTTTAGAGACCGGGAGGTCTGGAGGTATAAATACCCCTCACCTGTGGGTAACATAAATCCTTTCTTCGCCAAAAATTGATATCATATTTATTAAAATCTATGTATCAAAATTATACAATTTAAAAAAATTAAACTACTGTTCACTTATACCTGGGGGGCATCTCCGAATCTTCGCGTAGTCCGAAATTAATCATGTATTGAACCGCGGGTCTGGAGTGTGGAACACCCTCCAGTGCTCAAGTATTGGAATGCAGAACAAAATAAATGTTCGCAAATTATGCAGAAATTCGCCCTCTACCCTCCCCTATACATCCTGGAACAATTTTGAATTTTATTTTGTTTTGAAACGTTTATCTATTAATCACTTTATACTAAAAGCCATGAGTTTGCAAATATATTTATTATTATACAATTTGAGTATGGCAGAGTAGTATTACATACCCCCGGTCTCTACAGCTATTGTTTAACGATTATATCGTCATAATTACTAAAATGTCACGTCACCATAGCAACAGTCAAGGAGATATGCTGAAATTTTCAGTTCAGTTTTGATTAAAATAAACGGTATAGATTGGGGGGCCTGGGAGGTGTAAAATACCCTCAGGTGCCCAGGTATTGAAATTCAGAACACTAAATGTTGACAAACTATTCAAAAGTATTGTAATTCAGTACAATAATATTATGGGGTGTATGACATAGTTTGAAATTAGTCATATTTAATACAGGGGGGTGTGGTTAGTATGGAATACCCCCCAGTCACACCAAAATTATAATAGACATACTTGTGAACTGTTGAACGTCTGTTTTAAATGCTTCAACGAGAAAATTTTTAAAATAACAAAAAGTTTCATTCTTGAAGCACTGGAGGGTGTTCCACACCCCCCAGACCCCCCGGTTTAAATAATTTACTTGTTATTAGAAATAAATTGAATATTTCATCATCAGCTTTTCAGGAAATAGTAGCTCATATGTCTTTAAATGTGAATAATGGAACCCGAACTGAAAGACATAGTTTTAGAGACCGAGAGGTCCGAAGATATAAATACCCCTCAGATGAGAGTGGGGGGATCAGAAGTCGTTACTTCGCCAAAAATTGATTTCATGTTCATTAAAATCTATGTGTCAAAATTACACAATTCAAAAAAAATCATACTGCTCTTCACTTAAATGTGGAGGGCATCCCATACCCCCCCAGATTTACAGGTCTCCAGGACTGATGCAGAGATAAGCAATTTTCAGAAAATAGGATTTATAGAAAGGGGGGGTGTGGAACACCCTCCAGTGCCTAAGTACTTAGATTCAAAACAAAATGAATGGTCAATATGCAGAAGTTTTGTAATACTACTGTAATTTTTGTAGAAATAATTACCTAGCATATTGGGGTACTGTAAACTCCGCCCCATCCCCATATATCCGGGGGGGTCCTAAAATATTCTTCGGTGCTTAATTATTAAGATTCAGACACTAAATGTTGGCGAACGATGCAAAAGTATTGTAAATCCAGTCCAAATAATATTACGGGGTGTATGACAGTTCGAAATTAGTCATGTGTAACACCGGGGGGTGTGATTAGTATGGAATACCCCTCAGGCACACCAAAATTATAATAGACATACTTGCGAACTGTTGAATTTCAGTTTTAAATAAGTCAAAAAGAAAATTTTTCAACTAACATAAAATTCCGATCTTGAAGCACTGGAGGGTGTTCCACACCCCCCAGACCCCCCGGTCTAAATAATTTACTTGTAATCAGAAATAAATTGAATATTTCATCATCAGCTTTTCAGGAAGTAGCAGCAAGAATACTTTTGAATGTAAAGAATGAAGCTCGAACTAAAAGACATAGTTTTAGAGACCAGGAGGTCTGGAGGTATAAATATCTCTCAGACGGGGGTGGGAGGGAAGCAGAACTCATTTCTTTGTCAAAAATTGATTTCATATTCATTAGAATCCGTGCACCACGTATATTACGTCATTGTTCCTATGAAAATTATAGCGGTATCATGTAAACATTTAATGACTTTTTTTCCAATTTTCCTGCAGTGAAGAATGTTCCATACTCCCAGACCCCCCGTCCGGTTTATGCAGCTTGATTTTGTTAAAACTGAAGTGAAATTCTTTTTTTAAATTCTTAAAAATGAGAATAAATTTTCAATAAAGAAATTTTATGATACTGAGCTGAAGTTTATGGGGAAATTTAGGAAACCAAATTGAAGAAACAGATCAATCCAACAGATCAAATAGATATCTCTAACCCCCAGCCATACTTAAATTGTAATAGATTTTTACTTGTGAACTTATCCCTGTTTTAATATTGTCATTTTTTAAAATCTTTAAAATAAGATTCAATGTGTACTGGTAACAAGCTGAAAGGGTGTAATATGAAATATCCCCCCAGTTTTCTAAGTCATCGTTCTCATAAAAATTGCAGAGATATTCCATACCCCCCAGACCCCTCGGTTATACAGTTGCTTTTATTAAAACTGAAGTGAAATTTCTTTTCTAAATTCTAAAAAATGGGAAAATGAAGAAAATATAAGACAAATTGAAGAAACTAATTTAAACTGGAAGAGACAGTTTTAGAAACCGGGGGGGGAGGGGAGATCTGAGATATTTCTATAACTCATCTGCCATACTCAAATTGTAATAGATTTACTTGCGAACTTTTCCTTTTATTAGTATTAACACTTTTAAATATTTTTAAAACTTAAAATTTCGGATACTGACGGTGGGTTGGGGGTATGAAGTATTTCCCAGTATATTACATCAGCGTTCCCATGAAAACTACAGTTGTATCATAAAGGTACTGCATTAGCATTTGGGCACTAAAAGATGTCCCCCCCCCCTGCTAGACTCCCCGGTGTATGTAGTTTATTTGTTATCATCAGCTTTTCAGGAAGAAGCAGCAGGTATGTTTTTGAATAAATATTAATAATGGAGCTCGAACTAAAAGAGAAAAAAAAGTTTTAGAGACCGGGAAGTCTGGAAGTATAAATACCCCTCAGCGGGGGGGGGCAGAAGTCATCGCCAAAAATTTATTTCATATTTATTAGATTCCGTGTATCAAAATTATACGATTTTAAAAATTCACTTATTACACCTGGAGGATATTCCGTACTCCCACACTTCTATATCCCCCAGACTCCTTGGTCTCTGAGACTAATGCAAATATAAGCATTTTTCAGAAAACTGGCTTTATGGAAAGGGGGATCCAATCCAATTAATATTATGGGGTATATAGTTTTACATAGGAACGGTCCAATACATGACCGGGGGGTCCGTGCAATTTATTTTTCTAACTTCTCCGCCGTTAAATAAATTAATTTTATGTTTTTTAATTTTTTCAAATCACTTCTCATAAAAAAATATAGTGCTTGGATTGGGGGGTCGGGGGGGGGGTTGCATTTAAAAATTATAAAAAAATTTTTTAGGACGGTGTCATAACCGGGAGAACTTTATAACTTCGGTCATTATAAATTCTCAGTATGGCGGTAAAGTAAGGAGAATAAATTGTACAGACCGGGGGGTCTGGGGGGTGTGGAACACCCTCCAGTGCCTAAGTATTGGAATGCAAAACAAAATAAATATTTGCAAATTATGATACCCCCCACCAGAGATATGGAATAATCCTCGCCTATAGAGAAATAGAAGTTCTTTCTTTGCCAAAAATAGATTTAGCATTCACCAAAATCTGTGAACCAAAATTATACAGTTTTGAAAAATTCATGCTGGTGTTCACTTACACCTGGGAGATATTCCGTACCCCACACTTCCACACTCCCCAGACTCCTTAGTCTCCGGGACTGATGCAGATATAAGCAATTTTCAAAAAAGGGGTCTATGGAAAGGGATCCAATCCAATTAATATTACGGGGTAATAGTTTTACACAGTCCGAAATTAATTATGTATTAAACCGGGGGGTCTGGGGGGTGTGGAACACCCTCCAGTGCCTAAGTATTGGAATGCAGAACACAATCAATGTTTGCAAATTATGCAGATGTTTAGAGATACTATGATCTGTATACTCCACCCTGATCCCTCTCATAACCGGTCACAATCTTGAATGGTAAAGAATACCCCCCCCCCAGCTATAGGAAAATAGAAGTTCTTCCTTTGCCAAAAATTGATTTAGTATTCACCAAAATCTGTGAACCAAAATTACACAGTTTTCAGATTCATATTGGTGTTCACTTATACCGGGGCATATCATACCCCCCAAGCCCCCCGGTCTCTAGTACTGTACGTACTTTACTTGCACGATGATGATGATGATTTTACCATTATTTAAATGGTATTTTGTTTTCTATTCATAGATACACGAGTGGTTTCCTTCTTATCTTCGGTACTAAAGCAGAACTGTGACCGTTACATCTTCTGTTGGTGTTTGCTTTAGGACATTTCGACTTCTTTCTTACAGTTTGAGAGTACTCAGTTTTGCCTCGTTTGAGAACTTCGGTTTCTGTTTGATCAGAATCAAGGCCGGCGCCAGGAGCAAGCGGAAGAAGCGTTTGTTTGTTCCTGGGAAAATCCATCCATAAAACAGGAAAAAAAATTTCGTCGTCGTAAACTCAAGTTTGCTATTTTATCGTGAGACGGGGAATTAATCTTACTGCTGACGTCTTACTGCTGACGTCTTTTCTCTTCAACTATTCGTATTCTTACTGTTATAATGGAATGGCGAAACATTGGAAACGCATTGCACCGAAAAACCAGAAAAAACTTTCAGGTTCACATTTTTTATATACCGCAATTTCGTGAGCTTGGACGATCTGCCCGTCGTTACACGACATTTGTATTCCTAAGCAATATTTTAATTATTTTCCACAAAAGAACTTAAAAGCGCGAAAATTTATTGGTGCATGAAAAACTCGCCTTAAATTTTTTAATAAACTAAATTTGATTAGGGCGGTGTAATTTTGATTTACGCGTCACTGCCGTAATTATTATGCATCCCTTATAACCGGCAAAATGTTATTTGAATAACAATAAAGTATCATTTGTACGTATTGCATTATGTATAATATTAAATTTCAATTAATTATTATTTATTTATATAATGGAACATTATGTTAAAAACCTATTACCGTCCAAGTTGTAATAAATGCGCGTATTTTCCAATATTTGATAAGAGACGCTATTTTAGCTTTCAGTTATTTTATACTTAATTATTATTCTCCCCTTAAGCTTACGTGTAATTTCGTACGTCAATCAATTTCAGTTGAAATGTCAGAATTTGGATTTAAAGGTATCGTTTACATCTCATAGCGCAATTACATCATTCGCTTCAGATGCACATGCAGAGGGGTGGTCCAGTAGCTACCCTTAATAAAATTTAATAAACATAATGATTAAGTTAACTGAAAAACTGTTACTTATCACTTTTCTTCCCCCAGGGCTTCTCTACTTAGCCGTAACCACTGGACGTCAGCGTCAAAAGTATACTTTTCTGATTATTATTCCCACTTTGAACTCATTCGAGGAAAATGCACACTTGTTGCCGCTTGCTGAGAAGCTGGCTAGTAAAGTTTTTCAAACTATCACTTGTTTTTCCATTTTCTGCAGGTAGCTTTTGTTCGATAAATAACAACCCGATTCGCTAATGTTTAAATTTTTATTCGTTAATCAATCGTGGCGGGCGACGACTGCTTAAATAGAGAAATATGAGCCAGCGAAAAACAAGGAGCTAAATTACAGAAAGTTCATCAACTTTAAATTGTAATTATGACGCTGGTGCTGGTGTAATTTTCGAGAACAAAATTTTTTTCTTTATTTCAAAAAAAGAAAGTTGCACCTTAATTTTTAAGTAAATGCTTAATTTGTCAGCGCGACACGGTGAGATATCCAACAATAAATGTAATTTCCGCAATTTACCTAATTGCCTCGCACAAAAAACATAATCCACTTAACTGTCTTGCTTTCTGCAAATTCTCATTGAAACTTTTTTAAATTTTTTAAGTTGCAATCCCAAATTATAAAAATAAAATTTTAATTTCCATATTTAGCGCGCGGTTAAATGAAAAGTCGATCGAGATTAAACGATTAAAATAAAAAGTGGATGATCCCTTTCAATCACTTGCTTTTGGTTTTACAAAGAAATTTATGATAATCTGCAAAGTGTGTCGTTGAATAACAATGAATGTAATTTACGAACAAATAACGATTCGAAATTCACTTTAAGCCACCACAAGTATTTTTTTCTGCAGTATTCAACTATTTAATCGCGCAGTTTACAAAATAACCGATCAGCACGCAATCAACAAGTTTGTGTTTAAAAATTAAAAAGAAAATATTGGATTAATTGTCAGGATAATAAAAATTTCTACTGGCGTTCTCAAAAAGTGCGAACTGTGAAAAACAAATCAAAATTTAAGGATAGGGTGTATGACACCCCCGCTCCGTTCATTCTTAAAACATAATTTTCTATTCAAAATCACTTGGAAATTAACCTAATATTTTGTTAAATTATTTCCTGAATTAGAACGTTAATTTATAAAACAAATGAGAAGGGGGGAGCGTAACTTTGCTTTCAAATGCTGATAATAGAATAAGTATTAAAAAGTTTTGGAAGCACTGCCGTAAATAATCAGCAGTAAATATTTAAACAACAAAGATGACCTTCCAATATTTTCTGGGTTACTCCATTCCGTAACTATAAATAATTAAAACGGACATTAACAGTCAAGAGGCGATAATGTAATTCAAGGGTAAGTCAGCTCATAAAAATTAATAAATTCTTCAATTAAGGAACACATTTTTATTAATTATTAAGTATGAGTGATAAAGCTATCGTTTACTACAAATTCGAAGACGTCCAGAAAAATAATGGCAAAAATGGAAACAAGTTCTGGATAGTCGTGAAAAATTGTGTTTGCGATGTAACAGAATTTAAACACAGCGTAAGTAAAATATTAAATTCCTATATTATAATACTCCCTACACACTAAATTATTATTACTTTGATAAGGAGCTTTCCCGAAGGTTTCCGCTAGATTAATTTCCAAATTTATATTTTTAAAGAAAATTATTTTTATTGCTACCATAAAATAATAATCTTTTAAAATAATGTAACTTGAAAAAGAATTATTTATAATTACCCCAATTTGTTTTTTACCGTAGCATCCGGGTGGAGAAGGAATATTGGTGGAGTGGGCGGGAAAAGATGCCACCACACCGTTTTCCGACGCGGGACACTCCAGCGAAGCAAATGAAATTGTCAGAAAACTTAAAATCGGCGAAATTGCAGTTGAAGACGGAAAATTCAAAACGTCCCAACCTTCAAAAAGGTTTGCCAAATTTTTGTATCTACTTTACTTATTATAAATGTTATTTTTTAGGAGCTTCTGGTCGTTCCTAACTGGGAAAAAAAATAACTTGTAGTTTATAAAATAAAAGTTTATAAAATCACAGATTAAATCGCCAATGATATCAAAATTCAATTAGTAATTAATTTTATTCAAAAGTGAGGCAAATTCAGCATAGCCCTTCTACTCACTTAAAACATTAATTTCTAGTTTTGTTGTTCACCAGCCAAATAAATATACAGCAATCCATGGTAAAGATCTGCCATCCGATATTGGGGAACGAGGGAAGTTCATCTTTATCGATTTGTTTCGCAGATTATGAATAAATTTAGCGATTTCAACAAATAGTACTCCCTCAGCCTGGGGGGACTAAGAGAGTATGAAATACTCTCCCATCTACACTCAAAATGCAATAGATATATTTGCGAACTTATAGCTTTTAGTATAAAGTAATTAATAAAGAAACTTTTTTAAAACAAAATACAATATCTGGGGGAGCGGGATGGAGTACCAAGTAACCCCCCCCTCCCCATATGCTAGGTCATTATTTCTATAAAAAATACAGTGGTAGCACAAAACTTCTGCATAATTTGTGAACATTATTATGTTCTGCATCCCAATACTTGGGCACTGGAGGGTGTTTCACACCCCCCAGACCCCCCGGTCTGTATAATTTATTCTCCTTACTTTACCGCCATACTGAGAATTTGTAATGACCGAAGTTATAAAATTCACCCAGTTATGCCATCGTCCTAAAAATTTTTTGTAATTTTTAAAAATTTAAAATTTAGCATCCTAATACTTAAAATGCACCCCCCCCCCCCGATCCCCGATCCAAGCACTATATTTTTTTATGAGAAATGATTTGAAAGAATTAAAAAACATAAAATTAATTCATTAGTAATTCAGACCCCCGGTACGGCGGAGAAGTAAGAAAAATAAATTGCACGGACCAGGGGGTCTGGGGGGTATGGAACGCCCTCCAGTGCCCAAGTATTGGGATGCAGAACATAACATGTTTACAAATTAAAAAAAGGTAAGAACGACGACATAACTGAGACAGTTCCATAATTCAGATAATTACAGATTCCTCGAAGCGACGATGAAGTAAGCAAAATAAATTGCACAGACCGCGGGTCTGGGGGTGTGGAACACCCTCCAGTATTGGGATGCAGAACATTAAATGTTTAAAAATTAAAAAAGTGTAAGAACGACGACATAACAGAGAGTTCCATTATTTTAATCATTACAGACCCTTCGGAGCGACGTTGAAGTAAGCAAAATAAATTGCACAGACCGGTGGCGGGGGACGGGGGGGACACCCTCCAAAAGTATTAGAATGCTGAACATGATGATTAAAAATTACGCATAAGGAAAACTTTTTAAAACGAAACAAACTCAAATCGTGACCAGCTCTTTTGGGAGGGGGGGGAAATATAAAGTACTTCCCCCCACCCAATATGCCAGTATTGTATACAGCAGTATCACCAAACTTCTGCATAGTTTGCCACCATTTATTGTCTGCATTTCAATACTTGGGCACTGGAGGGTGTTCCACACCCCCCAGACCCCCCGGTCTATGCAGCATAGATAAGAAAGAGTAATATAGATGGGCAACTCCCCGTATATTTTTGGGGACGTATTGCAGCGCCAAAACGAGTGGAGAGTGAACTAAAATTTAAGCGCGAATTAAACCGGGGGTCTGGGGGGCGTGGAACGCCCTCCAGTGCATCGACAGCGGCACATTAAACATTTAATTTAAAAGATAAACATCCTGCGTTCCAATTTTGTGGCACTGGAGGGTGTTCCACACCCCCCAGACCCCCCGGTTTGTACAGTTTATTTTTATCGAATCTGAACTGACGATTTTATCATTTGATCGTTGCTATGGTGCCGTAACATTTTAGTAACCATGCGATATAATCGTTAAATAATAGATTTAAAACCAAGGGGGGCAAAGTGTAAAGAACCCCCAATCTGCTATGCCATCGTTTCCAAGAAACTTACAGCGATATCATAAAACTTCTGCATAATTTGTAAACATTTAATGTTCTGAAACCAAATAATTAAGCACTTGAGAGTGCCCCCCACCACCGATCTATGCATTTTATTTTTATCAGAAGTGAACTAAAAAAAATTTTTAAACGGCTACATAACTGAGGGAGTTCTATAAATTCGAGAATTACAGATTTCCCGGTACGGTGGTGAAGTAAGAAAAATAAATTGCACAGACCGGGGGGTCTGGGGGTGTGGAACACCCTCCAGTGCCCAAGTATTAGGATGCAGAACATTATATGTTTGCAAATTATGCAGAAGTTGTGTGATACCGATGTAATTTTCTTGAAAACTACGACACAGCATATTGTGGAGTACTTTATACTTCTTCCCACACCCCCTGGACCCCCCGGTCGGCTAATTTAATTTTTATTTAAGTGAATATACTGAACGTTAATTTCAGTATATTAACGTTGCCGTTGCTGTGGTAACGTGATATACAGTATTACTTCTTCGGTAAACATTGTTAAAGACCGGGGGTCTTGGGGGTGTGGAACACCCTCCAGTGCACCAGTATTTGCTGCACTGTGATTTACACTCTGTAATTGTACACATTGTATGTTTACATAATGTAAATGAGTGAGTTGCACCCAAATTGTTATAGATAAGTTTGCAAACTTATAGCCTTCAAAATTAAATGATTAATAAAGAAATGTTTTAAAACAAAAAGCAAAATGCAGGTTAGAGTTGATGGTCGGAGAGACGGACGGTACGAATTATATCCCGTAATATCTCATTGAACTCAAAGAGAATACAGCGGTATCTGAACACTTCTACATAATTTTTACACCATTCAATATTCTGCTTTCAGATCTTCGTGCATTGGAGGGTGTTCCACACCCCCAGACCCCCCGGTCAACGAATTTTATGTTTTTTCCAAAATGAATTGAAGATTTCTGCATATTAGCTAAGACGTTGCTATGGTAACGTGACATATATTATTTCTTCGAAAAACAATCTTAAAACGGGGGGTGTGGAACACCCTCCAGTGCACCAGTACCTGCTGCACTGTGATTTACACTCTGTAATTGTACACATTGTATATTTACATAATGTAAATGAGTGAGTTGCACTCAAATTGTAACAGATAAGCTTGCGAACTCATAAGTACTTGATAAATAAATGTTTCAAAACAATGGAAACTGCAGGTTAGAGATCGGTGGTCGGGGGTAGTATAAATTATACCGAGTAATATCCCATTGTTCGCAAGAAACAGAAAGCAGTATCTAAAAACTTCTATATAATTTTTAAAATATTTAATGTTCCTCCTTCGGATATTGGTGCACTGGAAGGTGTTCCACACCCCCTAGACCCCCCGTTCTACTCAGTTTATTTTTATGTAAGTAAACTGATTAAGTAAAATAATTTTATAATCGCTAAATAAATACATGCAAATTTGCACAGTATGTGTTTGTGATGGAAAAAGCCACCAGTGCCGCTTTAATAGTTTTGGTGCTGTGCAGAGACCTTTTTTTCAGGAGAAACAATTACAGCACTAAAACTGCATGGCTGGTTACAACGGATTGGGGAATGTGCAAGATCTGTTTTATTGTTCGTGATTTTCTTTGGCAAAATTACAAATTTAATTATTACATAGAAGCAGTCTCTGAAAACAATTATTTCTAGTTTGGATTTTTGATTTACCGTCTTTTGTTGATTGTGCTATATGCTAAATTATAAGAAATTATTTTTATTTATTTTGCTATTTTCAATTTTAATAATTTTCTCACTGCATATCACATATGTGCAATTGTCACACCTGACACACATAGAAAGCCGCCAGTGAAGAGAATACGCCGAGTAAATCAAATTTTAATGCCTCCGTTTTCAAATTACGACTTACTTATAAAAGTTGTCGTGATTTTACTAATATCGTAAAAACAACTTATCCAAACTTTAGAAAGCATATCACAAATGAAGAAAATACAACAAGAATTCAAAATCATGAAAATATTTTCAGATAATATTAAATTTGCTGATAATTATAAAAATTATTTTACACCATTATTTTCCGAGACTAAAAGCCGACTTTTTTCTAAATCAAATAAATTAGCTTTTACAAAAAATGTAACTTTTTTTTTAAAGCACGCTTTTTCGGGCAGAATCAAAAATAACGGCCTTTATAAAAAAAACAGTTTTTAACCCCTTCCCTAATACATACTCTTACCTCGCCGAAAATTTGTTATACAACATTAAATTGACTAACAGGCTAACAATCCCTTCTGGAGTGAACTAAGGGATAGCAATGGAAATGGGAATCCCACCAAACTTTAAAAATTTAATCCCAATTGAAATTTAAATCGAAAGCGCTTTCTTATTGTAAAGTGAGTAAATAAGAAAAGGCAAAAAGCAGTTTACTAAAGTAAAAACGTAAGCAAGCAGGTGTGTATTGCCTAGCGGATAAAGCCAGCAGCAACCACTCCCGGATTTTCATGTGTAAACAATTTGTTTGCATCGGACTTGATTGAATTGCGTTAGATCAGCCTGGGTACATTTTCAGTCCCTTTGTACTTTTTCTCGGCCTACAGAACAGTTAATTTGCAATATTGTCTCAAGTTTTTTGGAGAAAATCCACTCCAGATATTGAAATCAATTTTCGTGAAAAGCTGCATTGAATGCAAATTAAAAATTAAACGTTGTGTAAATCGAGCGTAAATGTGACCGCAAAATTTTGTGCTTAAAAGTAATCATTTTAATATTTGACAAATCAATAAACCAAAACGGATTTTCAATTATTTTATGCAAATTTTCGGAAACCCTAATTAAAATTCCTTTGATGCCAAGTTTGTGACGATACGAATTTTTAATTTTCCCCGTGCTGAAAGCGTGAACTTTCATATCTATTGGAAAAAAAGTAGAGTTGGTCAATGTATATTTTAAATTATGAACTTCTCATCATCGCTCGTCCCGCAAAAAATGAACAGAACGCTTTTGTGCCCGCTAGTAGCCCATTATAGCGTAATTTTTAGAAATTCAAGGATGAAGATTTCGCGCAATTACAGAATCCTGTATTCTGTTTTCCCACAAACACCAACACAGATTCCAGAATTAATGCCAAGGACTTGGTTCAATAAAACTGCTCTTTTATATTTTTAATATATTTAAAACAAAATTTATTATAAATAATTTCCTTAACATATTTGATATTTTTGTTAAAATCATGGAATACTTGGAATATTAAAAATAAGACCTGTCTTGATTTGATTGACCAATTCTGATGTCCCGTTGTCGGTATAATGCACAGTAAAATCACAAAAAGCTTGCGGAACGCAAAAACCATAACAAAGATCATCAAATAAATCTTTTTTCTAAAAAGTAAGTAGTACACGAACAAAAAGAATTGAACTAAAAAGTTTTTTAAAAAATTAAATTTTATATACAAATTGTGGCTAGAAATAGTTTCTCCCATTTTCCCATTTGAAAATCGTTGTTGTTGCAAAGTGGCGCCAGAAAAAAATATATTTTGCTATGCTCTAATATAATAAAAGTTTATTTGATAGGCACATTTTCTATAAAAATGTTTGAAACTGAACGACTTTGCAGCAACAAAAATAAAAACTGTGTAATGCCTGCTGCTCAAACTTTCATCAACTTCAATAACCATAACGATCCTAAAACATGAGTTTATAAAAGAAATGTTATTGTTGAGCTATTCTGCGACTTACCTGTAACGACGACATTACGCCGTTGGCCATGGAACTAATTTTGCCTGCTACTTTTGTGACGCCCTGACGAACGCTTTCCCTAACATCGTCCAGTTCTATGCTTTGGAACTTGTTTCCAGATTGGAAATTATCTAAAAACAATTAACATTACAGGAAAACCATTTTCTTTCTTTTACACCAACATTAGCGTATATAAGCACCTCCCCCGCCAAATAAATTTTCGAAAAATTGCCAAGAACTAGTACTTTAAAAGCAGTGGCGTAGAGTGATCTGAAGAGCAGCATTTTGCTTTAGTTACTTTTTCTAAGGCAAAATTCGTAATAACTGGACAAAATGAGGTGGCAAAAGTGATCCAAGTCGGCAGAATGGCCTAACGCACCACCCATTTAAAAGCCATGTTGCTTTTAATAAAGATTCCGACCCCCTAACTACAATCCTGATCAGTAGTAAACAATTGAGTAAGAGACAATTTTAGTACTATTACCGTAAAGTTTTAATTATTTTAATATTTAAGAGACGGTCATTGGCCTGGTTGTTACTATGCTTTGGGAGGCATGTAAAGATGGTGGTCCTCCTATATTATTGAATTGCCAGCATTAACAATAAAAAATAAGGTAACAGGCACCTAGCAAGCTACTTCTGATGTAAAGCAAGTAATGCTTACGGTACTGACAGTGGCTTCGGAATATCGCCAATACTGCTGTCAAGTAAAGAGATCAACAGATCTGGACATGCAGGGTTATCCCCAGCCAAAAGTAGAAGAAGAATATTTTATAAAAAAATTAATTGTTGTAATAATGAGGAAAGCATAAAAGGTTCAAATATCTACAGTGCTAGCCTGCCTCAACAGCGAGCACACAAAAACGTACAAAAATTGAAACGCTTTATTGCAATAAACCAAATTAATACAAGCAGAAACTGAAAGGGCACACAATCATGGCGAAAAGAAAAAGCAAAAGCAGTCACCAATAATTGTACCTACCTTTAGAATTAGTACCAAAATATTCCGATGACGAAATACTTGAAGAACCTTGGAAGCGACTTAAATTGGCCTCATGTTCATGGTCGTTTGCTCTATCATTAAAAAATTGCTCAGACGAAATCGCCTTGGCACTACCAAACTTTTTCTGTGCAATATCGGAATTATCCACCTCGAAACTTCGGCCTGGCGTTTTTATAGGTTTTTCCACTGAAAGTAAACATCCTCACATTATACTTTTCACACAAATTTCATTATAATAAAAGAAATTACCTGGCTTTGAAACACTTTTAGGTTTTTCGAGCGGTTCCTCGATAATTCCCCAATTGTCTTTAGCCAATGAACTTTTGTTATTTAATAAAAGAAAACCCAAAGAATTGGTATTATCTTGTACCTTAGTATCACGATCCATACTAAACGATGTGGTGAACGAATATTCGTCAAGAAAATTGTTTGAGTCCACCATTCGCATTTTCATAAGTGAAGCTAAACTACTTTGTTTTGAGGGCACATTTTCCTGTTCGATTGTCTGCATGTCGGTAAAAATCGAGTGGCTCACACCTCTAAAAAAAATATGTTACGCAATATTGTTTTTGCCATGATAAAATACGAACGATTTGGCAGATTGGAAACCCATCCCAAGGCGTTCCATCTGTTCGGCTTTGTGAGGATCAATTTTCTTCAAATGATCTTCCCTCTTTTGCTTCTCCAAACTTAAGTCTTTGTAAGCTAACCGAACTGCTGCTTGTCTTTCTTCTTGTTCTTTAGCCGACAAGGCGACAGCCTGAGCCGTCTCTTCTTGCACGCGTAGACGAGATTCTTCTGCTAGAGCTGCCTCCTTTTCTAAATCGGCAAAATTTGTCTTCACTTTTGTGGCGCCCAAACCGCCCTTCTTGCCACCAAGCTAAATAAAACAAAAGAATTTAAATAAATTATCCTCACAAGGAAAAAGTTTAAATTATGATGTTCATAAAAGAAGCAATTGAAGAAGTGGTCAAAATCATCTGTAGAGAGGAAAACCTATTTTTTTTTTGTATAAAATATTTTGGGGTTACTCATGAATTTTAATCTCGATTTATTATTACTTTTCGTGTACGTTTTTATATAAGTCGGCTATATAGGATCGTTTATTGGAATTTTTATATTGAATTTATAATTGGAAACTTTAAACACCCTTGAATACCTATTTTAATTGAAATTAGATATTGTTTTAACACAGAAATTGGCCATATTAGATCCGCCATTTTGTTTATAATAATTGCAACTTGGGATTCGTAATGACCAACTAGAAATACGTCTGGATACCTATTTTAATTGAAATTGGATATGATTTCGGTACAGAAGTCACCATATTACTTCCGTAATTTTGTTTATAGAAATTTCAACTTCTGATTCGTAATCACCAACGTACAATACCCCTAGATACCCATTTCAATTGAAATCAGATGTTGTCAGCCATGTGGGGTCCGCAATTTTGTTTATAGAAATTCTGAGTTCGGAAACTAAATTAGCAATCCGAAAAATCTTGAATTATCAATTTTTGTTGCATTCAGACAACATTTCGGCATATAAGTCGGCCATATTGAATCAGTCATTTTGTTTATAAAAATTTAGATTTTGGATTCGTAATCAGCAACCTCAAAAACGACCTTTTAGGTAACTTAAGTCACGCTTTGAGGTTTAGACCACCTTTTAGAAGATTGATCCCATTGTGGGACGGACGGAAGCTTTTTTGAGAAGTTCATTTCTGACGATCTTTTGTTAGGTTAGATATATGCCAATTCTTTGATGGAGTGTTCATACTTCAATTTTGCCCTCATGAATTCAAGTTTTTTTAATTTTTATTGCATATGAATAATATTTTGACTAAGAGAATTTCACAAATACAAGTATAACCAGCCTATATGATTTAAAGTCAATTCTGTCCATATACAGTGGTCCCTTATTAATCCAGCAGATATCGGATCAAAGTACTGCCAGATTACCAACAACACTGGATTACCGACAAAGCAGGATCACTGGAAATCACTAATAATGACGCATTTAAACAGCAGAAGCTGTTTTATAATCCATAGACACAAAATTACACTAATGAAATACAGAACGTCAGCGAGCACAATACGGAACAGACTGACTCGGAGGTTATTGACCCTGCGACAAGCGGTCAGTTGAATTATGAACAAAACAGTTGTATTGTTATACCAAAAATGCAATTCGTAAACATTAAATATTCTGCATCGCAATACTTGTGCACTGGAGGGTGTTCCACACCCCCAGACCCCCCAGTCTATGCAATTTCAAGTGAACAGTTATATTGTTACGAGTGAATTATTAAACAAAAACCAATAGAATTACCAAATCAAAAATATTTGAATTGTTGAACAAAACAGTTGAATTGTTGAACAAAACAATTGGATTTTTAAACAAAACAATTGCATTGTAGAACAAAAAACGACTGAATTATTAAATTAAAGACGGTTGAATTACTAAACCAAAACCAATTAAATTTTCAAACCAAATTTTTTTAAATTATTAAGTTAACCAGTTAATTGTTGAACTGTACAGCTGATTTATTAAACAAAGCAGCTGATAAAAACAGTTGAATTATTTAACAAAACAGTTGCATTTTTGGACAAAGCCTTCACATTGTTCAACAAAAAACAATTGAATTATTAAACCAAAACAATTAAACCGAGTTCTCACCGAACTTCTCAAAACATATTCTTAGACTTCTCCACGTTTCCCATCATTTGGTAAATTTTTTATTTAAGAAAATTTATTGACCATGGGTCACAATTTTCACTCACCCCTGTCTTTTTCGCTTGAGTTTTTCTAACGCCTATCGTTGATTTGTGTTGTTCAACATTTTGGTTGAAATTTACTGTCGGTCCATCACCAGATTGTAAAGCAACCTTTGGTTGTTTCGCCGATTCCACCTAGATGCAACAAAAGTTATGTTACATTAAAGAAAACGACCAAAACGGAATAAAACACAAACAACTGTTACCTTGGGTTCTTCGACTACTGACAAAGTGGGCGACTCAAAGTTTTCGTGTTCGGTATAAAAATCCACCTCCTTTTCCTCTTTGGCTTCCACGTAAGGTTGGATGTGTAACTGTTACAAAGTTAATGGTCAAAACAACATAAAAACGTGAGTTAAGTTAAAGCAAGCAAAATAAAATTGTTATTTTCCCAGAAAAGAAGCAAAAATGAGGCATTTTTACCTTTTTTCCGTCGGGGCCAAGCCCACTCTGTTCGATTTTTAACTAGAAAGACAAACACACCCCAAACGTTATCAAATTCTGAAGATCGTTTAAATGAAACTAACCTGAGCATTATTTTGCAGAGCCCTTTGTGCTAATTGTTGAATTTTATCTCTATACAACTGCGCTGTCCTTGAGTTATACTTCTTTGTCGAGTCCAAAGTGTTGCAATTATGTTGATTAAAAAATTGCACCTGAAACGTACATATGTAGTTACTTCGGGGCGAGAAGGAATGATAGTTGACTTACTGCATTTGCGTTTCCTCCAACTTGCATCTGTCTCAACTGCAGCCACGTCCAGTTGGTGTCCAACTGTGTCGATCGTACAAACGTCAAGTGGACACCTAAACTACGATGAACAGCCGAACAATCGATACAGATAAAAACGCCATACGTTACGGTGGCCCATGTTGGATTCTTCGCACTACAATCGAAGCACGTCTAAAAATTTAAGAAAATAAAACTTTCATAATTATAGGTTACAAGATGTCAAAATTTTACCTTATTTGCAGGAATAGCACGTAATCGTTGAAAAACCGCTTCGATATCCGTTTTTGTTGGTTGTTCAGTCATCTTGGTCTACACGTATTTTATTTATTATAGGATATAGTAAAAAACACATATACAATATTACAAAATTGATAATATAGGGGACACGTTGCCAGTGACTATTCGCAAATTATGACGTTTATGACGTTTACTCTCCGTCTCATTTTCGAATATTGTAACCAAGGTCTTCTATCTTTCTCTTGTGACCAATAGCAATTACGCAACTAAACAGGACCGCATTTAGAGGTATTTACAGCAGAGACGTCGTTGCGAATTTTACCGTGGAAAAGAGAGCGGGGTTATTATTGAAAAAATTGTAATCATAATTAAAACTTCATGGTAATTTTAATGCTGTCTAAATTTATAAAAGAAATTCTCTTTTGAAAGATTCTACTGCTATTCGGGCTACAATTTCACTCCGAATTAGGTTTTTATTGTCAATCGGATTGCAGAATTTTATTAATCAAAGAATTGATTCGTTAAATTATATTCTAAATTTAAAACCAGGGAGGTCTCAATTTGCTGCATTTCGTCGTATTATTAGATATGCGGATTTTTCATACAATTAAAATGATTTACTATCCTAATTTTTGGTTATCTAAACTAGAAAACATAGTTTTAGGGACCCCCCAAACCCCCGGTCTGTGTAATTCTCTCAGTTATGTCGTCGTTCTTACTCATTGTTAAACATTTAATGTTCCTCGTCCCAATACTTGGGCACTAGAGGATACTCCACCCCCAGACCCCCCGGTTTGTGTAATTCTCTCAGTTATGTCGTCGTTCTTACTCATTTTTAAACATTTAATGTTCCTTGTCCCAATACTTGAGCACTGGAGGATGCTCCACACCCCAGACCCCCGGTCTGTCTAATTCTCTCAGTTATGTCGTCGTTCTTACTCATTTTTAAACATTTAATGTTCCTTGTCCCAATACTTGAGCACTGGAGGGTCTTCCACACCCCCCAGACCCCCCCGGTCTGTGCAATTTATTTTTCTTACTTCACTGCACACTGCACCGAGGAATCTGTAATTACCGGAATTATAGAACTTCTTCATTATGTTGTCGTTTTATTTTTTCTAAATTTTGCCAGTTCACTTCTTTTAAAAAATATATTGCTTAAACCGGGGGGTTTGGATCTTAAGTATTGTGTTAAGTATGTTTAAAAATTCTAGAAAGAAGTTTGAACGATGGCATAACTGGAGGAATTCTATAATTCCAGCAATTCAGACCCCTGGCACGGCGGTGAAGTAAGAAAAATAAATTGCACGGACCGGGGGGTCTGGGGGGTGTGGAGCACCCTCCAGTGCCCAAGTATTAAGATGCAGAACTTTAAATTTATACAAATTACACAAAAGTTGTGTGATACCTCTGTAATATTTTTGGAATCAATGACATAGCATATCGGGGGGGGGGGTCTTTATACTCACCCCTTCTCTTAATTTGTTTTAAAAAGTAACAGACATTAGTTGATTAATAGAGATTCTGTTTAAAATAAAATAAAATTCGAGATACTGACCCAGGATCTGAAGGGGGGGGGAGTATAAAATACCTCCCGATGTATTTTGTCATATTGGTTGGTGTGAATAAAAATTAGAAAATGCTAAATTTTAAAAATTTAAACAAACATAATCTTGCGTGTTCCATTTCTAAGCTTAATCTTGAGAGTGTAAATCCATTTTGTGAAAAATTTTGATGATGGAAAATAAAATTTAATTAATTAATTAATAAAAAAATTCAAATGATTTGCTAACTTAAATTTAACAATTCAAATTTAAATAACAAACCCAAAAAGCCCAAACTATAAAATATAACTTCAGTATACTCTCTTATCTATGCTTCAGTGACCGAGGAGCCTGGAAGTACACTCCGTAAGAGAATACTTTTTGAACCGGTGGAAACTTCTTCGGATATAATTTTATCTCCCGCTGAATACAGAGAGTGTTCACTTTTGAGCCAGTCCGTACGTGTTTGAGCCGTTATTATCACCAATACCGGTCATTTTCGTTTCGATTTTGATTGATAGTAAAAATTAATTTTTAATTTGACGTCTTTCACCTAACCTAGAAAGTAAACTATCGGTTGCCAAGCAACGGTGATTAACACTCGCAGATACGTATGCAACCGCTCATATTTTATTACTCACGCGGTATAAAAACAACACCCGCTTGAACGAACATCACATCAAATGAGTCACGATCACGTGATCCCTCATTACTTCCCCCATCTCGTAGTTCTTGTAGACATGTAAACAACTACTATTTAACTACCGCTATGTTTTTACAAATCAATGTGAATACAATCAATTCGTTTTATTTTATTGACAAATCGTTAAATCATTTTTAGGCGTTCGTAAGAATAAAAAATTCGTTACAAAATGGACGTAAGAAACCAAAAATTGGAACAGCAAGTGAGTAATCCTCTTTCATTAATGTTTCTCTTAATTTTTTGATAAATCGATCATCATCTTCATTTGTAGCGTCAAATTATGGAACAAAAAATCAAAAAGAAGCGACAGAATGCTGCTATGATTCAAGCTTCGGATGCGAGAAATTCATCTGCTAAAATTCGCACAAACAGCGGAAGTAGAAGAGAGTTGCACGGTTACGATGGACCCTTACAATATACAATGACCCACGACAATAATCCGGATCAAGTCATTTCAATTTTGTCGAATTCCGAACACATCGAAGTCACTCAGATCGAAGATCTCACCGATGAACCTTCTAACGATTTGATGGATATCGAAGATGAGGAATCGACTCCTGTAGCATCGACTCCCAGTAACGGAAACATGATAGTTAATCCTTTAGTCGAACAAGCAACTTTAATTAACAATCAGATAAATTCGGTGAGTAACATCCGATATAGTAATTTTGGGGTTAATTTGTGACATTACAGACGCCTGAGATTGAGGGTGACGTGGAAGGCAATATAGATAAGTTTGTTCTTCAACCGGCGTCTCAGAAGATGTTGTACAAGTGCCGTATCACGCGGGATCGTAAGGGAATGGATCGTGGTTTGTATCCCACTTACTTTTTGCATTTGGAGCGGGAATATGGCAAGAAAGTGTTTTTGTTGGCGGGAAGGAAACGTAAAAAAAGTGCCACCAGCAATTATTTGATTTCCACCGATCCCACGGATTTATCCAGAGGCGGAGATTCGTTCGTAGGTTAGTGAATTCTCAATTTTCTTTCATAAGTAATCAGGAGTAGTAGGTTAAGATAGCACAGAAATATTTATATATGCGTTGTCTACCAGCATATTTACAAATATATGAGGTACAATACAATTTTTGTAATAACTTCAAATCGGTGAAAGAAAACAAAAAAAAATAAAACGGGTCAAAAGTGTTCTCGAATAATGAAATGAATTTGATTATGAATAATAATCAAAATTTTGATAGGAGAAAGAGCAGCGACTTGAATATCTTTCGAGAATATTAAAAAATGTGTCTCCATTTCATTCAGTATGGCAGCTTATTTATTACCTTACAAAGAAATATTTAAAAAATAAAGCCTTTACCTTTGTTGTACTGAACATTTTTGGTTTCTAATATTTTTGAAATTTTATAACGTTTTCGCATTATTCGCAAATCTGGTTTAACAACCATTTTCCAAGATGGAAATTGGTATCTGGATTCTGGATTTTAGGTAGGAGGGCAGGGAGCAAAGCTCCCCACGCGCACTTAGGCCGCTAAACCGGGCCCATTGTACTACCTCCGTTATAGCGCCCCTCCCGTCACTCCTCGAGCCAACCCACCGATAAGGCAAATTCAAGGATTTTGGCGGGTGGGTGTCACTAATTCTAGCCATATCAGGCCAGAAGTCCCCTAACATGGCACCTCTTTCGACGCCAGAGCTGGGCAGTGACATAGCACATGCTCAGCTGTTTCGTCCGTTTCATTGCAACCTCGACATGTAGGGCTATCTACGATTCCCATTGTGTTGAGGTGTTTGTTTAACTTGCAGTGTCCAGTCAAGATCCCTGCAATTGTCCGTAGATTGACTCTGGACAGTTTCAAGTAATATTTAGAATGTTTATTTGAGGGTGTTCTTATCGCAGCCCTCGCCTGTCTACATTCGGTTTCATTTGCCCACCTGCTGGAGTGCAGGTTTAGGGTATACTGTTTCAGAAGGTTGTTAAGGAATTTGACAGCTGGCATTATCATCGGCTCAGGGCCGCAGGGAAGGCTGTTTGTGCCGTTTCTTGCCAGCTCGTCTGCCTTTTCGTTACCCTCGTTGCCTTGGTGTCCCTTAACCCAACTAAGGGAGAGACTGTTTGAAGTTGATATCTCATTTAGTGCCCGAATACATTCGAGCACCAGACCAGAGGTGACCTTTTGACTCCTGAGTGCCAGGAGAGCCGCCCTACTGTCTGTGGATATCTGGATATTTTTATCACGGATACTTTTTTCCTTGATTATTCGTGCGCAGTGTAATATACCAACCAATTCCGTCTGGAAGACTGATATATGTGTACCCAGCGGTATGCTTATGTTTAGGTCGAGTTCGGCAGAAAATATTCCTGCCCTGAACCCACATCGTTTTTTGGGGCCATCTGAAAATAGACGAATGTCATATTCACAGGTCTCTGTTGGATTCAGTAGGATGTCGAACTTCCTATTGAATATATATGCGGGGAATTCTGTCGGGCTCCAGATGCAGGAGGGGCACCTCCTCGAGGTAGCCATCCAGAATCCGCATGTGACCAACAGCTCCTCGCCCGCCATTCCATAGCCGCCAGCTGCGTAGTCTAAGAGCGGCCCTAACCGCCATCTCCTGCACATGAAGATCAAGTGGAGGGAGGCAGAGAAGGGACTCAAGCGCCGCAGTGGGAGCCGTTCGCATCACTCCGGTCACAGACAGACAGACAAGTCTCTGAATTCGGTGCAGGGAGGATGCCGCTGTTACCAGCCTGGTTCTGGGCCACCAGACTAGGGCCCCGTAGCAAAGCATAGGTCTGACAATCGCAGTGTAGAGCCAAAGGGTGATTTTAGGGGTAAGACCCCATGACCGTCCCATTGCCCTTCGGCACTGCCAGAAGGCCATCCCCGCTTTCCCAAGTTTGTTTTGTAGGTGTTTTCCCCAATTTAGCTTCCTGTCAAGTATTAGACCCAGGTACTTGACCTCGTTTGCTAGTTTTAGGGGAATTCCCATTAGGCTGGGCATTGTCATGCTCTTCAGCTTTCTTTTGTTGGTGAATAGCACTAGCTCTGTCTTCGCTGGGTTGACAGAGAGACAGTGCTCGGTGCACCAATTTTCTAAAATTTTGAGAGCTGCCTGCATTCGTTCGCAAACTACATTCTCAAATTTTCCCCTAAGCAGTATGGTAATATCATCTGCATAACCTACGGTATGAAAACCCTTGTCATTGAGGCGTTGCAGAAGGCTGTCTACCACCATGTTCCAAAGTAGTGGAGAGAGCACCCTCCTGAGGACAGCCCTTAACAACCACGCCCTTAATTTTGTGTCTGCAACATTCACCTCTACGGCTCTCCACTTCAGTATAAACTGATCCATTTTGCGATGGTCGGGAACTCCATATCGGTGAAGTGCAGCATTTATGCTGTTGAAGGTGGTTTATCAAAGGCCCTTCTATATCAATAAACGCCCCTAGGGTGCACTCTTTGTAGCACAGCGATCTTTCGACGTGCTCCACAACCTTGTGAAGCGCCGTTTCAGTCGATCTCCCCGGGGTGTATGCGTGTTGATTCGCATGTAGCGGTCTGTGGACCAGAACCGTATCGCGGATCTCTCTCTCGCACAGTTTTTCTAACGTTTTTAGGAAAACGAAGTCAAACTGATTGGTCTGAAGGATTTGGGTGAGAGTAGTCACTTCTGCCCGGCTTGGGTATGAAGATAACCCGGACTCTTCGCCATTCCTTTGGTATGTAGCCGTGCGCAATGCACGCCTTGAACATTTTGACCAGGTGCTCCAGCAGGTGTTCCAGGCCCCATTGAAGTAGGGCTGGAAACACCCTGTCAGGCCCCGGTGATTTGAAAGGGCTAAAGGTTTTAATGGCCCATGCCGTTTTGGATTCATTAACAACCCCATCTGCAATTTCCCAATTAGTCTCAGTTGGTGGCTGAGTTCTAATGCCAGTCCAATCAAAATCTGGGACTATCTTACTATTGGGAAAGTGTGTGTGTAGCAGTATTTCGGCAGTTTGCGAGAGTGTTTCCGTGTACGTTCCATCCTCTCGCTGAAGGCTGCCTGGCTGCTGTTGTGGATCTTTGGAGATGATCTTGTTTAGTCTAGCTGCAGCAGCGGTCGACTCAACGCCGCTGCAGAAGACTCTCCATGATTCACGTTGTTTTTGGCGTATTACACTTTTGTACTCCGACCGTCTCGCCTTGAAGGCCGCCCAGTCAGAGTCTCTTTTAGAGTGCTGCGCCTTGTTGTAGAGCTTCCGTGCTGCTTTTTTCAGCTGGTCGAGTTCCGAGCACCACCAAGGTGTCGCTCGACCCCGTAGTCCAGCCGTCTGCAGCGGACACGAAAGCTCGTAAGCGTTTGTGAGGGAGTTCTGCAGCTCGCTTGCATACTGTTCAATCTCCTCAGTGGTTGTTAGTTTTCTTTTGTGGAAAGCCCCGCCAGTACGTCTGTTCCCAAGGACAAGGTGAGGTGTTCTGTAAAGAGCAACCTGTTAACCTTCCTAGGGTTCCTGTACTGGCGGGGTTCCACTGCCATTGCTTTCATTTTGAAGCAGATCCATCTATGATCTGACATTGTCAGTTTGTTGGACACGTGCCAGTCATATATATAATTTGAAATACTTAACGACGCAGTGGTAATATCAATTACAGAGTTGCGGTGGGGAGACGCATAGAAGGTAGGGTGTCCCTCGGTTAAGGATTACTAAGTTAGTACTAATAAAGTATTCTAATAGGGACTTACCTCGATTGTTGCAGTCCTTGCTCCCCCATGCGGTATGGTGAGCGTTGGAGTCGCAGCCAATTATGAGGTGGGTCTGGTGTTGCTCGCAATAGTTCACGAGATCCACCATCCTCCGGGGAGGTGGTAGCTCCGGCGAATCTATCGGGAGGTAGATGGATGCCAAAATGACGTCCACTTGGCCATTCCCGAAGTCACAGCCAATGCGAACTGCTGTTAAATCGCAGTCGCTAAACTGCGGCAAAAGGTTAGCCTGGATGGTGCTAGGTATGTATATACATGTCCTAGTTCTATTTGTGGTGTTACCTGTAAAATAGTACCATTTAATTTTGCAAAACCTCGTATGGTGGATTTTACTGACCATGGCTCTTGAATAAGAGCGATTGTGTCCTTGCAACTGTCAAGGTGGCGGCATAGAGTTGCTACTGCCCCCCGACAATGTTGCAGGTTTGCTTGTAACAAACTCCAGTTAGCCAAGGAAGCCATTGGGCCTACCTTGTGAGCTTACTGGCTTGTTTCGCTTCCGGCGCCGCCTTCGGATTTACATCCGTCTCCATGGGAGTGGCAGGGGCCGTTGGCGTCGTTGTAGTTGCAGAAGTGGGAGGATCTTCCATCTTCTGCAACTTAACCTGAGTGAGGTAAACTTGTAGTTTAACCTCTCTCCTTTGGCTCTGATGGTGGCGCTGTCCTCTTGGCCAGCACCGAAGACAAGAAGTTTGCCTTTCGGCTCGTTCTTGTCCGTGTCGACAAAGACACACCATTCCTTTACTTTAGCCCATGTGTTTTGGGCAACGAGGCGCCTTATGACAGCCTCAGTGGGCTCTGGTTCCCCAGGAACCCAAAAGGTGACCTTGGTTAGCCTCGGTAGCTCATCCACCTGGACCACGTCAAGTTTAGCCCCCTCCCATGGTGGTGGGAGGTTCGCTATGGTGGTTCGCAGCCATTCTAGCGAGCCTTGATCATTACAGGTGATCCGAAGGATCTGTCCCGAGTGATATAGCCCCCCGAATGTGGGTGCTGGTTTTGCTTCATTCTCCGCTGCCGTGATGAAGGTATCAAGGGCAGCGGTGAGGCTGGTTTCTACTTTACCTGCCTGGGACTCATCGAGCTTGCCCAGGAGGTTCGAGCGATCAATTATTGCCACACGGAGGTGCCTTCCGGCCGCCTCCCTGTAGGACACATTGTCCGCTCTTTTTGTGTTCTTAGCTTCCGGTCGTGTGGTCTTCGCCCTCTTCCCTTGATTGCTCGAGGGTGAGGGAAGGGAATCATGCGACCGGAGCCTTTTTTTGGTAGCCTCATCTTTGGCTGGCTGCCTAGTTTTCTTTGCACCACCACGAGCGGGAGGTTGGTTAAACCTAGCCCGCTCGTGTGCAGTGGTCATGGGGCCTTGCTTCGAGGTGGAAGCGTTAGCTTCCAACGCTTGTCGGGCCCTTCTTCGCCTTTTGGCTTCTGCGCCGCAGACTCGAGTCCTCCGCTTGGGAGGTTCGGGATTTGCGGCGCTAAGAGACGGGGTATCCTGGTTGGACGCACCCGTCTGATTAGGAAGGGTATCCTCAAGGGACGCACCTTCCTGTGTTTTAGCTGATACTTCAGCTGGTTTTTTTGGTATTGCTTCGGAATCCATGTAAAGAAACAGTTTTCATCTCTCAGAGCTCCCCACCCTCCCGGAGCCTCATATATTGGGACGCTGCATTAGCGCCAGGGCTACTCGAGAGATATAGCATCCGACGAGGTGTGGTACCTTGGCACCCCATCCTCGCCTAAACACTCGTCCAGCTGAACCTCTGACGGAACAGCATAGCCGATTGATCAGGGTGGACTAGTCCTGACCTCCCGTTTGAGTGGAAATCCAGGCCGAAGTGGAGTGTTGCCAGGCCCAGGAGAACTACATCCGCTCCCGGGCGGGCTCAGCCACCAGGATCCCTTCATCCCCCGTACGGGTCACCGCGCACGGCAAAACACGCAGGTACCTGTATTCGTCCGGATCCTCCACGGTAGCCGTCATCCCGGTTTATTGACAGCTGTATGGCTAAGCACAAAGGTTTTTAGGCCCCGGCCGTACCCAACTGCCAAAGCAGACCGAAGCAGGGGAGTTTTAAGTCCCCGGCCCGCATCCTAACAGGTACACGCCTACCGTTTCCTCAGAACTCACAAGCCCCTTACCACGACAAGGTTCAGGTACATTTAAGGGGATGGAAATTGGTAATCAACTGAACTGTTTTTGAAATAGAGCCATACAATATTAGGTATTTTTATCTTCCCAGGGAGTAAATAAAACTTCGAATATTCCGTAAGATTGCTCTATTTCAGTATGCGGGAGGGGTATTCCGTATCCCCTGACCTCCTATTTCTAAAACTATGATTTATAGTTGGGTTTTGGTACTTAATCTAATTTTCTTTTAGAACGATGCAAGATTATCTCTATTATCTGACTCTATCAAGCTGCCAAGTCATCTTAGATGAGGTTATTTCTGAAAAGGGAAGGTTTTCTAACTTATAAAGATTTTCTATTAATCATAATTGATTCTACTGCCACAGTAACTAAAAATGTAACGTCACCATAGCAACGGTCAATCTAATATGTTGCAATCTTCAATTCACTTCTAACAAAAACAAATTGATTAAACCCGGGGTCTGGAATACCGGGTTGATTGAAATCAATAAGGTCGATTGTCATTAATAAAACAATTTATAAACTGTCAAACGTTTCGGATATATTACCTATTATCAAGGGTTTTATATTTTGTTTATTTTTAGCCTCGATAATGGGTAAAAACCTCGAAACTTTGGACAATTTATAAATTGCTTTATTAATAATCATCAACCTCAACTAATTTATACTAATTAATATGAATTGAGACGGTCATTGATCTGGTTATTAGCGAGATCAACTGCTAATGTAAGGCGCCCCAGTTTGAATTCTGGTAGAGCTCACTCTGCAATGCCGTCTCTGTGCTTCGTATCGTCACTTCATATGGAATGGCTCCTGTATAATTTTTAAATACTTATATTCTGCTTCTTAGTACCAGAGCACTAGAGCGTATTCCATGCTCCGTCCTTGAAAATTCCATATTCGCAAGAAAATTACGACGATATCTAAAACTTCTACCTAATTTGCAAACATACTACCTCTTTTTTAACCCCAGATCCCGCACCCGACAGTGCTAGACATGACCGATAGCCGGTCACCTGACCTCACCATCCGGCCTGCACCCCAGCAACGGCAAGCATTACTAACAAAGAACTTCCATCCTACCAGTGATCACACCAAGCTAATGCTGTGTATTAAACGGCAGCATGTTGATGTTCAAGGTCAAGCCAAGAAATCCCGGTTTGTACCTAACCAATATGCTAGGTACTACCACAGCCCCTGGGTAGCCATCAGACTAGGCCACTCGGCCTGAAGTCCCAGCAAAGCCAGGCATTGCGCAGCCGATGGGGCAATTTTTAGCCTGTTTGACATATCAAAGCAGAAGGACCAGAGGCTTTACATGCCCTCCGAAGCACGGAGACGGTCATAGGTAGAAAGAGAGTCGGAAAGAAAACTTTCTTATGTAGAACCGGGTGCTTTAGCATCAGTAGTCGATTGCTCTAACTACTAGGCGAGTAACCGTCTCCTCCAATATGATACTGACACCCCCAACGAAGAAGGACGTAACTCACTTTTACTTATTTTTCAGGAGAACGATTTGAAAGTTTGAAAAATTCTAGAAGTGTTATTTTAAGCGCGAAAAAAAATATTATAAATGGAAACGTCTTTTACATTGTTGTTGGCATTATTTTTACGCATATGCCTTTTTCTCCTCTTGTAACTCAAATCGGATGTACTGTTGAGTTACGTTCTTCAATGGGGGTGTCAATATATCATCGTCTTAAGAATATTACAGCGGTATCATAAAACTTCTGCATAATTTGTAAATATTTAATGCTCTGCATCTCAATACTTGTGCACTGGAGGGTGTTCCACATCCCCCAGACCCCCCGGTTTGCCCAGTTTACTTTTAACAAAGGTAAATTGAAGATATCAACAGATATGCTTGGTTGTTGCTATGGTGACAACTTAAATTTATTTAAACTAGGGGAGTTTAAGGTCTTTACAACTATTATTCAACGATTATATCGCTATGGTTACTAAATATGTCACATCACCATAGCAACGATCGAGCTGATATGCAGAAATCTTGAATTTACTACGGACAAAAGTAAATTGTGTAAACCGGGGGGTCTGGGGGGTGTGGAACACCCTCCAGTGCACCAGTATTTGAAGGCAGAACATTAAATAATCTTTAAAAATTAAATATTAAAAACTTTGAAGGATGGCATAACTGGGTGAATGCCATAATTCTGGTAATTACAGATCCCTGGTACGGCAGTAAAGTAAGAAAAATAAATTGCATTGACCAGGGGGTCTAGAGGGTGTAGAACACCCGGTTCCTAGTTTGAATTTTATTTTGTTCTAAAATAAACTGCAGAGGAAAGTATTCCATAAAGTATTCTTTTCTGTAGTGAATTGAAGATTTCAGCATATTAATTTATTGTTGCTGTGATGTTGGAGAATCAATGTTAAATGAAAATATTTTCATAGTTTTGAGCACGCAGCTCAGATTTGTTCAAACCTCTGGGTTTGGGGGTATGGAATGCTCTCCAGTGTAATAATAATATAAGGATATTTGTTAAAATTATTGCTGGCAGCCACCACAATTAATTTTCTTACATTATTTTGATCCACTATAGAGTCCGAGAGAATATGATAAAACCGCGACCCTATGCGGACACCTTGAACATCACTCGTGGTCCTTTCACTTTCGACATAATATTTACGTTAATGTTGTGTTGCAATAATTGACCCTGTATGAATGATAAAACACTATTATTATGTCACTATTTACATTCAACGTTCATCGTAACGTAGCTGACGGCTGATCGGTGTCGATAATATAGATAATTTAAATAAGCCCACCGCTGATTTAAATTATCACCACTTTTGGCGCTGGGTGGAAATTCACTCCCGCCTATATTAAATACATAGTTTTATTTGCAATTACAAATTAATGAGTCATGGTGAAACATATAAAGCACGTCTTGTAGTCTGCTTAACTTTGTGTATAGTTGCGCTTTAGTCTAATCCTGGACGTATCTGGACTGTTTAGAATCTCTATTCACTTTTCACTCTGTCCTCATTCCCCACTTTTAAATATATAACAAAGCCATAGGCGCTTCTTGAAATAATTTTATAAGCAATCTGGTTGAAAACCGGTTGAGCTTGTTTTAACTCCACCAAAATCAAGATTTTTTAAAATTTTTCTCGGTTTAATTAATAAAAGTTATTAAAATCTTCTCTATTGTAAACAAAAAATAATTTTTTTTTAATTTCTTAGGTAAACTTCGATCGAATTTGATAGGAACTCAGTTTACCGTATTCGATAACGGAGTTTCGCCCCGAAAAGGCAACAACAAAGAGGGTAAGTTACCTCGTCAAGAATTGGCAGCAGTCATATATGACACAAACGTGCTGGGTTTCAAAGGACCACGCAAAATGACGGTGATCTTGCCGGGCATGACCCCGGAATTTCAACGCGTGATTTTATATCCTCAAGACGAAAGCGAGGGTCTCATCGAGAGTTGGAAGGCGAAAAATATGGATAACTTAATTGAGCTTCATAACAAAACGCCCGTTTGGAACGACGACACCCAATCTTACGTACTTAATTTTCACGGACGCGTTACACAAGCGTCCGTCAAAAATTTTCAAATCGTACACGATAGCGATTCGGATTACGTTGTAATGCAATTTGGTCGTGTCGCCGAAGATGTTTTTACGATGGATTATCGGTATCCTGTATGTGCTTTACAAGCCTTTGCTATCGCTCTCAGTAGCTTTGATAGCAAATTGGCTTGCGAATAAAATCAAACTTAAATGTGCCTCGAGCTTTGCGAATTATTTGTTCTCATGTTGTTTACGAGATTAGATAGACGTTCGCGCAGGGGATTTCCGAATATTGCGGCTTCGATACTTCCCCTACCCGAACCGATGTTTTTGTTTATTAAAGTTTAAATGGTAAACACGACTTATTAATAATTTTATTGTTCGAGACTTGTAATTACAATTTTTGATTATTTTGTCGATGTTCGCCGACAATACTCGACGCCTACTCAATTAGGTTAATTCCAAAAAAATATGTATGTCATGAATTGTTAAATAAGGATATTCCACTTCTGATGTTAGGCAGTGGGAATTGCCGGCGATCACGATATGTATTTTGTTGTACGAAGTTGACTCCGTTTACCACGTAGCAAACTTTTCTAGTCCATTTTTTACATACATACTATATGTATGCATAATAATTTATTGTAAGATATCATTTATATACAGATCAAGGGTGGTGTACAAATAAGTATTTTATTTTAAAGGGTATAGCGGATAAGCATGTGAAATCTGCCCCAGCGATTTTTAAAAATCCATATGGTGGATCGATTTCTAACTAAAAAAATGTTTTCTGAAAATTTTAGCTTTTAAACCCCGTGGGTACGACGTAATTAAATAAAACGTGTTTTCGGTAATTATTTTATTGTAACTATTCTACTGAATATTTTTAACAAAAATTTTATTGGTAATAATTATCAACAAGGGACGTTAAAAATAATTTTTATAATTTTGTAACCACCCCTTTTTAAAAAAAATAAAAAGTTTTTGTCGTTATATTTAAATATGTTCCTTTCATATGTCACTCACGAATTTTTTCAAAAACTCCTTTTGGCTCTTCATTATACGGTAAAATTTTCAACTTGATCCATTTGGTGGAACAAGGGCAAAAAAATAAAATTGATTTTTTTTATATTTTCTTCTAATATTATTCACTAGATTTACTTGTGAAATACTGCTTTTTTTTATTCAAAATATATCAAAAATCTTATTTAAATGTTCATACTATTGGGAATAATTATTCAGTATTAATATATTTAAAAAATATCGAATGTCTAGAACCGTATCTTATTTGGCTGATTGTGAGTTGATGAATGAAGACGTTACTATTACACTTCACTATGTAAAAATCACACCAAATATTATAAAACTAACAATTAAATCTCGGCATATTAACTCAAAAAATACCGTTGTTTCATTGATTATTATCAACCAGGTACGAATAAAATCTCGGCCATAATTTTTATTGTTGTGATTGTGTTAATGGTAGGCGCACTATCGGGTGCTGCTCTCACATTGCGGCTATTATATATTATCCTTTTCGTGGTTGATATTTGGCTAAAATAATAAGACCTGTCGAAATATTTCAGTCGATTGTTTACAGATGACAAAGTTAATGCTGTAGTGAATAAAGATAATGACGAGGATTAACTAATGTTATTAAAAGCAATCTTAACAAAGAATTTCTCATAGTGTAATACCTCTTTTTCTCAGGATATCTCCGTCCGCTCCTGAACGTAAGCCTTTCCAATTTCTATCCATTTATCTCTGTTTTGGCCGCTGCCTAAAACCAGTATCTTCCTGTAACATTCTTTGTGTCGTCTAGCCACCTGTCTCGGGGTCTTCCTAAGCTTCTTTTGGTAGTTTTGGTCCCCTGGAGCTATTCCCAATTCTTAAGCCTATTTAAATGAGCTCTGCCTGACTACGTATCACATGCATTGCCACTTTAGCTTTAGTACTCGTTCTGTTATGTCTGCCACTCTTATTCTTTTCATTATTACTTCATTTCTGATTTTTTTACTAAAATTCACTTCTGGCATTCTTTTTTCATTGCTCGTTGTATTGTACTTATATTTTCCGTCTTTGCTTTTGTTGTTGTTGTTGTCGTCTCCATCCCTTATGTTGCAATAGGCAATACACATGCGTCGTATACCTTTATTTTCAGAATTATAGAAATTTTTTATTACCGCAGTTGCATGCAGTTTAGCTTTCCAAAAGCAGGGCAGATTAAAAAAAGATTATTCTTCTAGATAACTCCGATGTTTGGTTAGTTTTAGAGTTGGTGATTTTGTGTCCTAGGTTTCAATTTGAATCTTTGCGTAGTGGGGACACATTTTTTTATGTTTTACCTAGGTTCATTTTCAGGTCTAATATTGCCTTGGAAGCTTCATTTAGTTCTTGTAACATCGATTCATTGTATTAATTATTATTGTAATTTATTAATTTTATTAAATTACTTGTATTAAAGTCTAATCTATACATTTTATGCAAAATTACTTAATTCAATATAAATAATTGATAAGCTTTTGTTGAACCATATTAATATTATAATATTATAAATTACAAAATTGGAAATTTTGACACTGATTAATTATTTCCAATAGTATGTACATTTAAATAAGATTTTGATATATTTTGAATAAAAAAGCAGTATTTCACAAGTAAATCTAGTGAATAATATTAGAAGAAAATATAAAAAATCAATTTTATTTTTTTGACCTTTTTTCCACCAAATGGATCAAGTTGAAAATTTTACCGTATAATGAAGAGCCAAAAGGAGTTTTTGAAAAAATTCGTGAGTGACATATGAAAGGAACATATTTAAATATAACGACAAAAACTTTTTATTTTTTTAAAAAGGGGTGGTTACAAAATTATAAAAATTATTTTTAACGTCCCTTGTTGATAATTATTACCAATAAAATTTTTGTTAAAAATATTCAGTAGAATAGTTACAATAAAATAATTACCGAAAACACGTTTTATTTAATTACGTCGTACCCACGGGGTTTAAAAGCTAAAATTTTCAGAAAAACATTTTTTTAGTTAGAAATCGATCCACCATATGGATTTTTAAAAATCGCTGGGGCAGATTTCACATGCTTATCCGCTATACCCTTTAATTTAAAGTGCCTAAGCGACTTCATAAATCCCATTTAAGGAAGTTGCGCGTCTTTGTAATTCTTTACAAACGAAGCGTAAATTCTTAAAAAGTTTGGTTACAATATAATTGTGTCCGAATTTATTGAAATGCTCTGTATGTTTATCGTTAAAAATAATTTTACTACAAAAAATTGTTACCTACTATTTGTTATACTATAATATTGAATCTCAACTGTGTATTTTATTGTACGGGTGCTTTCATATTAATGTTATATACAGGGTGCGTCAAAACTGAGCCTTTTTTTGAAAACTTTAGTAGTATTATTACGTAAGTAGTACATTGTGTAGTTTTTATATCGACGTATTTAGTAAATTTTCACTTTTTTGTCGAGGAATTTTTACCAATTACTACAAGCACAATTTGTCCAAAAAGAATTTACCAGTGATGGACTGGGCAGTCGTTTTTCAACTGTGGTAGTCAATAAGCCCGTCCTTGGACACTAAGCAAATATACAAACTTGTCAGTATTACTCACGCTCATGTCTTGTGATACAAATCGTCACTGTAGGATTTTTATGCACCAAGAGGCACGAAAACTGGGCTTTGGTTTCCATTTTCGTGCGTGCAATAAAAAAAAATATGCAACACAATTTCAGTAACAACGATCGAGTAATAGTGGTGACTGCGCCAGTTAAGTTTGGAAGAACGCAAACTTGATCGAGTTATTCAAATATGCAATAACGTTTTTATTAACTTAACTCGGACGAGGATATTTTGGAGTTTGGATTCGCTAATCGTTCTTACTAAAATTTAGTTACAAATTTTTTTTTTGTGCAGGACTGTTTTATATAAGAAAATTGGGTTGAAACCGGCGCCGTCGCATGGTTTAAAAAATTGCTTAAATCTTTCCGATTCTTGAAAAAACGGTAATCTACCCCTCCCGGGCAGCTTTTGAATATTTTTCTCTTTGCTTCGATCACGTCTAGGCCTGAGAATTTTTTTCTGTATCGAATTTTCTATGTCAGTAAATAATAGTATATTGTGATACAGGTGCGCAAAACCTTATTTACGCATGTATATTGCATACTATTTTTTATATAGTATAATATCGATTATATATCGGTATTGTTTTTGATATCGCTCAGCTTTGGTCATTTCATGATACATATTGGCAGCAAGGGTTTTTCGGAGCGCTGTCCAGTGATATGTTAACTCTAATTAATTTTACTTTCAGAACCTATAATCTCTAGTTTTTCACAAACTTCGAAAAAGAAAATTCTGGTTTACCCTTGGGTAAATTGTGTGTACCGAAAACTAAGATTCTCAAATTCTGAATTTAAATGAGTTATTCGGCATATCGCTGAGCAGATGCTCTAATATAAGAAATACCACCATTAGCTGTAAACCATCGATGTAATATAACGTCGATGCTGTAAACCTAGTGGAGAGGCGAATAAAATTGGATGTCGAAATAATGTCAGTCGATGACAAAACAAAACACATGCGCATTATTGTAAGTCTCTTTGAGTTCTTACTACAACACATTATTTTTGTCGCTCTGCTTGCAGCTTAAAATTTTAGGCGGCTACGACAACTCATCATTTCAGTCTTTTCTTTATAACTATGTAGATGGAGCTAACTACACGAACAAATGAAAATAGTTTACGTTAATTTGAACAAATCTCAGAAAGTTTGACTCAAACAAACATTTTGACTCGGTGTGTAATCACTACAAATTACAGTCAATTTCTATTCAATGGTAGTCATTAGATTTGTATAAATATTTTTATTTACTTAAATTGTCGTCTCGATGTTTCTTCACTCAACACCATGTTCACGTCACGTGTTGCATTTTTTCCAATCAATATGTCTTGCACATGGACGGGGAAGGACTCCCCATATATAGATACGTAACAGATCTTGAAAACGCACACTTTTGAAATTTTTAAATCACGAGATTATTTTTGGGAGGGTTGCAAACGGAATCTCCGATACAGTGGCACTTATACTGCGAGAAAACGAACGAAACATTCCCGATTTTTTCCTTTTTATATAGAAATTATAAGTTGAACTAATTTTTGCACTACCGGCAGTTTTATTTTCGAGGTCTAAAGTATTTTTCAAAATGACTAGTCGGGAGTGCAAAAAATAGTGTATATACCACAGGACTAAAGTACCTTTTAATTTTTATGTAAAAGTATTGCTCTTAAATTTCAAGCTCAGGTTTAAGAGACTCACTTTGGTCCCTTGGCGTATAATGTACTATTAAGTAACTTTTAAGGTAATTATTACACTTGTGATTTAGCAAAAAGCAAATTTGATGTAAAATCTTTTCACACTCAAATTAGCGTTGCTCAAATTTATTTAGTAAGAAAAAATTAAATCAAAATGTAGAAGTAATATTATTGTACACAATTTAATTATTATTATTGCATTAATAAAAAATGTAATTTGGATTTGACGTTTTACTTTCGCAGTAACTCAGTTTTTTCCAAAAGTGAGCTGAGGCAAATATGTTTGGATTAAATCTTAATCACCTCTCGGAAGAACATTTATTTATTCGGGAAGAAAATTATGTTAACCTAAATTGAAATTTAAAGCATGCCGCCATTTTTTCACCTTCTGCAATCTTTAAAATCACTTTGTAATTGCCGGCTGCAATCCATTTTGGAACAATTGAATTTTCTATGGTAACCATGACATCCTTGGCCTTGTAACGCCCCTAAAAGGTAAACAAAACAAATCGAGAAACAGAACTGTAGGGTGGGCCACATTTTTGTTCAGAAACAAAGATGGCGATAGTGTCACCCAAAACTCGGATCTCTGTAACCTTCTTCAGGGGCGAGCCCCGAGTGTTATATTATAATTGACAAAACGACATCTTTGTTTCGGGATATACAATAGGACCATTTGCACTTTACGATACATATCAATGTACGACCAAAGAAGTTTAGTACCTTTTTGAATGGACATTTGCACTCGACACCAGAAGCTCTTAACCATTTCGGACAGGTCATTTTGTATTGGAAAGAATCGCGCGGATACGTGTCCAAAACATGGCAAGCCTTCTTAAAGGTGCAGGATCCATAATTGCCGATACAAGGTAGAGTTACGTAACCCAACAGTGGAATATCCTTGAGCACAGTCAGATCGACCTGAAAGCAATTCTGATTCAAGCTTCGGTGGTATATTTCCTCGTGCTCACCGTAATTGGCGCCCAAAGTGTCTTTAAAATTGAAAAATTGATCGACACGGAGACTTTCCCAGGCACATTGTACTGTGATGGATAAGTTTTTAATTTCTCCAGTTTAATGGACGACTTGGAACCATCGCACTCGCTATATTTTAAATTTCCATCAAACTCTTCCTCGAAAAATTCGTTCCCCACAATTATTGCATTTTTATCGTACTGAAAATGTTTTACGTTATTTTTGAATCTCCAAAACTAAAACCTACCCCTGCTGCAGCTATGTTTATAAATATGCCAAGAAGGTAAGTAAAGTAGATCATACCGAAATAATTACATAAATTGTGGAGTAATTATTTTTTAATTAACCATCTACCTGCACAAAAATCATTTCTGATTGTTATTTGTTGATCATTCATAACATTGGTAATGAATGGAAGCTGGGCGTCGTATCCAATTAAATTTATATTAATGGCTTACAGAACCGTAATTGGAAACGACTGTTTTTAACATTTTTCATATAAATTGTGGATTATCGTTGAGGGGGGGGGGAGAATTAACTGTTTTTCGAATTTTACCATGGGACCCCCCCCTCCGTAAATTGAGGTAATTTAAATTAATAACAAAAGAAAAATTTGTTGATTATGTTAGGAATTTACATAAACTATGGGATCTCCTCTGAGAAACAAACCTGCCCTAATCTAACAATTCAACCAAGTACGAAAACAAAAATTCTTATTCAAAATTTGTATTTTGCCCCACTTTGTACATACGGCATTACAAAACAAGCGACCTAACCTAACTTTTATTCTTACCGACATTTTAATTTCGTTGTGTAGTGGTGCAGAAGTAAGTTTTAAATTAGCAAATATGAACAATTTAGTGAGAAGATTATTTACCAAACTCGGCCCAAAGCAACTCGCAAGTTGTGGGAGGCTCTCCACAAAGACATCCAATACTGCAGATTTATACGAACCTGATTATTTAGAGGTAAATTATTTATTGAATTTTTTACATTCCTCATTGTTATTTTAATTTGTAGTTATTAAACCCCGAGCACCCCATCCACCCGCTTTTAAACGTAGAAATCACCGGTCACGATTATCCGTTGGTCGAAAACTTCCAAAAGTTGGCTCACAAAATTTGTGAATTGACGGATTTGAATGCTGTCGACGGTTGGGGCGCCCCTGCGCAATGTTTAAGAATTGTAAATTACAAAAGCCAAAGTGAAATAAAGAACGCTGAATACGATTTGAAGGTCTACCGACGACTCATTCAGATCAAAGATGTTCCAGCATATCGAGTAAGTTGGCGACGACCCTGGTATGGTTCAAATTTACCTTTACTGCTTGCTTTTTAGATTCCCACATTTTTACGACTGCTAGACGTAGCTGCACCTCAGGGCCTAACGATACAGGTTGTAGAACATGCGGAACATTACGATGAAGAACGTTACGTCCCGGATAGCGAACTAATAGCTCTTAAAAATCAATTAGAAGATATTAGCGAAGCCCGCAAAAAGTAATCCAGTTTTTTCTTAAAATTAGTTAATAATAAAATTTCGAATTAAAGTAAGTGGTTTTGTCTTGGATTGTAAATTTTCCTGCTTCCAGAAGAATGTGACGTGTGAAGGTTAAAAAAATTCTCAAATAATTAAAATATTTATATTTGTGTTAAAAACGTATAAAAATAATGCAACTAAAACGTTGCAAATAATCTGTTTGTGGTTAGACAACCCCAAAATGTACTACTTTGATTCGTGGAGGTTTCGGTTTTTCTTCGTCGGTTTCATTGCGCCTAATGGGGGTAAAATCTTTTAGATAGTCTTCATTTGGGTGACAGAGAGGTAAACTGTCTGCTAATTCTTTCTGCGGGTTTGTGATGTGCGCAGGTGGCGCGGGCCTGACAGGCCGTTTGACTTCTGGGACGATAAAGGCTGTGACTGTGTCGGAAAATTTCACCTTGGCTGGTGGTTTTTTCACCGTGTTTGATGTTAAAGGTGAAGGAGGTGGCACAAACGTGACTTGAGGTGGAGGACGGTGGTACTCAAAATTTTGTACCAGAGGCGGTGGGATGAAAGGTTTTGTTAAGGGTGGCGAAGGAATTTTATACTGTGGGGTGAAATTGAAATTGTTTAAGGTTGGCGCTACAGGGAGCGGAGGCGCTATAGGCAAAGGAGGTACTTGAGGTATGGAGTTGATTCGTTTCATGGAGTCACGCCGAGAAAAATTACTCTTTTGAAAGTTTGCTTTTGGAGGAAGACTCTTCACGAGAGATAGTCTCGGTTCCACATCGTTAAAATTGGTACTCAACAAATTCTCATCTGGCAGGGGTAACCGCACACTTTTCATTTTGATTGCAACAGATGGCGATGGTCTTGGATTATTCGGTTGAGGGAGCCTTAAACTTTTTTGGCGACTGCCGTGGTTCTATATCATTAAAGTTGGTGCTCAACAAATTCTCGTCAGATTGAGGCAACTGTAACAATAAGTTTGGTAGTGCTGGTTTACTTTTACTTTCGTTAAAACTGCTGCTATCTTCGCTACTCTCCGAGTAGGAATCTGAACACTGAGAGCAGGACGACCGAGAACAATAGGAAGCTAGAACGAAAAAATTAATATCGCCTTAAACAAGGTCTAAAATCTTACCTTCACTGGAACATTTACTCAGAAGAGCGGATGCTTGCGCCCGCGCAGCGGCTGCCATTTCCTTTTCTCCAATATCAACTGCACAATAGTACAAATCCATAAATAAATCGTGGTGTCCAATATCCACGGCCAACAAAAACGCGACATCAAACATTTTGTAACGAACCAACTGGTAAAAAAATCTTCTCGTTAGTGCACGCACCTAAAAATCAAAAACTAAATTTTGAACTTAAAAATTAATCATCTTACCTGGCGCCCATACTTATGCCTAATATTATGGTCAAATGGTACAGGAGAACTATGAAAACAGCTGAGAGCATCCTGCAAGTGCCGAGCGTTTTCTTTATCCAGTGGTAATTTCAGCAGCCGGGTCACAATTTTCTGTAAGATGTTAAAACTGTCTTCGTTCCACTCCCAACTCAGTAAAAACCTGATCGCTTTTTCAAATTTATTGTTGTTCAAATAATGTAAACTAATCGATATAAAGCTGAGAATGTTTTCTGGTTGTGTGACCACGATCAACGGTCCGTGTTCCAAAACGACAATCAGCTCTTTAGGACCCCATTTTATTGAAGTAATCGTCGGTTGTTTACTCAAATAGCTCGATAAATCGAGGAGACCAACCGGCGCGCAATCCTCCCCTACCAGCTGTAGCCCAACGTTATTCAATGCCGTATCAAAATATTGCAGCTGCCCTTTTTCGTTCGAAATTGCTACGATTGCCCCGCTTTGGTTCCAGGTTACAAGCGTTGGTATTATGGTAGTTTTAATTATTTGGGTGGATCCTCGGTTTCGGTTTAAAAGTGCGATGGAACCGTCGATACAACCCAACAACAGGCGGTCTTCGTCCTCGCTCAAACTGCAACAACTCACTTGAGTTTGTAGCGGAACGGATATCACCGATACTTTTTTAAGAGTCGCTATCTCGAGGGCGTTTACTTCCACTGAAACCGCTCCCCTCAAAGACACCTTTTGTTCGATGGAAATTAAAACTTTACTTTGTACTTTACTGATGACAATATCGATTGGTTCGCCCTCCGTCTTTTTGTGCGCCAACAATTCGGGTCCTTTTAATCCGATCCAGTAGACGATGACGTTTGCTTTTTGATGATCTTTAATTGGCGCCCACGGTTGTGGATGCTCGGCGTTCACGCGACCCCAAATACATAGCATTTCTTCGTGTAAGCAAATGCGACGCTTGGGACCACCGTCGATTACCCACTCGTCCTTCCACAAACCGCCCATACATAATACCCTGCCGTCTGTACAAATGCAAGCCACGTGTTGACCAGAAATTGCACCTAAAAAAATGAGCTTGTTAAAATAAACAGAAATGGCAGGAAGTACATGACTGTGGTTGAAATCTGCAATCTATTTCTGATAAAAGTAAAATACATAGAACTGGGGGTGCAGAATACGATACAGTGACCTCGTACTGGGCAGCAGAAAATTTAAACTAGGAAAAAGGACCACCAGTCCACCGCTTGTAATATATCGAAAGATTAATTGAGCCGATTTACTTTGATTTGATAAATTTTAGAAAAATTGTAAGAAAATTTACACACCACCAAATGCTTAACTAATTGCTTACACCTGGGGTCTAATTGTAAATATGAATAATTTGCCATTATTCACTGATTCTAACATCATAGTTACCGGAGATGAAACGTCACCATACCAACGGTCAAGTAAATATGTTGAAATCTTCAATTCACCTTCGATAAAAAAAACTGATTAGATTGTGAAGTACCCCCAGACATATTGAGATAGGCTGAAACTGAAAACCATAATTAGAAAAAGCATGGAGTTCATGATCCAGACCTCAGGGGTCTAGAATACCCCGTGCCTTTTAGTCATTTCACTGTGCCTGGAGAATATTCCAAGACCCCCCCGGTCTAAGTAGTTTATTTTTGTTAGAAGTGAATTGAAAATTGGAAAACATGATTATTAGCTTGGCCGTTACTATAGTGACGTAAAACTTACGCTCCTATTGGGGTGTCCCCAGACCCTGCGGATGCGCAAATTGCTTTTATCAGAAGTTAATTATAGATTTCTGCTTATTAGCTTGATCGTTGCTATAGTGATGTGACATTTTTAGTAACCATAGCCATATAATCGTTGAATAATAGTTGTCAAGACCATAGACCCCCGGTTTGAATAAAATTAAGCTGCATGCTTGATGCCTCCTGGAAATTATTATTTCCAATTTGGACCTATAAGAAGGAAATACGTCGAGTCGTCAGTTCAATTTCAACTTTTTTCAAAATTATGAAAGATTTTGTATTATTCATTGACTCCATCACAATAATAACTGAAATTGTGACGTCACCATAGCAAAGGCCAAGTATATCTGCTGATAATATCTTCAATTTACTTCTGATAAAAGTAAACTGAGCAGATCTCAGGGTTTTCTCTACTCTCCAGGTTTTGGAAGTCCCGTATACACTTTCAGGAAATAACCCCCACCCTTTCCAAATTATAACAAATATATTTGCAAACTTATGGCTTTTCGCATTCAATGATTAATTGATGAATTTTTTAAAACAATTCAAGATAGTGACCGTGGGTGGTATAAAGTACCACCCAATGAAATGTCATCATTCCCAAGAAATTACAGCAATATCATAAAACTTCTGCATAATTTATCAACATTTAATGCTGTGCATCTCAGTACTTGCGTGCTGGAGGGTGTGATTCAAAATGTAATAAATATATTTGCAAACTTGTAGCTTTTAGCATTAAGTGATTAATACAGAAACTTTTTAAAGCAAAATAAAATTCAAGATCGGGTCTTGAGAGATACTTGGGCACTGGAGGGTGTTTCACACCCCCCAGACCCCTCGGTTTGCGCAATTTACTTTTGCCCGTAGTAAATTAAAGAATTATGCATATCAGCTTGATCGTTGCTATGGTGATGTGACATTTTTAGTAACCATAGCGATATAATCATTGAATAATAGTTGTAAAGACCGGGTTTAAATAAATTTAAGTTGCATGCTTGATACCTTTTCTAATAATTATTATTTCTGCTTTGGACCCATTTTACCCAAAATTACGCAGCTAATACAGGGTGATCAGTTCGATTTCCACTATGTTTTCAAAATTATGAAAGATTTTCTATTATTCATTGATTCCATTACAATAATTGAAATTATGACGTCGCCTGTCACCATAGCAACGGCCAAGCATATCTGTTGATAACTTCAATTTACTTTTGTTAAAAGTAAACTGGGCAAACCGGGGTGTGGAACACCCTCCAGTGCACAAGTACTGAGATGCAGAGCATTAAATGTTTACAAATTATGCAGAAGTTTTATGATACCGCTGTAATTTTCTTGAGACGATGACATATCGACACCCCACTGAAGAAGAACGTAACTCAACAGTACATCCGATTTGAGTTACGAGAGCAGAAAAAGGCAAATGCGTAAAAATAGAAAAAATAATGCCAACAACAATTTAAAAGACGTTTCCATTTATATTTTTTTTTCGCGCTTAAAATAATACTTCTAGAATTTTTAAAACTTTCAAATCACTCTCCTGAAAAATATGTAAAAGTGAGTTACGTCCTTCGCATTCAGTGATTAATAGAGAAATTGGCTAAGAATTAAGAATCTCGAACTCGAAAATACACTTTTTCCTATAGAAATGGCTTTACCAAACTAAAGAACAGAAAAATACAAGCTCTTTAAAGTGAGGATCAATGTTTTCGGACTTGTAATAAGGCCACAATTTAATTTTGAAATTAATATATTCCCATAAGAAATACTTTGCGCAATATTACGTAATAATTTTATGCATCGTATTTACGGTGCGTGTACTGTGGGTGGGTTAACACCGACTTACTTCGATCGCTCCTTGCTATCTGTCGGGTTAACATCCCCAATTTTTCGAGTAGGAGCGGTCTATATTTTTAATGAGTAAAACGTTTTTCAAAACGGCCTATAGAAGCGAAGCAGAGCGTAGGCTGCAGAAGGTCAGTTTTGATTAACGCAACCACAGCTGATTTTGAAATTTTAAAGTCGCTTTTTTCCAAAATTTGTGGACCGAGCTCAAATTTTATTTTTTTTATACGCTAATTCGACTCTCATCTTCCATAAACCGCTTTAAAAATGGTAAAAATCCTGATTTGGGATTCTTAACTGTCACCGAAAAAGCTTTTAGAACAATTCAAGATAGGGACCGTGGAGTCTGGGGGGAAGTATAAAGAACCACCCAATATGAAATGTCATCGTTCCCAAGAAATTACAGCAGTATCATAAAACTTCTGCATAATTTATCAACATTTAATGCTGTGCATATCAGTACTTATTCACTGGAGGGTGTTCCACACCCCCCAGACCCCCCGGTTTGCCCAATCTACTTCTGTTTAAAGTAAATTCAAGATTTCTGCATATCAGTTGATCATTGCTCTGGTGATATGACATTTTAAAATAACCATAAATTTAATTCGTTGAAAGCCTGTTTAATAAAACCTTTTGGAACCCCTTTGAAGCTAACACGTAGGGCGATCAGTTTGATTTCCACCGTGTTTTCAAAATTATGAAAGATTTTCTATTATTCATTGATTCCATTACAATAATTGAAATTATGTCGTCACCTGTCACCATAGCAACAGCCAAGCATATCTGCTGATATCTTCAATTTACTTTTGATTTATCAAACTGGGCAAACCGGGGGGTCTGGGGGGTGTGGAACACCTCCAGTGTCTCAATATCTTGAATTTTATTTTGCTTTAAAAAGTTTCTGTATTAATCACTTAATGCTAAAAGCTACAAGTTTGCAAATATATTTATTACATTTTGAATGTGGCTTGGAATTATTCCATATCTCCCAGTTTTTACAACTATATTCAACGATTACAGCGCAAGAGTTATTGCAAATTTTACGTTACCATAGCAACGATCAAGCTGATATCCCCATAATATTCCTAATATGGACTCATTCTAAGTAATTATTTAGATTGGATGTGCACTTACTGAAAAGCTGAAGAATATAATTTTTAAAACTATGACCCGTGTCGTTTAGTGATTTCGGTGTGCCTGGGGGATATTCCATTCCCTGCGGTCTATGCAGTTCGTTTTTATTAGAAGTGGATTGAAGATTGCAACATATTGGGCTTACTATGGTGACGTAGCATTTTTAGTTACCATGGCGGTAGAATCGGTAGAAATTTGACTGTTATTTATACTGTTTTTTTTTAAACCATAATTAGACTACTGTAGAGTTCGAAAAGCCAAGAATATAATTGAGCGGGAGGTATACAAACGGAATATCTTAGAAAGGGTTCCCAGTATTACCGAGGTAGGGCGGTTTTGATGGATAGAAACCTACATCCCTACCCACCACAGGCTGGTAGTGTGTTGACCTTTTTCATCGCAGAACTATTCACAACATATTTGGGAAAAAGGCTACAAATATGGTATCTCACCCCATGTTTAGTTTTGAGGTGGATCTTTTTCGGTTATTTGTAAAATCTTTGAAAGGGGATGCTCTGTACATCATATCAGCTTCCCCCCTCCACGAGAGGTTTTTGCTGAAATTGTTAGCAAACATTTCAACATTAGCTTCCATTTCCATCGTTTGAACCCTAACCGTCACACATGATCTTTACATGGAATGAAATTTTTCTCTCTTCTGTCAAATTGAAATTATTGTGTGGAGTGAATGCTAGTAGGTTAAGTAAAATCCACTAGAGAGCCTTCTCAACCTCCAATACCCCACGATTGTGGCTCAAACGATGGGAATGGAAGCTTACCGTGGTTACCTGTTTGGATGTTTTTTATCAAATTTTACTTTCATTAAATGACTGACAGACCTATTGTTAAATTTTAATATTATAACTTACCATCACTGATCAATTCGTTCTGTAACCTAGCACCCAGAGCTTTATTAAACAAAATATTGGTAATATCACTTAAATTCGTGAAAATTGTAACCAGAGTTCCTTTCGACAACAAAAGTTGTATTTCGTTTACGTTAAAAAAACTGCAAATGACTTTATTTTGTAGTAGGCAATCCTAAAAGTTAATTGTTAGGCCGTTACAAGCAAATCACCTCAAAGGTCTTACTTCTAGCTCCTTCAGCTTATCTTTCACTTTAAAAGGCCGTTTGTTTACAGGATTCCAGGTTAAACCCCTCTTCTCGCAGTACAATTTTTTGCCAGTACTCAAAACACAATCCTGAGTGTCTTTTTTCGAATAATACCTAAAAAGATAACCCAAAAGTTGACAGATAAAGTAAATTAAGGTTGACTCACTTGAAGGCTCCAAAATCGGTGTTTTTTATGACGACGTCGTCCTGCGAGCTCCAAAAATGAATTTCGCTCAATAAGTACATTTTAGGGGTAAAACGTATCCCACAGTTCGGTACAAATCACAAAGTTCGTTACGTCATCGTAGTTTCGATTCCGTTATTTTCAAATTAGAGTAAAGTTTTTGGAAAAATATAAATAAAAGTTTACATTTCGTATGTTTTGTTTTGGGTCAAACCTTGAACTTTCAAAACGAGATCGGTCAGCCCATCTCTTTCTTACGATTTCGCCATTGGCAGGTGAAAAATTTTCAAATTATGGCGCGCGAAGAAGTTAAACAAGTGAAAAGACGTTCTCTAATGTTTGACATGAAATGATATTTGTGCTAGATTTTACGATTAAAAGTAATAGTTGCGCGTTTTCCAAGGTTTGTAAAGGTAAAGGTGCTCGCGATGACGAATCTAGAAGAGTCAAATTTTGTGTAAATGAATCAGTCTTTTGCGAATCACTGTGATATGTGGACAATGACTAAATTTGTGTTTGTGCCGTGAAATATTTCAAGAATTTTAACTGTAGTGGTTGAGTCAAGGGAGGCAACACTTTGTAAGTACAATAAAATTTCAATATTTTTGGTTAGAGTGAAAAACCGAATATACCGCGTTGAATCAATGGGGTCGTACTCGAAATATTAGCGATGTAAGTTTATTTGGTGGTTAAGTTTGGGCATGATTATCGCAATACGAGAAAACTCATTGTACTCGAGAAAGGGGGACCATTTAGATTTTTACGGAAAAGTCCTACGCAAATGAGAAAGAAAAACCTATTCTGTAATTCTAATGCGACGCCACTGGTAAAAACGTCAAATTATCTCCCCGAACGAATTTTAAATGTCAAAACCAACTGTTAGAAGTTTTTAGGTTAATTTTGGTGTTTGTGTTACAAGAATCCTAAATATTAATGTAAATTAACATAAAATGGAAAATAATGTCGAAGTGGCGGTACGGGTATGTCCAATATTTTACGATACTGAAAACGAATTATGCGTTTCCCGAACATTTACAACAACTCAGTGCATTTGTGCAATTCCATTAATTCTCACGTATTTCCCGTGAATTACGCTTTACCTTTGGACTGTAATCAGAATGCGTTGTTTGCGACCACCGTTACCCCCTCTTGAACTACTTTTTGGAAGGTTGTGATGTGTCGGTTGTGGGGTACGGACAAGCTGGTTCGGGTAAATCCTACACACTTCTAGGACCAGCACTAAGTTGCGCTTTAAGTGAGTGCGAGTACGGAATCATTCCTAGGTTTCTACGCGAACTATTTGGTTTAGTGAGCCAAAAGAAGGACAAAAATTATGTGGTTCACGTTACGTGGTCGCAAATATGTGGGGAGAACGTGCAGGATTTGTTGGGGGTGGGAAGCGTTCAGTGTGGTAACGTGGGACAAGCTTTCGAAGTTTTACAGTTGGGCATGTCAAATTTAACCTCTCAAAGCGTCCACACGTTGTTTACGGTGACTTTGGAACAAAACTGGGTGGTGGATGCAGTCGTACAACATAAGATATCCACCGCCAGTTTTGTTGACTTGGCTAGTTCGAAGACGATGTACTTGATGAACAACACCGGAATAACAGAAACAGTGTTATCGGATCCCGGTCTAAATATGCTACAAAAGTGCGTTTGGGCCCTTTCCGAGTCTGGTGTGGCTCCTTACAATCAGTCCGCATTAACCATGCTCCTCAAAGACTCTTTTGGTGGTCGAGCAAAAACTTTAGTCATTTGTTGTGTCACCCCCCTGTTTTCTGACTTTATGGAAACCTTCTATACCTTGGAATTCGCACGGCGTTCCCAAATGGTAAAAAATTTTGTCACCATAAATTCTTACACCACTTACGAAAATTCTTGTGATAACACCGACGTTTTCGGTTTACAATTTGCGGCAAATCAACTGCTACAGTTGGTTTCTAACGCGGAAAGCTTATTTAACAATTTAATTTTAAACGGTAGCTTAACGAAGAGTCAAATGCAGCAAATTTCGAAGTGGTTAACCCTGAAACAAGAATGTGACGATTGCATCAGCGAAACGTCGGAACATCCCCGTTCTTTGGACATCATAAAGGAGGAAATGGAAGGAAGTCAAGATAACAGCAGCAGTGAGGAGAGCGAATGCGTCGAACAAGAAGAAACCCAAAACATGCAGCAATTGGAGGATCTCATGCAAAGCTTTAAATCGAAAACGGACGGCTTGGTCTCAGAAAACAACCGGAAACACGTAAAGGTCGTGAAAACCAAAAGCAACGAATCGTCATACAATGAATTTCACGCCAAAGGAGCGCGCGGTCGACGCCCCAGTATTCACAACCAAAACGAAAAAATGTCCCCCCTCCATCTCATATCGTCGAAAAACACGGACGACAGTTTAACTAACACCAAATCCAACACCAAAGTTTCTGAGTTAAGTTACGAAGGGAAATTGAAAATGTTGCAACAAACGTGCGATGAAATCGCGCGGTGCGAGTCTCAGATCAACCAATTGGAGTTGACGGTTGCAACCAAAGAGAAATTCGTCCAGCAGTTGCTAACCTACAAAAGTCAAAACTCTTCCACGCGAGACAAATTGAAAAAAAATTACAACAAGCTACGTACGGAAGAATCAAAAGCGCGTTCGAAGCTGATGCACGCTAAGTCGGTCAACGATCAAGAAATGGAACGCAAATATTACGGCGAAGTGTGCAGAATAACGCAAAAATTAAGCGAAAGCGAATTCATCAAGGATGTCACCAAAGACGACGTTAAAAAAATTGGGGAGTTGGAATCCAGCCTGAACAACTCGAAAAAGAACTTCAACAGCTGAAGAAGCAAAAAGAGAAGGAGGAAAAACAAAAGCAGAGTTTTGAAATCGAACTGGATCGATGTAAAAGAAGCACGGATTCTGATGTCGGTTCCAAAAAGAATAATTTAAGTCTGGTCCTCGCCACCAGGTCAATTGGAACGGAGAGCAGCGAGATCTTCAAGTACGACATCAAAGAGTTACGCAAAACTCGCGACCTTTTACTTCAACAACGCTACAGTATGGACGCGAAAGCGAACAAAAAGTTGCTGCACGAATCGGAAGAGTTGAAAATTTTTAGGTGCGAGGAAGCGATCGAAATCATGGACTTGTCGATCGAATACAAAAACCAGTTGTTGTGCGGCACAATCGTGGTGTTGGACGAGTCGATCTTGGACAAGCACGAGAACGTTGAAAAGATTTTGATAGAGCAATTGCTGAAATTTAATACAAACGAAATTCGCGTCCTATTGAAGCGTTACTTTGAAAAGGTGATCGATTTGAGGTCGAGCACCAAAAGGCTCGAGTATCAGTTGAGCGAGATGGAGGTGCAGAACGAAAATCTTCTGTATAGGATACAGAATTTGACGCACGCGTTGCAGCGGGTTCGCTTGGAATCGGAGCGCAGGATTGTTTCGCTAAAGCAACAGCACGAAGATAAGTTGCAGTTGGTAATTCGGCGGTTTATTCCAGACGATAATGACGAGGATGGAAGCGAGCGGGTTATGTCGCGCGTCGTCAAGACCTCCAAGCAGGCAGCATTAGCTTTTCAAGTTGCTCAGACTAGCAACGGAAAGCAGATGGATAAGAAGAGTTTGATCGCGAAAGTGACGAGGTACGCGCGTCACGAAATTGTTCCGAGACAACTACAGGCGGCCATCACCCAGGCAACGGTTACGAGACAAAAGAACAAACTGATAATTCAGCAGAGCAACAAGTGATGGCGCTTAAGTTCTCTTTCGTTCGGCTGTACCGCACTTTTGTTTCTTGCCACTATTTTTGTTTTGTAAAAACTAAATTTTCGGTAGTTCGTAACGTCACGATACTGTTTCGCGACAATCGCCTAGGCAACGAGTATGAAACAAAAGAATAGAGTAGCTTCTTGTCGTTTGTACTGCTGTTTGGTTGATAGTACTTTTGTTTTGTTTTTCCTTTGGCAGTGCCGTGCTTTTGTTTTATAAACAATTATTTTTGATAGGTCAAGTGAGAACAGAAAACACCAATGTTGGATTATTTTTAATATAATATATAACATTTTCACCAATATGACAGAGTTGGTATACTCCACATTTTGGACTAAAATTGACCGCAGTGTAGGAGATTGTGATAAAAAAATTTAAATAAATTAGGGTACGTGAATGTTAGGCCGGATGTGATCGCTCTTGATAAGGTCAAAACGTCCTGTAAGGGTTCTTTCCTCGCCTCTCACTTCAAATGCCTCATCTGTTTCTCCTGTACAAAGATAAGCATGACGACACTGAGATGGCTTGGATTGGGGACGTTTTGGGTTGCTGACGTGTTCTTTTTTGTGATTGCTTTAAAAATTCCATCAAACTTGTTTTTGCAATGAAATTTTCCGTTTTAACAGTATTTGAATATTTCCTATCTATATCTCACTTATAAGAGGTACAGATGCGATTAACTGATATAATTTTTGTAATGCGTAAAACATACACCGTCTGAAGTCGAAGCGGAAAACCACGATTGAAGTCCTGATCGCGTCAGATACACTGCTGCAATTTAAAATATCAACTTGTAAGCTATCGTGAAGGCAACAAGAAACTATCCGATTCAATATATTTTCTAGTAAATCACCAATTATGGACCAAAACATTCCGCCTGGTACAGGAGAGATAAGTAAAAATCAAATTTTTTATTTCAATTTACTTGTTTTATTGCACAAAATTAATCACAGTTCGTTGCATCTATATCCCCTATAATAAGCGAGATATACATATTGCCACTTTATAGTGGCATAGTCGGTGCGTGAAAATTATACTCCTTCACAGATTACCTGTTTGGGGGTAAAAGTTCATTTCATTTACTCTTCTATAGAATTGAGAATTATTTATTATCGGTAGACTGTAGGTAGTTGAAATTTGTCTGTTGATTTGATGTAAAAATTAATTTATTTACTTCTCAAATTGTAATTTTTGTACATTTTTTATTATAATAAAAATTTATTTACGAAATCAAGCTGTATTCATTGTTTTCCCCTTACTTATGGCATCTTCCACTCCATATTGAAATATATTTTTTGCGTTGACCTCAAAACACGCGGCAGAATGTTCAGTAAAAATTTGACAAGTCTTACCGATTTGATGGGAGAGAGGTTATTAAAAAATCATAAATTTTACATAGATTTTATTAATTAAAGTTCAATAATCAAATAATTTTCGTAAAATTAAACTAAAATCTAACTAAACTCAAATCAATTTAATTAACAAAATAATTGGGGTCAATCGAAAACAATTTAATATTTTTCCAAAAACGCTGTACCACCACGCAATCGAGTGCAATATTTAAAAATTTCTGTATAATAAAAGCGTTATAATAAAAAATTAATTTGTTTCGTTTTAAAAAATAATTATACAAATTTATTTTTTCCTAATACAAAAACTCGCACAAATACCTTAACATTACACGTCACACCATCATTATTATTATTTTTATCGAAATATAATTAATATGGACCTACCAAGTAAATTCAATTTGAAAATCCTAAAATGGTACGAGCCACAATTTTTTTTAATATCTTCTCGACTTTAACACAACCTAACCTAGCCTAAACCCAATAAAATTTTTAACCTAATTATTAGTCTGGGGACGTTTATTTTGGAAAAAATGCAGGACGACTCCGGTTATGTTGTAATGCAAGAGATTAAAAAAAAAAGCGAGAGTACAAAGAAAGAAAGCTCGGGATCGGAAATTTTTGTGTCCATATCTAAATTTATTTTAGGCAGTAGGAGAAATGGGGGCATGGTTAAAGTGGCAGTTGCATGCTTGAGCTTCAAAATCATGATCGAAAAATGCATATATAAATATTTGAGAAAATTTACTAAAATCTACATTGGATCGTCCAAAAATTGAGACATTGCACTGTGGGGATCTCGCGCAATTAACGATACACGCTCGAATAGATAACTAAAAAAAATTGTGATACGAGATATTATATGTATGTAATAATATGTAACGAACACTTTCGATTTATTTGATTCATTTCAGTCTTTACGCGTGTGAAATGGCGCACACTATGAGAGCATGTCGTTCCAAGTGCTGCCGCTGCTATTGTTACTTGAATCGCTGCTCGATGAAGACACTAAAAAGACAATCATAAATAAAGGGTAAAAACGCTTACTTTTACCTACCTGACGGTTTAGGCACCTTATCTTGAGGACCCCATACTCGGATGGTACAGTCGTCGCCCACAGACACCAACATGTTGTGATATACAGGATTCCAAGCGACGCAATTGACTGTTCGGGTGTGACCATCCAAAACTAAAATCGGTTTTTCGTGTCGTATGTGCCAAATGTAGACCTAAATAAATCGGGGAAGGAAAAAGTAGCCGAAAATTTCAAACTAAACTTCGCCGCAACTCACGTGATAATCTTCGCTACCACTGGCAATAAATTCCTGATTGGCACCACCAAAAGTGGAATGAATAGTAAAGTGTCCTTGCGTGACTCCCTGAAAACGTCGTATCAGACACCGATCTTCCAGATCCCATAAATGAACGCCTTGTGTTGCCACGTTGATAAGACATAAACGATCGTTTTTGTCCACCGTGAACGACATAATACCGTGGTCTTCCTGAATCCTACGAAATAAGTTGAATAAAAAACGGCAAATAAAAGAATAGTCGTTTCAACTTACACGTTTTCGTCTGAAACTTGCTCGAAATTATAACTACGAATTCGGTTGTGAGTATCTGAAGCCAGGACGCTTTTGCCGTCGCTGCGAACCCACAAACAATTCACACGCACGCCTTCCCAAGTGTCCAAAATCGACGCTTCCATATCACATTGATAAAAGTGGCCGCGAATACCTCCCACCTGAAAAATTTATAATTTGATGTCGGTGCATGGCGATAAACGTCCAACGATTCCTCACCACAAATTTATTGCTATCTTTATTCCAAGCACAACACGTCAAAATATCGTCTGGCGTTTGGGACACCTTTACGCACTTTTTTGTGTCGATGTTCCATAAACAAACTTCTTGACTTTCCTCCGGACCACAAGCTATGAGATGTATAGAATCGGGGTTCCAAGCAATGAATGCGGCACCTAAAAATCCTATACCATACAAAAAAAAAGTTTTCACTCACTAAACTACAACGCTAGTTTGTTACATTACCGAATTATTTTTTTTCGGCGGTTTTCACATTCTACCCATACGAAGAAATAAAAATGACTTACCATAAGGGTGTCCCTCCAGAAGGTTCCTTTGCGTTAAGGTATACGTTTCTGGATCAACGTCCCATATGATAATGTTCATATCTTTTGAACCTGTAGCCAACTTTTTTCCGTCGGGCGAAAATTGGCAAAACCACACCTCGTCGCTGTGCTCGCTAATCACCTTTAAAAAAGGAAAATTAGCTACCCAGTTCTCTTCGCTTTATTTATAAATATTATTACCTGCACAGTATGACTTGGCAACGTGTCTTTTGGACATATGTGATCGATAAACAGTGAAGTATTATCGAAATTAAATTCTTTAGATGTGTTGTGATGCGGACAGCGGAGAGTTTGTAATTCAATTGCTTGATCGAGTAGATCACGAAGACGATTTGGTGGTAACATTAAGTTGGCGGGTAAATACGATTGCATTTTGCTCATTAAGGTGCTGCGCGATTTGGAACCCTTTCCTTCCCTGAAATTTTGACATCGTGAAATTTTGTGGTGAAACAGGCCGCAGTGACTTACCAATTTGTGCGATTACGCAGATCTTGCATGTTGGAACACATCATATAACTTGAAAGTTGATGAACACGAGATGTGTTGTGTTGAAGCGGAGTTAATTCGTTTCGGGAGAACGTGCAGCGCGTCTAACACGCGACCGTCTTCTAAGTATTCGAAATATTTTTGTTCGAGTAAAAGAAATTTCATTTCCTGCAAGAAAATTTTAAATCAAGCAAGCGGTTGAATAAGGTTGATTAAGGAAGGAAGGGAAAACGTTTGGAATAGTTCGGAAAAAATGTGGTGATAAAATGTTGGATTGAAACCCCAGCATGCAAGTCATGTTTGCACTAACCAAGTGCTCTGTTTTATTTACCAATTATAATTGATAGGTTAAAAGAATAATAATTATTATGCATATAAAATAAAGCAATGACCGATGGATATTCTGTGTACCATACATGATAACAGTTTGTAAGCGAAATTTGTAAATCTTCACTGGAAGAACAATGGAAGGCAGTCAATTAGCGAGGTGAATTAGAGAAAAATAGCAAAGTGTGTGTACCTCTTTAAAATGAAATTTTCAATCGAGCTAAAAATATGAACTTGAAGTGTTCAAATTTAACACTTGTAAACAGACAAGAAAAGCACGTGCTATTTGAATGGTTTCCATATTTTACGATTATTCAAGTTTTGATGAGTAGAAGGTTGAGCTTGGGAGACAAAAATACGATTATGGATTAAATTGTGCATCGTCTTATATTTTTTATCAAACAAAAAATTTAAATGAGATGCAGATATAGAAAAGAATTCATTTTTTGTGTTACAGAGAATTCAGCAGAGAAGTGATTTTGCTGAAAGGTTATAGAAAACATTAGGCACTAAAGATAATATTAATTGAATTTATAATTCAAATTTAAAAAATATTGCTATTAATAAAATGTAAAATTGAGGATTCGGTCATTGTATTCTATTTTCATATATAGTACATATTTATCATAATTTAAGCACATTGGCAGTCATGGTCGTTCTCGGAATCTGCATTAAATGAAACATAGCAGCCAAATTATAAATTCAACCGACAACGAATGACGCGCTTCGATATTACCCACGTCTTTGTCAACGATATTCATCTCCTCAGATCCGCACTGACACATTAAAATAGAAAGCGATTGTATTCCACACTTGGAGGTTCACATAATGATATTTAGGTATATATCCGGTTTTAGGATGCACACCGACTTGCAATAACCATGATCAAAATTATGTGTTTGAAAGATTGACAAGTGTCCTCGAAGTATTAGTAGTGTGAGTTTATGCAGTGGTTTAGTTGAGACTTGGTTATCTCAGATTGGTGTAAATCTGAAGATGGTAAATCTCTTAAAATTAGGGCAATGAGTATATCTTTGATTATGGTCAATCTTACCAGGTAAAACCAAATCGATTTTTATTTTAAGAATATTTGCCTCGAATTGGGTTTATAAAAAAGTTAAAACAAAAAAGATGTAATGTCAAATTCCGATTGATGTCCTAGTTATTATCGTCAACGAAAATCACCATCATATAATTATTGTAAAAACTTCTTTTTTACGAGAAAATTTATGAATTACAAGTGTTTCACATTATACAAACATAATGAAGCTTTTAGTTTCTGTCCTCTACCCAATGCTATATTTGTACTACAAAACATTTCCACTGTTTACAAACGTTTTCCGATTGCTGAAAAGCCGATGTATGAAGTTTTTCAAACTTGTAAAATATTTCCTATTATTCTGATAAAAACAAACTGCATTATACTTGAATTACGTGAACATACTTATGGCTTTCAGTGCTATTTTCTTTTAGAATCACACAAGATTTGCCGTTCTTCGTTGATAGGATTGCAATTTATTCGTCTAACAAGCAGTCAAGTCATCTTAGGTTCGATTATTTTCGAAAGGAGAAGGTTTTTTTAACTTATGAAAGATTTTCATGGTTGATTCTACCGCCGTAGTAATTAAAAGGTCAAACGTCACAATAGCAGCGGCCAAGCAGACCCCCCGTACTATGCAGTTTATTTTTTATCAGAACTAAATTAAAATTTCCACTTGAGCGTTGTTAAAATGGTAACATTTTAGGTTAGCAAAGAGAGATCAGCGGGCAATGTGGTAACATGCCACCCTCTTTAAAGCCTAAATGGTTATAACACAAAAACTATTGCATTTTAGTATGACAGAATAAATTATTAAACAGTGAAATTTAACGGCCTACAACTTTAGTGTAGTAAACGTTTTTGAAAAACAAAATAATTTCTTGGAAATATTGACTGCAATTCATTGCTAAATTTTAAAGTCTGGAATATCCTCCAATCACACTCAAATTACCTTATGCGTAATTTGTAAATATTTAACGTTCTGCCTTCCGATACTAACACAGTGGGAGGTTTTCCATACCCTACATACCCTTTCCCACCTCAGTTCATTATCATTATCAAAATTTAATTGAAGATTTCAACATATACACCTGGCCGTTGCTATGGTGATGTGGCATATTTAGTCATATCGTTGAAGAAAATTTTCCATAATTACGAAAAACTGACTGACTATACGACCGGTGGGTCTAGAGGGGGTATTGCTCGATATACCAAGAAGTTCTTATTTGCCCGTTTTCACCAACCAATTTCTAACGTTGAGAATTCCCTAACTTTGACATAAGAAACTTTTATATCAAATTTGGTTTTCACTAAGCGCTAAGAATTCCTTAAGATGTTAAGAATTACCTTAGGTTAGAGATTTCTTAATACCTTAAGGAATTCTTAGCGCTGGGTGAAAACCAAGTTTGACATAAAAGTTTCTTATGTCAAAGTTAGGGAATTCCTAAAGTTAGAAATTGGTTGGTGAAAACGGGCAATTATTTCTTAAGGGCAACGGAATGATTGCAATTGCACTCTATCTATAAAAATATTATCAAAATTGTAAAGTGTGTGGCATTCAAAAAAAAAGATTAATAGACGTACTTTTTAAAATTACAAAAAATTCAAGATACTAATCGGAGAGGGGGGCAATATATTTCCAGTATATTGTCACTGTTCCCAAGAAAATTACAACATCACAACCCTACTGCATAATTTGTAAACATTTAATGCTCTGCATCCCAATACTTGGGCACTGGAGGGTGTTCCACACCCCCCAAACCCCCCGGTTTGCCCAGTTTACTTTTATCAACTATTTTATCAAGTAAATTGAAGATATCAGCAGATAAGCTTGGCCGTTGCTATGGTGTCAACATTTAATGCTCTGCATCTCAGTACTTGTGCACTTTACTTTTGTCCGTAGTGAATTCAAGATTTCTGCATATCAGCTCAATCGTTGCTAAGGTGATGTGACATTTTTAGTAACCATAGTGATATAATCATTGAATAATAGTTGTAAAAACCTTAACCCCCGGGTTTGAATAAATTTAAGTTGCATGCTTGATGCCTTCTCTAATAATTATTATTTCTGGTTTGGACCCATTTGAAGCAAATCATGAGTTCAATTTCCATTTTGTTTTTAAAATTATGAAAGATTTTCTATTATTCATTGATTCCATTACAATAATTGAAATTATGACGTCGCCTATCACCATAGCAACGGCCAAGCATATCTGTTGATAACTTCAATTTACTTTTGTTAAAGTAAACTGGGTAAACCGGGGGGTCTGGGGGGTGTGGAACACCCTCCAGTGCACAAGTACTGAGATGCAGAGCATTAAATGTTTACAAATTATGCAGAAGTTTTATGATACCGTTGTAATTTTCTTGAGACGAAGACATATCGACACCCCACTGAAGAAGAACGTAACTCAGCAGTACATCCGATTTGAGTTACGAGAGGAGAAAAAGGAAAATGCGTAAAAATAGATAAAATAATGCCAACAACAATTTAAAAGACGTTTCCATTTATAATATTTTTTTTCACACTTAAAATGATACTTCTAGAATTTTCAAACTTCAAATCACTCTTCTGAAAAATTGGTAAAAGTGAGTTACATCCTTCTTCGTTGGGAGTGTCGATATGGTCATGTCTCTTGGTTACGCATATATAATTATCGGTATCAAAAAGTATTTATTTATTTATTTATTTAAATATTTGCATATTGTGCATTAGGTCTTGTCCATCGTCGTCGGCACCTCTCTCTCGCACAATGTCTACACTTGCGGAACATTCATATGCAGTATAAATATAGCTTGTCAGTTCGCCTCTTTAATTATTTAACATTTCATATCTTGCCATGACACATCAAAAATCAACTCACGATCCACAATTTGGAAAACGTTGCCCTAGATCCCCCCGCTCTGGGCAGCAACTATTAAAGAATTAAAGAATAATCAGCTTTCGAGCGGAAAAAAGTGCGAATCGAATAAATTTAGCAAACAGTGAAAATCATTGCATCTGTACGCCTGAAGTTATTAAATTTATATTTCGCTTTTCATATAAGAGATTTTTACTGCCATCATAGAGTTTAGCTTCATCTAGCATGCAATCAACAGCTAAGAGTGGGAGATCTATAGTTGTCTCGTTATAGAAAAAAATAATGAACATAATGAAATTTATTCCCAAATAACATCTCACTTCAAAATAAAAATTTTATAAACAAAAATCGAGGAAACGTTTTAGTTTTTTTTAAATTTTAATTTTGCTAATATGTAATTTGGGCATAGGGTGTACTAGGAAATTGGAAAGAGTAAAAAATGGGTAATTTGCATACTAAGCACTGAAAAAACATAATTTGATTCTTCAGGGGTACAACCAATGCGGCAAGTTTCATTGAAACCGTAAAGGGTCAGATTAATTCTGATTTCGAAGAGATAAAATATGAAGAAGAAAGTAATTTTAACATTGAACAGGAAGCAAAACATTTAAAATAAGATTTAAGTTGATCGTTAAGCAAATTTAAGTTTCATTCCAAACTTGCTTGTCATGCTAATAACAAAGAATGACAGTATAAATAATAACAGAAATAATGACAATCGTGGAATGCAAACAATTATTAAAGCAGTTAAAGAGTAAAATTAATGAAAAAGCAAGTACTCACAACCACAGTGTTCTTCTCTGGGAGGAGCGGTTTGAGCTCTTGCAAATCGTGATCCGCTTTACTCCAATCACCGTCCATTACGTGTATCCGAAATCTAGCAGCAACCGGATGGTCCAATCGGCAGCCCGATTCTGACATCAACAAATCGGCGCTATGACTAAAAATGGTAAAATTGTAAACTTGGTTTTTTTGTGGTAAACCGCCAACAACTCACTGCAAGCCTTCCGATTTCAAATACTGTCCAATTAAACGTACAATACCCATGCTAGATTCGTTAAGAGGCACAACGTTTAAAGAAGATCCGATTCCATTGCTTATATTTCCTTCGACGTGTCCGTTTGTTGCTGAAATTGCATCGGGAGCAGTGCCATTGTGAGCCAAACTTTTAGTAGTAACGGAGGACGACTGCATGTTTTCTTTATCACAAAACGAAGTGTCTTTTCGGGATTTCTTACGAGGCGGCTCTCCACCGTCGTCGTCCCCCGATGACTCGCTAGTAGAGGCCAGACTTATTTTTAAAATGTTGACTTTTTAATCCACCTTTGTTTGTAGTAAATGCACACTGACGTGTAAAACTATTAATAGATCTTTGTTTTGGTCAAGTCAAAAGGGACGCCAAACATAATATCGTAACGCAAATTCAATAATTTGCGTCCACTTAAATATGTAAACAAAAGTTAAATGGGCGCACCTCGACGTATTAGAAAAGGTGCCCACGACCTAACGCACGATTATTTCCTTGCGAAAATGATTTAAATTAATTGAGCCATGTAAACATCGATTTCTGACCAACACGTCGATCAGTTTTATCAGTGGAACGATTTTCACGTTCTTGCTTTATTTAGAATTCACGCACAAAATAGAACAAAGATCAGCTGGAAAATACGCATAACAGCTGTCCGTCCTCTTTCGACATCGGCATTTGCGCATGCGTAATTACCTTTTTGACATAACTAATTTACGATGGAAAACAATGAGGAAGGTAGAAATTTACATCTAACAATTCTTTTGTAATTAAAACAAACCAACGCAAAATTTGCATTTCCAGTTTCTCCAAGAGAGAAATTTTAATTTTGACAAACGTCAGCTGATAAAACCTGCGCTGTCAGATGACACCACCAAACTTGGCTGCAATACAAAACGCATAGTATATTATAATTACCTGTATTTGCTTTTGTTGGTCAACAATCCAATCATTTACAACAGGAAGCAACACACATGAAATATTTATAAGTGATTCTCGAAAGAATTTTTGACAACTGACGTTTGAGGTTTGACAGAGGTCAAAGGTGGGTCGATTAATAATAAAAAAAACGAAACGTCACGTAAATTTCAAAATGATTGACCTTCGCAGCATGAAAAAAATAAGTACAGTTCTGCACGCCATTTATATGATGTGAATATTAATAATTATAACGTGTGGGGGTAAAGGTAACTAGAAATTAATGAACATCTATTTTTAGATGAATTTAATAATTAGGGGCGCAAAGGATACTACGCCGGCCCTGCTTATTTGTCCATAAATTACTGAGGGTCGTTTAGAAATTATCCATTTATATGCTGAAATATTCAATTCATTTCTGAAAATAATAAATTGCATACATGCAGTGCTTAAATATTGGACGACAAGGTCCCCCGTCTCAATTTTTTTTATGTTATTACTAGCAGGTCAGGCGGCCTGGTGGCCGCCATGACAAAAGAAACGCTTTAATTTTACTTTTTTAATGAATTAAATAAAAATTCTTACATTAATAATTAAAATATGAAAATAACAAATTATGCGCTCTTGACTGGCTTCACAAACGTGCGCTTCCTCTTCAGCTTGTACCTGGTTAACTCAAGTTGTTGCAATTGAGCTTGAATTTCTGCAAATATTTCCGACTGATCTTCCTCTGGAATTGTTTTCCTAGACAAACGGGATGTTAAAATGACAAAACAGTTCCACCACAATTAAACAACTTACATGTAATTCTTCATTAGGTCATACTTCACCCAAGGAGTTGCTCTCTTCAGAGCCCTCTCCTTCATAAAATTGGGCACTTCTAAATCTTTTACGCCTTTCAAGTTTTCTCTCTCCCATCGCTTGAGCCACGGTCTGGGCTTCAATGTAACTTGGGTCGTGTTTACCGGAATTGGAGTACCTTCCGGATGCAATTCCATCTCTAGGTTGGGATTAATGGTACTGTACTCTGGTAAAGCGTCTCTCAGATATAGCAATTCGTCGTCCAAACGTTTCTCCAATTTCAAAACGTCGATTTTAATCAAGGTAGGATCGTAAACCTCATATAAAATTTCAACTCCCTGAAATAAACAAAATTATACAATTGAAAGTCGTAACAAAATTTATTGAATTAAAACCTGTTGATCTATAACATTCCTAAGGATGAAAGTTGCTCTTAAACCGCAACCTTCCCGTTTGATACAGATTCCGACGAATCGATGTGGAGACGAAGGTGAATGTTTGTCAGAAGAGGTTACCGCCAAAATTGAACCTTTAAAACCGATTAGAATACAAAACAAGGACTTACACTACGACTTACCGACGTAAAATTCTGGTATGTCAATTTGAGACCGTCGTGCCAACATATCGGTCCTTTCGAGCTTCTCTCGCACGTTGTTCCGGTACTTCACGTTTGGATCGGGTAGAAATTCGGGATAAACGTGTCTGTAATGTGTGTAAGGCAAGTTTTCTCGTCGGGGCTTGGAGCTGCATGTCCTGGCGTTTAAACAAACGACGACGCCTTCGCTTAATGCAGGTAAACATGCTAAAAAGTAAGAAAAAGTCAAGCTGAAGTGATTTCTTCCAGAAAATTACTTACATTTTGAAAATCGCAGCGAAGAAAACGCAAATTTCTGCGTTAAACTCAACATGATTATTTGAGGTTATGTCGTTCAAAACAAATTTGTACTTTTTGACAGGTGGAGTAGATCTCCCAGTGGTTCTCAAACTTTACCAGAGAATATCACATTTCAGCTCGAATCGTACCACGAAAGGTTTTTTGGAAGGGGGGGACGTAGAAATTTAAACTAAAACTTCGTCAATTACGTTTATTTAAAATAATATTTTTCTTTACATATAAAATAATATTCACGATTGATTGAATATGCCCCGCAACATACTCGCTTCTTGACTCATTTCAGAGTCAGTTCTTCGGGGAGAACTCTCGTCTCGGTCGTGCTTGGCCAACTCGGTATAAACATCGTCGTTTCGCTCAAAATCGTTTACCTTCCGAGGTAAAATGTGGCAATGGACATGCTGAAATTGGAATAAAACAGTAGATACCATAAAATATGCAGAAAGGCAACTTACCGGTACAGTTTGACCAGCATCTTTTCCGTCCTGTACGCACACGCAAGAAGACTGCGCTGAATATGCCTCCTCGACTACTTTTTGAACTTGAACTACGGTTTTAAAAAGATCAGCGACTTCTTCTGGCGTCAAATCTTGCAGACGCTTTGCTTTACGAATGGGTGAAACCAAAACGTGACCCGGTACAACACATCTGATGTTGGTGAACGCAAACGAAAGGTCCGTGGAAAGGAAGACTTGATTAAAAGGAATTACATTGTTGGCAAACATGAAATGATTTCTTTCTTCACGTGTAATACTTGTGGCCGTAGATAGATTGTACAAATCGTTGCGACGGTGCTCGAACACGGGCATGTCTTGACGAATTTTCGCGATCAAGCTCGAATCTATTGTTGCTATGGCAACGCTTTCGTTGATATCAACTTCGGGGACGTATTTGGGACACTCGGCTATTATTGTGCCCCACGGATCCACGATCTGAAAATTTTGAGAAAAATTAACGATTCGCCAAAAATCGACAAATTATAATACCATGGCTTGCCCAAACGAAACTCTAGTGCCGCTGTGGCGACCATACTGAGCTGCAGCAATCACATAACACTGATTTTCGATGGCACGTGCTCTTAGCAAGACCTCCCAGTGAGCTTGACCCGTATCTTTGGTGAAAGCAGACGGATATGTCAAAATCGTGGCTCCCATTTTTCTTAAAACTGTGCTCAATTCGGGAAACCGTAAATCATAACACTGGCATATTTAGGAAACGTAACAGCCAATTCTTGGATTAAAAAAAAAAGAAAAAAAGGATACAATGGATAAAGCAATATTTCCCGCCGGGGTCGTCACGGGTGCCACAATTTGGTCTCCACGAGTTACATAACTGGATTCCTTTAAATCCAGATTCTTTTCTGGAATTTCAACATCAAATAAATGCATTTTACTGTAAGTCGCGCGTATTTGTCCTAAATCATCGATCAGAACGTGGCAGTTCCTTAATTTTTCCTAAAATACAATGTTTAGTGACCTTCACGAATGTGGTAGAAGTAAACTACAGGTTCGATTCGTGCTTTTATAATTGCCCAAATAAATTAGAACCTTGATTAGGAATGTAGTCTACTACAAGAATTGAGAGTTCACCCCCCACCATCATTAACCTTGAGAATTATGGGCGTGGCTAATAACAATAATCGAGTTGGTCCTCACTACTGACCTTGAAAATTGTAGGCGGGGCGCCCTTTGTGTACCCAATAACGAAAATTGAAGGGGGTGAATTTCAACCCATTATCTCCCGATTAATTTAATTACTATATTTTTACCCGCAGTTTGTTAGGTGCTTTTCAAAATGAAAAGCACACGGGAATAATGATCAATAACAAGTTTTATATTTTGTAGAAATTAAATGTAAAAGCACTGACTTTGATTGTTTCTCCGTAAACCTTAATATTTTAAAACGTTTTAAAAGATACCTTCCATAGTTTTCAATAGTTTTTTTTTCAGCAAAATTGGACCCTGATCATTATTCCCGTGTGCTCTTCAAATATGTACCACCAAATACTTCAAAGTTTAGAAGTTATAATTTGCTCGCTCTTCCCCTTCAACCTCTGCAAATGGCTAGATTAAAATTGTTACGGACTACTTGTGGCTTACAATAGAAATTTTAAAATAAAATGAAAATTTCAAAGTCAAATCTGAAGTTAACTTCCACCACCTACATTTCGACCTTACTTCATTATCGTTTTTCACATGGAAACCACCAATCGATAACCAAATTTTATGGCGCTGAGCCAGGCCTTTATATTCGTTCATTAAAATTCCGTCTAAAGTTTCGGCCAAAGCATTGCCCTCTTCTTTTGTGCCAGCAATGTAATCACAGCCTTCGGGTTAAAACGCAATCTGAAATTTTCCGCATTAGAAGATGACAACAAATTTTAGGTCACGATTTACCTTCGCATCCTTGGAACTGGCCTCGGAAATCAATCTTTTCACGCACTTTAAATTATCGTTTTTGTTGTTCGTAGCTGTAAACTGACAAACTGCAACTTTGCAACACGACATTTTTCTAACAGTTTCTGAAATTTTACGAAAACCTTGTAACATAACAATTTTGATGACTAACCAGAAAGGAATTTATTAGATCAGACGATCTGTTTAAATAATGGGATTAAAATCGACAAAAATTAGGTTATGCTTACGTCAAGTTATGTTTTAGGTTATGCTTATGTCCTGTGTGTTTATAGATGAAAGTAAACATAATTTTACCAATAGATTTTCCTGATTATTGATTCTAATTCCATCACCTCTTCGACATCGTTGTGAGAGGTCTGACAAATGGCAAAGGTTCTCAATTTTGTGTCAACTTGGCAATAAAAATAATGTATGACATAATTTTGTTTCGACGCATGTTACTCGTCAAGTCTATGTTGGATAAAACAGTTTTTCCAACAAAAGTTGTTTATTTTTTCATGTCAAATCTGAATCTGTTAAAAAAATAGAAGGTCCCATTTAAAAAACCAAAATGTCCTTCGAATGACCTTGAAAATGGCACTAATTAACCCCCACGCCCCATTCTACAACTTTCGTCCGAAACATTTTTTCACGTGACGTTTGCTTTTTGAGATATTTATTGCTGGAAATATTAGTAATGTTATTTATGATCATCCTCTCGAGGAGGTTCCATCTGGCCGGGAGCTCTCCCGTCAGTTCGTCGTAGTTCCAGCCCTTCTCGGGTTCCTTTCAATCAAGTGTATTTATGGTCGCTGAAATTTCGGTGTTCACGATCCTCCACTCGGTGGTAACCCTGTGGAGAGAAGCATTTGAGACGGAGGTGAAGTCCAAGATGGAGCCGCGTTTCCTTCCTATGTTGTACAGCCTTGGATTCCCTCATGTTTCAGTCTCACCTAGGTTTGCATGACATCATCTTTTTAGTTAGACCTTTGGATATCTCGAATATTGTACTTTTACAAAAATTATCATTATCATTTGCGGATGCAGTACGTTTTTTTTAAGTTGGCACCTTTGTTACGTCATACTAACCTGACCAATGACGGTAGCTTCTTGCTTGCCGGTAGCACTTTCGCACGAGACGTAGTTGCCAACTTATATTACGCCTTCTATACACAACAATTTAAATAAATGTAAAAATTACCACGTGCTTTTTGAAAGTTTTGTAACGTGATACTCCTCACCTCAACAAAATTTCATTGAAGATTTTTGAAGAAAAACATTTTTATCATATCCGTCCAGCATCTCTAGTAGATAGGCGTAGCGGTAGAAGAGACACATTTGAAACGGCCCTAAAATTCGAAGGGTTCAGCAGGTAGCATGCGTGTGAAAGTTTCAAACAAACGTTTGTGTCTGCTACATAAACAAAGTTAGTAATTATATTCTAGTGCTTATAAAAAAAATTAATTAATTTCGATTTTCCAGAAGAAATTAAGAAAAGGTACGTATAAGAAGGAAAAAATATATAAATTTTTGGTATGTGGGCTATTTAGGCAGGTTAAGCATAAAATTCCATTAATTTTAGTCTGCAGAAGGTAGTGTCTCGATTTACAAAGGAAAATGTCGAATTAATAACATTTTTACAATCTACATCTTTCAACAAAATTGAAACACACCACTGGTAGATATATTTGTGGAAAAGGGAATTTTGGATTTTTAAACAAGCCAGGAAAATTCTATGAAATTTATTTTGTTCTGTTTGTTGTTTTGAATTTGTTTTGTTCGATAATTCGATTGTTTTTTATTTAATAATTCATTTGTTTTGTTGTTCAACAATTCAATTATCCTTGATTCGAACAATTCAGCTGTTCCGTTCAATAATTCGATTGTTTTTCATTTAATAATTCATTTGTTTTGTTGTTTAACAATTCAATTATCCTTGATTCAACAATTCAGCTGTTCCGTTCAATAATTCGATTGTTTTTCATTTAATAATTCATTTGTTTTGTTGTTCAACAATTCAATTATCCTTGATTCAACAATTCAGCTGTTCCGTTCAATAATTCGATTGTTTTTCATTTAATAATTCATTTGTTTTGTTGTTCAACAATTCAATTATCCTTGATTCAACAATTCAGCTGTTTCGTTCAATAATTCGATTGTTTTTCATTTAATAATTCATTTGTTTTGTTGTTCAACAATTCAATTATCCTTGATTCAACAATTCAGCTGTTCCGTTCAATAATTCGATTGTTTTTCATTTAATAATTCATTTGTTTTGTTGTTTAACAATTCAATTATCCTTGATTCAACAATTCAGCTGTTTCGTTCAATAATTCAGCTTGTTTTGTTCAATAATTCGATTGTTTTTCATTTAATAATTCATTTGTTTTGTTGTTCAACAATTCAATTATCCTTGATTCAACAATTCAGCTGTTTCCGTTCAATAATTCAATTGTTTTGTTCGATAATTCGATTGTTTTTCATTTAATAATTCATTTGTTTTGTTGTTCAACAATTCAATTATCCTTGATTCAACAATTCAGCTGTTCCGTTGAATAATTCGATTGTTTTTCATTTAATAATTCATTTGTTTTGTTGTTCAACAATTCAATTATTCTTGATTCAACAATTCAGCTGTTTCGTTCAATAATTCGATTGTTTTCATTTAATAATTCATTTGTTTTGTTGTTCAACAATTCAATTATCCTTGATTCAACAATTCAGCTGTTCCATTCAATAATTCGATTGTTTTCATTTAATAATTCATTTGTTTTGTTGTTTAACAATTCAATTATTCTTGATTCAACAATTCAGCTGTTTCGTTCAATAATTCGATTGTTTTTCATTTAATAATTCATTTGTTTTGTTGTTCAACAATTCAATTATCCTTGATTCAACAATTCAGCTGTTTCGTTCAATAATTCAGCTTGTTTTGTTCAATAATTCGATTGTTTTTCATTTAATAATTCATTTGTTTTGTTGTTCAACAATTCAATTATCCTTGATTCAACAATTCAGCTGTTCCGTTCAATAATTCGATTGTTTTGTTCAACAATTCGATTGTTTTCATTTAATAATTCATTTGTTTTGTTGTTCAACAATTCAATTATCCTTGATTCAACAATTCAGCTGTTCCGTTGAATAATTCGATTGTTTTTCATTTAATAATTCATTTGTTTTGTTGTTTAACAATTCAATTATCCTTGATTCAACAATTCAGCTGTTCCGTTGAGTAATTCGATTGTTTTTCATTTAATAATTCATTTGTTTTGTTGTTCAACAATTCAATTATCCTTGATTCAACAATTCAGCTGTTCCGTTCAATAATTCAATTGTTTTTCATTTAATAATTCATTTGTTTTGTTGTTCAACAATTCAATTATCCTTAATTCAACAATTCAGCAGTTTCGTTCAATAATTCAGCTTGTTTTGTTCAATAATTCGATTGTTTTTCATTTAATAATTCATTTGTTTTGTTGTTCAACAATTCAATTATCCTTGATTCAACAATTCAGCTGTTTCGTTCAATAATTCGATTGTTTTTCATTTAATAATTCATTTGTTTTGTTGTTCAACAATTCAATTATCCTTGATTCAACAATTCAGCTGTTTCGTTCAATAATTCGATTGTTTTTCATTAAATAATTCATTTGTTTTGTTGTTCAACAATTCAATTATCCTTGATTCAACAATTCAGCTGTTCCGTTCAATAATTCGATTGTTTTTCATTTAATAATTCATTTGTTTTGTTGTTCAACAATTCAATTATCCTTGATTCAACAATTCAGCTGTTTCGTTCAATAATTCAGCTTGTTTTGTTCAATAATTCGATTGTTTTTCATTTAATAATTCATTTGTTTTGTTGTTCAACAATTCAATTATCCTTGATTCAACAATTCAGCTGTTTCGTTCAATAATTCAGCTGTTTCGTTCAATAATTCGATTGTTTTTCATTTAATAATTCATTTGTTTTGTTGTTCAACAATTCAATTATCCTTGATTCAACAATTCAGCTGTTTCGTTCAATAATTCAGCTTGTTTCGTTCAATAATTTGATTGTTTTTCATTTAATAATTCATTTGTTTTGTTGTTCAACAATTCGATAATTATCCTCGATTCAACATTTGTTCAATAATTGAATTATTTTTAGCTTAATAATTTAATTGTTTTTGGTTCAAAAATTCAATTATCCTTGATTCAACATTTGTTTAATAATTCAGCTGTGAATTCAATTATTTTTGATGTAATAATTTCATTGTTTTTCATTTGTTTTTTATTCAACAATTCCCATTTGTTTTTTAAACAATTCAACTGTTTCATGAAAAAAGGTAATATAAAAGTACCTACAAACTGCGAAAAAATTCAGCTGTTTTGTTTAATAATTATTCTGTTGTTTGATTCAAATAATTCAACAGATTTTTCAACATTCAACTGTTTTGTGCAAAAAAATTACCGCTTTACAACAATTTGGTTAAATAATTCTGCTGTTTTGTTCGAAAATTTAACTGGTTTGTTTAACAATTCAACTATTTTTGGTATAATAATTGATGTACATTTGATTTTCGTTTACTAAGTCAAATCGGAAAGTCAGAGAATTTGTTTTGGAAAATTCGGTGGAAACCCTGAATTGCATCGTATGATTAAAGTGGAAACTTTGTTTTAGGTGGTGGCAGTTTTCCAATAAATCTTCCTTACCGCACTGGAAATTTACAGAAGAATACAATTATTGGGAGTGCAGATTTTCAATTTCATCTTGGATAGTAACCGTCCTTGTTCTGACCCTGCATACAGATATATATGATGCCATTCGTTCTTGCAGTTGATGATGGAAAATTTAAAAAAGGAGACAAAATTGGTAAATGTTTAGGTTTCTCTCATTCAAAACCATCGTCTCAAGAATCTAGTTCTCATTATGAAGCATCAGTTGTTAAATATCTTGTATCAAACGATTGTGAAGTTAACAAGACAAACAAGATGCCTTCGGAAAATCCACTTCATCTTGCTGTTAGAGAAGGTGATTTAAAAACGATTGAGATGCTTCTGGACAGAGGTGCTGATGTTGACGATAAAAATCAGGACGGTGAAACTCTACTTCACATGGCGGTCGGAGAGAAGAATGTGGAAGTCGTTGAATTACTGCTAAGTCGGAAAGCTAATGTTAACGTCGGAAACAATAAAAATGCAACTCCCCTGTATATTGCAGTTGAGAAAGGATGCTTACAAATTGTTGAGTATCTGTTAAATTGTGGAGCCAATGTCGAGTCTGCACCGACCATAGGTTATACACCGTTGTGCGTCGCTGCTTATACAGGTAGTGAGGAAATTACCAAATTGCTTTTAAATAGAGGTGCTAATGTCAATGTTAAAGTATACACTGAAAAAATTCCTCTTTACATTACAGCTGAAAGAGGTTTGCTAAGTATAGTGGACTTTGTTATAGATTATCTATCGGATGATTTTTTATATCTATCTCCAACCCTGGGAATATTTATACACCACTTTGGCTTGCCGTTTTCGAAAAACATGAAAAAGTTGTTAAGCTCCTTTTGGAACATGGAGCTAAAGTTGATGGTAAAGAAAAATATGGTAAAACTATACTGCACACTGCTGTTAGTAAGGGATGCCCAATAATTGTCGATCATATCTTAAAGTTTTTTCCCGATGTGAATAATGAAGACAACAGGAGGCGTTTACTGCTGCAGTGTGCGACCACGAAGGGGAAGAGTATAACAGAATTATTGAAAATATGATTGAATATGGTTTTAATGTCAACTCCAATGATGTATATAATTTTAAATTGATAAATGCTGCTGTTAAGAATGGATATTTGAAAATTATGGAAGAGTATTTTAAATATAATAGCAATCTATGTCAAAATTACCCGATGGTTTTACATGTTGCAACCATACATAAGCAGAAGGAAATGGCCCAACTATTGATAAGACATGGAGCTGATGTAAATGTTAAGGATGAAAAAGAAAACACTCCGATATATTATGCTATTAGGAACGATGATTCTAAAATGATGGAACTGCTGTTAGCTAATGGAGCTAATGTAAAAGATAATCATGAACTACTGATTACTGCTATTAAGATGAACCACTTACAAGCTGTTGAAGTTCTATTACGGTATGGTGTTGATGTTAACACCTACAATATGTTTGACGGTACAGTATTGAATATTGCTGCTTTAAATGAAGACTATAAAGAAGGTGGTCTGGAATATAAAGATCCTGATGGTGCAGTTAAGGGAGAAATAATTAAATTGCTTTTAAGAAGAGGAGCTGATATGAATGCTCGACTTCAAAATGGTAATACACTGCTTCATACTGCTGCCAAGAGCGGATATGTGAAAATCGTTGAAGCTCTTTTGGAATATAACGCAGATGTTAATTCCACAAGGAAAGATAAGAAAACACCGCTCCATAATTCAGCAAAAAAGGGGAATGTAGCAGTTACGAAGACGCTTTTGAGAAAAGGGGCCAATATAAACGCCAAGGATTGTAGTGGAATAACTGCACTTCATCTTGCAGTTGAGGAATATAAGGAGGAGGTTGTAGAGGTTTTGTTACGATGTGGCGCAGAAGTTGATTGTAAAAGTAATATGTATTATACACCATTACACATGGCTACTAAAATAGGTAATTTAGAAATCGTCAAGGCCCTCGTAAAATTTGGCGCCAGCGTTGATGCCCCGAGATAAGTTAAGTAACACACCGCTTCAATTTGCTTGTATGAAAGGGCATACAGAAATAGTTTCTCATCTTATAAATCATGGCTCTGATGTTACTATTAAATCTAATTCGTTGATGGATACCCCGCTTGACTGTGCCATAGATGCGGTCAGTACTTTTTCGCAACTAGATGAAGACAATATTATTCATTCTCGTGATAATATAAATCGTTATTACATTGATCATAGTAGCATCATAGCTTGTGAAGATATTGTTTCGATTCTTAAAAATCATTTAATTAAAATAAAAACTGCAAATTTGGGCAGTTTATATCGAACTAATTTATATTACATTAATAGCGATGAAAATTTAAGTTCCATTGAGAAGGAATGTAAGAAAGAATTTGCAGATATTCTGAAATGTGAGAAGATTAATAATACCACAGTTTCGTTTCATGATATCTTGACAAAAGATGAAAATCATTTAGCAGTATATGCAAGAAATGAAAATATACTTGAGGCTCTTGGATCAAATCGTTATAAAATGAAATATCCAAGATATTCCAATATAATAGCAATTAATTTTACAAAAGGGAAGATACGAAGAAAGTTGTTTGAACAATGCAATAATTGTTTCCGTTCTTTTCTGTTTTTTAAGAATTTCCCCGTGTTACCATTTCATTGTACCGAAAAAATATTTAGTTACCTCAGTAATGAAGATTTAAAAAATTTCGCGTATGCTTTTAGAAATATGGAAGATAGAAAAGTGTTACTGGAAGAATGCTTTAAATACTTTCATATTGTAATTAAAAATTATCCTATGTTTTCTTATAATTGCATCGAAAAAATATTTAGTCACCTAAGCGATGAAGATCTGACAATTTTAATTGAGGTTTGTAAACCTACTAATATCAGCTGTAATTATGTAAATTTTTATACTAATAAAAATAACTGAAATTTTTAGAAAATTTAAGATTTAATAATAAGTTGTTTTTGCTTCGACTCCCTGATATGTGCAAATTTGATCTGTACCTTTCCTCGAATTATTATTCCTGTATTGGACTCATTTCAAGATGATGGGGGTAAATATTTTCAAAAATATAAAATATTTTCAGTAATTCATTGATTCTAGTGCAAAAGAGACTAAAAATGTCACGTCATAGTCGTAACGACAGCTAATATGCTGAAATCTTCAATTGAGGATTTCTTGGAAGTGCTGTATACCGATGCAGGGTATAGATTATCCCTCCCCCTCCCAGTTTGATTCTAATCATTATTTTAATTTTTAGACTCATTTTTGAAAGGTAGAACTTGAAACATTAACAAATTATGCAAAAGTGTTATTATACCGATTCGTACGTCGTAATTAAACCGAGACTTTTCTCCACCCCATCACTAATAATTTAAAAAAAATAACTTCAATATTAATCTTCCAATATTTTTTATTATAAATTTAACCAAAACCTAACATCTAAAAATACAACCTTCCAAATCAGTCAATCCTAACTCCATCTCCACCCAAACTGGTCAAAGTAGCATCAAATCCTTCTCTTTTCAATTCCTCAATTATCGTGATGGTTTCTGTGAAATAGGGAGGTACCATAGCGATTGCGTAACCTCCACCACCAGCTCCCGTCAGTTTTCCGCAGAGACCGTAATTTTTACAAATCAAACAAATTTTATCCAAAGTCAGATGTGAAACTCCCAAACTTCGAAGCAAATTCTGATTGATATCCGTAATCTCCCCCAACTTCGCGTAACATTCCTTCATCGTTTCTTCATTTTCGGCCGAATTCAATTTCGCCAAAAGACTAACCGCACACACGGAGACTTCCTCCAAACTTTCCAAGATTGCTTCGACAATTTTAGGGTAATTTTTCTTCAGCGTTGCCGCTTTTTCCACCAACAACTTGGTGTTTCGTTTAACGTGCGTGTTTATTAGAGCAACTGAAAACCACCATAGTTGAGCAAAGTGTGACCTTCGATTTTCCTAAACGTGAGGGTGGATCCGTAAGTGCAAATAGTGTTATCGATTCCTGAAAAAGGAAAATTAAAAATGGAGAAAAAGTGGAAGAAGAGAACTCACCAGACGGTAGACCATGCGTAATTTTTTCGGCAGAGTAGGCCCACTTCGAAATGATATCGAGGAGGTTTGCGTCAAATCGAGTTAAATCTTCAAGGGAGAGATCGGTCTGTTTGCAGCCTTCCTTGAACACGTTTGCCGCTTTTGACGCTTTCAAACGAACGTACTGGACGAAAGTTGCGGTTAAAGTGACCGCAAAAGACGCAGAGCTACCGCATCCGGCACCAAGAGAAAGTTCGCTGTCGATGCTTAAAATGAAAGGTTCGATAGGAACCTGGACGCAACCAAAAATTGCGGCAAACAAATAAATAAATGAGCGTAGGGAGAGGGTTTGTTGGGTGGTGAGGGTTAGAGGAATGGTGGAAATGTAAGCGTCGACGCGTTTTAGAAGTTCGTGGTGATCGATTGATTCGGGAGTTTCCCAGTTATAAATCGGATGGTCGGAAAGAAATTTTTTTTGCAAGTCCTGTGGAAAATATCTATAAACTGGGATTATCATTTGGAGGAGTTGTTCTTACCGCTAGGTTTAAGGTGCACGAAAAACTTAACGGTACCAGATGAATGTGAATTTCAGAAGAGTTGCAAATTTCACGAAACGTCGCTTTGGTTCGTAAGCCCAAACTACCAGCGATGGCTAATTTTTTGTAGACAACAGAATGCTCGCCGTGAAGGATCACTTTACCAGGTGCAGATATTGAAAAGGAAATTTCTGCCATAAAATATTTAGCTGAGTTAGTGTGTGCTAACCTTTAAGTTAAAATTACAACTCACCTGAGGGTGACGATTGGGGAGTTTTGGAAGATGAATTGGTTTTCAACATTTTTGTTTTTCTTCCCACTGCTGGGGAGTGAAAGTTTTTTGCGAAAAAGCGTGAATCGTCTTGAGTTCTTCTTGTAAAGCGCTATTTACTAATCTGTAAGCATTGTATGTAATAAAAACATTTCCAAAAAGTTCCATTACCTGTGTCGCGCCAAAAGCGGCTTTCCTTGAAATTTTTCAGAAACTATGATGCACGAAAATTTACCGCCACAACCATCCGATTCGTCCGTGACTTCCTGTGATATAAAATTTATCTTAAAAGTAATTAACATTAAAATTTATTATAAACATAAAACAAATTGCCTACGTCAAGATTGAATTTTTAAATCATAAAAAGAAACCTTGAACATAAAGCATTGATTTGTTACGGTAAAATAAAGGAATAACTTTTGTTGCTGTGACGCACGTAATTTTGGAGGGAGGGTGACACGAACGTGTTAGTACGTCTATATTATGAAAACTACAATTTTAAACTACATTATCAAAGTTGGAACATTTGCTGCGAGAAAAAAAGAGTAGCGGTCATTTTAAGACCGCTACCCCCCAGCAACCAATGTTAGTTATGATCAATAGGTCCCTGTGCTCGCGATGATTACACTGTATTAACCGACGATGTTAAATTTTGTAAACCTCAGAAACCATCATCAGGGTCCGTTGCATAAAATCCGTTGCCCTCGCCCACAGGGCAGATCCCTCTACAATATATAAAAGTACGAATGAATAAAATACGTTATTAATTAATAGATCTGACCTCTTGGTAGTTACAGGAAATTAATTGCAAAACTGCATCAATTCTACCTCCTGCCGCTAACAAATTTATTGATCGATTTTTCTTATTCGTTAAATTATTATATTTAAAAAAAAAAGTACCAAATATGTTTTCGTTTGTTTCGAAAGAAAAGTTCAAACCATGCAAAAGGGCAGTGCATGCAAACGTAACAGCTCACATTAAAATCTGCCTCTCCCCCGGCCGGAAATATTTAAAATTATTGTAAACGGAAGGTTTTTTGGTAAGAAACATTACATCACACATCACATCCAAATAAACATTTTTATTAAATCAACAAAATTATTTACAACATACAAAAAAAACATTTACAAATTTTTTAATTTTATAAATCTAACATCTTCGGCGGCCTGAGGTATTTTAAACTGCACCACGTTAAAGTAAAAGAAAAATGCCAGAAAATGCAGACACGAATAGGCCGAAATAAGAAGTGGAAAAATGTCTGGATAATTTTGTGGCGGATCGAACGTCAAAGTTATGAAGATCAGCACTGCGTAACCGGTCAGCGAAGCGCACAGAATTACGTACTTGAAAAATTCGTAGAAAACCTGACTGTTCCTGTTGACGTAGTCGAAAAAATTCTCGTTCGTTTTCATCTGGCTGTTGAGGATCTTACGGAAGTTGTCCAAAATGCGCAAAAACAAATTGGAGTCGTTTTTGGTGTCAAATTCCAAACCAGCTTGGAAGATTGCGGTGTAGAAAGTGATGAGAGCGACGAAGGCCAGAACCAAGTCGTCTTTTACAAATAAAGGGAACATGCTGCAAACGGAAACGATTAGGAACCAAAACGATGCGAGGGGTTCGACCCGGATCAGAAGGAGGACGGGTATGGCAGCCAATAAAATGCTCTTCTCGTGAACTTGGAAGCTAAACAAGAAGAAAGCGAGGGAAGAGTTGACGAGAGATGGAACGAACTTTTTGACGTTTGGTCGGAGGAACAAATCGGCACAGGAAGGTAAAACCGCAACGAAGGTTGAAATTGTGCAGTAGCGCACCATTTGAGGGTTGGTGAAAGATTTTTTGAATTTATAGACGGCGTTCAGGGTGCACCAGACGTTCCCGACTTTATCTTCAAACACGCCCCTGGCGACTGGAAATAATCGGTGGAGGACTTGAAGAGTGTCGTTCAAATCAAACAGAAACGGAAGCCAAACAACCACAAAAGTTACTAAAACCGTCAGGGCGATTTTTGTGAATGTTTTGAGACCGTCGAGGTAATTTTGACCCGGTTTCGGTATGCAGGTACTTAAGAGATACACAAAAAACGGCAGCGAATGGTAGAGTTCCATTTGTTTATAATTCAGAGCCAAACAGAAGAAGAGGGAACCGAGGACGGCTTGATTGATGGAAACGAAAGTGATTGCTAAAACTGCAAAACCTAACGAAACGCAATTGTACTGGAAGTGACCGTGATCTATCAAGATTAAACCGGGGTAAAAGAGTGCCAAGACGATGGCTAAACTGGTTGAAATTTGACTAACTTTTTGTTTACCGATCTGCACAGCTTTTTTGCAAGCTTTACTTGTGACTACAAAATACGCGACTATTGCAGGTGTATATAATAACAAATCAACAATTAAGACACTATAACGCATAAAGAGTTTGTGGCTTTCGCTTTCATAACCTCTGGAATCTGCCAGGGCAACAAACTTTGGATTGATGAACGAAGCAACGACACCACACAAGTAGCTATGGTATGCAGTCAGCGGTGGATAATCCAGACCCCAGTATTGTAAATCGTTCGTGCTTGTATTGTGATACCATTCTTTCAGAGGTAAATTTACGGTGATTTCCATCCAGTGCCTCTGAGCTTCATAGTCACCAAACATTGGAGGTTTATTTTGCCCCGAATGAGGATGCAGAGAAGTACAACAGCGCAAGAACACCGCCCCGAGTATTCCAAATGCACACAACCATAATTCACTTTTAAGGTGCATTTTATAAATTCAAATTAATTCGTCAGCTGATGTGGCGTTAAACCTACGGGCCCGGTGTTTACATTGCACATTTTTTTGAGGTTATAATTAAAATTTTTGAAGAAAAAAGTATTTTACTCACCACGTACGTAGCGTTCAGTTCTTTACACAGTTTTTCTTTGATATGCTCTTCGGTATACGTCATCGTAGTCATAAAAACGAAATAACAGGATCTTTTAATTTACAAGAAGTGCAGTGGCTATTTTAACGCCGGATGGGTAAATCTCATTTATGGCAGTGGTTATTAGTACGTCCGATTTTTGCAACTAATTATACTTCAGACTTAGAAGGCTAAGTCCATGGTTTGTCTTGAAAAGAGCATTTTTGCCTTTTAAAATTGATAATATAATTCTAAGCAGTTTATTCTTATCAGAAATAAATTAAAGATTTCAGTATATCTGCTTAGCCGTTGCTATGGTGACGTAACATTTTTAGTTACTACTGGTTACTACAACGATAGATAAATCTTTTATTTGTTTCTCATTTGTAAACGTCAGTTTCAAAAACACAATATTAATCAAGAAAGTTTATTTTATCAAGTCACTAACTTGTAAAACTGACAGTTAACTTGCAAAATTTTTACAAGTTAGTAGTATTATTTACATTAGAAAATTTGATGTTTAAATTTCATTTGACGTTCAAATCATTGATGTTCAAATGACATGTTCATGGCAACGCTTCCATAGCTTACGACATTTGCGACAAATTATTGAGATTTTTTTGGAATTTATCTAACCTTTTTACAAATGAGAAACAAATAAAATATAAAACAATACACGCAAGGTAACGGTTTTACTGGCTCAGGAGGTAACTGACTCGCCTGCGGCTCGTCAGTTATATCCTCCATTCGCCAGTAAAACCCTCTTACCTGCTAGTAATGTTATATACTATTGTATGTCTGAAAACTTCTGTAACCAGTTTTTTTCCAGTAAACTGCGAAAAGTGGAAATTAAACTTCATTGATCAAATTCATATACGTCGCATTAGTGTAGCGTCAGCTATTGTGACAGGTCAGGTTTTTGGATCTAAACAATTGCATTTTAACATGGAAAATTTCCTTATTTTGTTAATTTTTCGGTTAATTGGAATATTTAAGGAAATATTTTTCTACGATAAGGTGTCTGTATGCATTAGAAATATTACACATTCGTTGTAAGCATGATTTATAAGCGATGACGTTAGTAATTCGCTTCTGAAAAAAATGAGGTTATGACACCTAATTACTTGAATTTTTATTTTAGCTGTATTTTGTATTCCTTTGTGCATTAAACGACTTAAAAGTAACGTTCGAAAGTAGAACGAAGCCGGATTGAGATCGTGAATGAAGTTTTGATAAAATTACCCAATTTGTTATAATCAAGTAACATTCCAGTGTAGATAACTACAAACGTCTTCGTGTAAGTAATTATTTATGTAGCGCTTTATTTTAGATCTCAATGTGATTACGATGGACCCCATACTCTGAACATTATTATTAACAAAATAGAAATTTGGTTAACAAAAAAGAACAATGCAAAATTTTGACTTTTAAAATAAAAGATGGAGTCAAGTGTGGAAAAAACCAAGGAAAGAACTGTTGAGTTAGGGATATTTATTTACTTTTTTTGGTTTGTTTGACATCAAAATACCCTTTTTTAAATTCCAGAAACCCCGGGGGAATACTTTTATTGAGTTTTAAAGTAGCAAAAAGGAAAATGGATTAGCAAATTTTAAATAAAACAGCGAAAGGGTTTTTTATTTTTTCACATTGATAAAAAAGGAAAACAAAGTGAAGAAAAAATTGACCAAGCAAAACTATGTAAAGGCAGAGCGCTTGCTTCGTTACCGAAGTAAGTTATTTACAAAAATTGCAAACTGAAAGCAGTGTTTTATATAATATTTACTATTTTAGTTGTCCACGACAAGATTTATATGTAACATGTTTCTTTTATGGCCGAGGTTGAAATTTACTTACAGCCAATTCAAGTAAACAATTGACATTAGCACGATTAATTGCTAACGTAAGGCATCCCGGTTTGAATCCAGATACAAGCTCACTTTGTATGGTCGTCTCTGTGCTTCGAAAGGTATATAAAGACGGTGGTCCTCTATATTAATGAATTGCCACCATTAACAATAAGATAGGGTTACAGGCACATCTAGGCCAGCCTAACAAGCTACTTCAGATGTAAAATAAATAGTATGTCACAGTACTAGCAGTAGCTGCGGAACTTCGCCGAGGTTACTGTTGAATATTACAGGACTTGATCCTAAGTTAAGGATATATTATGTTGAACGATTAAAAAGACAACGACGCTTCCGACAGACCAGATACTTCTTATATTATTGTATATACTTTTAATAGGAGTTTTATTAATAGTTACTCATCAGCCTGCATAAATAATAAGAATTACAAATTTTAAAATTCGAGTTATGCAGCTTGAAATTTACTGCTTTCTCACAATGATAAAATTAACCATAAGTGGGATATCATGTACCATATCTGTGAATACATCTCTAAAATACAGAAATTGTTAACAAAAGAAGAAAAATATGCTTTGATATTTTTAATTTAAATGAATTTGAAATAAAACTAAATGTTTCTGTTAATTTTCATAATTTTTCAGGGTTTTAAAGACCAACTAATTGAAAATAGCACCTTCAGGTGAGCGAGGATCGACATGGAAATATAAAAATGTTGATTTCATATAAATAATCAAACGCGATGAAATTTTACGAACAATGTTAGAACATTGTTCGTAAAAACTACAGGATTTGATTTGGGTGACGCTTTGGTGAGGAATTGTTGAATAAGAATTAAAAGGTGTGTTAAATGCTTTATTTAATTATTGATTATTAATAAATAACATGTAACATTTGAAAATTTTGTAATGAATTTAAATTGTTTAATTATGCTGTCATCTAACGACAAATCACTAAATTTAAGTAGATTTCTATATTTAATGTAGATTTCCTATGTGATAAAAGATTCTACTTTGTTTATGAATTCTGACATTAGTTTTGATATTTATCGTGAGATGGAGCTGTTTTATCATTTTGTTAACCGACTAAACTGTCAAATTTTTAATCAACACAAAGTAACATTTGGTTGTTTTAATAAATTAATTGAGACTTGTATATAATTTTTATTTTTAAACATTAACTTTTATTTTTTTGTGATTAAATTAATTATTAAATTGGAGTAACTCAATTATCGAATAAAAAATGTCAAAAATGCAATATTAATTGGTCATTTCAATTTAAGCTTTGTACGTTTTAAATTAAATTTATAATTAGGTAATGAAATCGAAAGTCACTAAAATTTTATATTGAAATTAATTTTATACAAATTTCATATTAAGATCTTAGTTGGTAAAAAGCAATGTTATGGACTGTGGAAAAATACTTATAATTGTTATTTTCAGATTGAAAAAATCAATCAAAAGATGATTTATTATTTTACAATTGATTAGATTGGATTAATTAAAGATATTCAAGTATCCAGACATAATCTTAATTGGTTCAAATTTTGATTTCATGAATAGAATTGCTTATGGTAAATATTAAAGTGATTCAATTCCTTTAATTCGATAGAGTTTAAGTATTTAATAACGAAATATCAACATGACTTTTAGGTAGGTTATTAATGAAAACTTGTTTTGATTACTATAATTAAAAAAAATGTTTTATTTTCAGTTAATTCAAGAGCCATAAAGAAAATTATTTTAATAGCGAATCAACGAATTGTTTAAATTGTGTAGCTTCGAATATAATTAAATGTAATAATTTACATTATTTTATATAAAATTTATACATTTTATAATTAAATTGTTAAAGCATTAAAATAATATATAATTATTAAGCAAATCTATATCAACTTGATATTTTAAAATTACTTTCGATATTTCCGTGCCATTACATGTGATAAATTAAATTTTATATTATTTATTTATTTTAATTGGTTTTTCAAAGAATATGATGAACTATTGTTTATTTTGAGTATTAAGCAGTTAAAGAAAGTTTTATGGATTATTAGCGAACAAATATGGGTAACAATGGATTTAAATTATTATCAAATATTTAAGGTCTTTAATATACATTGCAATTGAATTATGCTCATTGTTTCAGCAGTTATTGGTTGATAATGTTATTAAAAGGACTCAACAGTAATTTTTTTTTATTTTAATGTAACCTGATTTTTAAAAAAATTAGTTAAATTAGAAATACAATAGTTAATATATAACAAGATTATCGATTTTGTAATATTTATACATATTTACTGAAGTTTGACAATCTTGAAAATAAACTAGTGAAGAATAAAAGTATTATTATTTGGATGATATAAAATTTAAGATGTTGGTATCTAGAATTTTCTCTTTATCTATGAAGAATTTGCATGCTTTTGAACGATTGATTTTTCATAGTAGCAATAATAGATCGTAGATTTACCATGTCAACTTTGTAAATTAATTTTATAACTGCTTGAAAATTTAATTTTATTTAAGTTTGTAAAAAAACTTTAATGTTTATTGTTTTAACTAAATTTAAAGCATTTAGTTAGGAGTGATAAAATCAACAAATTAAAATTACTTAATAATTAAAGTTTAAACATAAGTATTAAAAATCGTATTTATGATTATTAGTGGTAATAAGAACATAAAATTTAATAAAATAGAACTTTATTTTATTGAACAATTATTAGGTAATGAAAGGAATTATTAATAACATTGTAAATTAAGTTATTTAATTGAAAACAAAGTCTGAGTAAGATTAAAAATAAAGTTAAGTTTTATATAATAGAAAACTTTTGATTTTGACATTTATATTTTCACTAAAGTAGTTCAACATTGAAATTTTGTAGGTGTCATCGCATACCATGCCAGTATTAGTGAAAATGTATCTTATTTTTAAATTAGAATTGTTACTAGTCGTAACAGTTTAAATGGTGATCTCATCATTTTTAATCTTATAGGTTGAAGTAGTACTTTAAGAAAATAACAGTTTATGGTCAGGTTATTAAAATAATTGGGATTTGATTCTGTAATTAAAAATAAATTTTTATTTTCAGGGTTTATAAAGGGCACTAAATGAAAATAGCTACTTTAGCAACAATGGAAATATGTAATGTATTTCAATTATGTGTACGCATACGCGAGAATTGTCTGGATAGAATAAATGTTAAATTATATTTAACATTTATTATTTAAAAAAAATGTAAAATTTACATTTTGTAAAAATTTAAAATTTTTTATTTAATGCTGTATCCCGCGACAAATCTAGGGAAAAAAAGGGAATTCCTATAAAAACTATGAGATTTCACTTATGTCGGAAGTTAAATACTTTTGGAAGCAATTTGACTTTGATATTTGTCACAGATGGCGATAGGTTTTAATGTCCAGAATGTCAACAAAGTTTAATCTAAATAAAAGTTAATTTTTTTTATTTGTTAATTTGTGTTTCTTTTAACTAAAGAAATTTTTCTTGGGGAAAATCCCTTTTAAAATTTTATTTTTGGATTAAAAAATTAAAAATTTATGTGTATTGAAATGTAACGTTTTTGTAGAATTAGAAATGTGAATGGACAATTATTTATTGGTAAGTTACGCTAATTAAGTGGTAATAATTCAAACTAAGAATTATAAATGTCATTTAAATAATATTGAATAATTAATTTGTTTTGAAAATTTTGATAGTGTAATAATAAGAATTTTAATTTAGTTCAATACGCATTTCTTGATTACTTATTATATACACTTGAATTATATCATAAAAATGATATATATATTGAGCAATTCAACTAAATTAATAAATTAAAAAAATTAATTTTGAAATTTCATCTTTTAATACATAAAAGATGTAATTTTATATGCTTTTAAGTTCAAAATCATGACAAATTTCTAATAACATTTTTATTCATAAAGTTTAGTGAATAACATATTACTTCTTATTGTACTTATATCATACTAATTTGTTAGAATAAATCATTTTATTATTAATACCCTTAAATTTGATTAAGGTTTAGTTTTCATCTTGGGAAATTTTCTAGTAAGACATCGTTGAAAATATACATTTTATATGGTCATAAAACTAGTTATTAGAAATTTTTGATACGAAACTTAGAGTGGAAAAAATTTAACTTATTTGATATGAAATAAGTTTTTCATTCTAAATCTTCAATCAATATGTATGATAATGAAAGTTATGCAAAAATTATTTAACATCTTTTAAAGAAACTATTGTTCAGCTATCCAATTCAAACGATATATCTGTAATAAGTCTGAAATATATTTATAAGTATTTTTAGGTAGAGATTGATGTTAAATGTAACTTAGTTCATTTACTTTAGGTTCAATTATCTATTTTTATAGTTACAAACGCATTATGACGACATTTCAAAGTAATTTCAGTAAAAATTAAGACATTTGCGAAATTAATTTTATCATTAAAATACATATTTCATATTCTATATCCAGTATACAGATTTCATGGATAAGTTACTAATTTTGTAAGAAAATTTTTCATATCTTCGTTTTCGAGGAATAAACAATTGAAAACCATAAAAATTGTGTAAAATTGATACCATGCTCTTTCAACGTTTTCCAGAGAAAGCCGTTCCAGATGGAGCAAAATTTCTAATAAACAATTTTGTAGAGCGTTCAATTTGCTATAAAAAAAGTTATAGGTTGCACATTATTAACAATTTAATTTAACAATCAGGGCTTATATTGATGTACTGTAAATAATTCATGGAGTCTTGTAATTATATTTTTTTAAGAAAATTAAAATTTTTAATTTTGTTTTCTCTTAATTTTAATATAACCCATTGATAACTTGTCGGGCAATATTCAGCTTTCTTGTGCTTTTTATCATTCTGTGGTTTGAAATTTGGTCTTACTTTTTGTCATAGAAGCAGTCGCATTGTAATAAAACTTCAGTAAAACGAAGTTTAAATAAAAGCAGTGGTAACGATAGATAAACCACCGGTGCAGGTTATATAGGCGACCAAATGCATGGGTGATTTATGAATTTTTACTGCAAGATGATAAACTTTATGATGAGAAATGGACAGATGAAATTGTTTCACGAGGCTGAATATTGTCGGATAAGTTATGTTCAAAATAAAAAAGGTTTTTCATATCATAAAAATTTCAGTTTTTCAAAAAAGATTATTTTGGGAATCCAAAGAGGTAAACAATAGATTTTTCAAATCAATACTATGATATTGTAATTAAATTGTTAATGATGTTCGTACAATAAATAATGGTACATTTTTAAACACTCCATTCATTTCACTTTCGGAAGACAACACACCGAACTCTGCATCATCTGCATATCCAAGTGCATCCGAACATCTGCATATGAACATCTGTATACTAAATCTTCTGAAAAAAGTATTGTTAAATTATACTTCCGTGATTCGGAGTCCACATTGAGCAGTAGGTTTCCTAGGCCCCTATTCTGTAACTTGTTTTTAAAAAAATGGTAAAACTTAGTTTGCATCTAAATTTTTGACACATTTTTGAGGTAACTTCACATGGAAACCAAGCTTTCCTTCATCAAGGATTGTTACAGAATACGACCTTAGGTCACAAGGATCCTTTCAAGGAAAGCTTGGTTTCCATGTAAAATTGTGTCAAAATTTTGCGTGTAAATTAAGTTTTATCAATTTTAAAGGATCTCTACATAAGGGATGAGTTACAGAATACTGGCCTTAGTATGTACACTTAGGGTGCCTTTCATCGGCACTCGGTTCGATCCCGGAGGAGTCTAGTAAGAAAATTTTCTTTCTGACTATCTATGACCGTCTTCGTGCTTCGGAGGGCACGTAAAGCCGGCGGTACCCCTGCTTTGAAGGCAAATCGCCCTCGGCTACACGACGCTTGGCTAGTTGGGCGTTGAGCCAGGTTTGTGGTCAGAGAGCTATACCCAACGACTGGGAGGTACCTGGCACTGGTGGGGTGCGAATCACAGGGCTTCTTGACTTGGTCCTCCGGTGAACATCGACGTGCTGCAGTTAACACACAGCATTGGCTCGGTGTGATCACTGGTGGGTTGTGAGGCGGTGTTCGTAACACATACCGCTGTTGGGGTGAGCAAAGACTGGCGCACAATAAGCTTAAGCTTCAGTGCAAATAGGTTTAAAGCCACACCCGCAAAGATTAATAAATGCATACCCACTACAAAGGAAGTAAGGTTCCAGATACGGATAGGCTTCGGAAAAAGAAGATGTGGCACAAAATTGTATTTGCAATTTTGTTCCTTGAATAATTTATTCAAGAAAAATTTCAAAAAGTTGTTTGTAAATTTTTCGTGTTTTCAATTGTTTACAAAAATATGCATGAAGGGTTTTCACACAAAACTGACATTTTCTTCATATTGCCACTTTCAAACATTGCATTTTTGATTGTTTGCTAATTATTACGGCTGCAGATTTTAAAGAGATAAAAAATTTATTAAGTTGTTAAATTCATCTTTGTCTTCTTACTGTGAATGAAGTTAGTTATGTTAAGTTTATTTCATCGGACACTTGGTTATATTCAACAAACGCAATTGTGATCCGCAACTTCCCAAAAATTAGCTTTGTATGGCGGATAAATTGTAGGTTCCCAGTTTACATTTGGCAAATCCGATTACAATCCTGAAATTCTCTGAGAAGTTAGAGCGGGTTACAGAAAACCGTAGGTTCCTCCTTTGCTTTGGGAACCAACAGGTTAGCCTAGCAGATTACTTACATTCTGCGGGGCAATTACCATCGGTAACTGGAAAACTGTGTCCTGGATGGATTCAGTAATTCCCGGAAAAAGTTGACGGGAAAATGGTAGGTTCCCGCACCTTGATTTGGGGAAAATTTATAAGTTCCCGCTTAAATGAGCGTTTCGGTTTGGGGAGTAGATGAATACTTGCTTAACTTTTCAAATGCAATTGTTCCATCTAAAATGTATTTCATAAAATGGAAATTAATTTGTTGGTCAGCTTGGATGATGAAATTGGGTACATTCGTAATTTTTGTGTTTAAAAAAAAGTGTTTAAAAATTGTAATATATTTTCTAATTTGCAGGTGATGTGAAACGTTGCGCCGTCCAAGAAGTGCAGAGGTCCGCCCAGATCCAGTCATATAAAATATTGTAATGTATTTGAATTTGTTGATTAAATTGTGTAGTTCAATAATACATATAGCATTAATAAAAGTAAAAGATTACTAATACTGATTTTTATTATGAGTGTTCGACTTGACTCATAGCACTTATCTATTAAACAAGTGACACATGCAGTGCAACAACTTTGGACTTAGAATAATTTAATTATAAATAAAGTAATTTTGAGGTTAGCAATTTAGGAGCTCTTGATGTTCACTGCCGGTGGTTTATTCCCCACCATCCCACCCAATTTAGACACTTACCTAAGTACTTAGTTTCCCACCATATATTTCCCACTACTTACTCGCTTCGCTCGTAAGCACTTAGGTAAGTGTCTTATATGGGGTGGGTGGTCGGTTGCAACCGTCGTAGAGTGAGGATGTGTCCTCTTGAATTGTTAACCTAAAATTATTTTATTTATTACTAAAATTATTCTAAGTCCTAAAATGACACCTTACTGCACTTGACATTTAATTTTCAACCTATCGATAGATGAGTAAGCATATCACCAAGGTTAGTGTATAGTCATTGCAATGATTCAAAATATACAATCAACATTTTTATTTTGCAATTACAAAATACAATTCAATATGAAGTCATCAAACATATTTATAAAACATAACATTCAAAATTTCCTTGTTTCTTCTAACCAAAACTTGCATTGCGAGTTGTATGGGGCCCTCGAATGCAATGTGGAATCCGCATCTGAAATTATAAATACAAATTAATCATACACATCAAATAAAGACGATTCGTAACTCGTAACTTTTCGGGAATAGATGGATCGAAATTGTATTTGAAAATATTGGTTGACTCAAACTGACGCACTCAACTAACATGGATTTGTTACAGCCAACTTTTCAATAATTGACGTTGAAATCGGTTTTGAATTAACAATTGATGGACTCACCGACGCGCTTTGTGCCGACGGATTTTCGTTACTAATTTAGTACGGATTGAAATCGCGTTTGCGGAATTAACAACTTTTGATGGCTCAAAACGACGCGCTGTGCTAAGCGCGCATTACGGATTTTTCGTTATATGCTAACTTTTCGAGTAATTCCCGGATTGAAATCGCGTTTGCGGAATAACAACATTTTCGGTGGCTGAACAAAACGACGCGCTACTTAGGGATTTTTCGTTGACGGCTAACTTTTCGAGCAATTCCCGGATTGAAATCGCGTTTGCAGGAATTAACAACGTTTTAGTGAGATCGACAAAACCGACGCGCGTACTTAAGCACTTATGGATTTTTCGGCACATGGCTAACTTTTCAAGGTTCAATCAGGACGCAACAGTTGTTTTTCCATTACGGGATGGAAGTTTTGGGGTATTGCCGAGTGTAATCGTTTTCGTAGAATGTAACTACCACCGTTTTCTGCTGGTAAGTTGAGTACGTACTTATGCCAGATTTCTTCACCTATAAGTTAGCTAACTAATAGGTGAAAAATCGGGCATAAGATGGGTTTTCTGTCACTCATCCCTTATGTCAAGATCATTTTACAAAGAAAAATTTTATTTACACCATAAATGTGAAATAAATCTTTACATTTCGTAAAAGAATCCTTTCAAAAGAGACAGAATATATTAATTATTGCTATTCGCGAAATGTCAACTTGGTACGCACTCAACCTGTCAGCTAAAACGCCATAAGTAGCCTACCCAAACCGATTCGCAAATCAAGACGAGGGACACGATTAAAGTAATTGCCGGATCATAACGCGTTCGCGTGAAGTAACCAAGTACCCGATGTAAGAATAACAATGCAATATGGATAACATGCAATATTACTTCATCCACATTAATATTGTCAGGGTGTTCTATTTGTGATAAATTTACGATTTAATTAAAAATAATTTACATTTTAAATTCAAACAATAATAAATTAATTTAAAATAGTTTTACATTGGGGGGGCAATATTCCGAACAATTATTGGCATACGAGTTTTAATACGCCACCTTTTATTTGTTTTATACTACATTGCATAGTTAAATAAAGCCTAAGAATATTCTGTTTAATTATAAGTTGTAAATGTAAAATCATACAATTGTAGTCGTAGAATCGGAACAAGCAATTCATAATTTTGATACAATTAATGAAATTTGCAATATTTTACAACTACTTTCGCCCAAACCTTGCTTTACTTCCCAGTTGATTTTTGACCTTTTGGCCCATTTAAATTCTTCAAATTTCGCATTATTTTAAAAATTAATAACAAAATTTTAATGATTTTGACCCTACCACTGCTGTATAGAAAAGATAAAAAATTGTAATTTAAATATAAGACGTGAGAATTTTTAAAATTTTTTTAAAAATAAAATTAAGATTTAAAATTTTCATTATTCATTTTAACGTAAAATTTAATATCCCCTTAAAAGTAAGAAAAATTAACCCCCCCTAAGCTGCTTACGTAATACTTGAACACCCCTTATGTTTGTAAATGAACTCATAGGAAAGAACAGAATTGATATATTTTCTCATTTAAAAATAATGTACAAAATTTTTCTTTTAAAAATAAAAGAAAAATAGAGGGAAAAAATTTAAAAACGACAAAGGGGTAATAAAGAAGAATTGAAAATGATCTTCAAAAATTTTTTAAAACTGAAAATATTTAAAACAGGGATACTTTAACTGGGCAGAATTTTGAAAAAACAAAATTTTAGTTCTTACTGTTTTACCATTTAAACGGAAACCTTAAGATTTTAAAATGTAAAAACCTTATTCAAATTTCATAAATTGAAAACCCCTTTATTCTAAATTCTAACTTTAAAGATTGAGGAAAATTTAATTTAACAAAATTTTAAAACTGCTATATGAAATTAAAATCACGGTTGATATTCAAAAACATATTTAAAACCTTCGAGCAACCCACTGATTTCTAACATTAATTTTGGAACATTAATTCGATTAAACTGAATCTTGCAAATTTAGTTGCAAACTAACCCATAAGAGGAATTTGTGAAAAAAAGAAATAAAAAGAAAAAATTTATTTTTCTAAATTTTTTTGACTAGAAAAAATAGTAAAACAACGCAGGGCCATAAAAGAAATTTAACTAACCTTAGAAATTTTAAAAAATGTCAGGTTCCACAGGCATCTCCTTCACCTTGATTATTGTTTCATTTGTTGTTGACCACATGTACCATAAAAAATTTTTGTAACCGCGCTTTTAACCAAGAAATTAAAACATAAAGATTTGCACCAAGTCCACAATAATTAATTTAGTTAAAAACAAAAGTTTTAATAAATACTCGTTATTTAAAAACAGTCACGCCCTTACGAAAAAAACAAAACTAAAATTTACTGCCCAAAAGAAAAGCAGATTCCTACCAGAATTAGAAATCTGATTTCCCCCTGCAGGGAAGGAACTTTTTTAATTTGTCTTGGATGGAGAAATAAAAATTTAAAAATTAAAAATAATTTTTTATTCAAATAATTTGAATAATATTTAAACTAATGCCCGATTTCTTTATGATAGTTTTCTTCAGTTAGCAAATTTAGGTTAAATTGACGAAATAACCAATAGATATTTATTTTCTTTTTATTGTCATCTGGCATTTCGTCAATTTAACCTAAATTCGCTAATTTAATAGAAATCATAGAGTGAAGAAATCATCATAAGGATGCACACCAAAAATTAAATTAATTAAAAAACCCTTTTTATTCATATTTGTTTGTTCTCGCATTGTCGGTAAAATTCAAAACCTTCTAAAAATAGTTGTGAATTTTCGATTTTCATTATTAAAATTTTAAACCCTTTACTTCTGATGTAGATAATTCCATCAACTATGTAATTCTTTTCATATGTAATCTTCAAATCTGAAAAATAAAAAGTTGAATGAAAATTTTTTAATTTTTAAAACGTGCAAGTGAAAAATTAAAAACTATTATTTGTAAAATTAAAATAAATATAAAATTTTTTTCCCATTCAGCCTTGTCCTTAAAGTCAAATAAAATTGCCAATCACTTTTATAATTAAAATCTGTTTTTCTATCTGCAAGTTCCCCCCTTCCCTGTAGCGTCTTTATGGTTTGGTTTCTAAATGTAGAAAAATAAAATATAAGATTTTTGAAAATCCTACGAGATAATGTACACATATGAAAATCCAAAAAATAATCTAATGTTACTATAATTATGCAAGGTGAAGAAACCATAACGAAGCCATTGAAATAAAATTTAATGACAAATTTTCATCCATTATTATGAATATTGTCAAGAAAAAATGTTAAAACTGCAATTAAGATTACAATATTACAATTCTATTTCATTTCCAAACATAGTAAACGTAATATTCAATAAATTTTGTCTAAAATATCGTATTATTCAAAAAATTATTTGTTTTTTTTTTCTACGTCTCAAATATCTAATCCTTACCTTAACATTCTTTTCTGAACTCGTAAGATCACTAGTTTCATTGATACTTCTGTAAATGGTTTGGTCAAATTGAAAATTAAAATATAAGAATATTTCCACCAGATTTTACTACTAATTTTAAAAGGCAATTAAATAAATTACATTTTCCAATGCCGTTAAAGGCTACTCTCCAAAACAATCCAAACAATTAATGCCTAAATTCCTACAAATAAAACCCAGTAGACTCACAAGATCGTTCGTCAACATGTTTAACTTTTCAAAGAATTACCAAATCAATCAACATCAACATTGTGTTTACGAGAATAAACCAAGTATTCAGTGGGTTCCTAAAACTGTCTATCTAACCAAAGGACGGAATTTATCCCTAGTATCCCCGAGAATTAACCAAATAGTAAAATAGTTTATATTACATAAGCAATTCAAAAAAATAAAAGTTGCTAATTGTTAGCATCCCTTAATTGAAACACCTCAGGACTAATAAAATGTAAAACCCCTAATTTATCATAAATGGAACACTCTGTTCCTAAGAAATATTAATTTTAACTTTATTTTTAACAAAATTTTACTACTGCTTATCTTTCAAAATACCTACATAAGGTAACATACTATTATTCTGAATTTACACCCGGATACAGCAGCCTCATGAAGAAATAACGCAAAACCAATACACAATTAAGTAATTTAAAATAATAAATTTTATTTTTATTGACCAGAAACGAATAGTTAAAAACGCAGGTGTAAGAGGAGTTTTCAAATTCAACTTACCCTTCATTTACAAACATGATGATTCCTTTCATCTCAATAATTGTTCGAATTGTTGTTGTGCACCAACTACTCCACCTTCATCTTTTCACTTCCAAGAAAACCATAAAACATTGTAACTTCGGTTTTGAACACTGCAAAAATTAAAACAATAATTATTTTCACCACGTCCACAATAATTAATTTTAGTTAAAAATAAAACATCCCGTACCAATAATAAAAATTAATTTCATTGTAAAATTTAGAACATTCCACTTGGCAGTTTGTCATAAACTGAGGTCATAAACGTCAAAAAATAATACTGACAGGTACATAAATGAAATAGTGCCGCCATCTGCCGACAAATATCGAAAATAAAATCCGAGTTCTTACCAACAAGTAGATTCCTTTCTTATCTAAATAAGTAGGGATCTGCATACCTACTATAAATAGGAATCTACTTTTAGTGTCGAGATTTGCCGATAGATGAAAACACATAAACAATTTAAATATGTAATTATTTACATTTATAATAATTATTTACAATAACAATTTGTACATATTTAAATTATTTATATATGTGTTTCCATTATGCGATGGTCACCAAGAATTAAACGTACTTAACAAACCTTTTAATTATTATCCAGTTCATCGTTCAAGTCACCAAAATTGAAAGCAATAAATGGTTTAAAATCAGTAATTATTTACATTTTTAAAATTATTTTAACAAATTTTTCAATTTTAAAATTTTTTAATATTGTTTCCATTACGTTCACCCAAAAATTAAACGTACTTAAAAATTTTAATTATTACCAGTTCATCGTTAAGTCACCAAAATTCAAACAATAAATGGCAGTTTGTCATAAACTGAGGTCATAAACGTCAAAAAAATAATACTGACAGGTACATAAATGAAATAGTGCCGCCATCTGCCGACAAATATCGAAAATAAAATCCGAGTTCTTACCAACAAGTAGATTCCTTTCTTATCTAAATAAGTAGGGATCTGCATACCTACTATAAATAGGAATCTACTTTTAGTGTCGAGATTTGCCGATAGATGAAAACACATAAACAATTTAAATATGTAATTATTTACATTTATAATAATTATTTACAATAACAATTTGTACATATTTAAATTATTTATATATGTGTTTCCATTATGCGATGGTCACCAAGAATTAAACGTACTTAACAAACCTTTTAATTATTATCCAGTTCATCGTTCAAGTCACCAAAATTCGAAAGCAATAAATGGTGGTCATGAAATTTGTATCAGCTTTAATTCTTCTTCTTCCTTTCAAGGTTCTTTCTTTCAGCTTTAATTATTTTTTATTATTAAATTTTCAACTAAATACTCTCCTCTTTTCGGATGGTTAATTTTCAAAACCCTAAAAATTAAAAACCTTGAAGTCAAAATTTATTGCAATTTTGAAAACAAAATATAAGAATTTCTCTATCAAATTTTTACTATTACAGTAAAACCTCGATTATCCGGGTCGACAGGGATCGTGCTCTGCACGGATAATTGAAAAGCACGGATAATAATAATTGACGTTTTTTGTTAAATTATTACAAAAAATTACACTGAACAGCTTTGTGTGTAATCCAAGTGCAGCTCTGAAGTAAGCATAAATTCTATACATTTGATTTCACATAGTATACTACTAAAGTTGCAAATGTCCACGGATAAACCGCTGGTGCCGCACGGATAAGCCGCCACACACATAATAATCTGACGGTAATCGATGTATAATGCGCCCACAGATAAACCACTTCACGGATAATCGGGGTTCTACTGTAATTTTAAAAAGCAAAAAATCAGCAATTAAATAAACGTTTTCCAATACTTTTAAAGGCTTTCCACCAGGCAATACAAAACCGGTTAATTTATTTTTTTTTATTTAACCAAGTACTCAATGGGCTCCCCAAACTGATCATGAAACGAAAGGAAGGACTTCCAGTTTTATGGTTTACTGCGCCTAACTTAACAGAGAGGGATCCAAATGTGTAGGCGAGCCAGTTTTTTGGATCAAGTGGAAGAAAAAAAAAGTTCAGCCAGCAACAAAATTAAGAAATCTAAAATGATTGGTTACTTCATTAATTTATGCAGAAGGTGAAGAAGACGGGCATAAGACGGAAGGCCCTATTTGATAATAAAATTTAAACTTTGGTACTCATTAATTTGTTTTATGACCATCAAGTAGATAATTATTTGAACTCCCCTCGTATTTGTCAAGTAATTCAATAAATAATTGTTTGTGTATTAATCACTTGCTTCAATATTCAAACAAGTTCATGCAGGATTCACATAAAATTAATGATTACTCATGCATTATTTACTAAATTTCAGATTTGCCAGAAACTAGATAAGTTAATAAAAAACAGGTAATAAATTGCTGATAAATACTTTTGAATAATCACCTTTTTAAAATATTAAAATGTACCTATTTATTTAATTTTTTTTCAAATTTCAAAGTAAATTTTTTTAAAATTGATGATTTTGATCATCATGATGAAATTGATTGAAATTGAATTTAAAATTACCCAAGATATCCCAATACAAAACTAATTTTCCTCTAATCCGTTTGAAACCTTTAAAACTTTTCTTTTCATTGATTAGAAATTAACAGTAAAAAAAGCAGCCCTACACTTAAGATTTTTCAAATTTGACTCACCTTTCATTTACAAAAAAATGTAGCAAGGTCAATTTATAAGCGATTATGGTTCCGATAGCTGCTATTCCAATATTCAAAATGCACAACCACTTTCACCGTTCTGTGTTCACGGCAATGTATATTTTCATTCAATTTGTTTACTTGAATTGGCTGTAAGTAAATTTCAACCTCGGCCATAAAAGAAACATGTTACATATAAATCTTGTCGTGGACAACTAAAATAGTAAATATTATATAAAACACTGCTTTCAGTTTGCAATTTTTGTAAGTAACTTACTTCGGTAACGAAGCGAAGCGCTCTGGCCTTTACATAGTTTTGCTTGGTCAAATTTTTCTTCACTTTGCTTTCCTTTTTTATCAATAAACGTGAAGAAATAATAAACCTTGTCGCTGTGTTATGTTAAAATATTGCTAATCCACTTTTCCTTATTGCGTCTTTAAAACTGCAACTACAAACTCGTACTTCACGCCAGGTTTCTGGTTTAATCTAAAACAGGTATTTATGATGTAAACTAACCACAAAAAAGTAAATGAAAGTATACCCTAACTCAACAGTTCTTTCCTTAGGTTTTCCACCTTCGACTCCATCTTTTCATCTTTAGGAAATGTACAGAATTTGCATTGTTCTCTTTTGTTAATAATGTACGTTATTTTGTTAATAATAATGTTCAGAGTATGGGGTCCATCGTAATCACATTGAGATCTAAAAATAAAGCGCTACATAAATAATTACTTACACGAAGACGTTTGTAGTTATCTACACTGGAATGTTACTTCGATTATAACAAATCGGGTAATTTGATCAAAACTTCATTTACGATCTCAATCCTGCTTCGTTCTACTTTTGAACGTTACTTTTAAGTCGTTTAATGCACAAAGGAATACAAAATACAGCTAAAATAAAAATTCAAGTAATTAGGTGTCATAACCTCATTTTTTTCAGAAGCGAATTACTAACGTCATCGCTTATAAATCATGCTTAAAACAAATGTGTAATATTTCTAATGCATACAGGTACCTTATCGTAGAAAAATATTTCCTTAAATATTCCAATTAACCGAAAAATTCACAAAATAAGGAAATTTCCCATGTTAAAATGCCATTGTTTGAAACCAAAAACCTGACCTGTCCCAATAGCTGACGCTACACTAATGCGACGTATAGAAAACTTTTCTTTATCTCCAAATTTGGATTTATTGCAAAAAAAACGGAAACATTTTCACTCAAACTGATGAAGATGCGAAACAATTACACGCGACTGTGTAACGCGACCTTTAAGGGCAGGAACTTTTGTTCTTTTTGACAGCCGGGCATAACCATAAATGGCAATGATCCAATGAACTACAAATTTAATGGTGGGTGTTGCAGTGATGAAATCGCTTATTCTTAATTATTGTACTTAATATGCTAGTAAAATCGCCCAAACCATCTGGTTATAGAAAACTTTTAATCAAGGGTGCCAAAGTTTTATTCGTCGTCGAAGGGATCGCATTCATTGGCTGCTACGCAGTTTTCAACAAACTGAACACCGACCGAAATTTTCGCAACACCACCAGGCAAAACTTTCCGTTTGTACTCGAAACTTATTACTGGATCGACGAGAAGTTCGGTAAACGCAATACCAGAGAAATCGATTACAAGCATTGGGGCGTCGAGTAGGAGCTGATGGGGCCTTATACGAAGTCTCTAGTGTGGCTTGTGTGCAGTGGAACTGTGGGTTTTGGACTTATGGTAGCACTCACTCCTGGAGAAGAATACAGCAAAGAACTTAGAGAGGTGAGTTAAAAAATTGATTATCAACTGTCGGGTAGAAATAACTTGGAAATGTAATTTTTTGTGGTCTTTTAAATTGGACAAGTTTTTACCCTTTGAAATTTCTCTCTGACCCAGGCCGAGCCTGGTGTAGGGTTTTCAGGGGGCTCTATTATTTACATGTCCCAAGTTATTTCCACACAAATCCCATCTTACATGATGGAACCATTGACAGTTAATGCAAATATGACATGTGTCAATTTTGATTTTTCTTCTAGCAATCGGCCAAAAAATCACCACTCGAAATCACCACTCAGAACCAGAAATTTTTAAACGTGTTAAAAGCCGCTGCCGACACCAACAAACCGTTACACTCTACAGACAAACAAGAAAGGGAAGATTTCCTCTCGAAAAAGTAACTTTCTCACCAGTGCCCGATTATGGATGACATTGACGAAAAGTGCGTGAAAATTTCAAATCTGATCAACAAGCGGGACGTCGAACGGCGTTTGGATATCGAGAAAAAGCGGGAAGACAAGAAGCAGGGCTTGCCCTGAACGAGAACATTGATTTCTTCGAGAAAACTTTTGCCGAGAAACGGAATGAAATTGAAAACTTATTGGATGCCTGCACGGAAATCGAAACGTCCAAATTGGCACCGCATTTCGACGACGTGTCCAAGCGAATCTTAAATTTGCAGAAGTATGTGGCGGCGTCGAATATCTTTTTAAGAAGCTACGATGTGAAGCGCTTTCAGGAGAGTTTGCAACACTTGACCAATCGATCGAAGATTTTGGAGGAGGAGTTGTTCCCGAAAAAGAAGTTTGGGTTTAAAAAGAAAAAGGCGACGCACAAAGAAGAAACAAAGTTGGAGGTTTCAATCGATGAATTGGATTTTTGTAAGCGAGAGATCGTAGATGATTGTGAATTTGAAAATCAAATCGGTCAGGTTTTGGTGTTGCAAGGGGAGAGCGTGTTTAAGAGGGACATCAGGGTGCGAAATTTGGAACGTTGTGTGGTTAAAGTGTACGGCAATCCAACTACATTGCACATGAGTCGGTTGACTAATTGTTTAGTGTTGTGCGGACCGGTGTCGACATCAATTTTTGCGGAAAATTGTGTGAACTGTAAGTTGGTTATAGCGTGTCAGCAGTTGAGGCTTCATGGTTCCGCTCAAGTGGATGTTTATTTGCACGTCACGAGTAGGGCAATTATGGAGGATTGTAGTAAAATATTTTTGGCTCCGTATAATCACGACTATGCAGGAATTAAAGAAGATTTTAATACATCTGGTCTCGATTTTACCGTCAACAACTGGACATCTGTGGATGATTTTAATTGGTTGAATACTGAAAAACCTTCTCCTAATTGGAGCATTTTAAGTGAAAACAAAAGAATAAAGGATTGGAATAATTTTTCTTTAGCTGTAGGTTAGAGCACTTGTGTTAATTTTATATAGTCGGGTGATAAATAAAAATGCCTTAGTTTTAAAATTTTGGTTTGTTTTGGACGTGGTCGGCTAATTGGAATTAATTTAAGTTCAATTACAATTATGCCGTGGACTTTTGACAGATGAAGAATTAGGAATTGACAGCATCTAAACTTTTGATATAATTGGTCCTGGTGATTTGCTTTTTTAGAATTAACTGCAGCAATTTAAGGAACGAGTAATACTTTTTTCTTCAAATGGCTTCGGAACCATGACATAATATACTGGGAGGAGGGTACTTTATCCGTAGCTAAGTTTAAGGAAGTTTTTTAGCTTTCTCAGCCTTGACGGGTTAGAAGCTCTGACAGCTAGTCTCGTCTGCTTTTCATAGCACTGTAGACCAGGGCAAGCCAAACTGTGGCTCAACCGATAAATAAAACCACCGTCGATTTCATTGACGAACTCGATTATTGATTTCTAGATCAGCGGATCTTAGCTTGGGGGTTGCGGCGCTATTTTTGTGATTCCGTGACGGAAAAAAGAAACAAAAAACTTTGTAAGTATTTTCTCTAAATAATAAAAACTACGTCCACGTTTTGATTTACAAAAAAAATTAATTTTATAAATAAGGGGCAGAATTAGCCCCTAGGACGTGGGGCTGTGTTAAAACCGCGACAAATTATACACAATACAGACAAAAGACCACACAAATATATTATAGCAACCGATTAAAATATTTTAAATGACAGAATAACACTGGAAAAATTAACAAGCGCAAGGGTGGCGAAAACTGCCATCTTTGCCCGAAACTTTCTAATAGAGCGTCAACAGGTTTGGATCTTTTATACACTACAGAGAATAATTACAATATTAAATATAACAGGAAAACGTTAGAAAACTCAAGGGGGGGGGCATTAAATTATCTCCTTGGACGTGGAGATGTGTTAAAATCGCCCTTCGGGGCCAAAAGCATTTTACAGCCCATTAATGGGCTTTGGACCGCACAAATATATTTAACCAATTAAAATGTTTTGAATTGCAGAGCAACATCCGAAAAATTAAAATAAGCAAGGGTTAAATTAGCCCCTCAGACATAGGGCAGCTTTACAACTCCCATCTCTGTCCAAAATTTTCTAATAGAACATCAACAGGCTTAGTATTTCTTAAATATACTACAGTGTACAATTACAATATTAAATATCACAGGAAACTCAAAGAGGCAGAATAAAATTAACCTCTCGGCTGTGTGAAAACCGCCCTTTGTGGTGAAACTATTTCATAGTACATTAATATTTGGGATTATTAAACCTAATAATTCTTAGGAATATCCGAGAATAAGAGAAATTTCAGAAAAAAGATGTCTGGGAGTCGGGAATAAAAAACCGCAATATGATTATTATCCTGTATGATACGCCACTGGAACGATATTTCATGTTCCACATAACATATAAGTTTCGTCATCACTTTTCTTACAGTCATGAAGATGTTTGAATATCGTGGATTGTTGATTTTAGATAGACGATTTTAAATGAAAATTTGGTTCAAACAGGTGGTGATCCTGTAAACAGTAGGTGACGTGATTTATTTTTTGGAACACCTTTATTTGCACAAAAGTTATCACCGCAATAGAGATAAAGTTATTGATAAAAATATGTCATTATGGCTAATCTAGGTGATGACAACAATTGGTGAGTTATTTTTATAAAACAATAATGAATGGGTTCAATAAAGGTGCTCCTCGTTGCAGGGTCTCCGATTTGGAAAATGCACTTTTGGAAGAGTGTTCCGCTACCGACATCTATTGCATATGCAAGGGCAAATCCTTGCCCGAAAATTTACGTTCAGAAGTTTGGCAAGTAAGAGCTTTTCCCTTTAAATCAAATATCGCCCTTTAAATGTCAACTTTGCAAACATAACCTTAAAATTGTAACAACAAGGTACAACAACTGTCACCTCAATAAACAGGCGACTTGGATTAAATTTGCTGAAAATCCTGTTACAACTTTTACAAATCATCTACGGTCTTGGACCGATGGTCCAAATCGATCTCCCAAAGTACCCGGTTAATTTTAAATGTAAATAAGTTAGTATTGGTGGTGGTTTGTCACTGTCGACAATGAATAAAATTAAAAATGTAACTCACCATTACATTGTTTCATAATAAGACAATTGAATTTGCAGCCATGTCCCATATAACCTTCAATTTTTTCATCAGGCAAGTAAGTTTTGTTACTTCCTGTTGCCCAAATCAACTTTTCACCTACCAAATCATTTTTTGTATTTATTTGGCACTCACAATTTCCACTTTTGACAGTCTATAATTTGAACTTTCAATTGTTTTCATCAGTCAGGAAAGTTTTTTTTGCAATTTCAAGGGAGTGAAGGGATCACCTTCGCTGTCCAGTTTATTTCAAACATAATCTTCCTCCCCCCCCGGCCTTCAACACCAACCATCGTTACAATCATGTTTGTTTCAGATTTGCTTAGATGTACGAGACAAGGGAAATCAATTGGACCACTTCAACGAAGTATTTGATCTTCCAAACCAATCGATCTTGAGAGAAGACTGCGCTAATTTTGTGTCAAAATTAGGAAATGAGGAAGAAGATAAACTTTCCGTCGTTTCGGACCTAGAATCAATTTTAACCTTTTATTGTAAATGTAGAAATTTAAAATACGAACGTAACAACGGATGGATCGACATTCTGTTGCCTCTGTTGGCCCTCAAAGTGCCCAGATCGACAACCTACAATTTGTTCGAAGCCATTCGCGACACTTACATACCCCAAAGTTCCAATCGTAAGAGCGGGAATGCATTTCACATTTTGCGCTTGCTGCTGCTGTATCACGACCCAGAGTTGTGCTCCTTTTTGGACACGAAACGGATCACACCGGACATGTATTGTTTGATGTGGTTTCAGTCTTTGTTTGCGGCCACTTGCAGTCTTCCGGTTGTTATCAACATGTGGGATTATTATTTCCAGCAATCTGATCCCTTTTTTATATTTTTTCTGTCCTTGATTATGGTGATAAACGCACGGGAACAAATCATCTCGATGAAAAATGAAAGTAGGGAAGCCATAGCCGCAAGTTTAAGCAACATGCCGTGCGCATTAGAAGCGGACGACGTCGAAGATTTCTGTTCTTTGGCACAGTATTATGCGATGAAGACGCCGACTTCGTTTCGTACCGATTTGATGCAAGCTTTGTATAGCGGACAAGGAGAGGATTCAACCCTCGTATCGCAAGCCTTATGCTTACCTATCTCGGTACACGAACTGGTATGATTCGCATTTCGAAATAATTATTTAAATCTCATCCAACTTTTTTATAGGTGGAAAATTCGGGAAATCTCAGAAGTAACAACATGGATGCGGTACGTTTTTTTCTAGTCGACTGTCGCCCTGTCGAGCAGTACAATTCCGGGCATTTACCGACTGCCTTTCATCTTGACTGTAACCTGATGCTGCAGGAACCAAGCGCCTTCACGACCGCCGTTCAAGGTTTATTATCCTCTCAAAAAACAAGCAATTGCGGTTAACTCCAACGCAGGTGAGTTTAATGATCTTGGAACTTGCTCGGAGTAACTTATTTTTTAAGGTGGCGAGCATTTGTGTTTCCTGGGATCGGGACGAAACGAAGAGGACCAGTATACCCACATGGTGGTGGCGTCTTTCTTGCAAAAGCACACTCAGTATGTTTCTCTGCTTACCGGCGGCTACACAGCCATTCACAACTACTTTGGTAACCAAGTCGAGGAATACTTACAAGATCATAACCCTGGCACGTGCATTGTATGCGCTCCAATTGTCGTACGTAAAGAAGTGGATGATAATTCCAAGTACGCACCTTCGAGTGATCTCTTTGGAAAAATATCGGCCGCAATGAAGTCAAAATCGGCGGAAGTCAAAGGAAAACTGTTTGATTATATTGTGAATCCAAATAATAATGCCGTGCAAGAGAGGCACGTTTCGAGTTCGGATAAAATGGGGAAGAGGTACCGAAACGTAGCGCCTGTTTTCAGTATCGACGACGATCAGGATAACGTGGCGAGTATACAGGTAAGTCGGTATGGTTTCCCTAGCCACTGCCACAAGCGCTGCTTAAGTATATTTGTTAACATTTCTTAATTTAGGGCGTGGGCGACGACGAGGACGTAAAAGAAATCGTATCTATCAGTGGCTGTGTGAAAAATTCGGAAGTGGTCGAACACTTCCCGTGCCAAGAAGTAAAACTGAATGGTTTTATGTACAAAAGTCACCTCATAGTGACTCAATCTCACTTGATGGTTTTACGTGAAGTGCCAGATTCGAAAGGATTGGCGGAAGTCATAGTAAGGCGGCCACTGTCGGCCATTGTAAAAATCACTGCGAAAAAGAGGCACCCCGAGTTGATAACCTTCAAATATGGCGTTCCCGACGGCGAATCGTTGCTAATTTCCGATATGGATAGATTTTTAATACCCAACGCCAACAAGGCAACAAAAGTTATCTCCGAACAGATTTTAAAACATCTCAAAGCAAAAGAATAGAAAATTAAGTAGAAATTAACTTATTGTGTCTTAGCAACCTGGTTGGTTTTTGATAGGACCCAGCTTGTTTTTGACAGATCCTTCCATTTAAAACAAAATCGACTGTCGCATCACAATTTTTTTGTTTCACAAAATTAAATACCATGGCCGCACCTTGGGTGCCACTTTTAAACCATCATCACATGAAGTCAAGACAATTTAAAAGTCATTGCGTGTTATTTTAGTATTATTAAATAATTATTAATACATAAATAGATACTTAAAAGGCCTAATAAATATAAAATTTAGTCGTAGCACAATTTTGCTCTAGCTGACGATTGTTACCACTTGCTTTGCATTTTTTTGTTTTATATTTTTAAGTTTCTGTTGTACATTAAATAAATTTTAAGAAAACACTTTGAATTTTATTGCAATGCGAATATGGGCGAAGGAGCTCGGGAATGACCGTGGATTTAGTAGTACAGTAATGGTTGGGGTAAGTGAGTTTTGGGATCAATTAATTATTGATCAAATGCTATTTTATAATTAGCAATTAATATTACAATCGGAAATCAATTATATTCTTCTTTTATTTCTTCAGTATATTTTTCTTTTGTTAAATCGAGTTTAATTAAAAAATTTCAATTCGGCCCCCCCCCCCCCACGAGCCTCAATTATTGTAATAGAAGACTTAGAAATGGGAAGGTCTGAAAAATCTTATGAATACTTCGTAAGGGGGTTACACTGTAGCTGTTTTTTTTGTGAAAAAGAAACCACAATTTTTTTTAATTCAAAATGTTTGTAAAACACATCGGTCACCCTGCCCCTATTCTCTTTCGTGTATTTTCTAATGAAGAAGGGCGCATATTATTAATCCCAGGAGCGCCAAATATCTTGGGACGGCCCTGGCGCAGGAATTTTAAATTTAAGCGCCAATGACAGTGTCTAACCAAAATTATGCGAGAATTTAAGAAAGAATACAACCACCTAACCGCAGATTAAAAATAAAACCATTGTACGCACCTGATTATAAAATGCGACCACTTATCACTCCTTATCAATTATTAATTATCATTCACATGTCAAAAACAACGCTCATGTCGGATTCAAATCGTACAGCACAGTAAAAGAAGATTTGCGTTAATCAAATGTAGAAAAATATTTTGTAATCATTTTGAAATTGAAATTTTAATCGTTAGTGCCGTTTTAGTTTTAGAAATTCAAATTGTGTTGTGATTAAAAGTTGGTGTACCTATTTAGTGTTGTAGGAAAACTTGAGAGGTTGGTAATTTTGTTGGGCGACTGTAAGCGAACCTAACCTAACAAATCGTTGACTTTTGAAAATTCGATAATCTAATCATGTCGTTTCAGTAGAATTAAGTGTAATTTGTCGATTTAACACTTAACATGTCGTCGTCGAACGGTGGTAGGATTGCCGTTCCTTTTTCGAGGTGGCAAATAGCTTTGGCGTTAGGCGCAACCGGCGCAATTGGACTTGGTTACTGGTATTTACGGCAGCAATCGAGGCAAAATAAAAAAATTCACTTGAACGATACGAAGGATGTGGTGTCGTTGGACGATGCGAACGAAGACGTGGTTCAGGAAAAGCCATTACAACAAGCAATACGTTACAAAAACGAAGGTAACGCATGGTTCAAAAAGGGCAAATACGACGAAGCCATCGCTTTTTATAACAAAGCAATTGAAGTGTGCCCCCAGGATCAGGTGCACGATTTAGCGACGTTTTATCAAAATAGAGCTGCCGCTTACGAGCAACTGAAAAAGTGGAGTTCGGTCATTTCGGACTGTACGCAAGCATTGGAGTATAATATGAGGTACGAGAAGGCGCTCTATCGTCGAGCTAAAGCTTACGAAGCCACAAAAGACTGGGAGAATTGTTTAGACGACGTCACCACAGTTTGTCTATTACAGAATTTTCAAAATCAAAATGTTCTTTTGTTAGCCGATCGTGTTTTGAAAGAGTTGGGTAAGAAACACGCAAGTGAAGCCATGAAGAATAGAAATCCCGTGTTACCTTCACGACAATTTATCAAGACTTACTTTTTGTCCTTTTCCGAGGATCCTGTCTATAATATGTTATTGAATACGGATAAACCTTTGGGAGAAGGAGAACTGAAAGGTAAATACTTTTTATTTGATTTTTTTCTACTCTAGCCTAATATATAGTTGGTTATGTATTTCTTATGTTTAATGATGTAAACTTCCGGATTCGCTTTGAAAACTACGTCAATTACTGAAACTTTTATTTCTTCAGGTTTCATGCGAGCCAAGCTGGATTTTGCGACTGAAAACTATGATGATATCATTCCGGCATGTACAGAAGAAATCAACTCCAGCGAGTCGGAATCGAATTACATAATGGAAGCCCTATCTCTCCGTGCATCATTTTATTTACTAATGGGTTCGTACAAAGAAGCGCTAGAAGATTTTAAAGCTATCGTCGATTCGATCGATTGTGATGCAAATATTAAGGTGAACGTGCTAATAAAACGCGCCTCCTTGAACATGCAACTTGATAATACCGAACAATGCCTCGAGGATTTCGATCTCGCCGCGAAATTAGGTCCCGAAATCGCCGATGTGTTTCATCATCGCGGGCAAGTGCATCTTTTACTCGATAAAACGATGGAATCGCAACAAGATTTCGATAAGGCTGTGAAATTGAATCCCAATTTTGCGGTCGCTGCAGTACAAAAAAACTACGCCGATTATCGTCACCACATGCTGTCACACGATATCACCATGGTTGAAAAAACCTTGAACGAATTCAAAAAAACCGTTCAACGTTTTCCCACTTGTTCGGAAGTTTACGTGTTGTACGGACAAATTTTAACGGAACGTAATGATTTTGCAAACGCTGTTAAGCAGTACGACAAGGCAATCGAAATTGAACCCAGCAATGCAGTCATTCTCGTCCATAAGGGTCTTTTGTTGTTGCAATGGAAGGGCGAAATTGAATCTGCGGTAGAATTGATGAACAAGGCGATTAAATTGGACGACAAGTGCGAATTTGCATACGAAACTTTAGGCACCATCGAGGTTCAAAGAGGCAATTTACTCATTGCAATCGATTTGTTCAACAAGGCTCTTTGTTTAGCACGCACCGAATTGGAAATGGTTCATCTCTTTTCGTTACGGGATGCCGCAGTTTCACAATTTAAAGTGACTACAAAACTTACCAACGGTACTGACACTTCGGGCTTCCTTGTCATAAAGAAATATTTTTTCTTATTGTATTGTGTAAAATTTATAGTTCGTTCCAAGCATTTTTTTAGTAAAATAAAATGGAACTGTTTTTTATATAGTTGTTATATTATTATCCACATTGCGTGGAAGTTGTGGAAAGCAAATATAAAATTTAATTTTACAGCTTTTTTTATGGGGAGATTGTGGGGAAACCGGTTCGTAAAGTTTTCTTACCATTGCCATTTATTTACATATGCACGTCAACATTAATGTCTTGATTTCGTTCAAACATCCAAGAGCATAATAAGAAGAAATCGCTTTTTGTGCCACAAGTAAGAAAAGTGATGCGTATTATCTGTGATTATTATTTCAATTTTTGGACTAAGAAAAAGCAAAAATCTTCGCTGAAACTTTCCACATGAGAAGTATTTGGTAATCGATAATCGAATTACTTTCAGAAAGTGCTTTCGACAGCTCTGATACTGACGGAACCGTAACAACGGTACTTGCTTTTGGTTAATAACCAATGGCCGTGTTTACGCGCGATGACGGAGGGTGCCATTTTATATTATTCAATTTCGATGTCTGGTCAGTGATTTGGACTATATTGCTGGAGTCTGATGGCAAGAATTATTGCACCATTTGAATTTTATATGAAAGTGGTATCATTCTTAGTCTGGTCTCTATCCTTCGCCAAAGTGGTCGAAAGACGATCAAGACACGCAAGCCTCCCCACCACGTCAAGGTGATGATACCGTCGAGGAGGAGTCATGTGCATATGTTATGCACACAACTTGTAGGAAAAAAAGATGAAAGTAATTATGATGTTCATGCTTCTTATCTTTTTTTCTTACTATCTGAGGTAGCTGTACGAAGCTGATCTCAGATGTGCCGGTGACCCTGTTTTTTGGCAATTGATCAATCCAGGGGGACCGACGGCTTAACGTGCCCTCCGAAGCACTCGTTCCTCGCGGAACATTATTACTGGTAACTTTCTATAGAACTAATTCGTCTGTTTTATAATTTAATTTTTCTTGTGTTTGAGAAGATACGGATAAAGCAGGTGAAATGCCTCAATTATATCGTCTTCATTTTTGGCACCGGTCATCCATAATTTTCCCGTGTGATATATCATAAAAGTAATGTTATAAATATTCATGCGATATATCAAAGCGGAGCATATCTCCGAGTATATTCGCAGCCGGGACCTTCGAGTTCCGTAAACAGAGATTCCAAACATAAACTAAATCTGATGTTGCAAGCTGCGGCTATAGTTTGCACTTTAAACTGTGAAAACCGAATCGAGTAGCCAAGCTTTTTCAATCGCTTTGCCATTATGTAGACAGCTCTTTTACTCGACTCTTCGGTTTTACCTCCCGTGCAAACAATTTTACCGTTAGGGAAAAGTTGAACGGTGGCCTTAGGTTCTTTTAACTTGTAAATGATTCGATTGAAGTGGCTCCTGTCGTAGGTTTTCAAACCCTCCAAGCGTAAATTGATATCTTTTAGATTTAATTTGCATTTGAAATTTGCTGTTACAGTCATGTTAGTAACCTTCGGAAGTACGGGTTCGTCGGATTCGGCCGTTTCCATTGGCATTACTGCAGGAACATCCGATGCCGTTGAAGGTAGAGCTACTACCCGAACGTGTGTTCCATTCAAGACCGATCTCGGCACGGTCCATTGCTTTATGGGCATTTCGTTTTGTGTACACGAAGACGTCATGCTCGAAGAAGTGGGAGAGGTTTGAAGTTCAGCTGTTGGATACGAAGATGCGGAGGCCGGTACCTGAGTTGAAGGTAGAGGTACTATTCGAATCCGTGTTTCCGTTATGGACGTTCTGGGAACGGTCCATTGCTTAGAGGACACTTCGTTTCGTGTGGACGAAGACGTCATGTTCGAAGAATCGGAAGAAGTTTGGAGTTGAGTGGTTGGCAACGAAGATGCGGAGGTCGGTACCGTTAAAGGCAGAGGTACTACTCGAATCCGCGACCCATTCATGGACGATCTGGGAACAGTCCATTGCTTTCTGAGAATTTCGCTTCTTGTGCACGAAGGCGAAATAACCGAAGAGGCGGAAGAGGTTTGGAGTTGAGTTGTAGCCAACGAAGATGCGGAGGCCGGTACCTGAGTTGAAGGTAGAGGTACTACTCGAAACCCTGACCCATTCATGGACGTTCTGGGAACAGTCCATTGCTTAGTGGGCATTTCGTTTCGTGTGCACGAAGACGGCATGTCCGAAGAAGCCGAAGAGGTTTGGAGTTGAGTGGTTGGCAACGAAGATGCGGAAGCCGGTACCTGAGTTGAAGACGGTAGAGGTACTACGCGAATCCGTGTTCCATTCATGGACGTTCTGGGAACAGTCCATTGCTTTATGGAACTTTCGCTTCTAGTACACGAAGGCGGAATGGCCGAAGGATTAGAAGTGCTGATATGTGCGGAAGGGTAAGAAGAGTTGGAGCACTGAACTGCTGAAGGCAGAGGTTCCACACGAATGCGTCTCGCATTCAACGATGCTCTAGATACCTTCCAACTTGAGTTGGTATGAGACATTTTAAAAGAATTTGAAAAAACAATAAAATGCCTGAAGAATTAAAAAAAACGATAAAAATCGTAAAAATTTGAAAAATATCGATAAAATAGTTCAAAAATTTGAAAACAAATCAATAGAATTTGTCAGTAATTTAAAAAACTATCGATAAAATTTGTCAAAAATTGCTAAATTTTTGAGCGGTAGGACACGATGAAAAGGCAAACGTAACGTTCGGTTCGAAGTGCTGGCGTTTTCTGACGATTAATTGTGTACCTGGTGGGGATATTGAATGTTTTTTAAGTTGGTATGGTATTATTTTGAACTTCAAACCTCTCCCACTTCTTCGAGCATGACGTCTTCGTGTACACAAAACGAAATGCCCATAAAGCAATGGACCGTGCCGAGATCGGACTTGAATGGAACACACGTTCGGGTAGTAGCTCTACCTTCAACGGCATCGGATGTTCCTGCAGTAATGCCAATGGAAACGGCCGAATCCGACGAACCCGTACTTCCGAAGGTTACTAACATGACTGTAACAGCAAATTTCAAATGCAAATTAAATCTAAAAGATATCAATTTACGCTTGGAGGGTTTGAAAACCTACGACAGGAGCCACTTCAATCGAATCATTTACAAGTTAAAAGAACCTAAGGCCACCGTTCAACTTTTCCCTAACGGTAAAATTGTTTGCACGGGAGGTAAAACCGAAGAGTCGAGTAAAAGAGCTGTCTACATAATGGCAAAGCGATTGAAAAAGCTTGGCTACTCGATTCGGTTTTCACAGTTTAAAGTGCAAACTATAGCCGCAGCTTGCAACATCAGATTTAGTTTATGTTTGGAATCTCTGTTTACGGAACTCGAAGGTCCCGCTGCGAATATACTGGAGATATGCTCGCTTTGATATATCGCATGAATATTTATAACATTACTTTTATGATATATCACACGGGAAAATTATGGATGACCGGTGCCAAAAATGAAGACGATATAATTGAGGCATTTCACCTGCTTTATCCGTATCTTCTCAAACACAAGAAAAATTAAATTATAAAACAGACGAATTAGTTCTATAGAAAGTTACCAGTAATAATGTTCCGTGAGGAACGAGTGTTGTTAGCCGTCGGTCCCCTGGATTGAACAATTGCCAAAAACAGGGTCACCGGCACATCTGAGATCAGCTTAAACTACTCAGATAGTAAGAAAAAGATAAGAAGCATGAACATCATAATTATTTTTATCTTTTTCCTACAGTTGTGTGCATAACATATGCACATGACTCCTCCTCGACGGTATCATCACCTTGACGTGGTGGGAGGCTTATGTGTCTTGATCGTTTCACCACTTTGGCGAAGGATAGAGACCAGACTAAGAATGATACCACTTTCATATAAAATTCAAATGGTGCAATAATTCTTGCCATCAGACTCCAACAATATAGTCCAAATCATTGACCAGACATCTAAATTGAATAATATAAAATGGCACCTACGTCATCGAAGGCACCACAACTTTCTTTCTGAAGTAAAGCACTGCGACCTTATTAGAACCAGTACCACGCACATGAAAAGGAGTTGTGATGATGGACCTGGACTAAACTACAAGATTATAAAAATGTTATGTTGAGCGAGGAGCAAGCTGTCAGACGGATGCTGCTCTCAGCAATAGATAACATCAGTGAAGGCGGTCTATCTCCGAGGTTCTCGAAAATGAGAATGAAGAGGAGTCTCTTCGCTGCCTCCGGCACATATCAGGCTACTAAGGATAATACAAAAATTGTCGTCAGAAATATATGTACGCCATTAAAAAGGCAAATATAAAGGCCTTAAAATATGTTCCGCAAGTTAAAGTGGTATTTACACTCAAACCGAGGTGTACATACTATGCTCAGGCGAAATTCTTTTGCCTGATCAGTTTAATGTAATTTCTCCTTAAGTGTCTAGAGAAGCTGATTGACAGACATATAAGAGATGATGTTTTGATGAGCTCACCTCTGCACCGACACCAGTATGCATATAAATCACGGATGTGTAAACTAAGCATACATGAGCTAATTCACAGAATAGACTTTTGGAGACTTCCGGCCATTTTCCAAGGGGATTGGTTATTAAAAAAATTTTTTATCATGGTGGGCGTTTATCTCTTTCTCTTGAAGTTGTAGAATTTTCTATCATCAGGGTGGAGAGTTTCCTCTTCTTGATCTGGTTTTTAGTAGTACAGGGAGACAATCATGAAGATCAGCTTTCATATCAAACGCGTAATATGGGGTATCTGGATTATTTACAACCTGGAACTTTTGTAATTGAAGTTTAAGTTTTCCAAAATGCTGACAATCTCCTTATTCAAAAACAATGAACATTATCGAAAGCACTAGATAAAACACATTTACTGCACCACATCAAAGGAGTGATTTGCTGGTTACAAAAATTTGAATTTCTTAATCAATACTCCTGTTAATAAATTTACAAAAACCAACAGTGAAAAGATATCATATACGTTGTTCTGTATATATTTCAGTATTTTTAAAAATTTCGACTTTGAACTCGTCTGTTAAAAATCTTATGGACACACATGCATGATAATAATTCTTCGCAACCACTTCGCAGCAAAATAATAATTATTTAGTTATTTAAATTTACATTTTATTTAAACAGTCATGATTACCTTTAGCTAAGAATTTTGAGGTTAACTTAAACATACGAATCAAAAATTAACATACGTTTATTACACTACTACAGAACCAATTTCACTATCTTAAACATCATAGCCGACAATGTGACGCTTGCCGATACATTCACCGACAAAAAACCAGCAAATGACTTCCACCGTCACGAGAGTGTTTAACCAGGCATCTCGAACGTTCGTTTTCTTCCAATCTCCACGTTGGAAGCCACCAATTATTTTACCAATTCCGGCCCTAATTTGGGGAATGTCCCCTGGCGTGGGAGGTGTCAATTCCACCTTGGCGTACTTCACAAAGGTATTTAACTTGGGTTTGGCTAATGCGAGGGCCTCTGTAAAAGGTGGAAGATATGTATTACATAAGTTACATAATATAATTTTTCGTTGGCACTTACGTTGAATTAAGGGGCCTACTTGTGAAGGTAATTTCGACATTCTCGCTTTTGGAGTCTGTAGCAACTAAACTAAATTAATTTGAATTATTTAAGCAAATTGTAATATCGATACCCAGCAAAATTACCGTCAAAAATTCACCAGCTGTCAAAAGCACTAAGCAAATTTGACACTCGGTTAAACACAGTGGCGGTCTGTCGTTAAGTTTGCAGGAGCGCTCGCACTCTTCACATATCAAAAGTTAATATAATAAATTTGAATTCTGTGAGTAATATAAGAATTATATTGAAAGTTCTTAAATTTTTTCTGTTTGAATATTTCTTCTAAATAACTATGGTCTATTACAATATTTTGTAAAATCTAAAAGAGAATTGGCAGAGACTACCATCCGGGTTGGAAGAACTGGGTAATAACCTAACTGGAAATCCTTAAAGGAGAAATACATTTTCACCAGGTTGAGGTAATCACAAAATATTAGGAAAACGTTTTTGGTTTTTTTTTCCAAGTTATTTTAGCTTTAGTATTCGAAAAAGTTAATTTCCACTTGTTGCCGCTTGCTCAAATAGAAGAGTTTAAATATTCATTGATTCTATCACAATAGTGGCTAAAAGTATCACCAGAGAGTATTCTGTACGTCCCATAGTTTGCTGAAACTATATAGTTAAAATTGGAAATAAATAATTATTAAAATCGCCGGTTGAATTTAGTAGCAAGAGAAGAGAATAACACAAATTGGAACATAATTTGAAAGTGGCAGATGATAGAATAAACGTCATTAATATTTTCAATGCGACCCTGCTGTCAAAATGCCACGAGCCACCACTGCTTCAGAAAGACAAATTTAAAAATGTAACACAAAATTTAATAAATAAACTTATTCGAACAGACTAAAACCGCTAATGCAAAAAGAAAACAAAAATTGAATAAATCGAGATAAAAAAAATTACCTTCGCGGAAGTGTAAAGCGAGCCTTACTTTGGAAACTGTCAACAAAAGTAACATAACCTGAAACTATGTTTTTAAAAATTAAGATGTGTTAAATAATGAATTAAAAGAATGTCTCGGGAGGCAAGATACGGATTATTGGGAGACGAATACGACCCGACGTACTGCTTTAGCATTCCGTTTGGAAAATTTGCATGGGCCACCTTGTCGTTACCATTCCTTGCGTTCATATTTTGCGTTTTATATTCGATAGTGTACAATTTCGAAAGCACCACTTTTTCACATTGTAATGTGTACAATTTTTTACCGTCAATTTCGTCGGCGATAGGGAACTTTTCGCCCCAACGCGAAGTGTGGCAAGTCGCCATAGCTTTGCACGCACTGCCAAGGTTTTGTGTGGCAATAGCGTACTTACAGTACCACAAGGAAGTTTTATATGGTTGGGCATTTTTTCTTGGTGTGCTTACTTTTATTTTGAATGCCGTCGAAAACGTAGCTCTGATTGTTTTGTCCTTTTGGACGTCTTCGAGAAATTATCGTAAGTTTTTACAGTTTCGATGTGTCATTTTAATGTTGCCATCATTCTTTTAGCCATCCATAAAGCTGCCTTTATTACGTTTATTCTAACCTCTGAGTTTTATATGATGTTGGCGTGGACCATAAACAGACGCTGTCGAAGAACTCACAGAAGCACAGCCGAAACTGAAAGTTTAAGGTGGAAGAAGAAACTGGTAATTTTAAACATAACCTGCATTATTGCAGCCACCTATTTTTTTATAAGGCATAACACTTGGTGTGAGAAATATGGTAAGAACTTTTAAATAATTTTTATATATTGAAATGGCTGTCTGTAAATAAATGGGGAAGGCACAGAAAATATATTTTGTGATTATAAAATCTTCAATTTGTTTTTAGTTTGTTAACCCAAAAGTAAAGTTTGTAAAGGGGGAAGCACAAATGCATTATTCAATTATTGTAATTAATAAAAAAATAAGTTATTGTTAAACATATTGGCCTCGTTTTGAAATATACCAGGGGAAACCCGTCTTCCGACTACATTATACAAATTTCTTTACAGACAGTCATTCTATTTATGTATCACCGATTTGGACTGCGTCATATAGAATAGAGAACCTCTGAGGTGGTGATAAAAGACACTTTTCTCAGAACAATTTTTGTCTAGGTAGCTCTCTTATAAGGTAATTTTTTTTAGTTAATAATGGATTATTTTTTAAAGAGGATTCGCTTATCTACAAATTAGATTATAACCTCTTATCGTCTAGAATCAACAAATTCCGAGTTCTGAATTAAATTAGAAGAATTTTATTTTTGTACAAACCGATCGATATATAAAAACAAACTACATGGGCTTTGGGGGTATGGCATACCCCCCGGTCCATCAGTATCAGGAGACGGAACATGAAATGTTTAAAGATTATGCAGAAACTATATTGGAGTTCCCACCGAATTGGTAAAACAAATTTTCAAATTTTCCCCGATTAAAATTGATAATTTTCCTGACTTTTCGAAACTTTGTAAACAAAAATCAAATATGGATTATTTATTATACCAAAAATGGTTGAATTGTTTAACAAAACAGTTGCACAATAGTAACTTTTTGCATAAAACAGTTGAATGTTGAAAAAGCTATTGAATTGTTGAACAAAACAACTGAATTTATTAAATGAAGCAGCTGAATTATTTAAGAGAAGGGAATTTTTCAATGAGAAAAAATATTGTCAACAGATGACGCGACAATATAAAAACAACAAAATACATACAATTTGTAGCAGGGTCAACCTATAAGCCGAGCCTGGCTACGGGTCTGATATATAACTTGATGTTTGACAGATTAATTACTTTCTACATCTAGTAAAAATAAAAAAGAGGTTTAAGTTTTCGATACTGAATATTTCTGTCAAAAGGTAATTAACAAAACTATGGAATTCCATGCTTTTTAAAAAACAGTTTAATTCTATAATTTTAGAATTATAACAACAATATTTTAGTTTCTCCATAGACTTTTATTTTTCAATTGTCGCGTCATCTGTTGACATTTTAACTCAATTTTTGGAATTTTGATAGTAGCTTTTTTTAGAAAACAGTTGAATTGTTTACAAAACAGTCTTCAAAAGTCAGTTCTAATCTTTTGAATTGTGAAAAAAATAATTGAAATGTGGAATCAGGAATATTTGAATTATTGAACAAAACAACTGAATTATTGAACAAACGTCAAAGATAATTGAATTGTTGAATAAAAAAAACAAATGTATTATTAAACCAAAAACAATTGGATTATAGTACAAAACGGCTGAATTATTGAACAAATATCGAGGATAATTGAATTTTTGAACAAAAAAACAAATGCATTATTGATCAAAATGGCTGAATTGTGAACGAAACGCCCGAATTATTGAACAAACATCGAGGTGAACAAAACAGCTGAATTGTAACGAAACGGCTGAATTAATGAACAAATGTTGAATTGAATTGTTGAACTACAAAACAAATGAAAAACAATTGAATTATTGAACAAAACAGCTGAATTATTGAACAAATGTTGAATAAAGGATAATTGAATTTTATCTTGAATTGACCAAAAACAATTGAGTTATTAAAGCAAACAGCTAAATTATTGGCAAAACAGTTGTTATTATTGTTATTCAATATTAAGAAGTACGGAGGGTTTTCCAGACCTCCCGGTTTATTTTTATATAAATAGGTAATTTATTTATATCCAAAAAAATTAAAGATTTCAAGATAATATCTAAAGTTTAAGATAAGATAAAAATAAACCGTATAGACCGGGGTTGGAGTACCCCAGTATCGGAAGACAGAACATTAAATGTTGAAAAATTAAGTAGAAACTTTGTCATAGCTCTTTTTTTGGTAACGATTCCATATACTGCGGGTACACTCCCACCCTCATAATACAGCTAAGAGCCAATAATTACTTCCCTATTACCAGCGCGTCTGGAATTAAACGCCCCAACCATGCCAGAGACAACTGAAAGTTCCTCTTTACGGAAGAGAAGCTGGCGGCCTCAATCCAAAAAATTACACTGCAATGACATCCGAATTGTGTTCATCAAAAGAGTGGCAAAACTACAGCCGAGAGAGAGAAGAAACAATCCCAAAACCTGGAGTGAGGCAACACTCATTCTAATCCGAGAGGGGAAGAAACCACTTGGTGAGCCGTCTTTCGACCGTCCTATATGTCTGCTCAACCATAGCGATAAAGTCTTTGAGCACCTACCTGATTTTACTCCGACTACTGAAGAAAGTGGGGGACGAATCAGTTCATTTTTTGAAAAAGGAGATTGACCATTCATGCTCTCGAACAGAAGCGGAACGCGGAAGACCTCCATCAGAATACCTTCAACTTGGTAAGCTGGACAAATAAGAATAACTGTAGAAGAAAGATATAAGTGGCAGGAGGAAACACCATTTAATAATCTGAGGATGAGGACCATCTCCCTCAATAAGGAATTATTTAGGTTCAAGTGTTAAAAAATTGTAGAAGAAGCATCTTCCTACCGCATCCCCGAAAACCTAATGGAGACGATGCTCGGCAGTCCCGAGAACTGAGAATTTGTGTCTGCCTTAGCAAAAAGAAAAGGATCAGCGTCTCACACAAAACTTTAACACGCAAAGAAAATGTGAAATGTAAAATTAAAAATTTCTTTTAGAAAAGCGTCTTCTGTCGCCATCTCAGAAATTCTCCATGGTTGCGAGACACCCTGTATATAAATTAACTTTGACTGCGAGCAAATGTTGATCTACAGAGGTCAGCAAATGTTGGGTCCTTTATGCAGTGTGTTGTTGTATGTCACAAAGTTGGTTTGTGATTCTAAAAGCAAAAAGTGGCCGTTTGATCGCCTCAATGATTTTGTTTTGTTTTAGTGTATTCAGCCTTTGCCTTGTTCGAGTACATAGTGGTTTTATCAAATATGGGATTTCACATGACGGCGTACTTAGATTTTAAAGACAGACACTTAGTTATATCAACGTCGGGTATTTTTTTAGAATATAGCAGATAACATTTAATTGTATAGGTATAAAAATATTTTTTATTTTGAATTGCACCCACGCAACTACAGGAGAATCGTAAGAAATTCAATTCTATGTAAAAAAATTTGTGGTAATGGGTTTTTTTTTATTATTTTAAAAAAATTCTACTTCTCTTTTTTGCGTGGGTTCAAAATGTAGCACCATTATTTTAAAATAATATATAAGGTGGCGGAAAATAGCCTTCACGATATACACACATACATATTTATTTTGCCTACCTAGAATAGTGAAGGTAAATCAAAAGACTGATTTAATCTGAAGATGATATCGACCAGGTGACCGCTTCTACATCGATCGACCCTTTCTACCGCATTTTCTTCAGTGCTTCCAGAGTGTTTAGCTTGTAAAGGTACACGGGATCCTTCAGATAGCCAAACAAAAGAAATGGGGGGCGGTTAACTCAAGCGACCAGGGTCGCCTTGATAATTGTAAACGAAATGACAGCGACTTCCGAATTATATTTTACGCCACCTTGTATTCTAAAATTTTTTAAAGTAATTTTAATTCTTGAAGCGGGTTTGAATTTGATAACTCCGCCTCTTTTAGCTACATAAAACGTCACCAATTTGACACGGAAAAAAAATACAACGTATCTAGGCTAGCCGGCGTTAGCAAATTCAATACAAATTTACTTTAAATGCAGGCGTGGTTGAAAATTGTTACTTGAATGTTTTGTGGATGGAATGGTGAAGTTAGAAAAACCCTCAAGTTGAAAATTTAAATGTTGTATGTTACACAAGTAAATATTTTATTTAAACTTTACAAACCGTCCAGCCTAGTTTTTGGCTAAAAATTTACAAGTTCTTAGCTTTTTAACAAGACAATTTGGTTTGCTCTCTCGGAACTGTGCTGCAGATATTCTCTCTAATGTAGTATTTGATTTTTGAAGAGCAACCGTGATTTTTGGCTCGGACCCGGTCGCTCCTTATAATTACGCGAACCTAATATTTGAGAACACTGGTCGGCGCTTCCCCCCCCCTGCAAGGGCCTAAATGTAAAATTTTGGTAAAAGATATTTTTGATCCACCACGCGCCGACCATTGTTTTACGTCATATATTTCACCATCAAGTTCAGCCCAGTCTGAGTAAAACTTTAAAACAGTTCCTCGTCGCGTTTTCCATAATGAAACAGTCCGATTCCTAACCATTTTTGAGAATTCGGTCTGAAGTTTGTTCACATATATTTTAAGATCAACGCTAATTCCTCTATTTTTAAAAGTCTGTAATCGTCTTTTCTCAAAAGGCTTGCATACTAGAGGAAACACTGCCTTGATTATGTGAAACGGTTAGCTCCAGGTTTTTATATCAGTCGTTTGTTTTGTTTCTGGTGTGCGAGCCGCCTTAAAAACAAAAATTGTATTTATAAAAATATGTATTCATGTGTACAACTTTGCACATAAATGTATTTATGCACATTGAATATCGTGGGATGTGTGGTTTTTTATCTCAAAAAATAAACAAGGTTACAATTTAAAAAAATATATTTTTTTCGCCGTACTAAGAACGCAACTCAAATTGTGCTTCCAATTTGTCTGCGATCATTTTTGCGATTGCTAGCGAACTGGTGGCGCCAGGCGACGGTGCGTTCCTGCAGTGTAAAATCCTCTTCCCCAAATGATCGTCCCCCATGTCGAAACAAAAATCGTCGACCAAATTTCCGCCATCGTCCAGCGCTTGAGCACGAACTCCGCTTGGACCACGAACGACATCGTTCACCGTAACGCTTGGCACGAATTTCTGCAAATCTTTAATCTGCCGTGATATAAAAATGGATTTCATCATTTCTTCAAGCCCAGGCCTAACAAACCGTGTCGCCAGCTTTCTAAAACCCGAGTATCGAACCGCATCGGCTAGTTCCTTTAAATTTACATCAAACCACCTGAAAAATCAAATCTTACTCTCTTAGACATTCAAATCTAGTAAACCTTACGTGTATCCTTCTCTTCTGAAGGCAAGAACAGCGTTTGGTCCCAACCACACGCTACCATCCATTCTCGGTGTGAAATGGACGCCTAGGAATGGAAACCTAGGATCCGGGACCGGATAGATGTTACCCTTAATTAGGTGAGACTTTTCCGGTTTGAGCAGCAAATACTCCCCCCGAAAGGGGACAATTTTTGGTTTCTCGGAGCATCCAGAGATTTTGGCCAATTTATCGGAATATAAACCGCCGCAAGTTAGCACATACCTGGCTCGAAGTTCCTGTCCATTTTTTGGTTTGACGAGGACGGGGTAAGTCGGATCGCTTGCTTCTTTAAAATCTACGACCTGAAACAAAAAATATTTTAGCTTGAGAAGATTTAAAAGTAAAATGCAGCAGAATTAATGAAATTACAAGTTTTACTGTATCGGTAATAGAGGGAACCACTGTGCAGTCGCCGAATTTGTTGGTTGCGTGATGCTGGAGGAAAGGATTTTTTAAGGTAAGTTTAAGGTTAATAGGACATGACATCGTAGAGTACTTAAAATTTTAGAAAGTATAACAGGTAACAGCTCATAAAGTAATTAACAAAATAGAAAGTGGCTAATATGTAATTATAGAATTATCAGCGAAGCTTTGGTAGCCTAGCAAATTAATCGCTCACCTTTAAAACTAAGTAGTGTGGTGTAGTCTACTTTTTTTTTACAATAAATCTTCGTTGAAAAAATCACGGTGCGGTATCAATAATAGATAAAATTTTCCGTAAGAGCTCTGCATGATTGGGATCGGTAGAACAAATTTCAAAAATCTAATAGTATGGAAGTGTGCATGCCCCTGCCATTTCAACGACCAATCAGAAGCACATAACTGATATCAAAATTCAAAGAGGCGCCAGAGGTGGATTTTTCCCTATGAAACAAAACAAAAATTGCTCTATGACGGGGATTCGCACAGTTGACTTGATTTTACTAGTTTTACATTAATTAAACTCACTTCAAAATTTAAAAAGATGTCGCCCTTGGCACTTTTAAAATCATTGGCGTAACTCTGAGTAACCAAGGTGTAATCCACAATTCCTGTATGTGGCGACCAAAGCGCTCGTGTACCACTGCAGTAGGGTTCAATCTCCTTGATCCGTTTTTGATCCACCACTTCTAAATCGGGAACACCATTTTGAACTCCTCTCTCGTGCAAATTATTCAACTGTTTCTCTTCGACTGAATTTGTGGCCACAATCAATTTGCCCACTTTTTTATAGGGAATTTTGTTCTTGTCCAAGTACTTGTACGTCAAATGTAAACCTTCGACGCATAACTTGGCTTTTAAGGAGCCCGGCTGGTAATAAATGCCAGCATGAATGACCCCGCTGTTACGACCGCTTTGGTGAAAAGCCAGTGTCGGTTCTTTTTCGACTATCGCCATGCGCAACTTCGGGTGTCTTAACAGCAGCTCGCGTGCAGATGCCACACCCACTATTCCTCCACCAACTATCACGACATCGTAATTTCTGAAAAAAGAAAAGACGGTCACGTCAAATTCATCCAATTTTATTATTACTAGCCAATGGTAAGTTAGGAATGTATGCTACCGTGACGTCACAAGGGAGATTCATCCCCGACTTACCATCTGTCATTGTCATTTTTTATAAGTTACAAAACAAAATTGCTACGCCAGTTATGTCAAATTAAATAAGTTTTTAATAATAAAAATCAAACTAACCTTGAGTTACTGCTTACCGAATAAAGACGTCGCAAACAGACGACGTTTAATTTTTAAATTAGCACCTACGGTTATCATTTTTTGAGGTTAAAACTTTCGCGAAATTTAAAATTTTTTATTTTGAAAATGTTCAACAAGCGCGAGCATTGCGGACTGGTCGCGTAATATTAACATATCAATGCACCTGCAAGATGTATTATTATAAAATTATCTTGAGACAAGCTTTGACTGATTAGATTTGCATCAAATTTTATCATTTCCAACGTTGTCACGTTGTTTTATCTTATTTTAAATTAAAGTTTTATTTGCGCAATCTTGATTATTTCAAGCACCCTGTATAAAATCTTTGCAGTGGTTTAACCTAACATTTTATTATTACAAAATTTGATAGTTCCACTAAAACTGATCCGTTTTCACAAGGTAACCCGAAAAATATAACGAAATGGAAAAAATTTTATGTTACCACATCATCATCATCACATGCCGATTACTTGACGTTTGAAGTTTGTGATTTTAACCTCACATTTACCAAAATTAATCTTTTTTTTACATACTAATTATGCATGATAAATTTATAATTTGGCAGATAGCTTGAATTTGAAGCGTAGCTGCATTATTTACTTTAATTTCAACTTTTAGGTTATCGCGATAATATTATGATTTCACTCATAGGCGCCGAGTACTGTGGGGCTCCCAGGAGAATTTTACTTAGAAAATCGAAAATTTTCGCAACACGGGAAAAATACATCCCCTGAAACATTTAAAAATGGAAAGAAATGCATAATAATAGGTAAACCATTAATATAGTAGGGAGATGATTAATTTTAACCCCCCCCTTTTCTGCATTGAATAGGAGTCTTTTATTTTTTAAGTTATCAAGTCCCCATCAAGAAAAGTTACTAGGTGCGCCCCTGTGCGTGTCATAATAACAATAATTTTAATTGTTCCAAAACCTAAAGGGCCGCACAAGCTCATACCATAGCAGTTGAACTTGGAAGATGATGTAGCGTCGTTCTTTAGTCTTTGCTATTCAAAGATTTCAAATTGTCTGTGTTTTGTATCGGGAGTACATAAACTGACAGAGGTTGTAAAATCCAAAATCCCGCTATCTAACAGCCTATTACGACAATTTCAAAACTTGTAAGCTGTCTACCAGAAGTACATAAATCAGCGAAGATTCGAAGTCAGCAAGCACAAGTAGCTCACAAACCGGGGTCAGAGGTGGCTTGAGAATTCACGTTTAAAACCGAGCTCAAGCCTAGTTTTTGCGACTATTGGTAACGTTTTAAGATAAATCTGGTTTCAAACTCGAATCTCGTTTCAAGCCGCGACTGTTAGTACCGGCATATGTGCCATAGTTTCAAAATTCGTGTGTATTGTATCCGGAAGACATATATACGAGAAGGTTACAAAAAAGACTCGAACCACATTTATTTCGCCCTGCCGTGAAAATTTCAAGATTTTGTGTTTTCTATTAGGAGTGCATGAACAAAAGAAGAATTAAAAAATGAAATCGTTCGATTAAATTTTGTTTCTCGCTGCTTCCAAAATTTTTGTGGATTGTACCCCGAGTACATGAACAAAAGAAGGTGAAAAAAGTCAAATCAAATTTTATTTTGTTTCACCCTGCTTAGAAAATTTCTATGTTTTCTATTGGGAACACAGAAATTAAAGGAAGTTGTAAACTCTCCGAATCATTTACAGATGATACTAGTCAGTGGCGTACCGTCACGGCGGCTGGAAACGCCACTTACTCCGACGACTTGGATAATTTTTTGATACTTTTTAAAATTATTACAAAATAAAAGAAGCAGTTGGAGTAAAAAATTCTGCTTCTACGCTAAACCAATGATAGCAATATAATACTACTGAAAATTCGTTCTTGATGTTCGTCGATCTTCAGGATCTACCATGGGGATTCGTTTGCCTCTCTATAGACACGTCTCTGATTTCTCTTCATTCCACCCCCATCACTTGTCCGCCCCAATACCTATTGTACGTCGTTTGTCTCTATTGGCCACGCCTTTCTACTTCCACTGTTTGGCATGGAGCATATCTTAATATATATTTCTTCTGTTCGTGTGTATGTGATTAAACTCCTCCTAAACAGCTAAACCGATTTTAATAAAATTTTGTGTGTCTTTTCGGTAGATTCGAGAATGGTTTAGATTTAAAATTCGGTTCAATTTAAATTGTTTATTGTTAATTATTTCTAAATTGTTGTTGATTTTGGAAAGTTTTACATTGTACCCTGTATATTAATATATTTTACGGTTGGTAAACATCGTTTTAGGTAAATGAAAATAGTTTTAAAGTATCTTACTTGGGTTTCAGGTTGACCCTACTTATCCCGTTTTACCTGAAAACCATGGAACTGATAACAAAAACCCTGTAACGGTAAACATAATAGCTGCTAAGAATTTATTCATGTGTACATTATAGGTACACAGAGCGTTAAATAAATTTAGGCTTTTAAACGATTTAAAAATTCTCCAATCCTGTCAATTAAAATAAAATTTATAAGATTAAGAATCACCTAATAACTTAACACAACATTATTATTAATTCTAAGGCGGTACGAAGTTTGCTGAATAATTATTCAGTCTACCCATTTAAATTCTTTTAAGTCCAAGAGCCTAAAGTAAAGTACTTCAGACAAAGGCAGAGTTCCACCTTTTAATGAGACCCCGGCGAAGCCGGTATCCACCTAGTTATCTATATGTTCAACCGTTCGATTGAAACAAAAGGTTTAACAGACCACGCCCCCAGACAACACCCTTTTCCTATACCATCATTTGGCCACGACCTCCTGATACTGAGCTCGAGTTCAAAGTGCCCCAGTCTTTCCTAGCTTTTACTAATAAATAAAGTAACTTAAAATTTGCACTAATCAAGGTTGAACAGTAGACACCTGTAATTAATCAATGTCTAAATTTAATGTATTATATAATTGCGTTGACTTTCTTGAAATAAATTAATGGCTGTGTTTACAGAAACTTTTTTAGACTTCTTAAAGGTTATTTTTTGTGAAATTTATTGCGTGTACTTGTTATCTAAATATACAGATATGTTGTGTTTAATAAACTACCAAATGTTCATAATATTACTATCGTTAATTTTGTAGTTGTTTGTTTTTTAAATAAGGACATAACAACAAAACTGCCATGACAAAAATCATTAACAAAAAAAACATTATTTGTTTTTGCAGTTTGTTAATGTTATCTTAGTTAATTGCACAGTAGAAACAATTAGGTACCAAAGTTCTAGCACTTAAAGTTTTTATTGCACAAATTGCATCAACAAAATAAAATATTAATTTAATATTTACTTTTCGCTTTTGTATGCGTTTTATATCAAAGATTTTTTATTATTTCCTCTCGTTAGTAAAAACAACTATTCTGATTGGTTAGAAAAACAAAAAGCGGTTAATATGTAAATTTAATTTGAGTGCTCTGATTGGTTAGTTTTGTCTTTTTACCAGTAACTCCATCTACTTGCCGAGGAAAAAGCGTGAAAAAAGATAATGCTCGTAAATCTGAATGGCATTTTGTATTTTTACAATTCGTACATCTTTGCTCAGTCGTCAACAGGATTATTAAAATTTCCCTAAAATGCAATTTTTGGCAACCTCCAAATGATTACAATAATAATAATTATTGTTTTCGAGTTTATTCAAATTACTAGTTTCGCTGAAGATTTTGACTCAATAAATTAATATTGAACTTTTGCATTTCCAAGGTCGGTCCTGCACCCGAAAATTATTTGCGATCGTACCAAGCGGAAAAAATCTTTCAAACATTTGCTAGGCACGCATGCGCCCAAATAAATTTTACTTTTATAAACAAGAATTTTATTCAGTCGAGTGTGATTTTTGTTGATCGTTTGACGTACGAGTAAGCACCTGACAGCTGATGTTGACAGTTCATGGGTTGGAGACTGGTTATGAGTTCATTAATATAAACTATTAGAGTTCGTGTTTTGTTTACAACAATTGCCGCTCGATCGATAGTATTCAAATTTTTTAATTTTCAATTTCATTTTTAAAATGACGTCGGCCGCTCAGGTGGTGAGTTTTTCTGACATTTTGTTATAATAAGCGTAAAATTAATAATTAAACTCGTAAATTTAATATTATAGTAATAATCAATTAGCTTTGTTTATTTAAAATGTCATTCCCTTTTAACACGCGATAAAATTATTTTGTTTGTCAACAATGAATTACGACTGCAATTATTCGCAATTCATTTTTTTTTATCTTCCGTTGATTTAGCGTCTTCAATTGTGAAAGGGCGATTAAAATAATGCATGTGACAGGGCCGCACTAAGGCATAGATTACGCGCCCTCATTCTTAATGTTTTTTATTTTCAGATAAAAAGTGTGGGCCCCAAACTGGTGCCGTTTTTCAAAACTTTGGCCGTCTACTTTGTCGTGTTTATTCCGCACGATCAGCCCTCGATTTTGGCTACCATTTTAAAATGCTTACCAATTAGTGGACTCATCGTGTTCATCATCTTACAGACAAAAAGTTCAGGAAGTGAGTAAGTAATTTTTTTACCGACACGAAATTCTCAAATATCGAAAATAAAATATATGTTCCAATAAAAACTTTGCTGCTGTTTAAAAATAGATAATTATATACAATTAATTGTGCTAACGTCATCCTTATTAAAGAGGTCAATGGTTAAGGCCTAAAGGTCTCATACCATACAATTTTGGCCAGATAAAACATTTCGATTGCAATAAATTATCTAAATGCATCCCTGACTTCTGCATTCAGTAACCATGTGTGGTAATTTGATTTTAATTTTTTTGATAAGACTTATCAGGTTATTGAATAAAAAATGCGATATTTGGAAATATTTGCATGTAAATCAGAGAGGATACGCGTCACTAGATAATTACAGTTAGATTAACATCATCTCGACCTCAAATGTACTACTTAAATTTTAACCAAAATTATTTGCACGCAAAATGCACTTAATTGGTTAGGCCATAAAACCGGTTCGCCCGTCCGATGAAAATTTGAAACCTGATTTGTAATTTTCTAAAAAGAACTATACCCATGTAAGGCAAGAGAAACGCGGTTTAACGATTTTATCAATAAATCAACCATTCGCCTTATTTAATATTTATACTACTTGGGGTTAATAAAAAATACATAAGGGGCCAGGGACGTACTAGAATTGTTTTACAAAAGAACCATTTCCTGATACACTATGTGTATACAAATTATTATTCTAGTCACATTTCCTGGAATTAATGCATAGATTCATAAATCATATATTATTTTTTTGGTAATATCAGCTTTTGCAAACAATAGAGCCACGGGTAATTATAATTTCCTTCGATCTTATCAAAGGTCAGCATAACAAAACATGCTCAAATATGTCACAATCCCATTAATGTTCATCAAAAAAGCATTTTACCAATTTTTATTATAATTGTAAACCTTGTAAATTTTTAAATAAACATTTTATAACATTTCATAAACATTACAAGTACCAAATTCTAGATAACAAAATTATTAGTACACTTTGCACTGGTTGCTACGAATTTTTTGTTGTTTTATAATTTTTCAAATAGAGTTAGTTACCTAGGTTACAGGCCTGGTACCACCGACAGCTTTCTATGAGTGCTAGGTGTGACAATTGCACGCCTGTTGAAATGTCGACTAGAAAAAATTTAACAAATGATATTTAAGTAACAAATGCCAAAATGTTGAAACCAGACAACTTAGTTTTAAAAACCCGGGTGATGAATTGCGTTCGAGTGAATTTGTTCTGAAAATATTACAGTTGACGACTATCTATTAAAATGACATATTTTGCTGCACTTTTACCGAAGGTCGAGATAATAATTTTGTTATGGTCTCAATATCTTATTCCAAAGTCAACAAATTGTCAATAATACCCGTCATTATGCTCGCTCGTTAATTTAAAATTGCCAGCACTTACTTTTTTCTAATAAGTGCATAATTAATAATTATTTAAAAAAAAACTCATAATTCCAGTACACAATTAATTATTTCTTTGACGTAGGTGGAGTCTACAACTAGGATTTACAATACTCCTACAATTTCTATCAGATTATTTTAAATGTTTGCAGGCAATAGTTACTCCGTTACCTCACTTTGTTAACCGAAAATGATCACCGTTAGTTATCTAATGCTAAGCACCATTTCTTGCATCAAAAATCTGATTTTTTGCTAAAAATTCAATGTTACCATAGCAACGGCCAAGCGAATATATTAAAATCTTCAATTCACTTCGATAACAACTAATTTACACAGACTGGGGGGTGTGGAACACCCTCCAGTGCCCAGGTATTGGGATGACAATTTATGCACAATTTTTGAATCGCGTCCATATCAAACTCCTCCTTCAAGATCCCTCATAACTATCTTGCATTTTTTGTTGCTTTAAAAAGTTTCTCTTTGATTCACTTAACACTGAGGGCCATAAATTCGCAAATATATGCTACAATTTGAGTGTGCCTGGGGGGTGCTCCACACCCCCCAGACCCCCCGGTCTCTAACATTCATCGATAAGTCAATATTTCTGTGAAATGAATTGAAAACTTCTCACTTCTGATAAATAAACTGCTTACATGGTAGGTCTGGGGGGTGTGGAATACCTTCCAGTACCCAACTATTGAGATGCAGAAAGTTAAGTTTTTACATTTTATGGAGAGGCTTTATGATACCGCTATAATTTTCTTGGGACGATATATTACTTGGGGGTAATTCAAGCCCTCCGGGCCACTATCTTACATTTTCTTTCTTCTTCTTAGTCGTTTAACTCGATTCCGAGTATCGAGACCTCCTATAAGGAGGCTCTCTTGGCTAATTACCTGGTCTAAAATCTACAACAAATTTCGAATCATTAAATATAACTTAACCCCCCAGACCGGTTCTAAATTCTTGAAAGTCAAATTTCTATGAAATGAATTAATTATTTTCAAAAGTTTGTCTTAAAGATTTAATTTGTTTTCAAAGCCCCAAAGATTTCAAAAAATCTGTTGTTAAAATGTGTCCCATAGCAACGACCAATGATAATATCCACGTTCAGCATAAACTTAAATTGTTTTGAAAATAATAAACTCCTAACTCTGGGGTCTGGGGGTGTCAGAACACCCTCCATTGATAAGTCATTTCATGTGAAATTTATAGTTTTTCAAACATGTTTGTGGTTTTTCGAAGATCCCATGCTAAACCCTCCATTTTTCTTGCTTCGAAAACCTCTGATTTTCTTAAAAAAATCACGTCAAACCCTAGCAACGACCAAGCGGGTAATATTGAAAACTTTAATTCATTCTGATAAATAAATAAAATGCCCAAACCGGGCAAGCTGTGATGCTGAGTTGACATATATTAGAAATTTATGACACCGAATTTTCTTGGAATTGAATATTCCGGGGTTTTCCCCTTTAAAAAGCATAACTATCGTGCAATTTCTATTGCTTTAAAAAGTTTCTTTGATTAACTTAGTACCAAATTTGAAAAATTGTTAAATTTTGAGAGTACTGGGTTCCACACCCTTCAAATTATGAGATGTTCATACCTTTTAAGGGTCTCCTATAATTTTCTAGTTTTCTGTTGTTTTAAACAGTTTCATTTTGATTCACTTAATACTGGAAGCCATAAATTCCCAAAGATATATATTACAATTATGTGTGGGAGTCCAGACCCCGGTCTACAAAATTTCTAATTTAGATTTGTTACTTAAATTTTACAATAACTAATTTTAATTCACAGATTATAATAAATTTTTACCTTTGGCTTAAATTTGCAAAAATTAAATGTTTTAATTATTAAATTATAATAAACCTTATTATTTTCTTGACAACGATGACATATTTATGTGTTTTAATTCTCTTAAATCTCCTTAATAACTTACCCTTTTTTGATTCGCAAAATATGTTACAATTTGTGTGTTCCCCCCAGACCCCCGGTTTTTAAAACCCTTTCTTTTGAGATTTGTTACTTAAATTTTACGATAACGCATGATTTTAATTCTTAAATTTATTACTTAAATTTGACTTTTACTTAAATTTTAAGACAACAAATCACTTTATTTCACTTAAATTATAATAAACTGCATTAACCGGGGGTCTGGGGTGTGGAACACCCTCCAGTGCACCAATATCAGGAGGCAGAATATTACATTTTATGTTGTTTTAAGAAGTTTCTCTTTTAATCACTTAATACTGAAAACCATAAATTCGCAAATATATTTATTACAATTTGAGTGTGCCTGGGGGGTGCTCCACACCCCCCAGACCCCCCGGTCTACAAAGCCATGCTTTCTAATTTGAGATTTGTTACTTAAATTTTACGATAACGCATGATTTTAATTCACATGTATTATAATAAACTGCTTTGACCGGGGGTCTGGGGTCTGGAACACCCTCCAGTGCCCACGTATTGGGTTGCAAAATATTAAATGTTTATAATATATTCAGAAGCTTGATGATAAAGCATTATTATTTTCTTGACAACAATGACATATTCTGGAGGTGTGTTTTATATCTCCTCCCTCTAAGATCTTCCATAATAATCTTACATTATTTGATTCGCAAATATGTTACAATTTGTGTGTTCCTGAAGACTCCTCCCCGGTTTCTAAAAACCATTTCTTCCTTCGAAAACCATATCTATTATTAAAAAAGTAACGGAACCATAGCAAAGCCCCCCGATCTCTATAGTTCATCAATAAAATGCATAGTACATATTTTTCTGAAATGAATTTGTTTTTCAAACATATTCGATAGCTTAATTTATTGTCACACCAATTTTGGTGTTACGACCATTTAGGATGTAAAGAGGGGTTACATCGCCACAGTGCCCGCTGATCTGTCTTTGCTAACCTAAATGTTCACCTTTTCCTACATCAGATGTTTCTAAAACTCTATAAAGTTTGCCTATCCAATACCAAATAATCAAAAACCTAATTTAAGCTGTGTTGCGCTAAAAAATACTCTTCTCAAAAACGGGTAGACGGATCTACTTAAAATTCTGGAAGAATATAATTATGAAACGGAACGCAATAAATTTTTGTATTTGACAATTTGAAATAATTGATCTGAAAATTTTAAGTTTAATCCGACAAGTCGTTTATGAGATGAGTATTTTCTATTGAAATATTGCAAAAGAAATGTTTTTAAGTAAATTGATAAGATTTTTTGTTATTAAAAATGTTACGTCACCATAGCAACGGCAAAACGAATATGCTGAAAATAGACTGCATATCCCTCCTCCCCCCAGTGCAACGTTATCAGAATTCAAAACATTAAATATTGAAAAATTATGCAGAAGCTTGTAGTACGTACTACTTTTACTTTTCTTGTAAACTATGACATATACAGAGGATTTCATCATTAGTTCATATAGTATATGAAGATATATTATGGATCTAAGATTATTTTTCATACTCGGATCCCTGGTCACTATCTTGCATTCGATGCGGTTTTAACGTGTTTCTCTATTGATCACTTAATATGACTGTTTTTAGCCTTCATAACAGCGAAGAGGAGATATATACGAAAAACTGCTTTTCGGTACCTTTTTGGCAAGATGGCAGCGCGAGCGGCGCAAACTTGGTATGATGATCAGGACATGCCACTCTTCAAGCTTTCCAAATTAGAACTTTCTCTGACCTTTTGCAAGGTAGAATGTCTCTATCGACTGTACTAATCTGGCTGGTGCTGTTTTAACAAAATAATATCAGAATAGCTTATTGATTGTAAATGACCTAATCAAATAAACTGCCTGGTTCGATTGTTCGGTGACATCGCCGGAACAATCTAGACAAACACTTAGTGCTCAAGCAGGGCGGAACTGGCCTACTAAGCCAGTTTGTTTTCGAGTGGTTATTTTTTATTTTCAAATTACCTAAACAAATTATCATTTAGAAATGAGTTACCAAACCAGAACGCAGATTATTAGAGTATTTCGAGGTCGCTTTTCATTTGTTATCTTTTCTTGCTGTGTTGAAAATGTTAGCGGCGCGAGCGGCGCAAACTTGGTATGATGATCAGGACATGCCACTCTTCAAGCTTTCCAAATTAGAACTTTCTCTGACCTTTTGCAAGGTAGAATGTCTCTATCGACTGTACTAATCTGGCTGGTGCTGTTTTAATAAAATAATATCAGAATAGCTTATTGATTGTAAATGACCTAATCAAATAAACTGCCTGGTTCGATTGTTCGGTGACATCGCCGGAACAATCTAGACAAACACTTAGTGCTCAAGCAGGGCGGAACTGGCCTACTAAGCCAGTTTGTTTTCGAGTGGTTATTTTTTATTTTCAAATTACCTAAACAAATTATCATTTAGAAATGATATACCAATACCAGCACGCAGATTATTAGAGTATTTCGAGGTCGCTTTTCATTTGTTATCTTTTCTTGCTGTGTTGAAAAATGTTATGTATTTATTTTACAACAACAAAATAATCAAGGCATTATAAATAACATATTGAAACATGTAATTGCCTTCAGATTAGAAATTTTTTAAATGATTGATTGATTTTATAAAACGGCATGACAAAGTTGATATAAATTAATTACAGTGGCCTATAATTTATGCAATCGGATAACATAAAATTGAATGAAAATAACCTGTGGTTGTGCATTAGTACTTGTACATTGTAACTTGGCTCTAGGTTTAAGGGTTGAATTAAATAATTAGTTTAACAACTTGCAATGCCCCGCAAATACACTCGGCTGCGCACCGCTTTGGTTCGCAAATTAGACATTGTCTAATTTTAATCCGAATGAAACAATATACTATTAAAAGCATTAACAGTGAGTGGGTTCTACAAAAGTGATTAAAAATTATAAAAAACAATAGAATTTTAATTGCAGTTTAAATGTTGAATTCCTTGCGTAACAAAGTTTAAAAACATTAATTAAAAATAATTAAGCTAGCCGCTGATAAGATTTTCCTAATGTCTAATGTTTTTCAGGTACGAATATTCAAAAAAGATGATCATTGGACTGTCCTTCTGCTTATTTGGCGACGCATTTCTGGTATGGCCAGGTTACTTCGACATCGGCGCCGTTTGTTTCTTGATTGGACACCTGAATTACATCCGGGCGTTCGGATTTGAACCTCTAAACGTGAGCGTCGGCATAGCAGCCTACTCTGTCGGGATTGCAGGTATTTGCACCAAATTTTTTTATCCAGCCTGGTGTTGATAGTTTTGTTCTAGGAACTTTGTACGTCTTACCGAATCTGAAGGGTTTGGAATTAATTGGGATTCCACTTTACGCATTCACCTTAATGACGGTAGTGTGGAGAACGGTCACGAACTTGCAGACTGGAGAAGTGACGTGGAGCAAGGTGTGCACCTTATTGGGCGCCATAAGTTTTGCGGTGTCGGATTTATTCGTAGGCACCGTTCAGTTTAAAGGAAATTTCCCTTACGCACAAGTGAGTTCCTCGAAGTTCGCTTTAATTTATTGTAAATTTAAAATTTTTTCAGTTAATCATAATGACAACATACTATGGTGCTCAATTGGGTCTGGCGTTGAGCGTATTAGACGCCAAAATAGAAACGCCAATCGAAAAGGTTCAAGACAAAGTCACACTGTCCCCGATGAAACAAGACAGAGAGTGTGTTAAATCGAACTAATCTTTTAAGGAGACGACGTATTTGTACTGATTTTTTTATATTTGTAGTAGTCGACGACTGTAGGTGTCTTCCTATTTTTTAATATATTAAATGTGGCAAGTGCAAGTCGACAGTAGACTTCCATTCGTATTCGAATGAACTCGAAATAATTTTTTAGTTTTAATTATCGTGAAACTGTTAAAAATTCTCCTACAGGAGAATTCGTCTGAGGTTAAAATGCTCATGATGCTTAGTCTTCCTCTCATTTTTAATTTTAGTGATAAGGACTTTTGGTGTTTCAAAGCGTCTAGGAAGAGAGAATATAGATACTCAAATTCTGACGATTCGCTATCTTGAAAATGAAAACAGACAAAGTGATGGAAGTGACCTTGGAGAAGCACCAAAGAAAATTTTTAATATTTATTTTATCTCGATAGTATGTTACTATGTAGAAAAAGTTATTTAAAAATATATAAAAAATTTTAGTCAAAATTCTTCTTTCACTCGCATTATCTTCTTTCGCTTTTCATTAGAGCTCAACGGCTGCTAAATGTACTCCGAGCAACTATCGAATACTTCATCCACAGGAGTGCTATAATCGGCAAAATACCTCGCATAAGAAAAAGAATTTCGGTGTGAATGAACATAATCAAATGCTAAAACTACCACGAGAGTGTAAACCCATATATCTGAAATTTAATTCTAATCTAAAAAAGCTATTCACCATGACTCGATAAGTAAAATATTTCCTTGCCTGTCTTCAAATGGTGTGTAATATTTGCTTATTTTTATTCACACCACCCAATGTCTTATCTCGTTTTCATGTTCGTCAAGGTGTACTTATGGTACCTATCAATAGTTCAATGTGGAATTCGAAATCGTACTTGCTGAAAACATGACATGCAAAGTTTTCAAACTCATGAAAGATTTTCTATTATTAAAAATTTCATGTCACCATGGCAACGGCCTAGTGGATATGCTAAGAATTTAAATTTACTTCTGACAAATAACAAACTGCCTCGATTGGGGGGTGTGGAACACCCTCCAGTGCCCAAGTATTGGGATGCAGAACATTAATGATTTTAATTTATGCAGAAAATTGTTATTACCTTCAAGATTTCCCATGACTACCTTGCACTTTATGTTAAGAGATAAGAAATAAAATCATTTTCAAAAACAGTAGCCAAAAATTGTAATGTAGCAGGCGAACAGCCTTCATACTGAAAGCTGTAAGATCGCTGATATATCTATTACAAACTGATAATTGAATGTAGCTAGGGGATATCCCTCGATAATTCTATGTTCATAAGTTCCATCCTGTTAAAGTAATGTATTATTGCACAAACCTTCTAATTAAATAGCGCCATCTGTCGAAAATCTTTGGAACTACAGCAAATGTTTCGAAAATTCCATAAGGTTTTCCTATCTGATACTAAATAGTTAAAAACTTGAATAAAAACAAATATTTATAAGTAAATTGTAAACCATGCATGTACCTTAGAGCCTGGGATCGCAATAGAAAGGTGCCAAACAACTGCCGCAAATGACAAGTAACGAATTTAAATTCCAAGTACTATGTTGCATTGGGAAAATAGATTTTACAAGTAAAATATTCTGATTATTTTTTGATATTACAAAATAAATTATTGAATTGATTACTAATTATTATTGGCCATTTTTTATAAATTTTTGTAATTTTTTATATAATCAAAATATTTTACTACATACACAAGATGAACTTGAAGAATAATAATTTATATTTAGATTATTCGTTTTGTGTGGTTCCCTACCTTACATACAGATAGGTAAACCTTACGGGAGTTTTGGTAACATCTCTTGTATTAGTTCGAAAGATTATCAACAGATATTATTTCTAAACTATAAAATTATGCAAGTGACAACAATTCTCTAGAAACAATTTTTATTTTTAAACTTAACAAATCGTTAAAATACAATTTGTCGCATAATACAAAAAAAATTTTCGATAAATCTTTTAGTTACATAATTAATCTATTAAGTAATTGGTTGTATTTATTGTGACACTAACAATAATGTCATAAATTAAAGGGTAAAAATCACATAAAATTTATTTATCGTTTTAATTTAATTAAACGTTCCATCCCACCTCCTCTTTCGCTTTAAATAAACACAAAAACCACTTGCTTCATATTTCGGAGTGTGAAGATGTCGTCGGTCTTTCTTCGAACACTCACGTTAAAAATAAACAGAACAGCAATGAATCGATTTAAAATAACGCCACGGTAAGTAGAAGGAAAGAAACTAAATGCAGCGGTTTTGTAGTCATTGTGATGTTGATGTGATGTTGACCTATTTACCGTGGGATGAGAGGTACTCTTTTGACAATGCACATTTACAGAATTAAATAACTAATACTCTATTTCATCCAATGTCAAACAGACATTGCTTGTTCGTAACTTGGCGGGTGGTGTGGACCGCAACCACAATTACTTTGTTGAGATGAACTTCCTATATCTAAAAGAGCGCCCCTCTCTACCTCGTTTACTTCTTGTAAACGATTTAGGCTCATGTTGCTGTTGCGCTGCCTGCACAAGTATGGCGTGTCGCCTGGTGAAGGTGTGTCCCGACCCTAAAAAACAACCAACTTTATTACCCTCTCTTTTAACTTCGACCAGTAAGGGTTTGGAATAATAAAGCAAACGGAAAAACTTAAAATTGTCAACCTCTATCAGTTTTTCCCGAAAAAACATCAGTTTTTTAAAACTGTGAATCTGACTATTTTTTACGTGAAAAAGTGATTTGGTCCCAATTTTTTCAATATGGCGCTTTCGTATCGTATTTTTAAATGCTCGACATTTGCATAATTACCATGAAAACCAATTAGATGTTACCCAGAGTAATCTGAGAGGCTACATAACACATCTGATTGGTTTCGTTGTTTCAATTTCGAAAAATTTGTCTGCATAAAAAAACGATATGTCCTTGCTATCAATACAAACGAATACAATATGCAATAATGCAAAGTACAAGGTTGGCCATGAAAGCGGTCGATTTAAAATGTCATTTTATTTATTTAATGGATGATAGAAGGCTGTCCTCACTTTATATCGTTATTGGGTCGCTATAAAAACGTCAAATCTCTTAACCATTAATCGAAATAATGAGGTGCCATCAGTTCATGCTATTAAAATATGAAAGATACCAATCCCGTTCGAAAAACTGAGAATATTTTTCAACCCGTCAAACCAGTATAAAAGTTAATTTTTTAAAAAATGCAGACAAAATAAATGCTATTAAATTGACGTTTAAAAAGTGACAGCAGCTAAAAAACAAAATGACAATCAAAATCGCCCATTTTGTATAAAATCCATCGCGTCCGACTGTTATAAAGCTATGCAAGAAAAATTACAAAAAAATCAAAATCTTATAATTTTGCAATTCAAAATTTGACTGCCGGCTTGAAAAAGTTGTAAACAAAATCACTTTTTACAAGTCCATGCCAGCATAATATATTATATCTTATATATATTTTGAATTATGTTGTTACGAACCTTTTGGAAAAAATTTAAATCCCGTGTTTAGCCAATTAGAACTGTTAGTTAGAAATTTTAAAGCATTTGGTGTTTGAAAAGATTTTTTCCAAAATCAACACTTATCAAATCCTTTTCTTAAATTTAAAAATTAAAATGATCCAATGGCAAATAAAATGCAAGCCCACAAACTCGTATTATTATTATTCGTACTTGTTCCGTTCAGAGGAAGTTTTGTACACGATAAGAAAAAAAATTCAACCAAACCATGCTTCACCTGATTTTTGATGCCGCAACATTTCGTAAATTAAAATAAACTTGGGCAATAATTAAATTTCTAGTTTCGTATGTGCCAACAAATCGAAAAACAATAAAAAATTTATTAAATATAACTTTTATGTACAAATATGTCCGATTAAAACGTTCAACGAATAAAAGTTTCGGGTGCATTGATAAAATTAAAACCATAAAATTGGATATTCTTCTATAATTGAAACAATTTTACACCCATCAAACTATTTATCTCTGGTGCTAGCTGTTGTTAGGGTCATTACGATTGCGTAATGATTGCGATTGCTATGCAGAGAAAAATGAGAGCATTTAAATTACAATGACAATTTCGATACTTACTTGTTTCGAAGGTCCACAACACGTATTCAAAACGCACGTGTCACTAGAAGTGGTCTTGGGACAATCCAAAACACAGTCTTCGGTCTGCTCGCCTTCTTCGGTGCTTTCGGGAAATTCGTGATAATCGACAAATTCGGGTTGAATCGTCGTCGAGTGAATTCCTTCGTTATGGAAGAACTCTTTAACCTTTTCTGCTATCCTCATGTATTCGGAAAGGTTGCGGCACCTGATGTGGGCCGACGCAATGATCCTGTCGCCTGCGAGTTGCCAGACGTGGAATTCGTGCACGGCTAACACCCCGTCGACTTTGGTTAGCAGACGCCTTTGCATTGCGTCCACTTGTATGTGCGTTGGAACTGTTTGAAGTAAAATTAAAGCGGAATCTCGTAGCAGCGGCCAAACCGAATGCAATATAAGTAAAACCAACAATATACTAAGGGCCGGATCGATGTAATACTTGTACTGCCAATCCGTAAGCCAAAATATGAGAGCCGAACATATCACAATTACTGAACCCAAAGCGTCCGACAAAACGTGCAAGAATACTCCACGCATATTCATTTGAGCTGCGCCGCCATGAGAATGTCCGTGTGTGGCCTTAGCACTGACGCTCGGTGGAGGACTAGGATAAGTGGCATCGTTTTCGTTATCGTCCGTCACAGCCATATGAGTTAAACGATTACGGCTCCTCGACAATCGTCCCTGTGAATGTCCATGCGAACTTCCGTGTTCTAAAAATAAAGTCCTGGTTACACACCAATTCAAAAGACTAAAAATTTTGCTTACCGTGAAACAAAAATAGTCCAATTAAATTTATAAGTAAGCCGATGCTGCCAACGATGATGAGAAGAACCGGATCGTGAATCGGTTCGACTTCGATGAATCGCTTGCACGCTTCCACGGTTATGGAAAAACATAAAGCGACTAAAAACACTGCGTTTACCAGCGCTCCCAGGACTTCTGCTCTTGCCCATCCGAATGTGTTCTTTGACCACTTCTTCGGCGACATCTAAAACAAAAAATTATTAAAAGCATAAGAAGCAGCAGCAGCTCGATAGGTGGCTCCACCACACGGATATCGGTAAAAATATTTAGTGTAACCCCTTGACTTACTTTAACAGATAAAAAGGCAACCACCAGTGCAGCGACATCGCTCAGCATGTGAAAACTATCCGCTACCAGTGCCATCGAATTGGTGATGTATCCAACCACAATTTCCACCAAAAAATAAAATAGCGTCATCCATAGCATGATGATGAGCCGAAACTTTTTTCCACACATTCTTCCCATCTAAAGCAAAATAAAAAATATAAGTTAAATGTTTTTAAATATTTATTTTATAAAATTGGGCGAATCTTTTGTATTTTTGGAAATGTAGGAGGAACTTGCATGGGAACGATTTTAGCTTAATCCGGCCCTGATATTAACAGTTTAGTTCCGTTCAAGAATTACCCCCAATTTTTCGAGGGCCTCTGATTTGTTGATTTAATTGTTCCCACACTTCTCGAACAATTCAATTGTAGTTAACGAGCTTTCCATTATTTATTACTCAAATAGAAAAGTTTTTATGTTTAAATAAAAAATATGTTAACATATTAATGTTATATTACAAAACCTTGCTAACATGCTGCATATTGCTAGCAAATTTCACAACAGAAGTAACATTTATGTTTATTAGGAACAAGGTACAACGATGCATGTCGGAAAAATAAAAACAAACGATTATTTAGCCGCACGTAATTTGTTTAATCGGTTTTTGTAAATGAAACACGATTATTGCATCTACCATGGGTGGAGTAATCGGTAAGTTTTATACAAAATACAATATAGTGCCGCTTTTCTTTCGCACTTTTAAATTTTAAATAAAAATAAACCTGATGTTAATTATGACGCACCCTCCAAGCCGAGAATTATAAAATTTGGGTACTCGGTCAAATTTGAGTAACAAATCTCAAAAGTTCAAATCAGATAACGCAGTTTTAGAAACCAGAAGGGGGGTGGGGGTTAAGAAATACCCACGCGTCACACTATAAAAGAAAAATTTGTGAAAATGGAACTTTTCATTTTTTGAACTTTATGTGTTTCTCAATATTAGGCACTAGAGAGAGTTCCACACCCCAAACCCCGCTCTATCCAGCTAATCTTTTTATCTAACGAAAACAGTTTTAGAAAGCTGGAGGTATGGTATAACCCCGGCCATACTCAAATTAGAAAATAAAAGCTTGTGAACTTGTAATGTTGTGCTACTCAATATTATGCACTGGAAGGTGCCCCCCCCCCTTATGCCGGTCTGTGCAGTATACTTCTATTTTAGAAGCAAATTGAAGATTTCAGCATATCTGCTGAACTATTTCTATGCTGACGTGACATTTTCAGTGATTATTGCGATATAATAATTTAATAATAGTTTTACAGTCCGGGGGGTCTGGGAGGTGTGGAACACCCTCCAGTGCCCAAGTATTGAGATCCAGCCGACAGTCAAATTATAATAAATATACTTTGCGAACCTGTGGTCTATTAAACTTTCTACTTTTTAAAACATAGAATGCAAGATTGCATTGAGTGGGGGGATCAAGAGGGGGGCAATAAGGTACTCCTATTATATACTATCGTTCCCAAAAAAATATTTTTAATTCATTTCCAATCATTTCAAATCAAATCATTTCTAAACTCTTAATGTTGTGTTTCTCAATATTAGGCACTGGAGGGTGTTCCACACCCCCCGGTCTACATAGGTAAAATTTTATCTAACCTGCATACCAGTAAACAGTTTTAAAAATCTGGGAATATGGAATAGCCCCTGCAAAGTACAAAAGAAAAATTTATGAACTTTTGGACCTTATTTTTAAAATATTATGCACTGGGGGGTGTTCCACCAGACCCCCTGATCTATGAAGGTTAGTTTTTATTTAATCTACATACCAGAAAACAGTTTTAGAAACCTGAAGGTATAAAACATCCTTCGCCATACTTAAGTTATAAAAAAAGTGAACTTATCATTTTTAAACCTAGACACCCCCCCGAAACCGTCAGTCTACTTAGTTTATTTTTATGAGAAATGAATTACTAAAATTAAGCAATTTCGACAAATCTGCAATCTTTCCTATCATTATTATTAAGTCAATTCAACCCGTGACCCCGGTAGCCAAAGAAAAAAATTGGGGATCCAGGCCCCTTCTCAAAATCAGCTGCATTTGCTAAATATAATTAAAATAAATTAAAAAATAGAATTAACAGGTGGGGAATATTCAGAAAATAGTTCAAAAGATAGTGCACTTGAAAAGAACAGGTTTTACTCCCAGTTAATGTTGGTGGCATGGTTCAGATTCCACGTTAAGCTGTACGTTTAGTCACTAAATAATCTTTCAAATCTGAGAACTGAAGTGTCACGATGAAAGATTACCCTAAAAACAACAGAACTACTAAGACGGTGTCTAAATGAAGAAAAACAAAAGCTGTGCAAGTTACCGTTTGAGAATCGCGCCCAGACGTTCAACATCCTCGCTCTTTGTGACTAACCAAAATTTCTAATTTTCAAAAACGAACAAAACAGGAATGCCGTTGACTCACCGTGCTAAGCTCACGGCGGCTTATTCGTAAAAGTCTAAAAATATCATCGCGGTGGAGGAAAAACAAAGAAATGATCCGAAATAAAACACTGTCGCTGTGTCTCATTCCCTAAAGAAAACTATTGTTTTTGGTTGGGTTAATTTAAACAATTGAAGCGATAAGATACAAAGTAAGCGAGTGGGAAAATAAACAAAAGCGCCCGCAAAATATTCGATTCTATTTTTTCGCCACCTTGACGCCTTAAAAAAAGTACGTTGTCTCTGTGGCCTTGAAATTTACAGAAAGTTTTTATAGGCAAATGATTTTCTATTATTTTAAAAAAAGACCCTCCCCCCAACCGCGAAACCTCTCTTGGGCGGTTTTTAATTTAATTTTCCACAACGTAAACTAACAAAAAATCGTTAAAGTTTATCACAAGTGCTACGACACGTGCGTTTCGTTAATCGGGAATTTTTTTTATTATTATTCATCATTGTATAAATTGGGTTACTCGTTAATCAGTTTGATAAGTTGGTATAATGCATCGGTATAATAATTAAAACAATTTAAATCGTTTAAATTACAAAACAAAAGAAATCTATAGTAAGATCTGTGCGAATTTCGCCCATTGTACGTACATATTTATGCAAACAAAAACAAATACGACAAATAGGTATGTAGGTACCTTGGGAAATTCTAATTGTAAATTAAATAGTTACTTACTGACTCAACATTGGCGTAATATGAAGATAAAAAATTGATAAAAGGAAATCGACTTCCTTTAAAAATAAAATAGACGAACCGCCGGATAAGGGAATGACAATATGTTTTATAATCATAAAAATAATGTCGCTAGGGGAGACTAATTTAGACGCAATTGGTAATTATGTGTAATTATATCGAATTACACCGAATAACATTACTTATAATTACATTAATTTATTAGAAAATAACAAATAATGTAACTTTTCGTGCCACCATTGACATTTTTGAAAAGAAACCTTCCGCCAAGAAACCCGACAGTTAAAAATCAACCCCTGATCAAAAAATTCAAACCGACACATAATAGCATAGGACCATGTGGAATGCATAAAAAATTACATCGTCTGTCAATTGATAAAACGTTGCTAGCTTCTACTTTAAATTAAACGAAAGATAATTTGCAGATAACGACAATTTACATGAGCGTATCTGTCTGATAAATTTCTAACATCTTTTACTACAATGATAGCAGCACTTAATTCAATTTAGTTCAACAATGCCAATTTATTATCTTGCCTGCGATCAGTTCGTAATACAAACTATGCAATTACAATATTAAACTAAAGTTCATGGGAAAAATACAATAACTGAATAGGGAGCTCCACACTCACACATTTTAGAAAATTCCTAGATAAGGATTATGTTTCCGCGAAAAAATTGGTAACATTTTTTTAAATATTTTATAAATTACACGACTATATTAACACTAAGGCTAATTCAAACTCCCCCCCCCTTGACAAACGGTCTCTATCTTACATTTTATATGGATTTAAAAAGTTTCTCACTTGAAAATGAATTACTTAATACCGAAGACCGTAAATTCACAAATATATCTATTACAATTTGAGTGTGGCTGCAGGATACGTAAGAATTGAGGGGGGGGAAGCAGTACCTGTACTACCACCAGTTTAAGAGGACGCGGCTCATATCAAATTAAAAAAACGCGTCATTGTCAATTATTAAAAAACTTACTGTGTAAGGAAACAAATTTCCGGAGAAGGCAATAACCAAATTTAATTTGTTTTTATTAAAATATTACAATTGTTTATCACCCCCTCTCAAAATTCTGCGATAAACTGCAAAGGCAATATTTCTGTAAAATATAGGTTTTTCAAAAAGTTTACCAGGCTAAAGTAAGTTCTTCAATTTATTTTCTCACACTAAAAAGCTATTAGTTTTGGTGTTATAACTAGAAAGCGGATTTATATGCGGTAAAAGGCCTGAAGTCGGTGGTTTTCAATTCCTGAGAGCAGGGTTTTTTCGAATGATTCAAATATTCCAATCAAATTTAATTGATATTTCGGGTCGAGGTAATAAACCTGAACTCAAAAGTACACTTTTTCCTATAAAATGGGTATACCAAACGAAAGAGCATAAAATACAAGCTCTTTAAGGTGAGGATCATTGTTGTCGGACTTGTAATAAGCCACAATTTAATTTTGAAAATTGCAATTTTCCCATAAGAAATACATGTAAGTGTATTTTGTGTAGTAAAATTCAATATGGCGTTCATTCTGTCGGCGGTACGTGTGCTGTGCCTGGGTCGACAGTGACTAGTGGTGGGAGATACCAGTCGCTCTCTGAGATCTGCCGCGTCAACTTTCAAAATTTTCGAGTTGGAGCCGCTTAAGGGATGTTTTAATAAGTTTTGACAGTGCAACCACATCAGACACGAATTCACACAAAAGTGATTTTTTCGAAAATTTTTGTCCGATCACAAATTTACTTCTTTTATTAGCTAATTACACCATTATCTATCATAATTTGTCGTGAAAACCGAGATTCTGGTATATTTACTGTCGCCACATCCTCTTTAACTTTGGGGCGGGTTACAGTTCAAAAAGCCAATGAGTAAATTGCATTGTTAATAAATTTATAAAGCCATTTTGGGTCGAGGTAATAAACCTGAACTCAAAAGTACACTTTTCCCTATAAAATGGGTATACCAAACGAAAGAGCATAAAAATACAAATCTTTTAAGGTGAGGATGAAAGTTGTCGGACTTGTAATAAGGCCACAATTTAATTTTGAAAATTGCAAATTTCCATAAGAAATACATGTAAGTGTATTAAAATGAAAAGGTATCATTTATTCTGTTGGCGGTACGTGTGCTGTGCCTGGGTCGACAGTGACTAGTGGTGGGGTGATACCAGTCGCTCTCAGAGATCCGTCGCGTCAACTTTCAAAATTTTCGAGTTGGAGCCGCTTAAGGGATGTTTTAATGAGTTTAGCACGTGTCAAAACCGTTCGAGTTTCGAGCGACCCGGAGGGTCGCGTAGGGTGCGGAGAATAGGTTTTGACAGTGCAACCACCTCAGAAATGAATTCACACAAAAAATGATTTTTTCGAAAATTTTTTGTCCGATTACAAATTTACTACTTTTTATTAGCTAATTACATCATTATCTATCATAATTTGTCGTAAAAACCGAGATTCTGGTATATTTACTGTCGCCACATCCTCTTTTAACTTTGGGGGCGGGGTTACAGCTCAAAAAAGCCAATGAGTAAATTGCATTGTTAATAAATTTTTAAAGCCGTTTTTTTCAAAATTGTGTGTAAATTCCGCAAATTTTATTTTTTTTATATGCTATTTAGACCCTCATCTTTCATAATCCACTTCAAAAATGGTCAAATTCGAAGTTCGGTTTTATTACCCGTCCCCGCCATTTTTTTCAAAATTGTGTAAATTCCGCAAATTTTATTTTTATATGCTATTTAGACCCTCATCTTTCATAATCCACTTCAAAATGGTCAAATTCGAAGTTCGGTTTTATTACCCGTCCCCAATATTTCAATATTAATAAGTTATGGAATAACAACAATTAAAAATTTAAAAAAATTCTTCAAGTCTGTTACCGCATACAATTTATGTAGAAGCTTTATGTTACCAACTTCTTGACTGTGCCATATTCTACGGAAAAGATGACAACATACACTGGGGAGTACTTCACGCCCCCCCCCCCTTCACCCGATCAATATTTTACATTATTATGACGTTTTAAAAAGGTTTTCTATCAATCATTTAAGACTGCGTGCCTAGTTATAATAAAAAATCGATTACAGATTGATATTATGCACTATTTGGTGTAAAATAACAGCGAGGGGTCAACCGCTAGAGGAAATCGTGTACAATTAACTTCACACTTAACGTAATTCATGATAATTCTGCATACTTTTTCGTACTTCATATAATTCAGCAGTAATTCACGGGAGTCCAAAATTTGAGCAATAGAGGGTCCACACCCCCCGGATCAAGTAGTTTATTTTTATTTTGTTGCAGAGATCTGCCTCCCAAGGGGTACGGAATTTATAATTAATTGTCAAATTAAGAATTAAACACATTTACTTGACCATAGCTAATTTTAATAAACTTGAGATATGTTTAAATATTTAATTCACTTTTAATAATAATAAATTATCTAAACCGGGGAGTCTGGGGGGTGTGGAACACCTCCAGTGCCTCTGCAACGGGAGATCTTCGGTTTACTTCTGATAAAAAGTAAACTACTTGGTCTGGGGATTCTGCATGTTCTGCAACGTTTTCATTCCATTTGTGCACTGGAGGGTGTTCCACACCCCCCAGACCCCCGGATTGAATAGTTTATTTTTATCAGAAGTAAACTGAAGATCTCCCGTTGCAGAGGCACTGGAGGGTGTTCCACGCTCCCCAGACCCTCCAGATCGAGTAGTTTATTTTTTATCAGAAGTAAATTGAAGATCTTCCGTTGCAGAGACACTGGAGGATGTTCCACGAAGTACTTCATGAGATGTACAAAAACTTCACCAGCGGTTAACTCCTTGAATAACAGTAACTAGGTAACTAAAGTGACAAGAATTTAAACATAGACGAGTTTTTAAAAAAAAGTCAAGTACAGGAAAGTTACATGCGCGTTAACGTTAAAATGAATCAACTTCTTTACAAATTTGTCACTTCGGTTTTCAATATAATTTTCAAAAATTTACAAATAATTTTTTTTGTGTTAGGTGTGACAATTGTACATCTACTCGAAAAATTATTGTAAATATATTACCAACTATTTACTACCATAAATTTAGCAACGCAAATTTAAGTAATAAATTCTAAAACCCAAATTAGAAAACAGAATTTTCGAGACTGGGGTCTGGGGTGTGGAGCACCCCCCAGGCACAATCAAATTGTAATAAAAATATTTACGACCTTATGGTTTTCACTTTCAGTATTAAGTGAAAAAAAAGTGGAAATGTTGTGCTTCTCAATATTAGGCACTGGAGGGTGTTCCACACCCCCCGACCCCGGTGTATAATGATTGTTTTTTATCAAAGTGCATTATAATGATTCGTTGTCCTAAAATTTAACAAGTCAAATTTAAGCAACAAATCTCAAAACTCAAACTAGAAAGCATGGTCTCATCGACCAGGGGTCTGGCGGTATGGAGTAACCCCCCACCCCCAAGCACATTCAAATTGTAATAGAAATATTTACGCCCTTATAGTTTTAACTTTCAGTATTATGAAAATTTATTATATTTAAGTAATATAAGTAGAGATGAGATTTTTAGGTCGTATAAATTCAAAAAAAGGTACCTAAAAAGGTACTAAAAAATGCTATTTTAGGTTGGTACTGCAAAGTTTTAGTGGTTTTATGTAACTAAACCCACCAAATTAGGTATTAAAATAATAACGGGATTAATTATTAAAACATTTATTAAAATAAAAAAAAATTTTTTGAAGTACAGTAGCTGTAACAAACAGTATTTTCACTGTTTCACTATTTTCACTGGTAAGATTGTGTCTGAATATTTTTGTACTTCGAAAATGATCTCTCTACATCGCACGATGTTAGAGGTATGTATTTATACAAAACCGATTCCGAAGTAGAAATATTTTCTAAAATGACATTTTGACATTAAATTTTTTTTTCAATTTTAACTGAAAATAAAAAAAAAGTTTCCAAAATGTTAAAATAGGTCGTAAAATAACAAAAAGGCAGAAAAAAGGCAAAAAGGTAAAAAAAGGCAAAAAAGGTCAAAATAAATAGGGCTTATATAACGCAGTTTTCCATGAAACAAATTTTGGTACTAATATCATAAAAATAGGACATAAATAAAAAAGGTAAAACCTAAAATCTCATCTCTAAATATCTATTATATAAAATTGAATGTTTGTTTGTTTGTTTGTTTGTTTGTTCGTCTTTTAATAACTCCTAAACCGTTCGACCGATCCCAACCAAATTTTGCACAGTTACTCTAGGACCCTAAAGAGGTTTTCCGCTAAAACCGGGACCGAAAAGCTTAATTAAAAAAAAGTGAAAAATTGCGGTCGAGCATGAGTGGATTAACGAGATTCCCATCGCCAATATCTGTAATTGATATATGGTAATTTTACGTTGGTATATTCACATTCAGTACCTACACTATTATAAGTGATTTGAAATACTGGAGAAGAAAAGCTGTAGAGAAATTGTAGAGTACAATATAAACCGTTCTGAAACACTCGACAACGGGAACAAAAGGCAAAGTATTTTAATTATAGGGAGACCCCGGGCGAAGCCGGGTATCCAGCTAGTAAGTAATAAATTCTAAAAACCCAAATTATAAAACAGAATTTTCGAGACCGGTGGTCTATAAGTATCAAATTACAAAATTGTACATTATAAACCGTAGGCTGAAAAGACCGGGGGTCTGAGCACCCCAGGTACACTTAAATTGTAATAGATGTATTCACGAGCGTCATAAAGATTATGTGATCCATAGGAAAACTTTTTACTATAAAATAAAATGCAAGATAGTGTCCGAGGGGGGGGGGGGTCTGACTTCCCCTCCCAACCCCCCGAATAGTCATGCATTTTATATTGCTAAAAAACGGTCCTCTGTTAATCACTAAATAATGAAAGTCATAAGTTCGCAAATTTGTTTATTACAATTATTTAAGTATACCTGGGGGGGTGCTCCACACCCCCCAGACCCCCCGGACTTAAAAACTATATGATATAGTTTGGCTATGACGTTTGATATATTACGTATTAAATTTATCGTAACAATGTAGTTTAATTCCCATTTTAAAAAGTTGTTCCTGATTCTAAACTTTTTGTAATTTCTACTTCAACGGCTGAATACAATGGCGCCTACACGTCCCATGTTGATCAAAAGAGTTCTTTGGTTTCTAAGTAAACTAAAATTAAAAATATATTATATACCTAATATAATAAACAAAGAATTAGTTGAAATTAAATTTCATCCCTCCACCCCCTCTCAAATCAAGTGGTTTTGAAATAGACCTACAAAATATTTACGTTAAAATATCGTCAACAGATGGCGTAACAGTAAAAAAACTCCAAAATACTAACTAAAAAATTTTTATAGATGAAAATCTATTTGTTGAGATAAAATTTATAGATTTTTCTTCTAACAAAAGTAAAATTTTGTAAGTTTCTAACAAACAAAAGGAATTAACAGATTTTACAAAACTATGACATTACGTGCTTTACTAAAATAATATAAAGTTTAATTCTAAAATTTCAGGATTAAAACTATAATCTTTTGGTTTTCTTTGTAGTTTTTGTTTTTCTATTGCGGCGCCATCTGTTGACGACAATTTTTCTTCTTGAGAAAAATGTCTTTCTTAGTTATGTGCTTTAACAGCCCAAACTAGAAATTTTTGTTCCACAGACCCGGTCGGAGGTCTGGAGTACCCCCCCGCCCAAGTTAATTGCTCTGTCATATATTTCATACCCCCTTGTGCACATCTTTAAAAATCTAGTACGTCAGAATTAGGCATAAAACTCCCTCTGTCTATCTGTAAGTCAATTTAATTGCAGTCTTCTGTTTATCTAGGTGTAACGAACACGAGAAGTGAACTCAAAATATTATTCTCGGTGCGGCCTGAAAGCCGCACAACCTTGGCAGACTAGTAAATAACACTTATGTGTACAACATAAATTGTGACACTAACAACAAAGAACAGTGGTAAATAATTATCATTAAATTAGTTTATCAATATATATGCAATAGATGTCGAACCTCTTTTTTGCAGTTCAACCTGTATATCGGTATTATCTTCCAAATAACATAAATTAAGTGGCATAATGGCACAAAAAGCTGTATAGTTTTTCAAATTTTATAAGTTTGAAATTTTTTCTTTTATACTAATTAGGGGGTGCGTAAGAGGTATTCCAGTTTCTAACACTGTTTTCTAATTTCCTTACGGATGTAAGTATATGGTTGGGAATAATCGGTACTTTTGTTGGTATACTGATCTTTGACCTTTAGTGATTACTAATATTTAGAACAAAAATGTTTATTATTATATATTGGACTATCTACATTTTTTATTCAAAAATTTCTATTTAGCACAGTTTACGAGTTATGAGCTAATATAATTTAAGCAATAATTCTTGTGTGTTACAGTCCCCGCACCCTCTCCGACGCGCAGGTATGGATAAACGATACATTTTTATTTAATATCTCTCGAATTCTCGCCGCTTATCGCGGGAATGTTTTAAACAAATTTTTAATTAGTACAAAAGCTGGAGGGGGGCAGATCAGTAATTTAGTTTTCTTAGAAACCATCGTCGCGTTGTAGGGACTCCCATGACGTGTCGTTCGTTCGTTCTCAGAAAATTAGGACAAAATACAATAGAAAAAGAATAATAAGCTCCATCCTCAGTTAAGATTGAGGGAAAAACCACACGAAAAATTATACACATTTGTGATGTAATCTTTCAATTTTCGAGTTATGAGGAAATTAACGCCCACCTGAAGATCATAAGTTAAAATTGTTTTAATTTTCAATTAATATAGCAGCAAATCAATTAGTAGGATGAGTCAGATTATAGAAACTTTTTACACAAAAAAGGTAAAAAACTTGAAAAGATGTTTTTTCTTCGAGGTTCACGTTAAAGCATTCTGATCTCGTAAGAAGAAAACGCGCATTAAATGATAAATTACGACAAATGTTCGTGCTGCTATCATTAAAACTAATTAACCTTGAGAACGCGATTCGCACCTATATCAATTAGTTTTCCTTTTACAGCAAAGAAACAAATGATGGTCGTTAGCATTTCTCTCCAAACGGGAGCAAAAGTAAAGGTACGGGGTCCACACCAAGCCGCAGAAATCGGTGCAATTTATTGCTGCTATACCATAAATTCCAATGTTATTGGAAATAGTTTCCTATTTCACTTGGAATAATTATTGTTAATAATGTATTATGAACGTACACCACCAGTGATGACGTCAATGAAGTTATGCGAACAACTCGAATCATAAAAATTGGAATTTACCTAAAAGGTCGTCATAACATTTTGTAGGGTTGACAAATTTGGACAAGGCTTGTGCAACCAACTTTCAAAATGACAGCGACCAACCCAGGTGACCCACCATGTTAATTTTCAAAACCGAGCAAATCTTCTGGATTTTCGACGCGGTAACAGTTTTCGAACCGTTGACCTCACTTAAATTTGGTTTGCTCTTGACATATTTATAAATAACTCCCGTTTCTACGTCAACAGTTTAATCCGTTACAAAAGCTAATACAATAAAAAAAAACACAATCGGACTAAACAAAAATAAAGGCCATTGCACCTTGGTTTACAACAATCACGTCTAGACGAGACAATATAATTTAAGTTGGCAAATAATAAAAATTATGATTTTGTTGATAGGGAAAAATTCGAAAAATGTCGCACGTTGCCTTACCAGTATTAACAGAAGAAAGTGAATTTATAAATGAGTGAGCAATAAATAACACGAACGAGTCAAGGTTTTCGTGTTACTGGTGAATTACACAATAAGAAATTACGGTTCTTTACGGACCTTGATTTTTGCATTCGTTTATTTATTTGCATTTTACCGGAAGAGGAAATATTGAAAATGTTTTTGTAAATTAAATGCTGTTAGATAACATTGAGCCGATAAAACCACCGTGGCGGGGTTGTTTTCTTGACAGAACAATGAGCACAACGGCTGGCGAGCCGCATATGATGTTGAAATAATTTTTAAATGTCTTCTCGGTCTGCATTCAGCATATCAGCACGAAGACGGTTTTGGCCGCCGCATACGTACGCCACTGTTTAAGCGCATCTTTTGTTATTTCTCGCGTGTTTCAACAAATTTAATTTTGTTTTAGAATCGACGAAACCTGAACTTTTCCAGCCGAAATGTTACATATTGCGAGACATTTAAAAAAATATATAACAAGATTTTTAAAATACAGCCAATTTTTTCACGGTAGCAAAGTAGGTCAACATTTGCATGCAAATATTCCCTCTGTGACGATCTTTACCCTAATAAGAGTTGGAGAGAAAAAATGTCGTAATCTTTTTTAAATGTTTTGCAGGAAATATGTAAAATAACATCTACATTTTTGCAAGTTGATAAAAAATGATTAGGACGTGGAATGTCTAAACTACTTTAAAGCTATGTACGGGGGAGACCTAATGGATATCGTATATTATGCTCAATTCAAACAAATTCTAAAATAGCTCTGATATAATATAACATAAAGAAAATTATATACAGGATGATAGGAAACTAATTACGACGAAAATGTCAGAACTGTGTCAAGAGAATAAACAAGGTTTATCGTTAGGAGTTTACGTGCTATCTAAAAAAAAGTCTATTGCGAGATATTCTAAACTGATCCTGATATGACCTTATGAGAGCGAAACATCCTCAGTAGTTCAAAAAATTACTAACAGATGGAAGGTGCGCAGGGACTTCATAGTGACAGTGACAATAACTGAAAATTGTGAAAAATTGCTATTGTCACCTTTCCGCAAGATGGTTTGGACCTCTCGGTTGTACATCACAGTCCATCTCATATTTTATTTGCATATTTGTAGGATTTGTACATGTTCACATTCTCTACACTCGCGATTAATAGCTACTTTACCCCCTAGTTTATAATACACTATTGTTTGGTTCAATTTTCAACGGGGGAATAATTAAAACATTTTCACAGTATCACGGCATAAGGGGACAAAAACAGTGTTTGTGTAACCTTGCCCAAAAAAATAACCAGTATATTTCCTAAAACTAACCCAAAATTACGTCATTTCTGACTCACTCTGTACAAATAATAGAAAAACGTGTCTGGCAAAATTACATATTCCAACGAATAATTTTAGCATCTTTTCGTAATAATTATCAACAAAAAAATGTGTACTTTCTCACCTTTTAAAGAAAGTAACGTAATCATGAAAATTTCATTTTGGAAATTCGGTTGTCGTTAAGTGAGCAGTAAAAAAATTGTGCAATATCAATGCACAGTCAATAAATCACTTTACGGTCGTAATTTTAAGTGGAAATTAAAATTTGTTACGTAATTTCCAATTTAAAAATTAAATTGTCTTCAAATAGTTTGGGTGATACAAATCAGATTAGGGGCAGGTGGCCCCCATTATACTCCAAAAATCATTATTATTCCAAAGATATTACTACTTCAGTAGTATCCTGTATGCGGTTAATACAAATTTTTGTTTTTGGAAAACAAATGCTGACCAAGACGTTCACACTGACCACTTCCTTGTCCGTATTTTCCAAACAAGCACCTTTTTCTCTATTCGACAACAAATTGTCAAACAAAACAATTACGGTTTTCCGACGATAATCTTACATAAACATGAATTTAACAAAATAGATCAATAACCTCAAAATCAACAAATTAATCAAAGTAGGATATGTTTGATGTAAATCAGCTGATTGGAAAAATAGGGCCAAGGAAGCGCTTAAATTGCAACTTAAAAAACTGAAACTAACCTTTAATTATTATAAAATATTCCTCTTTAAAATCCTAATTCGATAAATAAGAAAAATTAATAAAAATCTTGAGATATCCTGACGAAAGACTTGGCATGATTTTGTGAGTAAATTTTATTCGCAGACGATAAAATAAACTTAAACTGACTATGCACTCACACTCCCGTTAGCACAATTTTAAATTAAAACGTTGCACGTACGCACAACTTATCAATTAATTTGGAAACGTTAAAATTGTAAAACGTCACTGTCATTCAAATTTGATGGAATTTATTGACAATTCGTAACACTTCGTCTGACAAACGTCGTCGAACAACTGACGGACTGACGTGCACCAGAACAAAAGACGAATTTAATCGCTACCCCTTCCAACTTTTATTAATAATCTTTCAGTGATACCAACCACACAACAAATTTTCCAAAATAGCAACTGTCAAGTGGAAAAGCGATCATGGCCTTTTTGACTTTCGTGCGACTTTTTCGAATTTACTACCAACGAACTATATTTTGAGGTTAATTATATGACGTCTGTTTTTACCACGAAATGAGTCGATATTTCAAGCCGTTTTTCGACAATTATTCGGGAGCCATTTGTGAATTTGTGGGGCTGGGAATTGTTACGTATTGGTTTTTAGAAAACGTCGCTACGTTGAGAACGGTAAGGAGGAAAAATAGAAAGATTTTGGTGCACCCGTTAATTTCCTTTTAGGCGTATGGGCCTTCAATGGAACCGACTATATTTAGCAACAATATTTTATTCACGGAACGCTTAAGTGTTCATTTCAATAGAATAAAAAAGGGGGATGTTATTATTGCAAAGTATCCTTTCGATCCAAAATCGTTGGTGTGCAAAAGGATCGTTGGTGTGCCTGGCGATAAAATACAAAACGGTTTAAGTACTGTGATTGTTCCGCCAGGGCATGTTTGGTTGGAAGGCGACAATAAAAAGATTTCACAAGACTCTCGGTCGTATGGTCCCGTCCCGCAAGGTCTCATTCAGAGTAAGGTTATGCTGAGAGCGTTTCCTTTTAGTATTATAGATAATTTGTTACTATTGTAACGGTGCTATTTTATTAATCTAGTCTTGTTATTAAAATACCATATTTTCAAATATTTTTAATATTTAACCACACTTTAAATTTTGTTTTATGTTTACAATATGAGATGGGGCTACTGCTGACTACCAAAAGCTTCGCTCACATCGATTCAAAAGTCTGAAAAAGATCTTCGTAAAAGAGAATGGAACTTACGTTTCACACCCCAACAATTAAATGTTGTTTGTATTAGAAATGACAAATTAAAATGAACTTATCAAGATTTAGGCTTAACGCTTTGGCACATGAATAGACCCTACATGTTCGCTGGAATAGCTGGGTGACGACACATTTGAGTAACTATAAAAAATAAAAATATACTCCACCGTGGTTAGACGAATATACTTTTAAAACGTCAGCCGTATTACGACACTGAAACACTTTACCTGTAGTTTACATAATGCCCATAATGGTCCTGATAACCTCGAATTTAATGAGCAAATGTATAAATTAATGTTGTACAGGTACCTAATTTAGTCATTTAAATAAATATATAATTTAGATATGCAATGAAAATATAGTACAACTTAAGTGGTTCGGATAACAAATAATCTTATTGAGTTCAAAGGTTACTCTATCTTCTTTGAAGCCCGAAGTTCATCGGCGTCGCCAGAGAATAGGCCAAGCCTACTCTGGATGAATAACAAAAATTAAATTCAGTCTCTTAATGAATTTTTATTTTTGATGCTAATAGTCATCAATGCAGGGAAACCGCCGGCATTAATATTTAATCTCTAATGCTAAGGTACAAAATTTAAATCCAGGGAGAGTCTAACCTTCGAATGGCACGTCAAACTGACTTTATTAGAAATCCACGATTAAATGATATAGCGTTGAGGTATCGTTACCAAGTGTCAGTTATTTTAAGTTCATATGTGGTTACTTCAAATATTCGTTTTCCATTTGAAACGCATTCGACTTGGTTTCAACAACTTTAATTTCAACTCGATATCTTATCTTTGAAGGAGCAGAATGAGTGAATGTGATGTGATTTTGTTTTTAGAGTTCATTATTATTTCTAAGTTACTGTAGATGTCGACTAACTATTAAAATTATATAGTGTAACTTATTCTCTTACTAAAGGCCCAACTTTTTATTACAATAATAAAAAATTGATTTTGTTATTACTATTGACTTATTTGCTGCTCAGATGTTTTTATGTCAAACAATCATTACTTGAATTAATAGAACAGTTATCGATTTTAAAAAAATTAGATTATTTTATTGTGACAAAACCAGAAAGCAAATATTACTTATCAGAAACTAACTTCCACTGTCAGAAAAATACAAAAGTAAAATTTGTGCTAGGTTAATTATTGTTCGATTCTTTTTCATTAAGGGAAAAAACAAATTAGCTATCAATAAAAATAATAAAGCACTTTTCGGCGTCTCTATTGGTCAGCGCCCGAGGTACGGCCCCCTTCTGCCCCTCTAGATCTGGTGCTGACTAATATTGCTACGGTATTATAGCAACGGCCAAGTGGTTCTGTTCAAATCTTCAATTCATTTCTGATAAAATAAACTGAATGAGGTAGGGTGTTCAAGAATACGCAAGCAAACTTTCAATGGTATTGCCCCCCCCCCCCTGAGTAAGTAAAAATAAGAAAATCACAAACTTCCTTCGCCTCTAAATGATAAGACGTAAGAATTTTTTCAAAACTTATTAAGTATTAAAATGTTCATTATTTAGTAATTTTTTTTATCTTTCGTAAGATTTATAATATCCCCCGCTCCTTTATCAGCAAAATTGAAGAAAAAGTAAGAAAAATTGAACCCCGCCGCCTCCTAACCCTGCTTATGTCATCATCATCATCATCAACTGCAAGGATTAAGCCATAGGTGGCTTGTTCCGACTTCATACTTTGCTTATTATTGGTCACTCCACCGCTTCTTTGGCCGTCCCACATTTCTTCTGCCCTTGGGCATGTAGCTCATTACTTTTTGGGTACTCGATCACTGTCCATTCTTTGGATGTGCTGAATCCATTTTTCCCTATAGGTCACAATTAGTTCGTTTAAATTCGATTTGCAGTTCTTGTCGAATATCGATATTTCTCATGTGATCTCGTAACGTATAGCCTGCTACAAATCTTAGAATTTCATTTACCCTGCTTATGTAATACTTAAATTCGTCTCCAGTGTCCCAATATCGGAAGGCAGAACATTCAATGCTTACAAAATAGTGTAGAAGCTTTATAATTCCGCTTCGATTTTCTTGAAAATGATTATTTGCCTGATGGTTAGGTACCCAGTTCAAGCCTGTGAAGAGTCCCACCCCCAAACTTTCAGTCAATATTTTTACATTTTATGTTGTTATAAAAAGTACTTTTACTTCACTTGATACTGGAGAATACATACATTTGCAAATATATTTATTACAATTTGAGAGCAGCTGGGGACCCCCAATCTTTAAAACAGCTTTTTACTTTGAGTTTATGAGATTTGTTACTTAAATTTGACATTTATCTAAATTTTAAGACAACAAATCACTTTAATTCACTAAATTATAATAAACTGCCTTGACCGGGGGTCTGGAGGTGTGGAACACCCTCCAGTGCACCAGTATCAGGAGGCAGAATATTAAATTTTATGTTATTTTAAGAAGTTTCTCTTTAATCACTTAATACTGAAAACCATAAATTCGCAAATATATTTATTACAATTTGAGTGTGCCTGGAAGGTGCTCCAGACCCCCGGTCTATAAAACCATGCTTTCTAGTTTGAGATTTGTTACTTAAAATTTACGATAACGAATCACTTTAATTCACATGTATTATATAATAAACTGCTTTCACCGGGGTCTGGGGGTGTGGAACTACTCCGGTGACAAATATTGAGAAGTAAAACATTTTAAAAATTATTTGAATTGATTGAAAATGAATTAAAAATGTTTTCTTTTGGACGATGGTATCTGTTGGGGTACTTTAACCCTCCCCCTTCGATTCCCGGTTTCTATCTTACATTCTATATTTTAAAAAATAAAAGGAAGTGCAGGCCATAGGTTTGAAAATACATATTACATATATTACAATGTACGTGTACCTGGGGGTATCCCCCATTCTTGAAACGTATTCCATACTCCCCAAATTCCATGGTCAGAAAGCTAAGTTTTCCAATTTTGACTATTGAGATTAGTTATTTTGATTTAATTTATTAAATCGAGGATAGCGAATCATTTTTATTCACTTTTGACAAGAACTAAACTGCAGAGGGGGGGCTAAATTAAAATTATTCTCTATTCTTAATCTTAAAATTTAAGTAACATATCTCAAAACCTTAAACTTGGAAATTAAACTTTACAGACCGGGGGGTCTGGGGGCTCTAACATGGAATTCATCTAGCTTCCGTTTACTGAAAAGCCGATAAGCCAAGTTTTTGCACTTAAAAATTTCGATTTAATTCTGATAAAAAGTAAACAGCATAGACCGGGGGAGGGGGGGAGTCTGGATGGAATACCCTTCGCAGTGCCTTAGCATAGAGAACATTTTGATGCAGAACATTAAATGTCAACAAATTAGTATGGAAAATCTTGATGAATACCGCTATAATTTTCTTGGGAACGATGACATAACATTTATACTGAGGGTACTTCATATCCCATCCCCCCGGTCATTATCTTGCATTTTCTATTGTTTAAAAAAGGTTCACTATTAATCGCGTAATACTAAAAAAACCAAAAGGTTTTTTTTGTGTAATTTAAGTGTACCTGGAGGTGTACCATTTTGTTGTTTAAAAATTTTAAAAATATATCTATTACAATTTAAGTGTACCTGGGGGGTGCTTCACACTCCCCAGACCCCCGGTCTCTAAAACCGAGTTTTCCAGTTTGGGTGTTTTGATTTTGTTACTTAAATTTGCGTTGCTAAATTTATGATGACAAACAATTTTTAAATCAATTTTCGAATAGGTGTGCAATTATCACAAGTAATACCCCCTCCCCCCGCGCGATATTAAATTGAATTATTGTATTAAAAATCTAACATGACGTTTTCTATTTTTAACGCCATACTGTTTAATTCAAACGGTCCTGATTTAATGAAATATAACGGTCAACCCCCCCCCTCCCAAATATAAAATAATGTGTTTAATGAACTAGAAATTTAATGACGGTCTTTTATGAGGGCTAAGTGAAAAAATTTAATTTCCTAAAAATAGCAATTAAAATGATGTTATTCTATATTTTTTGTCAAACCAAATTGAAGTGAGATATCTGAATATTTCATGCTTAAGCAGCATAGTCTTACAGACCGGGGGGTCTGGGGGGTGTGGAGCACCCCCCAGGTACACTTAAATTCTTATAAGCAAATTTGCGCAATTATGACTTTCAGTATGTAGTGGTTAATAGAGGAACTCCTTATAGCAATATAAAGTACAAGACAGTGCCCGGGGCATAGAAGGGGGAATCAAACCCCCGGACAAATTTTATTTTATAATAAAAAGATTTTCTATGAATCACATAAACTCCTTGTCGTTCGTAAATACATTGTAGGTATAATATCGGGGGTGATTTACACCCCCAAACCCCTCGGTTGCAAAATTTAAGCACCGCACCCCGCTGTATTAAATGTAATATGGCGTTTTCTAATTATATCTATGGTCTTATAGACTAATTACTCAAGGTTTCTATCTTTAACGGCATCTTGCTTAATTGAAATAGTTCTGATTTAAGAAAATATAAGGTTCATCAAATTCCCCCGCCCCAATGAAATAAATAAATGAAGTACAAATTTAATGGCGGCCTTGTATGTAGACTAGGTGGAAAAACGAAAAAAAAAAAAATAAGCAAAATTCTTAGAAATGGGAATTAAAATGATGTTATTCTAAATTCGTCAAGCCAAATCGAAGTCTGGGAGTGAATCATAGAAAACCCTTTTAAACAAGTGTAAAGTGCAAAATGAAAAATGTATATATTATAATTTGAGCGCAGCTGAAGAAAAAGGGGGTAAGAAATAAACGCAAATTTAAAGTATTCCACATGTAGCTTAAATCGTTCATCACGTGCAGTAATAGTATTATTAATTAATTAAAAAAATAATACTTGGCATTAGTTAACGGGGGCGTTGCAAATCTTCCATCTTGTTTGTAGTGACATAAAAGCTGGCACCGGTACCTCATAGTACGAATCAGTCCCCCCGGTTTGTGCTAGTTATGCAATATTTTTATTTCGCTTTTGTTAAGAATATCTACCCTCTTCTAGTTAATAATCACGAACCGCCACTGCTAACATGATCAATTATTAAAATAACAAACGAAGAATCGTTCGAAAGATGGCGCTACTGATACCGCATGTCATTTTTTTAAAATGAAAAATTGTTTTGAAAATAAATTGTTGAAAAATGCACCAATCGAAATTGACAGATCGCTTTTGTTTAACAAACGACGGTTCTATTTTCTACCGCCAGATGACTCCGCGCGTTAAATTGAATAAAATTTTAATTTTAAGTGCACGGGAGCGTAAAATTAATTTAATCAAAAAATAGAAATATTACTTCATATTTAACCGAGTTAGTTTTATGCAGACAATTTCCTTCGGGACGTTTTGAGTGACGTCACGAAATGGTTATGCGCAAGTGTGGCAACCCAGCGATTGTTTGTAGTCTGGTCGGTCTTTGAAATGGTTGCGATGACCCTTTCAGTTACGTCCAATTGTATCATTCGGTAACAGACGCTGCTACGAAAGTGTTAGTTGCTCTGCCAGCGAGCGATCTCAAGGCAAGGCAGCTAACTTTTACCGGCTAAAATAGTAGTAGCAGTACAGGTAAATATTTTTGCTGTGATATTAATAAATTCGATGTTTTATTCTTGGCGTATCGGTTAAAATTGTGACGACGAAGCTATTTTTTTAAATCTAGGGGCGAGGTTGTATCCGAAGGTGGTGCCGTTGTTTTTGTGTATGTTCAACGCTGTAGGTACGTAAATTTTTGTCGAAAAAATGTGGAGTAGTAGAACGAAGCATTACATGCACTGTTTTTCGTTGTTTACTGTGATCGTGGTGTTCGAAATATTCACCGGGGGTGTTAAGTTATGGCCGGACGCGACGTTGGAAATCAACCCCTGGGTGAGGTACGGCTACATGTGGACCATAGTTTTGTACTTGTTAAGGCTAATTACATTCCTTCCACTTCCTCAAGTGTTATTTAACTTCGTCGGAATGACTTTATACAATGCGTTTCCGGATAAAGTGACCTTAAAGGGCTCACCGTTACTCGCCCCTTTTATTTGTATAAGAGTTGTCACCAGAGGCGATTACACGGAATTGGTGCGTTCCAACGTCAATCGCAACATGAACAAGTGCTTGGAAGCGGGTTTGGAAAACTTCTTGATCGAGGTTGTCACGGACAAACAGATCGGTCTTCAGCAGCATCGAAGAATTCGCGAAGTCGTCGTTCCGCCTACCTACCGCACCAAATCTGGTTCGCTCTTCAAATCTCGTGCTTTACAGTATTGCCTGGAAGATTCCGTCAACATACTCGCCGATACAGATTGGATCGTGCATTTGGACGAGGAAACTCTCCTCACCGAAAATTCCGTTCGCGGTATTTTGAATTTCGTCATGGACGGAAAGAGTCACTTTGGACAAGGTCTCATCACGTACGCCAACGAAGATGTCGTCAATTGGGTGACCACTCTCGCCGATAGCTTTCGAGTGGCAGATGACATGGGAAAGTTAAGACTCCAATTTTACATGTTCCACAAACCCTTATTCAGTTGGAAAGGATCGTTCGTCGTAACACAGGTTAGTATTACCATTACTTTTTCTCCACTTTTGAAGCGACCATTAAGCGGGACCGCGGCTCCGCGTATTTCGAGCCCAGTACGGAATGCAAATTTCAGATACGCCCCATCGCAATGCCCTTTTCCCTGTTTTGATAGCTCTCATCGAGGCACTTATTCGAACAGCGTTTTACCGTTTTGAGACCACAAATTTGTAATTTTCGCGTCGGTCGATTTTAATCCATTAAAACTTTCTGCATTCTTCTTTTACTCGTAACGGTGCGTCTAATTTGATCACGAAACCGAAAAAATTGCACGAAATATGCTCTAATTCGAATTTTTGGACGATGACGTGTCAATTGTGCCATCAATTGCCCTATGACTTTATATTCGTTTACTGTGTTGTTATTTCACCAAAAGAATTTTTTTATTATTAATGGTAATAATTGTTTAATGATTAACTAGGTCACGGTGTAGTCGCTAATTTAGAAACTTGTTAAGTTGGTGCGAGTGTGATTTACGTAAATGTTTTCATTTTACATCAGGTTGTTGTTATTTTAATTACTAATCAGCCTGATTAGATCGCTCCTCGGCACCGCGATTGGCGGAAATAATATTTTTAAGGTTTTTTAAACAAACTTGGTTGTTAAATATTTGCACAAAAACACGCGCCGTAAAATCTGAAAGTGTCAACAATCTTATCTTTTTATGCATTTTCGATGGTGTGATAGATGTTTGAAATGGGTAGCTAGCTATTCTTGGACTTATCGACAAAAGAAAAACGTAGGACCCCCCCTCTCCGCGAGAGCTGCGACGTGATCTGCTGGAACACTTCGGAATGCCACGAATTATAATTAAATTTTTTTTTTGGAATGTTGACATTTGACGTTGTTTTCGTAGGAAGCAGGTTGGTAAGGCGGAAAATCCGAAGAAAATGGCCTCCGGGAACCACATTCGCAACTCTTCTGATACCTTGTTGACCTTGGCCACTGTCATTGAACTTGTATCGCTTGTATATTTTAAGTCTGGTGAATTTCCTTGGTAGCAAAGCAGGCGGTTGCAATTTCGCAAATTCAAACAAACCCTTGGGACGTGGTAGCCCCCCGACTAAAAAAAAGGTTTCTCTTCCAAACTAGGTGTTATTTGCAAAAACCTGTGACATTAAGAATGTACTCACGTAGGATAACTAACTTGTCACTTGGAATTTTAATTGGAACAGAAACAAAGAGTCGTTCTTCAAGAACACAGATCTTTAAACGATTCATTGATCTAGTAATAATTACGGTGATGGTGCACGTGAGAACTGAATTCTTAAGATTAATGGGACCTTGAAAGCGGCGGAAGTAGACATAATTGTAGCAGATGTTTTAATTAATATATTTTGCAAAGTTATACATTCCAGTTTCACTTACAACAAGGCTTACTTTTATTTCTGCGTGTGAAATGTGCGAGCTTTAATTAACACGGTTTCGTCTGTCATGATAATGGGATTTAAAAGAGATTGGGTACCTTCTAGGTCCCGGACTTTCACCAAGTATGATTTGTTTAGCGTGCGATTGAATAAGCTAGTAAGTCGAGTTATTAAAAATAGATGTATCTGAACATAACCGACAATATCGTAGGGGGCGCTGTTGTATGACAAATTGACCGCTGGGTGCCATTTGCTTGGAATGCGTTCCGCGCGTAAACTTTATATTTAATAAATATTAATTCAAAGTTCGTTAAAGCCTCGCCACACGGACAAACTTCATCACCGACGGCGTTTCCAAAACATTAACTTTGGGAAAGGTCCCCATGTTGGCAAGCATTTTAACGACCTCCTTATCAGAAGATTAAATTCATATCTTCCGAACAAGAAGTGCATTGTTCTCGAGTAAAGTCAATCAGCAAGTACCTGAAAGCTGTCATATCTTGAACAACGCGTTCATTGTTCAGACGACCACCGCTTGAATTTTATCTTCTGATAAGGAAGGTTAAATGTTTGCCAACACGGTGATCTTCTGAAGGTTGTTGGGTTGGCGACGAAGTTTGTCTGTGTGGATACTCTTTTAGAGTTTCGTTATCGAAAAGCTTCGCGTACATAAAATCCGTATCCACAAAACTCTAGAAATAATAAATGCGAAAAAGGAGGTTTCAAAATTTGTTTTATGTTGCTACAATCAACTGAAATGGCCATGATCAAGGTGGCCGCAAGTGGGTTGACACCTCATGCCAATTACTATTAATAACAACGCTATTTTGATAAAAAAAAAAAAAGTTTATTAATCAGCTGCATTCAAACCCAGTACGCGAACAATTGCACGATTTGACGGTAAGATGGGACATTTCGGCTTCGCCATTTCGCCGTTGCAAAATTGTTAAATGTTAACATAAGCATTTTCATAGGATTTTTTTAGATGAGAAGGCAGACTAAAGCTATTATTAAATACATACTGCGATACGTTGCTTCCCCCTGAACATGGTAGATTTTCATCCCCCCTTCTTGTTTTATCCTTCCAAATCTTCTTGGTCTACCTCTTTGCGTCTTTCGGGAGATTTCCATTCCAAGATTTTACACTCTACCACTTCTGCATTTCTTCCTTCACATCCCTAACAGAATCGATTCCATGATTGATCAGTCTTTTCCATTAAATTCAGAACTTCTTACTGCTCTCTATTCTGGACTATATCCCCTCCCCATATGTTGTCACGATCGATCACAGACATTTAAACCCTTGTACCTGACTAATCTCCTCATCATAGATTAATATTTGGGAATGCGCCACACTAGGTAATTTTTCAATCGTCGAAGCATAAATTCCAGATTATCAGCAAAATTTAACCTGAAAAAATATAAGTAAACCGATTTTCTCGACTTTTCTTTTCCTTACCTTTCTTTACTAATGCATTCGAACCATCCGTGGTGGACATCGTTCTTCCACTCAAGAAATTCAGCTATGTCTTCATTCCACCAAAATTATGTTCTCCTGCTTTTATTATTTTCCACCAGGGGGTGGTTCGTCAACCCGGATCGCAAAATAAAAAATTTCCTAAAGAAATTCTGAATGATTACTATAAAATATACCAAAATAAAGAAAAAGCTGTAAAACAATAAATTTTTTTCGAAAATCATGTCTAAAAACCTAAAACTGTAATCTGATTGATGCATTGGCTGTATTCGTCCATCGATGGACACAATATTAAGCAATGTTGGGAGTGTTATCATTTGTAGGGATAAAATCTAACCTGATGTATTTGGGATTATTGTTAATTCAATCAATTATTTACTTTTTAAAATTTACAAATATTTGGGGAAAATTACCAATTTTAATGCTGGAAAACATGGAGAAGTGAGAGAATTTTGGTTTAATAATTCAATCGTTTTTTGTTGTCCAAAAATGCAACTGTTTTGTTATTAATTCAATAAATTAATAAATAATTAACTGGTTTATTCATCAATTCAAAAATTTTTGATTATGTCAATTATATTTGGTTTAATAATTCAGTTGTTTTTGGTTATACAATGCAATTGTTTTGTTTAATAATTCAACTGCTTTGCTTAGCATTTCAGTTATTTTACTTTAATAATTTAATTGTTTTATTTGAATAATTCAATTGTTTTGGATCAACAATTCAATTATTTTTGATTCAACAGATTTGTTCAACAATGCAATTATTGTTAGTTTAATAATTTAATTGTTTTAGGTTAAACAATTCGTTTGTTTGTTCAACAATTAAATTATCTTTGATGTTTGTTCCGTGATTTGTTCAGTAATTTTGCCGTTTTGTTCAATAGTTCAATTGATATTCAATAATTCATTTGTTTTGTAGCTCAACGACTCGATTGCCTTTGATTCAACATTCTTCAATAATTCAACTGTTTCATTCAATAATTCAGCTATTTTATCAATAATTCAAACACTTTTTTGTTTAACAATTTCATAGTTGTCGGTTTAATGATTCATTTGTTTTTTTAAACAAATTATCATGTTGTTTGTTCAATTTTAATTGTTTTTCATTTGATCATTCATTTGTTTTGTTGTTCAACAATTCAATTATTCTTAATTCAACTGTTTCATTCAATAATTCAGCTATTTTGTTCATTAATTCAAAGAATCTTTTGTTTTTGGTTTACTAATTCATTTGTTTTTTTGTTCGACAATTCAATAATTATCCTTGATGTTCGTTTCGCGGTTTGTTTAATAATTTAATATTTTTTAGTTTAATAATTAATTCTTTTAGTTTAACAACTCATTTGTTTTTTAACCAGTTATCCTTGATACTTGTTCAATTATTCAGCTATTTAATTCAATAATTCAACTGATTTGTTCAATTGTTTTGATTTAATAATTTAATTGTTTTTCATTTCATCATTCATTTGTTTTGTTGTTCAGCAATTCGATTATCCTTGATTCAACATTTGTTCAATAATTCAAATAATCTTTTGTTTAATAATTTAATTGTTTTTGGTTTAATAAGTCATTTGTTTTTTTGCTCGATATTCAAATATCCTTGACGTTTGTTCAGTAATTCAGCTGTTTTATTCAATAATTCAACGGGTTTGGTTTTTTCAACAATTCAATTAGTTTTAGTTTAATTGTTTTTTATTTAATAATTACCACTTATTTTTGTCAAAATTTCAGGTATCTTTGATTCAATAATTCAACTGCTTCTTTCACAATTCAACTATTAGATTGTTTTTAATAATTCAACTGTTTTATGAAAAAGCTGAAATTAAAATACCAAAGTGCAATTGTTTTCTTTGAACAATTGAACTGCTTTGTTTGTTAAACACAGCTGTTTTGTGTAATAAATTCACCTGTTTTCTTCAATAAATCTGCTGTTTTTTCAACTGGTTTGTTCAATAATTCAACTGTTTTATGCAAAAAAGGTACTACTTTGGCCAAAAACGCAAGTATTTTCCTGTTTTGTTTAATAATGTAACTGATTTGTTTAACAATTCAACTATTGTTTGTATAATAATTAATTCGTATGTGAAAAGTTGGAAAAATTATCAAACTTAATTTGGAAAAACTTGAAAAAGTCGGGAAATTTGTTTTGTAAAATTCCGTGAATTCCTTTTGATGAATTACTTTTGTTAGCTTATGCGAACTCATGACCCGCAGGTCAGACCCTGACAAAAGGCTACTTTTAAAAACCAAATTTGCTTTTTTTTTTTTTGTTTAACAATTCAACTATTGTTTGTTAAAAAATTTTATTTAAAAATTTGGGAAAAATTTCAAAATTTTTCTTAAAATAAAAATTGTTTTTAAAACCTGGTTTTTTGATAATTACTTTTTTTTTATGCAAAAAAGGTCAACCCTGACAAAACGCAAGTATTTTCCTGTTTTGTTTAATAATGTAACCGATTTGTTTAACAATTCAACTATTGTTTGTATAATAAATAATTCATATGTGAAAAGTTGGAAAAATTGTCAAATTTAATTTGGAAAAACTTGAAAAAAGTCAGGAAATTTGTTTTGTAAAATTCCATGGGAATTCCTTTTGATGAATTACTTTTGTTAGCTTATGCGAACCCATGACCCGCAGGCCAGACCCTGACACCACGAAGACTTTTAAATGACCTACGCCTTGATTTTTATAAATTTAATTTTTTATATCATAAAAAAGCGAAGAAATTCAAGTATAATTAATGCTGTTATTAAATGTAGCGTGTACTATGTATATTTGGCGACGGCGAAATGTCCTAAACCGTGCTAATGAATGAACATCTAACGCTATTATGATAATACGAAATTATCGAAGGCCAAGCAATAGGTGATAAGATCTCGCGATAAGGCGAACACCAATAACTGATTTCGACATCACTCATTGGTTGTTATTTGGCCAAACGGCCTATGCAACGCTTTGCTTTGGTTTATCTTTCACTCAGCCATTCTTATCTCATAATTATTTGTATCATTGAATAAAACTATCTTTTTGTAAACGTCATTTGACTTGGTATCACGGAGCGAGATGCCTGGGACGGCACGTCCCAGTAATAGTGCAAAGCTATTCTACTAGATGGCGCGAATCCGAGTAGGCCTTACATTCCAAAGAATGTACTTAATATCTTTTTTTATAATAATATAAATTTGCAAAACCGTTTTCAAGGCTAACAAAAGAAATCACCTATTTTTAAACGCCATTTCATCGCGAGCAATTATTATCAAGAATTCATTTTTACGATCGCCATTACTGTTAATGATGCAAATAGGTTTGAAATTTATGCGAATCTGCGATTTTATTTTAGCAAGTCTTTAACGTTATTTGCCAAGTGCACGTTTATTAATGAATTGCCAAATGTATTGTTGGTACATGTAAATCACTTTTAGTTTACAATTTATTTTTGAATTGCAAATATTTAAACTGCGCCAGGCCGCAGCTTCGCAGATCCCCCCCCTCTCGTTCACTGGGCGAAAACTCCAGGTTTCAAATTATCCTGTTGCCTCTATCAAAAATTCTCGTCTCATATCCCGCAATATGCATGCACCGGTTAGGCAAAAACAAGTTTTGCTAGTATTCTTTCAAGTTTGACGTTAACGACCTAACTAATTTTTAGTTCGTGCATTTCAAAATCACCTTGAGGTTATCCTTTGGAACTTGGAGTTAGACGCAAATTGCTAGTTTCGTGAACCAAGTTTCAATAGGTCTTGGAGCGAAACCAACTCTATATCAATTGTTGTGACATTGAAATTGTGATTAGAGCTACAATTAGTTCAATGTTCAACGGAGACTTTTATTATCTAATTGATGTAATGTTGCATTATTTAGGTGGATATCTTGATTCGAAACAAATGGATTTATTTCGTTACATCGTCAATTGTCATGTTTGTATACAAAATCGTCGATTGTTATCTGGAAAAAACTATGGACGACCACGTTAAGTTCGTGAAGTTAACGTGGCCTCGGCAAGGACAGGTGAACTTGCTCTGAGCGTTTCAAAGGTGGCGAAAGTGTTTCATATTTTCCTCTCGATTTGCGATATCCGAACGGAAATGACTGGGGTCGTAGTGATTCAAATGAGGCGATTATTTATAGCGCTGATATTTTTAAATCGTTTCTATTATCAATGACTCAACGATCTGTGCGACCTTCCACTTAAAATTAGATGGAATAAAATTTCGTTATCCCTCATTCGCACTAACACGTTTCGAACATTCATCTTCCCCGAATGATGCTACAAGCTACTCATCAACGTCTGACACTGCCGGGTCAAGGATGTTTCTCAATGTAGATAAGGAATAATTCGGTGAGCCGCAAACGAATTAAAAGATATCGGCGTTCATTAAAATGTTTAATTTCGCGGTTAGTGTGTCACTACTTGGGAATTTTGTCGTAATTGTTTCAATTGGTCTTATCACGGAAAGTAAAGCGTTCCAGAAGTATCGCCGGCTCGGTTTGAAGTCTACGTTCACGCCAACTGAACCTTCCGTCGATGGAATTCAAATAAGCGACCTTGAGGTCATCGATTCTTTGCGATTTTAAATAAATTGCACGTCTCCTACCCACCGCGTGATTCTTCCCCCACGTCTGATACACGCAAATGCATGTGTACCGTAAGGTTATCTTTGTCGGATACAGAGATCTATATTTTACGTAACTTCTCAGAAAGTCATTTGGAATTCCCTGTTACGAACATTGTTTGCAAAATCACAAAGAGAAGAAATCCCAATAATATTGTCCGAGTTGTTTTGGAAAGTTTCCACAGATAATTATTATTGAAACGCTGCGAACCCAGGTGCTGTTTCATACCAAACAAAATTTATAAACCCAGAGAGACCGGCAGGTTTACGTCCCCTTCAAAAGGGTCATAAGAAAGTTTCGTCTTTGTTTTTCTAGTTATTCCTGATGTTATTATTAATTAAAAAAAGATCTCATGACAAACTCTGCTTAATATAATATAAAATTTTCAGACATGACCGGTCCGCCCCTGCACGATATTCGAATAGAGTAATCAATACACAATTGCGTAATTCGACTAATGACTCGCAAAATGATATATTTTTTTAAACATAATATATTATGATTGTATACTTAATGATTATAAAAAATTTTAATACATACGCTAATGTACAATATCTACATTATAACGCTTAGAGTCCTCACCCACTCATCATAAAATCAGTGATCGATTTACAATGATGTTCTTTCTAGTAATTAAGGTACTACGAATATAAAAATTATTTGATAAAGCAAGAAAAAATATATTGTTATTCTCAGGAATGAATTACGTGGCTTACTATATTAATGTGCTAGATGTGACAATTACACACCTGTTGATTTCTAAAGCTGAAAAAATTATTAAATCGAAAATTGGAAAACTACTAGAAAAGTTAATTAAAAATTTAGTAAATCTATGGAAATCACTCGAATAGAACGTATGACTTTTAGTATTAATCGATTAATAGAGAAACTTTTTAAAACAACATAAAATATAATATAGTAACAGTAATTAATGTTTTGCTTCCTATTTTGGGGCACGGGGGGGAAACATTTTTTATTATAAGTGAATTGAAGATTTTAGCATATCCCCTTGGCCGTGGCATTTTTAACAATTGATCCAGTTCTCAACGCAAGGAATGTTGATTAGTGTTTAATAACTTGGCAAAGAGATTTCGGCGTGGTAACGTGGCGCCCTCTCTAGAACGCAAATTGTAATTGCATTTCTTCGTGACAGAATAACAATATTAAAGTAAACAATGAAATTTACCCAGCTACAACTTAACTCTAGCAAAATTTTTGAAAAACTGTTGCCAAGTCCATGGAAAAACTTGAAGCTTACACTGTTAGATTTCGTGCTTAGAATCCTTCGTAATAGAAAACTATAATGTCGTTATAGTCCTGCATCCAAGCAAATTTTTCAATTAATTTTGAAACAGAAGCAGTGTAAGCTTTAAAGCTTTTCCCCAGACCTGGCAACCGTGTCTCCAGTCACACTCAAATTCGATATATTCGCCAAGTTATGGTCGGCAGTATTAATAAGTAAATCATAAAGTAACTTTTTAAAGCAATATAAAATGCAAGATAGTTATCAGAAATCTTGAAGAGGGGGTATGGAACACCCGCCACAATATGTCATCGTTCCCAAAAAATGTAGCGATATCATAAAGCTTCTGCATAATTATCAACATTCAGGTCTATTATGTATTACAAAACGTTATTTTAAAGGCGACCGTTATGAAATAACATAAAGGTTTACATGATGACAACATGATTATAATAAAGGTTTTCTTAACCATTAAAGTGTCACCAGTTTTGCGTAAACCTTTATGTTATTTCATAACGGTCAACTTTAAAATAACGTTTTGTGATACATAATAAACCTGATTTAATGTTCTGTATCCCAGTACTTGGGCACTGGAGGGTGTTCCACACCCCCCAGACCCCCCGGACTGCGCAGTTTATGGTAATAACGCCAAGGCGATGGATTTTGACAGAAAATTACAACTTGAGCCTAGCAGTTATTTTTGAAAAACTAACGAATTTCACAGAAATATTGACTTTGTCATTCATTACTGTAGTGTATATACCGGGGGTCTGACCTAGCCACACTTAGAAATAATTAGAAAACGTAATTTTTCATTCAATATCACAGAATGGGAGGATGCAAGTATGTTAAATGTGACAATAACACACCCACTCGAAAAATTGATATTAAAATTATTTTCTGTCATGAATTTAAGTAACAAAAATACTAAAAACCCAAACTAGAAAACATGGTTTTAGAGACTGGGGTGTGGAGCAATTTAAGTGCACTTAAATTGCAACAGATATATTTGCGACCATTGGGGGTTTAGTATTAGCGATTAACAGAGAAACTTCTTTAAACAACAGAAGAAGCAAGATTATTACCAGGGTAATTTAAGTAAGAAATTCTAAAACCCAAACTAGAAAACATGGGTTTAGAAACCGGGGGGTCTGGGGGGTGTGGAGCACCCCAGGTACACTTAAATTGTAATAGATGTTATTACGAACGCCAAAGACATTATGTAAACCATAGGAAAACTTTTTAATACAAAATAAAATGCAAAATAGTGTCCGGGGTCTGACTCTCCCCCTTCTAGGCCCCCGGTCGCTATGTTGTATTTTATATTACTATAAAAAGTTTCTCTATTAATCACTAAATATTGCAAGTCGTAAGTTCACAAATTTGCTTAGGTATTACAATTTAAGTGTACCTGGGGGGTGCTCCCCCCAGACCCCCCGGTCCCTAAAACTATAATGCTTTAGTTTGAGATATTGAAATTTCTCACTTTAATTTGGTTTGGCAAATTTAGAATAACATCATTTTAATTCCAATTTTTAAGAATTTTGTTTATTTTTAATTTTTTCACCTAGTTCACATAGAAGCCCGGCATTAAATTTGTTGTTCATTTAACACAATTAAATTATTTGGGGGATGGGGGCGGGGATTTGTTGAACTTTATATTTTCTTAAATCAAGACCATTTCAATTAAGCAAGATGGCATTAAAGATAGGAACCTTGAATAATTAGCCTATAAGACCACAGTAATATTTAGAAAACTTTATAATACATTTAATACCACAAGGGGGGGGGCTATTTGTGTTAGGTGTGACAATTGCACATCCGCTCGAAAAATGATTGAAAAATTGATAATAAAATAATTTCTATCATAAATTTTGTAAGTCAAATTTAAGTAGCAAATTCCAAAAACTAGAAAAGAAGGTTTTAGGGAACGGGGGGGGGAGCATCCCCAGGTACACTTAGACTGTAATAGATATATGTATTTAAGAATGTTTTAAAGATAATGTGATTCAGAAAAACTGTTTAATATAAAATAAAATGCAAGATAGTATCCGGGGTCTACCTCCCCCTCCATTCTAAGCCTCCGGCCACTACCTTGTGTTATATAAAAAGTTTCTCTATTGATCACTAAATACCTGAAAATCATAATTATGCAAATTTGCTTATTACAATTTAAGTGTACCTGGGGGGTGCTCCAGACCCCCCGGTCTTTTCTTTGCTTTAGTTTGAGGTATTGAAAGTTTCACTTCAATTTGGACAAAAAATATAGAATAACATTATTTTAATTCCTATTTTAAGAAATTAAATTTTTTCACCTAGCCCCTCATAGGAGGCCGCTATTTTGCATTTTTAGTTTATTAAAGATATTGTTTTATATTATTTGGGGGCGGGGGGGAGATTGAACGTTATATTTTATTAAATTAGGGCCATTTGAATTAAGCAGCATGGCGTTAAAAACAGAAAAGGTCATATTAGCTTTAATATAATAATAATTAGATTTAATACCGCGAGGGGGGGGGGTTGTTACTTGTGATAATTGCACATCGATTCGAAAAATTATTAATAAAATGATTTGTTACCATAAATTTAACAACGCAAATTTAAGTAAGAAATAAGTAACCAATTCCAAAAACCCAAACTGGAATAAACGGGGCTGTAGAGACCGGGGGGTCTGTGGGGTGTGGAGCACCCCCCAGGTACACTAAAGTTGTAATAGATATATTTTTAAAATTTTTAAACAACAAAATGGTATACCTCCAGGTACACTTAAATTACAAAAAAAACCTTTTGGGTTTTAGTATTAAGTGAAGAAACTGTTATAAACAACAGAAAATGCAAGATAATAAACGGGGGGGGGGGATATGAAATACCCCAGTATAAATATTATGTCATCGTTCCCAAGAAAATTATAGTGGTATTCATCAAGATTTTGCATACTAATTTGTTGACATTTAATGTTCTGCATCAGAATGTTCTCTATGCTAAGTCACTGGGAGGGGTATTCTAGACTCCCCCCTCCTGACTATGCTGTTTATTTTTTATCAGAATTGAATCGAAGATTTTTAAGCGAGAAAACTTTTTTGTTATGTCATCGTTCCTGGAAACCTAAAGTGGTATCATAAAACTTCTGCATAATTTTTATTTCATGGATGATTTTCCCGACCCTGCGCTTTCTGTTATATGGATATCTCAAAAAGTATACGACTGATTTTAGTCATTTACTATTCCTGCAAATCGAAACATACATAAGATTGCCCATGTCAAATTTGAGACTGTTGGAATAAAAATTGCGATCACCTCGCCATTGCGTCAAATTGGCTTATTATCTGTTAAAGCAAGAGTCTTGCTCGCTTCGCTCGCTACAATTTTCTTATTCACTCTTTAAGAAAATCAGTTATTGGTTAACAATGGATTATTATATTTAATCTCTTCTCCGTCACATGTTAAAAGGGTTGCTACATTTGGACTCGATGAATTCCACTGCATTTGAAAAAATTTGGGTGTCGATGTTTGTTTTTTCGCGTAAGAGTTTTCCTCGGTGCTACTGGTGGTCAAACATACTAGCTTATCAGTTTTTCATATCAACGGATAAATGCTTTGCGGTGAGGAAACTGACGATTAAAAATATTATTCGCAGATATTATGCTAGTCTAACCTCAACGATTCATTTCCGTCACCTACCCACGAGGAGGGAATCATAAAAGTTGATAACACTTTGGTATGGAAAATAATTATCTATTGTCTCGACTTTTAATTCCATTGGGATTTCATTTATGATAACCTTCAAATTTATTTGCCGAATTTCAAAGCAAAGTTTTTATTATGTTAGGCGAAATTTATGCGAGGTCAAAATCGTTTTGCCAATACAGTGGTAATTGCATAATATGTTTACCTTATTAATATTATAAATAATTCTTAATTTGTTCAAACGAAATGTTTTTCGTCAATTTTGTGGAAACGCAAAAAAGAGGTGATTCAGTAGTTTATCTTTTTTTAGTTTTTGTTTATTCAACCTATGTAATTTTTGGCCGTGTTTACTGGGCCACCGCAGTAGGTGTAAATATTTGGCAAATAATGTTCCAGGATGAACCAACCTAGAAACAAATACGCCAAGGTCTTTGTTTAAAAACTCTACGAGGATGGTTCGAGAATTTTATTCTCACGATGATATCGTCAGTTTCAATGCACCGAGCCCGGCCAGTTCCAGGTCGTGGTCACGATTTCTGCTCGAAAATTAGCATTTTCCTTTGGGGGGATTCGAAAAAAATGGTGACTATCAAAACGGAACTGCACCGGTGTGCATAAACCCAGTTTAAACAATTAAACCGGTGCGTGTACGTTGAAAGAACAACTAACTTCTGAAAAGCCTTGGTTATGAAGTGTAACAAAAAGTAAATCGACGTTTGTTTCGTGAGTTTAATTTTTCATAAAATTTTGTAATTAAATAATTTTTAAACGGAAACGCTTGTAATGGTCACGAACCGTTAACAAACTTTGTGCCGGTTTCGACTTGGCAGTTGTTTATACCCACCAATCGGGGGTTTAGCCAGAAAAGTTTGTTTTAAAAATCGAGTTTCCAAGTTGTGAAAGCATCGCCGAAATGTTTCACAGTTCACCGGACATCGGTGAAACGTAACATTTTAACCTTTAATTTATTGGATATGTGGAACGGATGGAAAATTAAAAGTGCTAATTAATATTGCTAAATTATTAAATTGGGGTGATGTAACAACGCCCCGTGACGAGTACGTTTTGGGCCTTCGAGTCGAATCTCCACCCTTTTCCACGTTATTCCAATACCATTAGGCCAAGGTTGTCTCTTGTTGAATTTTATTGTAATTACGAGGAAATTATAGATATGCAAACATTAAATGTAATATTTTATCAGGTTATTTTATCTGAGTGCGTTTTGTTGTAACGCGAGGTGCCGTGGGAGTTACGACACCTTTGCGGCAAATCGACAATCAAGTGTGATGTTGACTCGAGCAATTTTATCGAAATAAATTGTGTCATTTTTCTTATCGCACGTTAACTTCTCCAAAAAACTCCAATAATTACCTTACAACACGCCATTCATTTTTTGTGATTTAGAACGCAGCCCTGCAATTTAATTGCCGAACTCTCGATCCAATCAGAGCTCCGCGATCGGCAGGATTTTGCCTTCCGAAACGAACCGTACGGCTTGACCGTCCGTGCATGGCCACTTTAGGACAATATTTTATAACCAAAGATTTGTCTTGGCCGAAATATTTAAATGCTGTCGGTTTTTTTCTTTAAACATTGGCTCTTTTATTGCAGGAAACTAAAAAGTTAATCGCTTCCTTTTGACTGCTATTTTGATTTTAACTCAAGGTTCGAATTTACGTGCAGTGTACATAAAAACCGAACACATAATCAATCGCACTTCGCACGTGGGGAAAATTAAAAACGACTTCCTCATTTTTTTTTGGTTTATCATGTAACTGCTTTAATAATGAAATATGGGGCCTCATCGTCTCGTAATTTATCTTCTGAAATTTCAATTATCTGGCTAATGGTGGTGAAAGTGATAGACCGCTTCCATATACCACGGATAACAATGAGAGCCGCATAATAATGATGCGTTTTTAATGTGGATGAAAATTAAGCAACGTTCACCAATAGTACGATTTTGCAGCTTTGCTACACGATTTCCTCTGCATCTAATCCATAGGAAATCCTCGTTCGTACCTGATCCAAACACATTAACCCGCTTTGGAAATTATCCAGTAGAATACTAACAGTTTCTTTTGTTATTAACAATTTCATGTCAGTAGCGTTTCATTATAAAAATAATTGGAGGAATTTTTGGAATTCGCAATTTGTCAACTGTTTATAATTTGCATTCCGGTAATTATTCATGATTCATTCATAAATACCGTATTTCCTGTTGAATCGATCGCATCTTTTATCGTTAGCGTCACGGCGAATTTTAAAATTATTTCGGTGCATTTGATAATTTTATCGACAAATTTCGAGGAGTCCTTGGGCCTCACTCGAATCAAGCGGGGTGCAACCCTGGATAATAGACGCGCAATGCAGACAGTGGCGACTCTAGAGACTTGTACGAGTGAGCAAATTTATTCGAGCTCGCGAGCAAAGCGATCAATAAAATGAAAATTTTTTTCGGGGTCCCCCCTTTTCTAGAGGTTTTCCTCCCTTAATTTCTCTAGGTAATAATATTTTCTTCGATTTATACTTTTTTTGGGTGGCAGGCTCAAAATTTATTGGGGCGGCCGTCCACCCGCACTCACCTTTGGCGTCGCCACTGAAGCATGGTTAATTATTTATTGGATTAAAACGTAAACGTGCTGTTTACTGATTACTAAAATTTACATTACATATTAAAATATCGATTTAAGCAATTATGAATATTTATTTTTGCTACTTTTACAAACATGCAGGCTTATGAATATGTATGTAAATAATGATTTTTCTTGATAAATATTTGTACTACCGATGGTTATCAATTCTGAAAGTATTTGTTGTCATTGTACGACCAGCATGTGCTATTTTATTTATTAAATCAATTTAAATGGTAACAACTTCGGCAGGGGGGGGGCGCGAATTATACGAGGGCTTTATGACAACTACAGATAGAAAAATTTGTTTATTGCTGTTGAATGTGATCAAATTTGTGTTTGTTTGCAACCACGGGTGTGCCCCCTTGCTCTATGCAGTTTAGTTTTTATCAGAAGTGAATTTCCTATTGGTAAATTTAACAAAAAAAATTAACCATAACGTTCGTTTTGCCTCGCCCTGTATGCGGTGTTAATATAACACAGCGCGTTTCCTTGGTCATGGCCTGATCATACTAAACTATTTATCATACACACTAAACATTAAAGATAATTTTTAATAATAAAAAGAAAACAATATTTTTATTAATTTGGTTTCGAAACTAACGGGAAATTTTGTGTGGGCTTTACCTCAAAGTAGACAGAGAGACAATTTTTAAAATGGTTTTATTTAGCTTATAGGACCTCAAAAAAATATAAATCCGTTAAAATTTCACTTTTTTTAAAATTAATTTCGACCCCCCCCCTCCCATTTAAAATCGCTGGTAATTATCTTGTTTAAGTTTCTTTTAAAAAGTTTATCTATTGATTACTTCATACTGAAAGCCATAATTTCTCAATTTAAGTATCAATTACAATCTCAGTGTGCCTGGGGGGTGCTCCACACCCCCCAGACCCCCCGGTCAATGCAGTTTATACAATACAACATAATATTATATAAGTGAATTAAAATGATTCTCTGTTTAACAAGTTAAATCTAAGTAACACATCTCAAAATTCAAAGTAAAATACATGTCACAGACCGGGGGGTCTGGGGGGTGTGGAGCACCCCCAGGTACACTTAAATTGTAATAAATCTAATGTTGATGTGTTCATGAATGTCATATAAATTATGTAATTTATAGGAAAACTTTTTAATATAAAATAAAATGCTAGGTAGTGTCCCCGGGGGCTAGCTATGCCCCCGCGCACTGTCTTGCATTTTATATTGCAATAAAAAGTACCTCTATTAATTACTAAATTGAAGTCACTGAAAGTCAAAAGTTCGCAAATTTCCTTGTTACAATTTAACTGTCCCTGGGGGGTGCTCCAGACCCCCCGGTCTTTAAAAACTATTACGCTTTAGTTGGAGATATTGAAATTTCTCACTTTAATTTGGCTTGATGAGTTTAGAATAACATCATTTTAATTACCATTTTTTATAATTTTGTTTATTGTTAATTTTTTCACCTAGTCCACATAGAAAGCCGCCATTAAATTTTAATTCATTTAACAAATTTGGGGGGCATAAGGGGTTAAACTTTATAGAGGGGTTATATTTGTTAAACCGTGTATAGACCGGGGGGTCTGGGGGGTGTGGAGCACCCCCCCCAGGTACACGTTAATTGCAATAGATGTATTAACGAACATCATAAAGAGGGAATGACCCAGTTCGGCGCAGACCTTTTTCGGCGCTAGTATGGTTCGCCGCAAACCCTATTCGATGCCAGTATGGTCAGGCGCAGACCCAATTAAATACAGAGAAGAATACACAAAGAAACCTGAATTCCTATAGGGAATCCGAGTTGAACCATTCTAGGGGGATATTTTTAATGAGTAAAGCGCTTTTCAAAACGGCTTGTAGCGGCCGGAGCGTAGGGGAACGAAGTGGAGTACTGTACTCGCACCGAAACGGCTGCGCGGAACTGGGCTTGCTGTGAAACGGCTGTGGCGAACTGTAGCCGACACTCATATAATCAAAGATAAAGGCAGAGGGCGAGAGGGGGGGGATTATGAAGTACACTGCAGTATATGTCAGTTCGATAAAAAATTATAGCACAGACCCTTCGGACTATGCAATTTAGTTTTTATCAGAAGGAATTAAAAGTATTTACTATTGTAAATTTATCTTGGGGGGGGGGCATGAATACTCCTCAGCTGCATTCAGATTATAAACGAAAAGTTTACGATCTCATAAGATTTAACAATTTGGTCACATCACAATTGTTACAATTTTATGATATATCGCACAAAAAAATCGCTCATAAATAATTTCCCATATAAAAACCGCTGTACAAACCACCGCTTAAAAACAGGTTTGACTGTATATGTCATCGTTCGCAAGAAAAAATGTCCTGTCTTCCATTTTGGGGCATCGGGGGTTTATTTTATTTTTTATCTAAAGTACTTTGAAGATTTCAATCTATTAGCTTGACCGTTGCTATGGTGACGTGGTATTTTTAGTAATAAAAAATCTTTATTACTATGTTGTTCTGAAATTTTTTTTTCTGATTCATTTAAACTGAAGGCCGTAATAACCCAAATATACCTACATATTACAATTTGCATGTGCCTGGGGGGTGTTCCACACCCCCCAGACCCCCCGGTCTATGCAGTTTAGTTTTTATAAAAATGAATGAATATTATTTGCTATGGCAAATTTAACAAATCAAATTTAAGTAACAATTTTAAAAGTCCAAACTAAAAAACACAGCTTTTAGGAACTGGGTGGTAGGGGGATAAAATTATAAAGGAAAAATTTCGATCTCGCAACATTTCAAAAAAACAAACATATTTAAACAACATAAAATGCAAGATAATGATCAATGATGTGGAGGGGGCTAATGCGCAGTTTTGTTTTTATCAGAAGTGAATTGAAGATTACAGCTAATCCGCTTGGCCGTTGCTATGGTAACGTAACTTTAAATAACCAAAAAAATAACACTGAATAACCCAGTGCCGTAATTAGGCATGTGCAACAGGTTCCAGGATGCAGGGGAACCCAGAAAGGACTGAATTGTTTTTTGAAACAATTTCTAAAATGAGACGCACGTAGTGTAAGTTTAAGAAAATATTTTTTACACAAATTACACAAATGCATAATATTATTTATCTAATTTATTAGCCTGGAAATGACAGTAAACTTGTAAAATTAAAAAATATATTATGGTGTAAACCTGCCAATTTCAGTTGTTTGTTTGAATCATTTTCCGCTTTGGATTTATAAAAAGTTATTTATAAATCCAAAAATAAAATCATGGCACACAAAAAGTTAGTTACGGCACTGGAATAATCAATAATTATTAGTTGATTATCAAAAAACTTCTTCCGAAATTATTCGAGAATGTTTATTCTTAATTGCTTTTCTTAAAACAATACGTTTATTTAAGTTATAATTGAAAATAATAAGTTTAGTGACCCACATAGAAAAATAGTTGTGAGCAGGGCCGGCACCAGCTTCTATGCCACTACAAGACTTGATTTTTTGAGTTAAAAACGAACTTGAGTTTAATTATTAATATTATCATTACTGTTAGCAATGGGCGGCACTAAATACTAAGTAAAAATATGGCGGGCGTTCCGTTGTTAGTACTTTAGTGCCGCCCGAAGATTGACCATTATTGCTTTCAATTGTTTTCAGAAGAAAGTGAAACTTTAAGTTATAATTGAATGTAGTCAATTTTGAAGCTACCAAATTCTACTTTAAGCCCCCCCTCGCTCCAATTTTTAAGTTGATATTTTACTTAGAAATAAAAAAAACAATTATTCTTTGATAGTTTTGGAGTGCATTGATATGTTTTAATTTGATTGCCGATTTTGTCGTCCCTGAATTTTGACGGAGCAAGAGGCCGTTTACTACGGCTGTGGTGTGTGATTTATTGATGTTGATTACAATTTATTTCATCATTGTAAAATAAAAATTCATACTTGTGCAGAATACTTTAAGAAAGGAAGATTTTGACTGCTTAGGTCATCTGAAGATGCTCTAGAACAGCGGTTCTTAACCTGTGGCTCCTCGTACCCCCAGGGGGCAGCGGTGCCATAAGGAAAAGAACTTTAAGAAGTTTTTTATTTATGTATTTTCTTTAAAATATTGTAGTAATGTAACTAACTATTCATTTATGATTTTGTTTTTAATTATTACATTCGGGGGCCGCGACGGCATAATATTATGTTGGGGGGGGGGTACAGAAAAGTTAAGCATACTTTTTCGCCTTTTGTTCCTATCAAATAATAATATCATATCAGATAATATGCTGAATGAATTTATTCAGTTCGTATAAATAAAAACAGCATGTGCTGGGGGGGGGGGTACAATAAAACTAATAGTGTATCGTAAAGCTTCTTCTATGTACTTCATTTGTGCACATTGAATGTTCTGCATTGGAGGTATTTTATAACCCCCAGACCTCTGGTATATGTAGTTTATGTTTAGACTTCAGTAGATTTCAGCAAATCCGCTTGGCCGTTGCTATGGTAACGTCACGTGACATATGTACTATACATAGTCATTATTGCGTCACTAATCAAGTTGTTTTTTAATTATTAATAATTAGCATGTGGAAATGTCGATAAATTTATTCGTTTTCTTATAAAAATATAAACTATAATGAATGGGGGGGGGTACGGAATATGTTCTGCCTACACGTGGATTCCACGTTAAACCCTAGGTACTATCTGATGTGCAATGCAAATACCTTTTTTTAGATTGTTAATTGAAAGCTACTGCTGGTGGGTAATTTTTTAGTTTTGCCTAGTGCCTAGTAAACCCTTCCTAAAATGAATTGTATTGCATTTCCGTGGTTCAGAGCCCACGTTGAGCAGTAGGTCATCTTTATTTTAATTTGGGTGAAGCGTTTCGACGAGATTTATCTTTCTGTGCATTCTAGAAACAAATGTAGAGGGTTCTGCTGCAAATTTCTATTCAAAATGTTGTTAATTAGTTAGATAAATATAATATAGATGGCGTATATTAATAGAATTTAGATATTACATATTTACATTTTCATACAGTTATGTGCTGAACAGAATAATACAATAATGTTTTTCAACAAGCAGGTAATGAAGATGATCACGTACGAGAATGTTTTTGCAGTGGTTCATTCAGTGTTATACGCAAGTGGATACTATAATTTTTCTAGGTAAAATTTTAATTTGGAGTTTTGCGTTGCTTAGCGCAGCCCTATTACAAAACCGCATTGTACTCATTGGAGAGAACTCTCATCAGAGAACTCATTGGGCATAGAGAATGAAGCTAAAAAAGGGCGTACCACCTCCAGTAGAAGGCGGAAGTGGAAATCTCATAAGAAACATCTATCTTGATATCAAAAAATATCGCCCACGCCGCAGTGTGATTATAATCTAACCACTCTCTTCCATGGGTTATTATCCTTCCAAAAAATGAAAGGCCACCGTGTATGCGAAAACCTTGAAATTCGCGATTAGACATTGACAAAATTTTAGCGATAAAAATTATTTTAATTAGACCTTAGATACACAAATATTCGTTATACGATAATATTATTATAACTTACGCAACGTTTAATTTGGTAATGAATTTTACAGTTGATAACCGGACAAATTTATCGATGTATTTTATCTTGCAGGCATAAAAATAAATTTTGCCATTAAAAAATATCAAATAGAATTATTTATTGTTCACTAAATTTTTCCTTACTGAAAAAGTCGGTTTGAAAACCTGACTTGTTGCATTTCACTTGTTCACTCTTTTTCACTTCCGGCTCACGATCTCATCCTCCAGGCAATTTTCCACTTCCTGATTTTTTCGCGATCTTGACCACAACATATCGTGCAGGTTACCTTGAATTACCACCTTTCCCTTCTCTGTTATTTCTAGTCGTACTCCTTTTTTCTGGGTCATTTTAAGCTTCCTTCCTTGGGACGAAGTGAATCAGGTTATTTTATGATATTTTTATCGTAACCAATAATAGTTCAAACACGGGATCAAGTTCGTTTTCTTTCCTTATTCGATCAATAATCTCGCTGTTTACATGATGATTACCTCCGAGAGGGGGGGGGGATGTCATAGTCGTAGAATTATCGGCACACATCCAAACGAGTGCATGGATTTCCTATTATTTATAATTGGAATAGTTTTGTCGAATCAGCGTTTCGTTCGTTGTTCTTTTATTATCCACCCCAATCAAGTCTCCTTCCCTATAGATACTAATTTCCTATTTCCTGAATTATACGCCCCCACAAAGTAAACTGTCGCATTTATTTCATAATAAAAATCGATGACATAACGCAAAAGCGCTATTTTGGATGTACCGCAGAGCGCTTCCTCCTTTTGCTAAATATCTATAACAATCGATAACACGAGCCGTCTTTATTTGACACCCCAGATTGCGCAACCGAGTGGTTGGGGTTGTAATTATGTCGACAGTCACGTTGCATTCCAAAAATCAACACGAATCTAAACAACGAGCAATATTCGCTCTTGTAATTTTTACGTGCGGAAATTGACTTGGACGGGCGCAGCCGTATCAGGCGAAAAATTTGCTGCATTCTATTTTAGAATATTGACTGGTTAAGCCGGTTAGGATAGCGTCACGCGAAGAAGCCTTCCAATTCTTTTATTCTTATCACATCCTCATTTTATCAATTTAACGCGACGAATATTTTATCGCCCCACTTCTCAGCTCCCCGCTTCTTCCGTCATTGTCGCTCTTGGTTAGCTCTGATAGTTTTCTGATTTTCATCTCAACGTTAGACCGTTATTTATAAAGCAAAATGGTTATTTTTTTTAATAACCTACATAATTTGCAGCAAGGAAGTTTCCACATTGTGCAAAAATGATATTGCAAAATTGCAGTGAAAGTTTTACTTAAGCAGCATATGTATAAGGGGAAACGGTTCTGCACTGATGTTTCGATGGGCTTGGGTAGATCTTTGGAAGAAGATATCTATTCATTTTTATTGTCAAGGTCACCGAGAATACCATGTGCTAATGGGAAAGGAAAAGTCTTAACAGCAGGCAGCTGAATACCACCAAATAAGAAATTTTTACTAATGGCTTCAATTAGAAAATTTCTAATTAGTTCAATTGGGTGTAATTGAGTTGCTCCATTTCTATAACTTCGCTTCAGTAAATGTCATTGTACTTTGCCGCTATTTCTGCGATTCTCTCACCCACTGACTGGTTTGAAGTCCTGACCAATCCTTTCGTAAGGCGGATTGCTCCTCCATAGGAACAACTGTTTCCCAAAGCCATTGCTGGTCCTCGAAAACATTTTTGGAAACGCTAACGTCACTTTCAACCTTTTCTCGGATGGTTAGGATACAAGAAACTAAAAATATAATCTAAAAATTGCATTTATTTATGTAGAAATAGAAAGCATGTTTTGAAAAGAATTGCAGGATTGACTAAAGAATTTTGGATTTAAGCCTTTTGGACCTTCTCATTCCTTTTCTCTCGCCGGTGTCATCAGACAAATTACTTGTACTTAACGAAACATGTTCAACAGTATCCATATTTACCCCATTGTCCATTACATGTAAATCATGAGACGTGTCCATATCCGAAAGTTGTTCACTGAAATAAGTAACTTTTCTTAGAGATTTCCCAAAAATTGAGGTTAGGAATTTGGGTTTTGGTTAGTCCAATTTACAACTTACGAGTCACTTTTCAATTCGTCTTCCAATGCATAATCATCTGACTCCTCTTCTTCTGAAAAAGACAAACTATCTTCCGTATCTTCTGGATCATAATCTTCATCCGTCGACTCCTCTTCGGACCCTATCAATTCCTCTTCGAACCCTCTGGATTCCTCTTCGACCCCTCTCGATTCCCTTGGAATCCTAGCATAGACCAACTCCATTCTTGCTTTTTTTGATCTTTCCCGGTGTTCGTGTCTTAAATTTTCCATTTTGTGTAGTCCGGGTGTGTTCACAAAGAGTTTTTTGAGTCCCACTTTTGGAGTACTTCTGATTTTCTGAAGTGAAGAATCGTCTTCACTTGGGACTTCCATAATTAAAAATTTGAGGTTGTAAAATTACACTAACTATCATTCGCCTGTTTGGATATCGTTTGCGCATTTGGATTGGTTTCAAGCAGATGCGGTAAAACTGAAACGTGATCGGTCGCTTTCTGATTTTATTACACTTTAATATACAGGGTGATGAGACGGATTTTGTCCGGTCTTATAATCATTAAATTGAAAGCGTGCCAAGTAGAATAACCCCCCATTTTACGAGCCTAACATATTTCTGCGCACGAACAGCTGACCCCAGTGGGTGAAACAGTTTTTGCAATTTATTTGGTCAACCTATGTTAGAAAGCTGCATCATCAGCACGAACCCCAAAATACGAAACTTCTTGCCCTTAATACGTTTTTAATCACGGTTGAATATTTGGAGGGTTTTCCTTTGAAATAACTAGCGGTTTGCTACTGTTCGACTTCCCAAAATAAATTGGCAATTTTCGAACTTCCAAACAAACTTGTCGAACTAAAATTAGATGCTTGGAAATTAAGGTAAATTGGGTTTAAAGTACAATCACGCAAAAATCCATTTAAACTTCATTTGCCAACGAATCGGTGAATCCTGCCAATGTTACTTCACAATAAAGCATTCGTTTACAATAATCGACCCAATTACGTCAAGTTCTCAAGGTCCCCCTCGCTAAATTTTGCAAATTAGGCGATAGGTACCTGCAATCGATAGAAATTTTGATTCATCGATTACGTAGATACTACAAATGTGTTTAAAATTCTCGCACCAATTAAAAAGTATTCAAGTATTAAATAGCACAGCGCTCGAATTTTCTTCAATTAAAAAACGCAAACTAATTTTGCAACGAAAATGGCGCAAGATTTAAAAATACACGGGCGCATCATTAGCATAATAAGTCTGTTAATTACACTTTTTATAATCTAAAAACATTTGTGTAGCGCTTATCTATTTCCAAATAATTACCGGCATAAAATTTAATTTTTAAAATTTATGATGTTTGCAGCCTTTAGAATAAAGCAATTCCGTTTATCAACGCGTAATAAAGAGTTACAATTTGCAGTCATAAAAGAAGGCAAATTAAGGTGCGATGACATAGCTCCGATTGAGGATCGAACGTGCAGTCCTTAAAATTAAAATTTTTAGTAAGTTAGCGTGTGAGGGGACTTTCTCTATAAAGTTTCACTCGCGGATTTTTACTTACAGTAGAAGAAACTGCAATAAGCTGCACCTTCACAAATCCCCCCCCCCCCTGTTTACGGATTACCATTGATAAATTTTGAAACTATCGATTCTGAACCGATGCGTTCCTATTATCGAACTGAACGATTCGGCACAACTGGGCACCTACGTCATACCAACCTAACCAATGACGGTGGTTGCGGCAGTGCATACGCACTATGACGTAGGTATCGATAACAATTAACTTAACTATTGCTTTATCACAACAACGAGCTGACAGATAACCATAGCTGCAGTTGATTTACTCATATTATGCATGCTCCGTGGTAATTTGGATGTAAAATACATAATAGGTAACAGAGACTCCAGTTTTAAATAAAAATCGCCAATAATTATTGCAAGATCAAAGTATAATTAACTCGACGTCATTGAACGTAAACAAACATATCAATATTTATATACTACATAATATAATATAAAAAGCAAAAAATAACTAAGCCATTTTTAACATTTGCGTTGGATTTAAGAGCCGCAGGATAATTTTTTCTTAAATGCCAAGGTCAAAATGCGTTTTTAATCATTTAAAAGTGTCATTTACAAGCATTTGTTTAATGATTAATTTAGCTTGGTTATTATTTAAATTCATTCTTAAATCATATTTTGCAAGTTAACATTACTCAATCAACACAATAAATAATAAATTTCTAAGGGAGCTGTTTGTTGTTTTTTTTTACAACAATTGGCACAAAAAAAATTTTCAAAGTTAGGAACGAAAGCACTCCTGACCGCCGCAACGCTACGCCACTGACACATATATTATGTTCAATTAACTATCCTTTTTCTCTTCTGGTCGGCGTGTTTAATAATATTATTACAACAATAATTATTAAAAATACAAAATAAATATTGATTTTACTGACCACTGGAGGGTGTTCCACACCCCCCAGACCCCCCGGTCTAGCAATTTATGGTTTATGGTAGGTAACATCAAAAAGGTGGGTTTTTATGGTAACAAAATAATTTTTAAAGTTTAACTAGCTACAACTTTAATCCAGCACTCATCTTAAAAAAAAATTGTTAATTGCAGAGATATATTGCAAATCATCGATGAATTTTAGAGACTGGGGGGTGTGGAGCACCCTCCAGGTACACTTACATTTTAATAAAATGTAGATGTATTTATGAACGTCATCAAGATTATATGATTCATAGAAAAACTTTTTCATATAAAATCAAAGGCAAAATAGTGTCCCGAGGTCTGACTCCCCCCTTTTAGACCCCCGGGCAACTGTCTTGCATTTTACATTGTTATGAAAAGTTCCTCTATTAATCACTAAATACTGAAAGTTAAACGTTCGCAAATTTGCTTATTACAATTTAAGTCTGTCCGGGTGGGGGGGGGTGCTCTACAAAATTGCGGAGGTTTCAAATGTTTTATTAACTATCATAAAAAAAAATAGTGACAATCGCAGTCCGGGTTGATTTTTTTTTTATATAAATCGCTTAATACTGAAAGCCATACGACCAATTTTACAGTACCTGGGGGTTATTCCACACCTCCCAGTCTCTAGAATTCATAGATGAATTGCAAAGTCAATATTTCTCTGAAATTAATTGGTTTTTTAAAGATGAGTGCCGGAACAGTCATAATTAACTAAACCATGCAGTGAAGAAGAAGAAAGATGAGTGCTTGATTAAAGTTACAGCTCTAAAATTTCACCATTCAAATGATTTCACTAAAGAGCCATCGTTTTGGTGTCTGGGTGACTGCGGGTTAGGTGACAAAATTAAAAATAAACAATTAAAATAAAAATAATTTCGATATACTAAACTATTATAGTTATATAGTATTTTGGGGGAATGTGAACCACTGTATAATTCCCCCCCCCCAAATTCTTGAATGATTCGTAAATGTTTTCTATGGTTCACTTAATACTGAAAGCAATAAGAATTCATCTGCTTGGGACCCCCCCCCCCCCCGGTCTATGCATTTTATTATTATCAAAAGAAAATATATTGATTCGCTATCCTTAAACTCACCACGTAAAATTTAAGTAACAAATCTGAAATTTTTTTAAATTTAAACCTTAAACTGGAAACCTGGGTCTGATGAGAAGGCATGGAATACCCCCCTCCCCCGCCCGGTACACGAAAATCAAGAGAAACTTTCAATAACTACGTAAAATGCAAGATAGAGAGGCGGGGGGGTGGACATGAAGTTCATCCCATTATATTATGTCATCATTCCCAAGAACATTAAAACGCCGTCATAAAACTTTGCATTTTGAGACTCCCTGGCTAGTTAGTTCATATTCATCGGAAATGAATTAAATTGCTTTACTAGCCTAAGTGAACAAGTCAAATTTAAGTAACAAATTACAAAATTCTACATTATAAACCGTTGGCTAAAAAGACCGGGGGGTCTGGGGGGTGTGGAGCACCCCAGGTACACATAAATTGTAATAGATGTATTTAGGAACGTCATAAAGACTATGTGCCTCATAGCCCCCAGGTACACTTAAACTGTAATAGATATATTTTAGAACTTATGGCCTGCAGTATTGAGCGAAATATCGAGAAATATTAATTTAAAGAAACATTTTTGGAAGCGCTAACGTCACTTTCAAGCTTTTCTCGGATGGTTAGGATACAAGAAACTAAAAATATAATCTAAAAATTGCATTTATTTATGTTAAAATAGAAAGCGTGTTTTGAAAAGAATTGCAGGATTGACTAAAGTATTTTGGATTTAAGCCTTTTGGACCTTCTCATTTCTTTTCTCTCGCTGGTATCATCAGACAAATTACTTGTACTTAACGAAACATGTTCGACAGTATCCATATTTACCCAATTGTCCATTACATGTAAATCATGAGACGTGTCCATATCCGAAAGTTGTTCACTGAAATAAGTAACTTTTCTTAGAGATTTCCCAAAAATTGAGGTTAGGAATTTGGGTTTTGGTTAGTCCAATTTACAACTTACGAGTCACTTTTCAATTCGTCTTCCAATGCCTAATCATCTGACTCCTCTTCTTCAGACTCCTCTTCTTCAGACTCCTCTTTTTCAGACTCCTCTTTTAGACTCCTCTTCTTTAGACTCCTCTTCTTTAGACTCCTCTTCTTCAGACTCCTCTTCTTCCGACTCCTCTTTTTCAGGCTCCTCTTCTTCTGAAGAGGAGAAACTATCTTCCGTATATTCTGGATAATACTCTTCATCCGTCGACTCCTCTACGAACCATCTCAATTCTTCGAACCCTCTGGATTCCTCTTCGACCCCTCTCGATTCCCTTGAAATCCTAGCATAGGCCAACTCCATTCTTGCTTTATTTGATCTTTCCCGGTGTTCGTGTCTTAAATTTTCCATTTTGTATAGTTCGGGTGCGTTCACAAAGAGTTTTTTGAGTCCCACTTTTGGAGTACTTCTGATTTTATCACTAAATGATCGCACCGTTGTGGTTGAATCGTTTTCACTTGGGACTTCCATAATTAAAAATTTGAGGTTGTAAAATTACACTAACTATCATTCGCTTGTTTGGATATCGTTTGCGCATTTGGATTAGTTTCAAGCAGATGCGGTAAAGCTGAAACGTGATTGGTCGCTTTCTGATTTGATTACACTTTAATATACAGGGCGATGAGACGGATTTTGTCCGGTCTTATAATCATTAAATTGAAAGCGTGCCAAGTAGAATAAGCCCCCATTGCAATTTATTTGGTCAACCGATGTTAGAAAGCTGCATCATCAGAACGAACCCCAAAATAGGAAATTTTTTGATATTTCTTTGATTTACTTGGGGATGGGGAGAATTGGTTAAACTTTATATTTTCTTAAATAAGGACTATTTGAATTAGGCATGATGATTTAAAAAAATTAAATTAAAATTATAAACCTTGAGTAATTAGGCTATAAGACCCCACAACTATTTGAAAACGTTATAATACATTTAATAGTGCGAAGGGGGGAGATGCTACTTGTGTGAGGTGTGATAATTGCACATCTACTTGAAAAATTATTGAAAAATGGATTATAAAATTAATTGTATCATAAATTTTGTAAGTCAAACTTAAGTAACAAATTCCAAAAACCCAAACTTGAAAACAAAGGTTTAGTGACCGGGGGTCTGGGAAGCACCCACCTAGGTACACATAAATTGTTAATAGATGTATTTAGGAACGTTATAAAGACTATGTGACTCAGGAAATTTTTTAATATAAAATAAAGTGCAAATACTGTCCCCCCCCCAGGGTCCCGGCACTATCTTGCATTTTATATTGCTATAAAAAGTTCCTCTATTAATCACTGAATACCGAAAGTCAAACGTTTGCAAATTTGCTTATTACAATTTAGGTGTACCTGGGGGGTGCTCCACACCCCCCAGACCCCCCGGTCTCCAAAACCTTTAACGATTTAGTATGAAATATTGAAATTCCTTATTTCAATTTGGCTTGATAAATTTAGAATAACATAATTTCATTTCCCATTTTTAAGAATTATTGTTTTTATTTAAAATTTTTTCACCTAGCTCACATAGAAGGCCACCATTGAATTTGTAGTTCATTTAACACATTTATTCAATTGGGGGGTTGGGGGGAATTTGTTGAACCTTATATTTTCGTAATTCGGGACTATTTAAAATAAGCAAGATGTCGTTAAAAATAGAAACGTTGAGTAATTAGGCTATAAGACCACAGAAATATTTAGAAAACGTCACATTACATTGAAGACCCTGAGGGGGCTGATATGTATGTTAGGTGTGATAATTGCTAATAAAATATTTACTACCATAAATTTAGAAGGTTAAATTTAAGTAACAAATTCGAAAATCCCAAAGTTGAAAACTTGGTATTATAGACCGGTGTGGACCCCCCCCCCCAAGGTACACTTAAATTGTAATAATTCACGACCTTCTATATTTTACTATTAATTAAATCATAGAATACCTTTTTAAACAAGGTAAGGTGCAAAATGGAACCTGGGAAGGGGGGGCATGAAGTTCATCCCGTTATATTATGTCAAATTTAAATGACAAATCTCAATTTAACGGCTATAAGATCGCAACTATATCTATATAGTATACTTTTATTATTAAATTAACTACCTAACGTATCTCAAAAGCTCAAATTAGAAAATACAGTTGTTTTACTGACCGGGGGGTCTGGGGGGTGTGGAGCACCCCCCCAGGTACACTTAAATTGTAATAGATATATTTTAGAACTTATGGCCTGCAGTATTGAGCGAAATATCGAGAAATATTTAAAACAATATAAAATGCAAGATAATGACTGAAGGCGCGGAAGGAAGTACATCCCAGTATATCTCATCTTTTCCAAGAAAATTCCAAGGGTTTCATAAAGCTGTTTGATAATTCGCTAACAAAACCCATGCGTACCAAGTTGAAAACATAGTTAAACATAATTAAGTGAATCGTAGCTACACTTTTTAAACAATGTAGATTGCAAGATTGGACAGAGGGTCTATGGGGGTGGGGATGCAGTACACCCCAATATGTCGTCGTTTCTCAAACAAAATTGCGGTGGTTTTATAAAGCTTCTGCATAATTCTGTTTTCCATTTTGCGGTGTTTACAACTATGCAGAGGCTTTATGAAACCGCAGTACTTTAACAGTCGATCGTGCTAACTACTAGGCCATTGAGCGCCACCTGTGAGCGTACTGAAATTAAATTTGCGATTTGATAGTTCAAAATATTTTATTTATAATCCTGGGGAAGTAACATCCCCTATCGCAATTCTCCACCAGGACTATCCCAATTCACCACAATTTTTGTTTCCTTCAGGCTAATTTCCCATAATATATTTGGATGTAAGACATGTCACCTGGGCCACTTGATAAATTAGGTAATCGAAAATGATGGTTTAATCGTTGGGAAAACAAACTCAAATATTTTAAGGGTCCACTTCAAGTTAATTACCAATATCGAGATAAAATTAATCCGCAAGCTTCTCTATTTGGCTACTTATCGCGTATTGCGATTTGCTGGGAGTTATTTCAGCAAAATTACAATTTTCATAGGCTTAAATTTAAGAAAACTCGAACCGATATCTTTAACATCGTCTCGGGCGCTTTAATTACTGTAAACTTTTGGTCTGACATTTATGTGGAAGCATTTCCCCTAAAGTAAAAGGGCGAACGACCTTTTCGGTTAACGACCTTTCGAAAAATTTATACCGACCGAAATATGTAAATTTTAAAACAAGTTTTTTTGGAAGTTCTAAGCAGCAGTTTCATCGATTTCAATTTTTATAGCAAATCCTGCAATTTCTCGAACATAAGTTTCGTCCTTTACTATTGCGTGTTATTTCCTGGTCTCATAATAATTTTAGTTTAAGTGGAAATTACAATATGCAAATAAGTTAACAATTATTATTAACATAAATTTCTGAAAATAAATGTCGCGCTGTATTTTCCTGCACGCATTCTTTAAAATCGATTAAACCTTGGACCGTTGATTAGAAATTTTAATCGACGTTTGGATTGGACGTTGACCGCCCGTCATAATTTTTAATTTTAATTAAAAATTCATTTCCCGACTCATTTGTAACCTTCGTGGCCAAGAGCTTCTAGCTCGTCGCGATTCACCTAGGCTTACGTAAACAATTCCGCTATTATCGTTCACAACAAAAATAATATTATCGCCAATGCATTCCTTTCAATCATGATTTATTCGGAATAAAACCAGTAATAATTTATTGAATTAATTTGTTTTGTAAACGCGTTCACGTCGTTAATTTATCATTAATAATGTTATAGGGGCGTCAATTTTACAAAACATGCGGGCGACATAATTATCTATTTATACCGTGGTTTGAATACCACGTTTTTCCACATCTGCTACTCTTGCTCTGAAGACTCGCATGAACTTTGGGATGCAGATCGGCGTGGCGCCCATCGACTCGGCACACGCCGAGTCGATGCGAGCCGTTGCTTGTCGGGTTTTGGCTCGACTCGCAAAGTGGAACTTCCCCCATGCGATCACACTATGACGGGCATCCTCATTGCACTTTGTAGCGGCCTTGCTTTTCTAAATCCGTATAAACTACTAAATATTTCAACTAACCCCATTGCGTGCTCTCTTTTGATGGAATTTTTTTATGAACAAAAAATCAGTTTCATGATTGAAAATGTTTAATTAATTTTTTAATTTCAGGTTGGCGCTGAAAAAGCAGTTTCGTTCGATAATGGTCCCGATGGTTCCGTAGCGGAAGATTGCTACTTTGCTATGCGGGCGTTAAACGAAGGCTACACGTTCAATTTTATCGAGGGTGAAATGTGGGAAAAATCGCCGTTTACGTTGTGGGACTTTGTACAACAACGGAAGCGATGGCTGCAGGGAATTTTACTGGTGGTGCATGCGAAAACGATCCCTTGGAGTAAGAAGTGGCTGCTAGCGATTTCCTGTTACTCGTGGGTGACACTGCCGTTGTCGACGTCCAACGTGGTGTTGGCCGCACTCTGTCCGATTCCATGTCCGGCTCTTATGGATTTTATGTGCGCGTTTATTGGCGCCGTTAATATTTACATGTACGTTTTTGGTGTCATAAAATCGTTTTCGATTTATCGGTTCGGATTTGTGCGTTTTATATTGTGCATGTGCGGGGCTTTACTGACCATCCCAATCAACGTTATAATTGAAAATGTCGCCGTTATTTGGGGTTTGGTTGGCGAGAAACATAAATTTTACATAGTGAACAAGAACATTAGACCGCCAATTACAGTTTAGATTTTTTTTTCAAATTGTCTCGAACTTGTACATAAAAGTAGGCTTTAGGTAATTGTGTGATCGTCGTTTCGTATGTTACGATTTTTTTGATTTTAGAGATGAAATTTCAAACGTTGTTAAGTTTTTTAATCATTTTGCGCTACTACTTAGTCGTCAAAATAAGAATAAGGCGGAATTGGTACGGAACACGACTTCCTCCTTATTTTGTCATTCATGTTTTTGGTAAAATAATTTATTTAGATAGAATTATTCCAAAATTTAGCTACTCTTTGTTATAGACCTAAAAAGCCGCCTTTTAGATTTTTTTGGCGATTCTATCGAGAGTCTAAAGTTGTCGGCTTAAACCACGTGATATTAAAAACTGATTATTTTATTTAGTTTAAAAAAATAGATTTTAATAAATAAATATGTTAATTTGAAAATTCTTTGATTTGTATTAAAATTGTGCTTGTTTTGCGTCCAACTCAATTGTTCTCGGACGTTCCTGGCGAGACATCCAACCAAAATTCACTTTTTAAATTTTCTATGCACATGTCTCGCTCGAAATCTTAAAGCGGGAACGTTTTCAGCTAGTAATTGCCAAATTGGTTTTTGAAAATTACGTTTTTTTGTAACAAAATTGTAAATACATTTTTTCTATTGTACTTTGTGTTTCTCAACCTTTAAATCGTAGGCTCTCCTTTTTTACAACACTACTTGGATTTTGTCTGCATCTTAATTCTACAAAAAAGCATATACGACAAAATTTGCGTCCCCTCTTTGTCCTTTTTATAGAAGCAATGTTACTTTCTCATATGGCATCCTTTTGTTAAAGAAAAGTGGAGGAAAAAAGCCGGGAGGCGCTTTAAAGTTCGAGAAACACTTAAGAGTATTGTTCAGTGCATACAGAGTATCTAATCTATTCAAAATTAAACGAAAATCGACAGTTGTAATAACAAAACTGTTCATTCGAATATCACGTAAAATGAAAATTCGAGTTTGGGAATCTCCGAATCTTAGTTTTCATTTTACGCAATGTTGTCTAAACGAATTACTTAGGTACTACAAATATCACTGGACATTGCCCTTATCAATTTTTATATTCGTAGTTGCTTTAGTTTTAAATAAAATTATTTAGTTATTGTGTATGAGACACTTTAATCGCTTCATATTGAGGCCCTTTATTATTTTTTTGTCGTTTACGTTCCAAGTTTATTTTTGTATTTGTAGTTTTCCAAAGATAGCTCCAACTTGTGTTTTTTCAGTTTTTATGATTAGGTTTTAGGGTAAAACGCTCCCTCAATTTCAGTTGCGCACTTAACTTTTGCGTGAGCACTGTGTTTTGCTCAGAATCCAGCTTGGTCTGTCAAAATTCCACTCTTAAAATTGGAGGGAGCGTTGATTAGGGTGAACTCTACAAAAAGTATTTTTTCATATTATTCAGGTGTCAAATGCTAGTCAAATTCTCGATTCCAGTAGAAAATAACTTTTTGTTAACAATATTCTGATTTCAATTATTTAAATCGCACATGTTTAGGTCCAAATTGTTCGAATTCTGTGCGATTTTATGTAAACTAATAGGAAATAAATACATTTGCACTAAATTTGATGCTTATTTTTTCAAATAAAAAGATGCTTGGGGTGTATTCATTTGATTAAAACCGATCGGTCCTCTCGCCCAAAAAAAAATTATGAGAGGTTTTCGCAAGGCACTCTAGCTCTATAAAATAGTGAAAATTCTTGTAAGGTAGGTCTCGGAAAATTAATAGGATCTGTAACGAACCTTCATTTCTGCAAAAAAAAAAGCGTTGAGTCCTGTTTATGAACGTAAACTTGAGTGTTTATCCAAGCTGATCTGAATTCCAAAAAGCAAATTTAATGTTTCGACACAGAAAAAGTACAAAGTAGAAATGATAATATCAGGTAAAATAATGAAAAATCCACGACTTCGTGCTTTAATCAATGTCTGAACGGAGAATTTATCACTTCAACGTCAAGAATTTTTAAGGTTTCAATCTCTGTAATTTGGCAAACAAAATAATTGTGGTTTTCATAAGACCTTGGAAAGAAAGCTTTAGCTGTTGAATTAGCAAACCTTGATTAAGCAATGTTCGAATGGCTAATTTAGTTTTTCCAAGCAAAAAGAACTGTCCTGATCCAGTCTAATGATAGTTAGCTACAAGTCTATGCGATCCTGATTTATGTTTCTAATAGAAAATTTATACCAGATTTTAAGGCAACAAACTGCCGACTCATGCACAGAGCATACTTCCGTTAGTGCTAGAAGGCTGAAATTTTATTTCAAAGAGTTCTTATCTAAAGTCACCCAACTTAAGCCACCTTATTGTATTTTTAATTCAAAGGAGGGGAGGGTGCAAAACAATTCAGAAAACAAATTTCTGGATTCTCTCTTCCATGTTACTGGTGGTGTATATTGCAAATGTAATCAGCTATTATTATGCTTTCTGTGATTCGCAGTCCACATTTAATTTATGAAATGTTGTGTATTAGTGCTGATGCTCCTTCTGGAGGAGATTCAGAGGTTTCAGAGTAATAACATCGTACCACCCCTTAATTATTTCCTGTACTACTGGCTCTCACCTTCGTAATTGAGCAGGTAACAAAAAATAAACACATCTGCACTGAATGTGAATTATATTTTCTTTCAACTTGGGAAATAGGAAGCTCAGGTTTTATTTTAAGGTAAAACTATTAACTGTAAACGATATACTCAAAAATTGAATACAAACTTCACATTAACAAGAAATATTCGTAACAAAAAATTGTCAGCATGCTAAAAATATTAATATGAAACAATGATGTATCACCTCATAAAAAAATAAATGGTCGAGTGGAGGCGTTTGATAAATCAAATCATACTGCATAATAAAATAAATTAAGTAACAAATATGCCCTTGCATTTAATCGTCGATCATCAAGTTGTCGTTTGATGAATTGCTAGTGTCATCGGTCACAAAATCTACATTTCTTCTTTCAGCTTGAATCTAAAAACGAGACCAATTGATGCAATTTGTATGTCAACATTGAAAGCATTGCTCAACAAACTACCCCACAATTAAGATCCACCACCAATACAAAAACTAAAAGCTGGCCACCAAAATACTAAACAAAAATAATTACTGACCTGATAATTGGCGTTATTGGTATTGGGGGGTATATGCACCATCATAGTAGGGTCAGGTTTTTTCAGAATAGCAATTGAGGTGATTGTTGGTTTTAGTGGTTTTTCCGTTCTCAGTTCCTTTCTAATTCTCGCTTCTTTTGGACTGTAAAAATAACTAAAACAGAAGAGATTCAATAGAATTAAAATGCTTTTATCAAAAGATAATTTACCCTGGATATCTGGCTTTGTGTTCTTCGTCGGCTTTCTTGGCTGCTACATAGTATTCATCTTTCTTTGAACTTGGTAAAGACTTCCACATGCTTCCCAAACGCACGGATATTTCTTTATTACTTTCACCTAAATAAATAAAGCTGTGGTGTGAAGTATGCAATAAATCAGATATGCTTACCTAGATTTTCAGACGCCAATTTTTTTCGCCAATCGTTTGCAAAAATCATGAAAGCATTTGGTGGTCTGGGAATTTTTGTGCCGTATCTGTCAACAGTTTTGTTATCTGAAACTTCGTTTTCTGATGTAGAGTCGTATGACGATTTCGTTAATTTGGACAATGTTCCGTTCTGTAAATAGAAATTTCTATAGATAAAAAATTGTAGCAGATGTTTGGACGAGCAGGATATAGTTCTAAAACTGAAATCGTTATGAATTGGGGTGATTGGTTAAATACTTAAGATGAAAAATCAACTAGATTTTCTTTTTGAATTTGGATTGGAGCCTCCCAGTTGGGCGTTTCATGCCCCCCCCCTAGTGTGTAGTAAATTTAAACTAAATTAGTTAGCATATTTGACCTCCAAACCTCTTTTTCTTCAAGTGTCATAACATTATTTTTTGCATATCGTGGCCAATTATTGTAAATTTAAAGTCTGAAAAATGTTACTTTTTATTCATCGTAATCCAATAAAGCAAAAAGAAGAGGTTTTCGGAGGTTTTATGGTTCAAAAACTTAAAGTTGGAAAAATACCACTGCCACAAAGCAACCGATAGTGACGTCCTAAATATAATCCTGAAAGAATGATAGATGACTACGGAAGATGTTACAATAGAAACCGAAAGTCCAAAATCACAATTGAGAGATTTAAGAGGACAGTAAGTATTGGATGGATAAACGTGATTGAAGGCGGAGATGTAAATTATGGATATTGCGTTCCTTTGGACGGAATGGAAACCAACAGACAGTAATTTATGAAATGACCTTTTAATTAGCTCTCTTACAGTATAAAAGTGGCAACTTAGAATCTTGGTATAAAATATACTATTAAAAGCTAACAATTAAGTTTGGCTCACTGGTGGATTTGATGTGCCAATTGCACACCTGTTGAAAGGTCAAGCTGAAAAAATTATCTTCTTAGTCGTTTAACTCAATTCTGAGTATCGTGACCCCTCTCTATAAGGGGGGCTAATTATCTCTGGGGCAGACACTTTCTTCCGAGGGACGACAGTCAGAATAAATTTGTTTACTCCGCCCTGGCTCGAACCGGGTATTTCACTATCATGCAGTTTATATCAAATTAAAGCAAATATATCATATAATTTGTGTGTGCCTTGTTGGCATTAGAATACCCCCAGACTCCCGATTAATCTTTTATCAGAAGTGAATTATAATTATTCGTTATCCTCAAGTTAACAAGTCAAATTTAAGTAACTATTGCCAATAGTCAAAAGTAAAAAACATAATCTTGGTAACTGGGGGGTCTGGGGAGTACGAAATACCTCCCAGCCACATTCAAATCAAAATAGATAAAAACTTCAGTCAAGTGATTAAGTAAAACAATTTGCACTGTTTTTAAATGCATATCAATAAAACTCTCAAACCTGGGACGATGTACTGCTACCTCATCTTTTTCCTAGAAAATAACAGTGGTATCATAAAGCTTCTGCAAGATTTGAAAACATTTAATGTTCTGCATTCCAATACTTGGCCACTGGAGGGTGTTCCACCCCCGTCTAGGTAGTTTATTATTTGGTGAATTAAGGTTTTAGTATATCGGCTTGGTCGTTGCTATAGTGACGTAAGATTTTTAACAATAGATCTGATTTTCGATGCAAAGATGGTTAGTATTTGATAATTTAGCAAAAAGAGATCAGAGGGCAATGTGACGTCCTCTTGAAAGCCTAAATTGTAGAAACATCAAAACGATTGCGTTTTAATGTGACAGAACAACTTAAACAGTAAAACTGAAAGAGATACAACTTTAGTCTAGCAGACATTATATTCCCTATTAAGATCAGCTTGGCTTCAACGATGTTGATCGCCTATGCACTGTAACGTGTATGGCACTCGAAGAAGAAGAATCGTAGATAATCTTTTTTATATAACGTCAAGTGCTAGATAAAGACAGGAGTTCTGAAGGAGAGGGTAATGTTTTGCATTCCAATACTTATGCACTGAAGGATGTTCCACACCCCCCAGACCCCCGGTCAAAGCAGTTTATTATAATACATGTGAATTAAAATGATTCGTTATCGTAAAATTTAAGTAACAAATCTCAAATTGGAAAGCATGGCTTTGTAGACCCCCCAGGTACACGCAAATTGTAATTAATATATTTGTGAGTTTATGAATTTTAGTATTAAGTGATTAAAAGAGAAACTTCTTAAAACAACATAAAATGTAATATTCTGCCTCCTGATATTGGTGCACTGGAGGGTGTTCCACACCCCGGTCAATGCAGTTTATTATAATTTAAGTGAATTAAAGTGATTTGTTGTCTTAAAATTTAAGTAAAAGTCAAATTTAAGTAACAAATCTCAAAAGTCAAACTAGAAAGCATGATTTTATTGACCAGGGGGTCTGGGGGGTGTGGAGCACCCCCCAGGTCCACACAAATTGTAATCGATATATTTGCGAACCTATGGCCTTCAGTATTAAGCGGTTAACTTTTTACCTTTTAAAACACAGAAAACGGTTCGTAACCGGGTGGTAGATATTCATTTGTATAGCCGTCTTCATGCTTCGGAAGGCATGTAAAGCCGGTGGTCCTCTCACAAGGTGCTAGCAACATCTTTGAGATATTAAATGCGTATACCTTCTCCAAAATAGGGGAATCGGAAGACGTCGTAGAAAGTTTAAGAGACTGATAGTTAGACAAAACATACAATGTAAGAGCAAAGCCGGAAATGGAGGATGAGCATCCTCCCCAGTATAATATGCCATCGTTCCCAAGAAAACTACAGTGGTAAGCTTCTGTATCATTTAAAAAAAAGTCTTCCATTTTTTATCGTTAATGTGGGCATACTCATGACTTGATCATATTAAATTATTTATTTTTATTAATTTCGTTCCAAAACTAACAAGAAATTTTATGTGCGCTTTACCTCAAGGTAAAGGCTCTACCTCATGGGATTTCAAAAAGTATAAATCGATCAAAATGTCAACTTTTTCTGCACGAAAATTTTTTAACAGTCCAGGCCGGTACTCCACCCTCCCTGCTTCAAAATCTCTGATAATTATTTTATATTTTATATTGTTTTAAAAAATTTCTATATTGATTTCCGAAGACCATAAGTTTTCAATTTAAGTATCAATTACAATTTGAGGGTACCTGGGGGTGCTCCACACCCCCCAGTCAATGTAGTGGATTATTATTTAGATTACATGTGATTGATTCATTATCGTAAAATTTAATATGTCAAATATAAGTAACAAAACTCAAACTAGAAACCATGGATTAGTAGACCGAGGGTCTGGGTGTGGAGCACCCCCCAGACACACTCAAATTGTAATAGATATATTTGCGACCTTATGGTCTTCAGGATTAAGCAATTAAAAAAGAAACTTCTTAAAACAACATAAAATGTAATATTTTGTCTCCGATACTTGTGCACTGGAGGGTGTTCCACACCCCCAGACCCCCGGTCAATACAGTTTATTATGTACACTTAAGGTACACACACAGTTAAATTGTAATAGATGTATTTACAAACGTCATTTATGTGATTTATAGGAAAACTATTTAATATAAAATAAAATGTAAGATAGTGTCCGGAGGTTTAACTACCTCCTCCTATACCCCCGGCATATACAATCAAGTCGCGTTTTAACGAAAATCTCGATTAAAAAAAAATTTTAAATGAGTTTTTGTCCCCTCGATATAACGAAATTTTTTTGGCCCAAGTCTAATCATTTTATCATTTCTATGATTATTTAATTTTAAAGTGTCATAACTTGGAGTTCAAATTATCAAAACTGGTGAAGGTGTTAAAAACTTAGTAAGGAGCGAGTCACACTACTTTTGCGGTAAATATGGATGGTTCGGAGAAGATGAAGCCCTTATTGATAGGTAAATCAGCTAAAATCAGGTGTTTGAAACATGTCAAGTCCTTCCCGATGATACAGAAGTAACTAAAATCGTGCGTGACTACCAAACTGTGTAACGATTGGCTGGAAACCCTCAACAATGCTATGCAAAAACAATGTAGAAAAATTATCATGTTTATTGACAACTGCACCGCCCATAACGCTTTTTATTAAATTTTTTTGCATTATAATGATATTGTTAATTTCATTAAACGACAACAATTTGTAGTGTTTAGAATATAATTTGCTTTGGGGATTCCCAAATCTTAATATTATTTCAGACAAGTTTATTAAAAGTAAATTGTCACAACCCTAAACACTGTGATGAAATATGATCACGGTGATTTCGATTTCCATTTGTATGTGCTAATAGTTCACTGGTGTACCCAACTTGTTGAGCTCTCTTTTAATAATCTTTTTTAACTCCCAGAAAGATAACTTCAATATATTAGCAAAAAGTATTTCAACAACACGTGGCTGTCTTACCCACAATTATTCCTCATCCTTGGGGTTGGGGAATTACCAACCCTGTTCGTATTATGCATCAAAGTTTATTAGTTACATTTCTAACTTCCAGTGTATGCTCACTGCAACTACAATGAGTTGTCCGTGATTATTTCAAATTACCAATCATTTCCATCTGTTTCAAAGCAACCCAAAAGAATAAAAAAAACTAAAATCTTGGTAGATGCAAGGACAAAAGACAGAGAAAACTGGATTTGATATTTTGGGTAAAAAATTTCCATTTGAAAAACCCCAACATAGAAACAAATTCATAGAATTAAAAAAATTTCAGAAAAAAAAACTCGGATAATCACAATTCATGTTGAACTAATAGTAAAACTCACCTCCTCTGTGTATACACTCCCATTTATAGTGTGTTCAATAGAAGAATCTTGAACCTACAAAACAAAATTTAAAACAAACTTTGAATTAAACACAATTTTACCGTTTTATATCCATGGGTGAAAGTGACTGTTTCTCGTTTCTTACTAGGATTTAAAATGTTTTTCTCGGGAACTGGGCTTGGTGGTTTCTTTACAGGGGGTTCTTTAGTGGGTTCAGGCACCGATTCAGGTTGTGAAACAGGCGTACTAGTTCGAGTCTCTGATTCCTGAGAAGAACCCTCTGTAGCATTTGTCTCACGCCTTACTTTACCCAAACCTTTTATTTTCAAAGTTTCGGCTGCAATCAGCAATTCCTCTAAATCCGCTTCGGCAACTTTAACTTCACCATCGTACATAAAACTAAGCACAAACTTCAAAATTTCCAGTCGAAATCCGTTTAGTATAATGCAGGGGTTTGTGCCTTGGTGCACTTTAAAAAGTTCCTAAAAGTTGTCAATTTAAAAGAGGAAAATGAAACCTTGAACCGGCTCACCATAAAGTAGGGGCTACACGACGACAAAATCACCTTGTGGGCTTTAAGGAACTGGCCCTCACACGATAAGGTAACATCGACTAAAAGTTCATCTTGTAAGTGTTCGGCCAAAGTTTGTAGCACACTGTGCGTGTGATTGGTCCATTTAAGATTGTATTGCTGTCCACCAGCAGCTACTTCGTTTGTCAGACTCATCGTACACCACACTTACACCTACAACACAAAATTTACAACCATCAGAAATTCAATTGTTGACAACAATTGAACCTAACCTAAAAACCACTTGACGCTTGAAACGAATCAGCAAGTTTGCGGACATAAATACGGAAAGTATCGAAGTGCTAGTTATTATATTGCGCACAAATTAACCACCATTTTGTAAGACGTTAATGTAAAAATTTATAACAATTAAATTTGAATTTTATAACATGCAAATTAATTCGTTGCGGTTGGAAAATTTATAACATAAAATTGTAACTCACCTATTTATTGTTAATTTGTGGTTGCTTTAATTATTGGAAAAAACGTGCGTATAAAGTACCAAATTTGTATCAAGTAATAAAATTTCACTGCAACAAACGCTTGATAACAATTGACAATGGGGTGGCTCCATCTGACCACAGACATGTGAAATATGCCGTGGGTTTTGCAAGGCGGGAAAGGACTCGAGAATTAAGGGTTAAGTTTCCATATTTTGCGAAATTTTCGACTTCTAAAAATCTCATTATTTAGATTTAAAGGACTGAACAAAATATCATCAGGGTCGAAATCTTTGGTTGTACTCCACAAAACTTATATTTCTTCTATGTAGTGAAAACACCAAGGTTTTTCCAACTTTTAGCGAATTAAAACTTGTGTCAACCTGATCCACAGGTGGATTCGACAATAAATTTCCTTATGAACCTGCCCGCCCCTAGAAATGGGTAGCCAACTGATACCTGCTTGGAGCCACCCTGTATAAAAAAATATAATAAACTTTTGAGAACCTCTGCGCAAGTTTGATGATGATTTCGTTAATGAGATAAAAAAATTTATTGTTTTTAGTATGCACAGAATATAATATAACAATAGAATGGAAACTCAAGGTTAAAAATAAAACCCTCTTCTGGCGCCATCTAACCGTCATAGTACGCAGTGAAATAGGTAAAAAAAATAATAGATGGCATTATACGTTCTATTTAATTTTTATTTAATAATTTTAATTGCTAATTCAAAATGATTATTGTTTAATAAAATGTTCCAGTAATGTATCCACAAAATAAAACTGAATACATTACTAAAACAATTCATAAAACATTAATCATTTTGAATTAGCAATACTGAAAAAATCTTTATAAACTTAATATTTTATTCACATGTTCTGCTGAATAATTAATTACATTTAATTAAACAATATAAATTATTAACTGGTCCATCTTCAAATCACCCTGAAACGCTGAAAATTAAACAATTCAATTAAATATTAATTATTTTAATTATAATTATTTTATAAATTACCTGCAGCGCTGATTTCAACTTTTTTCAAAAATTCAAAAATTTCCAATAGGTCTTGATTAAATGTTCGGGGACACATTTTTTAAAGCCAAAACTTTTCATTTTCATGTGAGATCAATGAAACCCTGAGAATTATACAATACCAGCACAATCAAAACCAGCATGACCATTAACGCTGCCAAATAGTTTATCTAAGAAGATAATGACTTGAGTAGTTCGTGCTGCTTCTGACGGTAACTTGAGAATGCCTTTATCGGTTTCAGCAGTCGTCCTAAATTATAGAAAATACATTAGTGAAAACTTATCTACAATATAAAATGTTTAATTTGTACCGATTTTGCCATAAGATTAATCGTAGTAGCAACTGTGTAGCTCAACACTTTGGTGCAAACGAAACCTTAATTTTTTAAATTTTGTGGATAAATATGATTATCATTTATTTTGGCATCGCTCTAAGTTAAAACACCCTATTAAATATGCATTTTAAATATGATTCCAGCCAATTCAACTCCATCATACCATTTTTTAAATTTATTGATAACTGCACCGCCCATAACGCTTTTTATTACATTTTTTTTACATTATAATGATATTGTTAATTTCATTAAACGACAACGAATTTGTAGTGTAATTTAGAAATTTAGAATATAATTCGCTTTGGGGATTCCCAAATCTTAATATTATTTCAGACAAGTTTATTAAAAGTAAATTAACCCCTAAACACTGTGGTGAAATATGATCACGGTGACCACACAACAGTGTTTAAGGGTTAAAATTTTTCTTTAAGTTTCGGTTAATTGAAAACATTCATAATGAGAGTTCAACTTGTTGAGCTCTCTTTTTAATAATCTTTTTTTAACTCCAAGAGAAGATAACTTTAATATATTATAGGAGTATTTGGGCAACACGTGAGTGTCTTACCCACAATTATTCCTCATCCTTGGGGTTGGGGAATTACCAACCCTGTTCGTATTATGCATCAAAGTATTATTAGTTACATTTCCTAACTCCCAGTGTATGCACACTGCAACTACAATGAGTTGTCTGTGATTATTTAAAAATTACCAATCATTTCCATCTGTTTCAAAGCAACCCAAAAAAAAAAAAAAAAATAAAATCTTGGTAGATGCAAGGACAAAAGACAGAGAAAACTAGTTTTGATATTTTGGGTAAAAAATTTCCATTTGAAAAACCCCAACATAAAAACAAATTCATAGAATTAAAAAAATTTCAGAAAAAAAACTCTGATAATCACAATTCATGTTGAACTAATAGTAAAACTCACCTCCTCTGTGTATACACTCCCATTTATAGTGTGTTCAATAGAAGAATCTTGAACCTACAAAACAAAATTTAAAAACAAACTTTGAATTAAACACAATTTTACCGTTTTTATATCCATGGGTGAAAGTGACTGTTTCCTGCGTTTCTTACTAGGATTCAAAATGTTTTTCTCAGGAACTGGGCTTGGTGGTTTCTTTACAGGGGGTTCTTTAGTGGGTTCAGGCACCGATTCAGGTTGTGAAACAGGCGTACTAGTTCGAGTCTCTGATTCCTGAGAAGAACCCTCTGTAGCATTTGTCTCGCGCCTTACTTTACCCAAACCTTTTATTTTCAAAGTTTCGGCTGCAATCAGCAATTCCTCTAAATCCGCTTCGGCAACTTTAACTTCACCATCGTACATAAAACTAAGCACAAACTTCAAAATTTCCAGTCGAAATCCGTTTAGTATAATGCAGGGGTTTGTGCCTTGGTGCACTTTAAAAAGTTCCTAAAAGTTGTCAATTTAAAAGAGGAAAATGAAACCTTTCACCGGCTCACCATAAAGTAGGGGCTACACGACGACAAAATCACCTTGTGGGCTTTAAGGAACTGGCCCTCACACGATAAGGTAACATCGACTAAAAGTTCATCTTGTAAGTGTTCGGCCAAAGTTTGTAGCACACTGTGCGTGTGATTGGTCCATTTAAGATTGTATTGCTGTCCACCAGCAGCTGCTTCGTTTGTCAGACTCATCGTACACCACACTTACACCTACAACACAAAATTTACAAACATCAGAAATTCGATTGTTGACAACAATTGAACCTAACCTAAAAACCACTTGACGCTTAAAACGAATCAGCAAGTTTGCGGACATAAATACGGAAAGTATCGAAGTGCTAGTTATTATATTGCGCACAAATTAACCACCATTTTGTGAGACGTTAATGTAAAAATTTATAACAATTAAATTTGAATTTTATAACATGCAAATTAATTCGTTGCGGTTGGAAAATTTATAACATAAAATTGTAACTCACCTATTTATTGTTAATTTGTAGTTGCTTTAATTATTGGAAAAAACGTGCGATAAAGTACCAAATTTGTATCAAGTAATGAAATTTCACTGCAACAAACGCTTGATAACAATTGACAATGGGGTGGCTCCATCTGACCACAGACATGTGAAATATGCCGTGGGTTTTGCAAGGCGGGAAAGGACACGAGAATTAAGGGTTAAGTTTCCATATTTTGCGAAATTTTCGACTTCTAAAAATCTCATTGTTTAGATTTAAAGGACTGAACAAAATATCATCAGGGTCGAAATCTTTGGTTGTACTCCACAAAACTTACATTATTTCTTCTATGTAGTGAAAACACCAAGGTTTTTCGAACTTTTAGCAAATTAAAACTTGTGTCAACCTGATCCACAGGTGGGTTCGACAATAAATTTCCTTATGAACCTGCCCGCCCCTAGAAATGGGTAGCCAACTGATACTTGCTTGGAGCCACCCTGTATAAAAAAATATAATAAACTTTTGAGAACCTCTGCGCAAGTTTGATGATGATTTCGTTAATGAGATAAAAAAATTTATTGTTTTTAGTATGTTTACTGTGATAGTTAATTACTAAACACATTTGGATTGTACAAAAATTGTGGTTGGAAATAACCACACATCGAAGAAGATAAACCCGGAGTGCTTGTTAATGTTTACAGAAGTAATAAACAAATATTGAACTGGAAGTCAGAGAGTACTATCTACCTAAGTACATAGAATTCAAGTGTTGTAATCATTCAATACATGATTTTTTTTCAGAAAGAAACGCCAATCATACCTTCTATAAAACACCATGGATTTTTTCATATTGCTACTCGACACAGGATAGCTGTCACATGTCTTTTCTTTATCTTATTGTTACTGATCCTAAACTTTCTAACGCAATACATTCCAGGCAAGTACTCCGACATCGTTCCACTTTATTTTTAGGTTAACGTTGTTGTGACGTTTTTCTTGTTTTGCCCCCAAAGCCTTTACAAACAAGGTTTTTGGGGTATCACATCTCAAGCATAGTTTAACAGGAAAATTGTAGTTTTTAGGCCTGAATATAAGACGAGCATCGGACAGGATGACATCCGTTTGAGTAAAATACGTAAAATTCATAAAAATTTGAACGAATTTGATGGAAATTATTTTCGTCCCTTGGATTTAAATAAAAGCACCGTTAATGTTCAAAAATGTGAAACCGTTCATGTTGGGATTGTTTGTAGCGGCTACAAAGCTAACTACTTTTTCTACACTATGCTCAAGTCAATTTATTTTCATCGTAACAATCCGCTACATTTTCACATCATGGTTAATAGGGCCTCCGAGAAGGTTTTGAAGGTTTTATTTCACACCTGGAATGTCCCACAAGGTACGTGAACTTACTGCCTTGTCGATTGCTTTTAAGAAGTCTATTTTTAGTTAATTTAACTTTTTACAATGTAAACGATTACATACAGCAAGTGAGATGGGTGCCAAATAGTCATTACTCTGGAGTGTATGGTCTCTTGAAGTTGATGTTTCCAAAAATTGTACCATTGAATGTTACCGATAAGCTTATAGTTATAGATACTGATTTAACTTTCATGGGTGATATTTACCAATTGTGGGAATTATTTCTTAAGTTTAAACCAGATGAAGTAAGTGAATAGCAATTTAATTCCGTTACAAATTTCTTCCTGTTATCGTTCCTTGTTGGATCCTTTTCCAGTTCTATAGTTTCTTTTACTGTGTAAGTTGTTCCACAAATTCTTTCGCCCCACTTATTTAATTTATTGAAACTATCTCTCGTGCTATATATTCCTTTCAAAGAACGTGGAAGTCCCTTAAGGTGGACTTCTGGATGTTTTGCTTCAATACGATTTGTCTCAATTTTTCATGTTACTTTTGTCTCTCAATTGCATCTTGGGTATTCAATGCAGAACTAATTTAATGTTATAAGTCTTTAACTGAAAAAGCTTTTATTATTTTGACTGTGACCATTACAATTTACATGTGCTCCAGACCTTCCGCTCAATGCAGAGTATTATTACTAAAAGTGAATTAAAACGAGGGAGAGATAAGATCACTGAACTGTGATTTTGACGATTTGTAAAGCAATTTTGAAAGATAATAATGCGATATACTCATTAAAAAACAAAATTTGCGATCAGTACACAAATTTGGAAGAAAGCGGCTTTAAAAATTAATTTGAAATACGATTTTGTTATTGGTAAAATTAAAAATTAGTTTTTAGGGCTTAAAATAATTTTATGTATTATAATATAAATTGTGACGGAGGACCTGAGGGCGATGAATGTTAGGAATTGGAGACAAGTCTACTGCGATAGAAAGAAATGGAAGTTAATAGTGAAGGAAGCTAAAACACATCCGAGATTGTAATGAAGAAAAGCAGTGAGGGTAGAAAGAAACGAAATGTGGGGTAATGCATTGTAGATGTACTTATGTAGTTATTAAAGGATCCAGAGGACTAATCCTTCTCAGAAAAAGGATTTTGTAAGTCTTTAAAAGACAGCTCAATTCCGCAAGGAATGTTATGCTATTTAATAATAACAATAATATAAATAATTTACAAGCGAAAGGAAGAACAGATATCGGGAGTCTGAGGAAAAGATAAATAATTTTGTGTTGATAATATAATTGCAAATGGTAGCGAAGTTGAGACACAGGGACGGTTGACAGAATGAATTAATATACACTGCTGTGTGTTTGTATAGAAAATTTATCTTCTTCACGTGCCTATCCGTTACCAGATGTTAGCGATCATAAACTTGGCGAAGCCAAGATGACTTTTCTTGGGAGTATAATTGATGGAATGGTTTCTCGTTGCCTTCCCCATAGTCCACAGATTGATATTGGACTTTTTGATGACAGTAGTGCATCTAGCTCCAGCAGGGTTGGAACTGCGAGCTTACCGCTTCGTAGTTGACCCGTGTATGCTTCGCGCTATACTGCTGGTTTCATTTATAAACTTTAAAAGTGAATTTTGGGATTATTAAAAAGTTATCAAGTTCTACCTCATCTTAAAAGTCTTATTTTAATGTCCTCTTGTAATCGTATCTTCTAAAAATAAACTGTTTAAACTGGGGGGTGTGGAACACCCTCCAGTGCCTCAGCAGCTGGAAGCAGAATATTAAATGTTTAAAATTAATTAAAAACTTTAAGTTACTATTTCATTCTTGGGACAATGGAGTATCCTGGGGGGTATTCCATATTTCCCAGACCCCCTGGTCTATACAGTTTATAGTTATTAAAAATTAATTAAGGTCTCCAGAATATCTGCTTGGGCGTTACTATTTTTTGAAAATGTTAGATAAAGTAGCTTCTAGACCTAAACCGAGACACACGGACGGTTGACAGAATGAATTATTGTTTGTATAGGAAATTTTGTAAAGTTTAAAAATGAATTTTGGACTTATTAAATGATCTTTCAAGTTATACCTCATCTTAAAAGTCTTATTTTAATGTTCTCTTATAATCGTATCTTCTAAAAATAAACTTTCCAAACCGGGGGGTTTGGGGGGTGTGGAACACCCTCCAGTGCACCAGTATTGAAAAGCAGAACATCAAATGTTAACAAATGATGCAGAACCTTATGATAAGCCGTAATTTTCTTGGGAACAATGACTTCCATGACCCCCCTTGCTTCCCAGACACCCAGTATCTACTTTGCATTTTATGTTGATTTAAAAGGCTCTTTTATTGAAAATTTCCTACTGAAGAGCATAAGTTTGTAAATATATCTTTTAAATTTTGAGTGTTCTTATCTTGGTACTTGGGGCATTACCCTCCCCCCCAGAATTTTTTAGTTGTTTCTTAATGTAATTATATATATATTATTATATTATTAACCTTTGAGATTAACATTTGATTCAAATTTTTTTAAATTAGAAGGTTAAATGAACAATAAAACGAAACATTATTTGTAAGCTTTCAGCAATGGTTACTGCTGTCATCAGACGTTTTTTAAAAAATGTTTCTTAATGTAGTTTTGTTTTCTAAGGTTTTGAGATTTGTTATTTAAATTTTCGGATAACAAATCGCTTTAATTAACTAGTATTATAATAAACTACATTGACCGGTGGTGTGGGCACTCTCTAATTGTAATTGATACTGAATTGTACGGCAATTGAACCCAGCACTGCTGCCAAGTCCAGAGAAAAAAACTTCAAGACTACACAATTTTTATTTCGAAATTGTTTGACAAATTTGTTTAGATAAGGGATTAGTGACTGGCTAGATTCCCATTATACCAGCAGTATAGCATGAAGCCATACAGGGGTGGACTAAAAAGCGTAAGCTCACGGTACAAACCCTGCTCGTGTTAGATGTTAGAAAAAAGACCAGTATCAATTTGTTGACTATGGTAAAGGCAACGGAAAACCACCCCATGAATTATACTCTCATTAAAATTCATCTTGGCTTTAGCCAAGTTGGGTCACGACGCTTCTGACAAGAAACAAACGATGAAGAAGAAGAAAAGATTTCCATTATTTTGAATTTTGGAAGAACAGACTGAATCGTTTGTAATAGGAAACTAGAATGTTGTTGGTTCCACACCCAAGCAAATTTTTCAAATAATTTCAAAACAAAAGCTGTGAAGTTTTGAAGTTTTTCGCTAGACTTGGCAACCGTGCCCTCCAGCCACAATCAAATTCTAATGGATATTAAGTATTAAGTAAATTATAGAGAAACTTTTTAAAGCAACATAAAATGCAAGACGGGCAGTAAAAGTCATCGTTCCCAAGAAAATTTCAGCGTATCATAAGGCATCTGCAAAATTTGTAAACATTTAATGTTTTGCCTTTCGATACTGGTGCACTGGAGGGTGTTCCACACCCCCCAGACCCCCCGGTTTGGACAGTTTATGTTTAGAAGAGATGAATTGAAGATTTGTTACTTAAATTTTACTTAATTTTACATACTTATATATTTAATAATAATAAACTGCGTAAACTGGGGAGTATGAAGCACTCCTCCCGTCACACGAAATTTGCTTTCAGTATCAAGTGAATCAAACTTTTTCGAATCATAGAAGTACTTTTTGATCAACAAAAATGAAAAATAATGACAGAGGGACAGTTTGGGTGGGTTACGAAGTACACTTCAATATGTCAACGTTTGCTAAAAAATTACAGCGCAAACCCTCGGTCTATGCAGTTTATTTTATATCAGAAGTGGATTAAAATAATTTGTTATCCTAAATTTAAACTCTCCTGCCATACTCAAATTGTGATTAACATATTTGTGCACTTATGGCGTTCAGTATTAATGATAAGAAGACGGTCACGGTCTGGCGCTTGAGTGCGTTAGCTAGCTATTAAGCTGAGCCCCCGGTTCAAATCCAGGCGGGATGAGAATTTTATTCTGATCGTCTTTCCTTAGCAGGCAGGCAAACCACCGAGGTGGAGTGCCAAGAGAATCCTATGGGATCACGATTCCTCAATCATGAGGATGCAACTAGAGAGATAGGCGAGAGACTGATTCAGAGAGGAAGGGGGTATGAAGCACATTCCAGTTTATTATTCATCTTTTCCAAGAAAATTACAGCAGTTTCATAAAGTTTCTGCATAATTTTTAACTTCTGTCTTCCATTTTGGGGCATTGAGGGTTTTAATTTTTCCTTTTTCGTTTTTATTGTGAAATATTTTTGTCCCTTAATATCCCAGACGCACTAATTTTCTCCAATTTTACAATCTTGTTTTTATTGCCCTGGTTAAATTTTATTCAAAAGTACTACTATTCTTCATTTAATACTCTGAGAATAGTTTTACCCAACCGTTGTCCCTTCAAGCTACCTGTCCCACTTTCTGTTTTGGTTTTTATTATTCTTAAATGTTGCTTTAAGTTTATCTCTTGTATTATCCAGTTTCCCAATTTTCCAATTCCTGTTTTGAAAAATAGTTAAACCAAATCTACTGTTCCGCAGACTACGTCCACTCTTTGATTTTTGTGTCGTCTCAAATATCAACAAAAAGAGTGCCTGTCTCTTAGCATTTGTCCCTCATCCTATTTATTTTCAGTTTTCCCACATTTCCCAATTTCAAATTTGTAACCAAAACCAACCCAAGCCTCAAACTCTTTCCTAGGTTTTAGGTTTGGTGGAAAATCAAAGCAATTATTATCTGAGGCTTTTCTCCAATCCGTGGCCCGCGCTTGCGAGAGGGTATTTATCGCCGTTTCATAACCATTTCTTTTTCACGGATTAAAACTTGTAGATACAACACGGGGGTCATTTTATATCATTTAAAAAATATGAAGGAAGTAAACTGGAGCGAATTGTGGACAAAAGTAGCCAAAAAGACTGCTTCCATTTTTGGCGCTACACAGTTAGCCGATCAGGATATAATAAATGCAATCATAAAACAAAATCCAGATTTGTTATATCCTTTGCCTTGCGAGTGGAATATGCAGCTCAGTGATTTTACACACAGCCGATTGTGCTATGCAAATAATTCAGTTAAGGTAGGTCGGACGATTTTTTTATCAAAACTAATAGGCTTTTTCTTGCATGCATCATAAATCTGATCCTTAAAATTGCTTATTAAGTGTGTTATTTTACATCGAAAAATTGTACAGGGCGTTCAATAAACTTCAGGGGTAATTGCCGGGTTTGTGATGACTATGCGAGACATTTCCAGATTTTTCTACTCTTGAAGCTGCTGTAAGTTCAATTTTGTACGTGCGCACTTTATCTTAACTGGAGAAGGAAACAGGAAGTTCCAAATCCAATTTCCTTCTCTAATCTTAGCGCACTACTTAACGTTTTCGCTCTATAATTAACTGCTGAAGTATTAGAACAACCTTACCTTACGAATAATTGCCCAGTTGTCCTAACTTGACTTGTTTTCTTTTTAACCCAGATTATTCATTGGAACTCTCCAAAAAAAATTAATGTAATTAATAAAGATGGTGATTATTTTAGAATTATTTTTAAGTCGTATGTCGAAACGAACGGCAATTTGTTTAGGCGTCAGTTGTTTGATTGCAGCAACAGCAGTAAAAATGTGATGGTGAGTTTCGTGCTTCGCTTCGTGACGTTTTGTAAGTTTTGATTTTTGCAGAGCAACGTTGTCGACGTTTGTTCCGATTTTCATCAAGCACAGACTAATTTGTGGCGCACTTGGTTGTTTGTGCGCGATTACAAATACGTGCCCCTTAAAGACGACGTCACGTTTGTCGTTCATCTTTCCTATGAGAGGCTGTACATGATCGAAGAGTTATGCCAATATTGGAAAGGTACGGAAGGGTGAGAAGTCCCGTTCCTTACCTATCGATCCTGCAAAGTCCTGGTCCTTCTCTGGTGTTTTGAGCCCGCACCTAAAGGTTAAATTTGACAGGTCCCATGAGTTTTACGCTCTATGTGACCGATCCGGAACTGGAAGAATGTCTGAAGTTCATCGATGATTCCGAAATTTTGCAAGACCGCGTAGATATTGCGTATCATGCTGTGTTTAAAGACGGTGATCATTATCCAATCAACGAGTTACGAAACGTCGGACTACGGAACGTTAACACTCCTTTGGCGTTTTTGGCTGATGTGGACTTCATTCCCGTGATTGGGCTGTATTCTATGCTTAAGCGCTACATCGGTCGATTTAGATCTACGGCTAAAAAGGTAACCAGATTGAGATTTTCTCGGCAATTTTAATTTTATGTGGTTTTTAGGCTTTCATAGTTCCCGCTTTTGAAACTCAAAGATATAGGAGTGTTTTGCCAAAGAGTAAGCGAGAACTACTCAAGATGCTTGAAAATAGGTCAATATTTACGTTTCGTTACGATGTTTGGCCTATTGGACACGCACCGGTCAATTATTCCAAATGGAAAACCTCTCAAAAAGCATACGAGGTGAGATATCTTATTTGATCCCGCTACTGTTACTACTGTTGTTTTTCAAGGTCAAGTGGCAACCGGATTTCGAACCTTATGTGATAGTTAACAGTAACGTGACGGAATACGACAAACGTTTTCTAGGTTTCGGGTGGAACAAAGTATCTCATATAATGGAGTTGGAAGCTCAAGGTTACCAGTTTATTGTATTACCAAACGTTTTTATCATTCATAAGCCTCACGCTCCCAGTTACGACATTGGGAAGTTTAGGAATTCGCCAATTTATCGGATGTACATACGTAACAATGGTTGATAATTTTTACGTCTAATTTTTTTAATTTTTAGGTGTTTGCAAAACTTGAAAGAAGACTTTGTGAGTAAGCTGGAAAAAAAATACGGGAGGATATTTGAAAACAAAAGCGCTGCTATGATGAAAGTTGACGAGGTCGAAGCTAACTGAAAATTTTGCGTAACCGCCAATCATTCATCACTGTGCCATTTATTGTAGTTTTATCTGAAATTAAAAAATTTTAATACAAAAACGAGTTTTGTAATTATTAGACGGAGCTGAACCTGATCTTCTGTAATGAAGGAAGCTCGCCTGAGTAAGAAAAAAGCCTAGTATATTGGTGGACAAAAGTCATTGAAACAGTGGGCAAAAAGTGTATCAAGTCGAGTCAACCAAAAAGAAGCAAAAGTAACAGAGGTTAAAATGGAAGGAATTAATCCGAAAGATCCCTGGAACAAGGCCTACCGGAAAGTTGACAACACTTCATTTTAGGACTCGCGGAGGAGAGGTTAAGGAACGTGGTTGCGACACTCTTTCTAGCGTCCCGAAATAATCTTCAACAAAATGATGGTTTTGACAGCACAAATTCACGAGACATTGAGATATTGATCATCGAGAAAAGTTGGAAAAAGCATCGAGGATAAGTTCTACACATTACATGTAGGTGCTCCTAACATTTCTGGTGGCGCTTCGATTTAGACTTAATTACAGACCAATTTGGGGTGTGTGGAATCAAGAAAATTCCTTACAGGATTAAAACTCCCAGACCTTCTGGTCAGTAAAATTGTATTTTCCAGTTTGAACTTTCTTTTATTACTTCAGAAATGAAATGCAACAAAGTTACATTTTAAAATAAATATAAACGTCAAAATTATTTAAAACAATCACTTTAAATTTATTACTGAATTATACAGTCAATAAATACAATATACATCTTGAAGAAACGGTTCAGTAACGGTGATGACGACGACGACGATGTCCTCTACGTTTACGACTTCTTGAACGTCGTTTTGAATGACCTCTTCGTCGTTTAGCCATGTAGAACAAATCTGCTAGCGAATATCGTCCTTTTTTATTTTCAATTGCTCCAAACTCCACGCCGTTTCTCAATGCAGCATCGACGTGATGCCGATACCTGTCTGGAAGCTCGTACTCGTTTTTCATGAAACTCACTAATTGCCTTTTGAAGCATCATTCACTCGGTGTGTATTACAAATATCTTCTAAAGCTGCAATTATTAACTGTGCAGTTTTTGATCGACGGCTAACTAATAATTTTTCCCATGATGACTTTATGACAAATATAATATTATAAATTTTAAAAGATCGAAAATCTTCTAAACAAACCAAAATTTCGATTTACACCACCATAACTACTCGAGTATATTATTTTTTCATACATAACAACCAGAAAAAAATTAATTAGAGAGTTTGATCAAGATGCTGTTATTAAAATTTTGATAATTAAAAATAATCAAACACTCCAATTAATTTGTTTTTTTGGTTGTTATGTATAAGGAAATAATACACTCTTGTAGTTACGGTTGTGTATATCGAAATTTTGGTTTGTTCAGAAGAATTTCAACATTTCAAAATTTATAATGTTGTATTTGTCATAAAGTCATCATGGGGAGACAATTAGTTAGTCGACGATCAAAAACTGCACAGTTCGTAATTGCAGCTTTGGAAGATATTTGTAATAAACGCCAAATCGATGATGCTTCAAAAAGTCAATTAGTGAGTTTCATGAAAAAGGAGTATGAACTTCCGGAGAGATATCGGTGTCACGTTGATGCTGCATTGAAAAACGGCGTGGAGTTTGGAGCAATTGAAAATAGAAAAGGACGATATTCGCTAGCGGATTTGTTCTTCATGGCCAAAAGGCGAAGAGGACATTCAAAACGACGTTCAAGAAGTCGTAAACATAGAGGACATCGTCGTCGTCGTCGTCGTCGCTGAACCGCTCTTCAAGATGTACATTGTATTTATTGGTCGTATAATTCAGAAATAAATTTCAAGTGATTGTTTTAAATAATTTTGACGTTTATATTTATTTTTATTTATTTAAAATATTTATATAAAAAGTTTCATCTACCTAGTACAAAACCTCATCCCCCCGAACGTATATTATTTTTTTAGCTCTCCAACAAAGTCATAAATTTGAAAGTATTTCGTAGTTTGGGAAATGGGATGAGACTATGGTAGACTATGAGACTCTTTGCGTTCATTTAAATTGAATTAGCATTGTACCCATCAGAGACAACCATAATAGTTAGCTCTATATTATTTTACGAAGTTTGCAATTGGAGTAATTAACGCATTTTCTGGACCTACGTTAATAATTTAAGTGAATGTAAATCTATAGGAATTTTGATGAACCTGAGTCGGAAACTGAGAGGCTATCCGTCACCTTCCTTTTTTGATTGCTTAATAAAATTTATTTTTAAACAATTAAGCTCCGGCGAATTATGGCCGCTAAATAGTGACCAGAGATTTATGCGATTCCACGTCAAAACGGTAAAACAAAACATCGAAAACAAAACACCGAAAACAAAACTCCAAAATAAAAACACCGAAGACAAAACTCACAAAAGAAAACTGCCGAAAAATCACCAAATTTAACCAACACTCGTATATGGGTGTCACCAGAAAATTTTCCAAGGGACCTAAAATAATACTTTTAAAAATTTACTGTATTTAAAAATCTTCGTTTTTGATTTCGGCATTTTGACTTCGGCGTTATTGTCTTCGGTATTTTACCTTTGGGGTTTTTGTTTTCGGCGATTTGACGTGCTACCGATATCTTCGTTTCACTTCTGATAAAAGCTAAACCCCCCAATGCCTCAAAATGAAAGGCAGAAAATTGAATGTTGAAAAATTATGCAGAATATTTATAAAAGTTCTGTAATTTTCTAAGGAACAATGACATAATACACTGAGTATATAGATATAATAGAGTACCCCCACTCCACTTTCAGAATATCTGTCACTATCTTACATTTGATGTTGTTTTAAAACATGTAAAAATATATTTATTACAATTTGAGTGTGCTCCACACTCCCCAGACCCTCGGTCAATACCATTTATTATGATATAAATGAATTAAAATGTTTTGTTGTCCTAAAATTTAACAAATCAAATTTAAGTAACAAATCTCAAACCTAAAAATAGAAAACATGGTTTTATCGACCGGGGGGTGGAGCATCTCCCACGCACACTCAAATTAAAATAAATATATTATTAATTAAAAGAAAAACTTGTTTAAATAACATAAAATGTAATATTCTGTCTCTTGACTGGTGCACTGGAGGGTGCTCCACACCCCCCAGACCCCCCGGTCAATGCAGTTTATTATAATTTAAGTGAATTAAAGGGATTTCTTGTTTTAAAATTTAAGTAAAAGTCAAATTTAAATAACAAATCTCAAAACTCAAACTAGAAAGCATGATTTTATTGACTGGGGCAGCCCCAGGCACACTCAAATTGTAATAAATATATTTGCAAATTTATGGTTTTCAGTATTAAATGAGAAACATCTTAAAACAACGTAAAATGTAATATCCTGCCTCCTGATACCTCTAGATTCCCCAGACCCCTCGGTAAAATGAGTTTATTATAATTAAAATGATTCGTTATCGTAAAATTTAACAATTCAAATTTAAGTAACAAAATTCAAACTAGAAAGCATAGTTTTATCGACCGGAGAGTCTGGGGGGTGTGGAGCCCCCCCGGAACACGGAAATTGTAATACATATTTGTGAACTTATGGCTTTCGCTTTCAGTATTAAGTGAATCATAAAAAAACTGAAAAATGAATTTAGGTGATTTGTTACTACAATGATTGTAAACTACGATCTATGGGTATGAAGGACTTGCCAGGCACACGCACATTGTAATAGATGTAGTTGCAATCTTATGGCCTTCAATGTTTAGTGAATTATAGAGAAAGTTTTTAAAACAACATAAAATGCAAGATATGGATAGGGGGTCTGAGGGTTGTGGTATTTATTAGAGGGGTTTCCTAAAGCTTCTGCATAATTCTGTCTTCCAGTTTGAATGACGTCACAAAGTGAACATGCCGAAATCTTGAGTTTAAAAATAAGTCCCCCTATGTACTACATCTTCGTCCCGAAGTACTAGAGGATGTCCCCCCTTCCCTGCGGGTAAGAACAGTTTATTTTTATTAGAACTAAATTAAAAACGTATATTTTGTTTGGCCGTTGCTATGGTGACGTGATGTCTACCTGCATTCTAATATTTGTGCACTGGAGGGTGTTCCACACCCCCCAGACCCCCCGGTTTGAATATTTTGTTTAAGGCAAGGCATACCGTCCAATGCCTAAGGCATTGGAAAGCAGAACATAATGTTTAATAACTAAGTAGAAGTTTTAAGTTACCGTTTTAGCTTTCCTGAAAACGATGACATATCCTGAGGATTTTTCATACCCTGAGGGGGAGGGGGTATTCCATATCCTCGATCCCTTTGGTCGACATTAAAAGTTTAAAAATTAAATAGAAGCTTGAAGTTACCATTTTAGTTTTCTTAGAAAGAATGGATGAACTTGGGGTACTCCAATCTCCCAGATCCAAGAAACTGTTTAAACCGGGGGTCTGGGGTGTGGAACACCCTCCAGTGCCTCGGTATAAAATGGCAGAACAAAAATGTTTAAAAATTAAGTAGACTTTAAATTACCGTTTTAGTATTTTTTGGAAATGATATAATAACCTGGGGGAGGGGGAGGGGCGCTCAGTACCCCTCAGACCCCCAGTTTATCAGTTTATATTTATCAGAAATAAATTGAGCATATCTACTTGGCCATTGCTAATTTGAAAAAACTTCAGATATTATGTTGAGATCTTTAATTGACACCGAATAAAGATATGTAAACTGGCTAAACCGGGGGTCTATTGGGTATGGAAAACCCTTCGGAGCCTTATCATCAGAAGGTAGCACATTAAATGTTTAAAATTAACTAGATGCGTAACGATTCCGTTTTAGATTCTTGGAAACGATAACATATCCGGGGGATACTTTATACCCCCAGACCCATAAACTGGATAAACGGGGGGTCTGGGGGGTGTGGAACACCCTCCAGTGCCTTAGTATAGAGTGGAAAAACATTAAACGTTCGAAAATTAAGTAATAAAATTTTTAGTTTTCTTAGGAACGATAGAGTATCCTGGGGGTATTTTATACTCCCCCTGGTCTATACAGTTTATAGTTATTGAAAATTAATTAAGGATATCAGCAGCTTGGACGTTACTAATTTTGAAAATTTTAGATTTACTCTCGCCAAGAACATTAAGTGATTAAAAATGAAATATAAAATTTATGAAACCGTCTTGGGTTTCGAATACCCTGCAGTACCTTGGCCTCGGGAGAGATAAAAAGAAACTGCCTAAACCTTACGCATAAGGCTGTAAATGTTCAAAAATGAATTGAAGGTTTATGACATCGTCATAACTTTCCTGGGATTGATCGCACGTTTCAAATCGTTCCAGTATATTATAAATAACAAAGGTCCTACTATGCTACCCTGTGGTACGACCATTAATATATCTTCACTTTCTGAATGAACGAGAAAAAAGTTTCTCAATTAGGATTCGAACCCGAGCTGTACTGTCGAGTCTTCAGACTAATAATAAAAATTTTTATTCTGGAACCGCTACAAGATAGTTCTTGATTTGAGAACCACTGGTGTGGAATAAAATAAAAGAATTTAACGAATATCGAATTTATTACACACATCATTGAATAATAACAACAAATAACAGTTTATAAGAGATCTGGTGATTTAAAAACTGTGGAAAACATACGCGGAAGTAAGCAGGGCCGTAATTAGGTATAATTTGCTAATTATAAATAAACAGTGGCGTAACCGCCACCCGCCTTTTCTATAAAAACTTAACTAATTTTTGCTTAAACTGTTTTTTAGTGTACAATAAGCGACCGTCCGTAAAATTACGATCATGCCTAACAGGACCACGGCGCTTAACCAAAATGTGCTGTGGGCCATTCCAATTTCTTTAAGTAATATGTTGGGTCTGGTGTACTGGCAAAACGTCCTTTCCTCTGGGCAAGGAATTATTCCGCGATTATGTCCATAAACGGAATAAATCAAGCCTTCCACTGCGAAGCGTATGTATGAAATGAAGGAAATTGCGTAAAACATTTTTGACATGTGGGTGAAAAACACCAAAAAACCAGCCAAAACAATCATGAACGCTAAGGATATTGCTCCCAGAAAGGTTCCGTTCTAAAAAAATAGAGTCGACATAGTTTTTTTTTATTAGAAGCGCCATCTTCGGAACGATTCTGGCAATTCATAGACGTACAATTTAAAAGTAATTACTAATGATTATTTAATAATTATTGTACGTCTATGTACCATTTCCTTTAGACGATGGCAGCGGTACTTGAGCTACGCAACTAGCGTATACTTACGATTGGGTTCACCAAGGTTCCAAAAACGAAACCCCAACTTTCGGCAGTTACGGTCACCAGCATGCAAATAGTGAGGAACATGAAGAATCGTGACCATTCCTGTGGTTGCGAACTCATGAAGTAAGTTATCGCCGTGTAGGCGCAAGAAAACACCATCTGAAAAAATAATTAACCACCATTGTCCTCTGGAGTTTTGGAGATGGTGTGGACCTACCTGTATTGGAATGTCTACTACCATAAAAGCAAAGTAGTAAGTTCTGAGGTTGTACCAATTATTGAACCTCTCCTTCTTTAATACTGGTAATTCCGTCGGAACTGAAACGGGTAAAATTAACCGAAAAATCATCGGAAGCAAAAATTTAAATTACATTTAAGTACAGCCGGCATCATAGAAGTATAACATAAATACACACACGTCACGAGCATATAACTAAAATTTGGTATAGTTTGGGAAGCGTCATTTCCAACGTTTAAAAAAAATAATCCTATAAATGATCCGACTATGATATGGATCAGTAACTTTAGATGCGAAACCGTCTGAAAAACAATCAATCGTTAGTGTTTTGTTTCACCCCGAACCATTCCTTTTACCCAATCCCTGTGCAGTTGCAGAAACGATCGGTTCAGTAAAATAATGAATTTGTTCCATTCGCTCGGGGGATGCACCAGAACTATCGATTTGTTGCTTTCAGTTTTTATATCGCCTGCTGTAGTTGTTCTTTCTTCTTCTATATCATCTGTAAGAAAAACAAAGTTTTGCGGTGGAATTTCGCGTGATTTAAAAAATTACATAATGGCGCCGTAAACGAGCTTCTCCATTTTGAATCTTTGGCAGCGATTGCTAAATCCGAAGTGAAATTTCCGTGGTCTCCGTTAGCAACTTCTAATACTAAAAAAAAAGGATTACGTTTGCACATTGTGGTAAAACAGTTTGAATCTTACAATAATCTGCTGGGTTGTGAAATTCCGGACAAAGCAAGCCCATGTGCGACAAATAAGAAACGGTGTTTTGGCTCGCCCCTTGATATATACATAGTCCGGCGGCCATTACATAAATGTGATCAAACATTTCGAATGCTGTCGCACTGGGCTGATGAATCGTACAAACAATCGTTCGACCCCCCCTTGCCAACGCTTTCAACATGCTGACACAATGAAGAGATGACGAACTATCCAAACCACTGCAATAAGAAAACATATATATAAACTCATAAACTCATACATAAGCAATAATTTATTTACATAATGAGATTGTTTAAACTTTTAATAATAAATATTTTCGCATTTTTCTGCCAAAATTAATTAACTATAATAATAAACAAATAATATGTGACATCCTCACGATTTACCAAGTACGAAGTTTATTTCTAGCTTTACAGGATTTTAGCAACAATATTTTGGTTTCAACTATTTGGAAGTTTTCTGTTCTTCTATTGTCGCGCCATCTGTTGGAAACATTTTCATTGCTTGAAAAATACTTCTCTTAATATAGCACTTGTTTGTGACGAATTTGCAATAGAACCCCCCCCCCTCACCGGTCAATGTAGTACCCACAAGACATATGCAAATCGTAATTTATATATATTATTAACCTCTGAAATTAATATTAGATTAACATTTTTAAAATCAAAAGGTTAAATAAACAATAAAATGAAATATTATTCGTAAACTTTCAGCAAAGGTTACTGCTGTCATCAGACGTTTAATAATAATAAATTATTATTTAAAAATTTTAATCTAATAATGATATGAAGTGAATCATATCAAAATTTTTTTAATCAACATTACATACTTTATTTAGGCAAAATTAACCCTAAAATAAAAAGTCATTAAGCATTCAAACCATAAGGTTCGTTTTGCGCAACCCGGTATATCTTGTCAAATGCGGTGTTAAGATAAAACGTCGTGTTAAAATAACAGCGTGTTTATTGGATTTTTAGAAAAAATCGGATGTAACCATACCCATGACTTTTCATACTAAATTATTTATTATTTTTTTATTAATTTGGTTTTGAAGTTAACAGGAAATTTTGTGTGTGCTTTACCTCAAGATAGTGGTAAACACACCGACATTTTTTAAAATGGTCCAACTTAGCTCATGGAACCTTTAAAAAGTAATAAATCCATCAAAATTTCAACTTTTTTCTGTGCGAAAACAATTTAACAGGTCGGACGGTACTTTATAACTCCCCCCCCCCGCTCCGCTTCAATATCCCCGAAAACTATCTTGAATTTTATATTGGTTTAAAAAGTTTCTTTATTGATTAATTCATACTGAAGGTCATAAGTTTTCACTAATATAATTTAGGTAAAAATATATTTATTACAATTTGAGTGTACCTGGGGGGTGCTCCACACCCCAGACCCCCCGGTCAATGCAGTATATTATAATATAAGTGAATTAAAGTGATTTTCTGTCTTAAAATTTAAGTGAAAGTCAAATTTAAATAACAAATCTCAAAACTCAAACTAGAAAGCATGATTTTATCGACCGGGGTTTGGGGGGGTGTGGATTACCCCCCAGGCACCCTCAAATTGTAATAAATATATTTGCAAATTTATGGTTTTCAAAATTAAATAAGAAACATCTTAAAACAACGTAAAATGTAATAATCTTCATCGTGATACTGGTACACTGGAGGGTGTTCCACCCCAGCCCCCGGTCAATGCAGTTTATTATAATATAAGTGAATTAAAATAATTTGTTGTCCTCAAATTTAACAAGTCAAATTTAAGTAACAAATTTCAAAATTCAAACTAGAAAGCATGATTTTATCGTCCGGGGGGTCTGGGGGGTGTGGAGCACCCCCCAGGCATACTCAAGTTGTAATAAATATATTTGCGAATTTATGGTTTTGAGTATTAAGTGATTAAATGAGAAACATCTTAAAACAACGTAAAATGTAATATTCTGCCTCCTGATACTGATGCCTCCAGATCTCCGACCCCCAGACCCCTTGGTACATTGAGTTTATTATAATTAAAATGAATTAAAATGATTCGTTATCGTAAAATTTAACAAGTCAAATTTAAGTAACAAATCTCAAAATTTACGGTAGAGAGCATGATTCTATCGACCCGGGGGTCTGGGGGGTGTGGAGCACCCCCCAGGTACACTTAAATTGTAGTTGATATATTTACAAACTTCAGTATTAAGTGATTAAAAGAGACACTTCTTAAAACAACATAAACTGTAATTATTTTCATCGTGATACTGGTGTACTGGAGGGTGTTCCACACCCCCAGGCTCCCCAGTCGATAAAACCATGTTTTGAAGTTCGAGATTTGTTACTTAAATCTGGTTTGTTAAATATTAGGACACCGAATTATTTTAATTCACTTATTATTTATTATAATAAACTGCATTGACCGGGGGACTAGTAAGCATGGCTTTGTAGACCGGGGGGACTGGGGGGTGTGGAGCACTCCCCAGGCACACTCAAATTGTTATAGATATATTTGCAAACTTATGGTATTTGGTGGTTAATGATTAAAAGAAAACTTGTTTAAACAACATAAAATGTAATATTCTGCCGTCTGATACTGGTGCACTGGAGGGTGTTCCACACCCCCCAGACCCCCCGGTCGATGCAGTTTATTATAATACTTTATATATTATAATAATATGTGAATTAAAATAATTTGTTGTCCTAAAAATTAACAAGTCAAATTTAAGTAACAAATCTCACAATTCAAACTTGAAAGCATGGTTTTATCGACCGGGGGGTCTGGGGAGTGTGCAGCGCCCCCTAGGCACACTCAAATTAAAATAAATATATTTGCGACTTTATGATCTTCAGTATTAAGTGATTAAAAAAGAAACTTGTTTAAAAAATATTGTTTAAAAATGTAATATTCTGTCTCCTGACTGGTGCACTGGACGGTGTTGGATACCCCCCAGGCTCCCCGTTTAATGTAGTTTATTATAATTTAAGTGATTTATTGTCCTAAAATTTAAGTAAAAGTCTAATTTAAGTAACAAATCCCAAAACTCAAACTAGAAAGCATGGTTTTGCCGACCGGGAGGTCTGAGGGGGTGCTGCCCCCCCCTTATGAACTTATACTTCCTTATAAAGGAACTTTTTATAGCAATATAAAATGCAAAATGGTGCGGGGGCATAGGAGAGGAGTTAAACCCCCGGACACTATCTAGCATTTTATTTTGTATTAAAAAGTTTTCCTATGAATCACCATACAATTTAAGGGTATCTGGGGGACCCCCAGACCCCCGGTCTGTAACGACATGTTTTTTACTTTGAATTTTGAGATTTGTTACTTAAATGTAATCATTTTAATTCACTTGCATTATGTTGTATTGTACAAATTGCATTGACCGGGGGGTCTGGGGGGTGTGGAGCACCCCCCAGGCACTTTCAAATTGTAATAAATATACTTACGAGCTTATGGTTTTCACTTTCAGTATTAAGTGAAAAAAAATTTTTTCGTTAGACATTTACCAATCATAGTCATAAAATCAATGATGGACACAGCAGGTCTGCGTGAAGGGGAGGGTTATACGCCCCCGGTCTACGATATCTTACATTTAACAAGTCAGAATAAAGTAACTATGTAATTCAAACAGCTAAACTAGAAGACATAGTTTTAGAGACCGGAAATTTTGGAAAACCTTCAGCCATACTCATTCCCCCAGATCCCCCTCTTTTATGTAGTTCATCTTGAATCAGAAGTATTTTAAAAATTTGTTATCCTAAATGTAACAAATCAAATTTAAGTAACAAAAGTAAAACTACACAACATGGTTTGAATGTCAGCGGGGTGAAGGAGGGGGTACGTAGACCTCACGGTTTATGCAGTTGACTTTGTATCAGAAGTGAATTAAAAGTACTACTTATTTTTAATAAATAAATAAAATAAATTTGCCATTCTAAATTAATAGAACAAATTAAGGTAATTAATTCTAATAGTCAAATTGAAACATATAGTATAGACTACCGCGGGGGGGGTCTAAAGGGGTACCTTCCAAGAAATAGATAAATTTACGAACTTTTGTGTGATGGATCTGCCTATCTAGCAATCAATTGAAAAAGTTTTTAAAACGCCTGCCATAAAATGCAAGTTAGGTACCCAAGGTTTAGGGGAAGGGTACCCCCCAATATATGTCATTATTTCCACCAAAAATTCAAGCTTTTGCATAATTTAGTTACATTTAATATTTTTCTTCCCGATACCAGTAGGTACGCTTTACTTTTCTCAGAAAGTTTTTAAAACTTCTTGCATAAAATTCACGGGAAGCGGGGGGGGGGGGGGTACACACCTATATAATCTGTAATTTCCCTGGGAAATGGCAGCGGTTTTGTAAAGCTTCTACATAATTTGTAAACATTTAATGTTCTGACTTCTGGTATGTACAGTATATATTTAGCAGAGCCGGATTGAGGATTTCAGCACATTCCTTTTGGGCTGTTTTTAAAAATAATCTGATCGAAATGAAATTAAAAATGTACAAAGAGATTTGGCAAAGCAATATGAGTAGCGGCTGTTTCAGGTGGGGGAGCGAAAGGACTCATACTGCATATTTGGGGAACGCACCTAGTGGTCATGAGATCCAATCTAAGGCACTTCCGGATTATTTGTGCCGTGGTTTGGATTTCACGTCGAGGAAAACAAAAATTTTAACTTACGTTGTAGGTTCGTCCAAAAACATAATCGGTGGGTTGTCTATTAATTCTAACGCAATCGACAGTCTCTTTTTTTGTCCACCCGATAATCTGTTGCATCTCGTCTCCTTGCAGGTCATCAATCCAAGAGTGTCTAGTATATCGTCAATCTGCCGGAAAAAAAAAATTTATTTAACTTGATCTCCGCTCATGGTCTTAAAGGGAGGTCACACTTTTTAATTGTCTTCGGAAAAATTATTATCTTATAATATTAAGGTTATCCAAGCGAACTAATTTGTAAATTTTTTATTCTGAATTAAAAATCACACAATAAACTTGACCTAAATTTGGGTCGTTGGTTTGTGATCTATTTGGGTCATCGGGCAATCAAATTATGAGCACTTTTTTTAAGAATGCAATTGCTGGACAAAGTTCCCCTAAACGAGATAAGTCGGGGAGATTGTGCACGGTCAGGTCTGATGTACAATACAAAAATTTGTGAAAGGTTTTATGATCAAGAGCAAACTTTAAATTGTCATTTGAAATAAATGAGTGTGCGTGGGTTCGCACCTTAATCTTCATTTTGAACTCAAAAAAGTTATGAAACGAAATGGTTGCATTTTGTAAACAGGAAACACGATAATAAATTATCGTCATTATGAGTTGCATTGATAAGACCACAATCTCGCTGCTGCGTCATTCGCGTTCCTAAAGATGTGCTAGTCCGTCCCTGCGTTTAAATTATGAAAGAATACCTAGACAATGATTTATAAAAAAAATAATCGTTTAATAATTATAATTCAGTCACGATTGATTTATTGTAACAATACGTAGGTAATTGGAATTATTCATATAGCGTAGTCATGTATGCTACATATATAATTACCCAATAGGAATTTTAATTATTATTATTATTGTAAAAATGTCATTTTTAATACTTTACTACTTACAACAAACAATTTTGATTTATGTGATAAACTTTGACCCAATTTCAAATCGGCCGCCATACTCATGATTTCAATCACCGTGAAGAACGGCGCTAATTGGTCGTCTTGTAAGATATAGCACGACTCCTTTCGGTATTGTTTCGAACCATTGCTTTTCTTCTGTGAGGAACTCTTGCCGTTGATCGTTCCGGTCATACCTTTTGATCTGAAAAACATAATTAATTGATTTTCATCCAATGTTAGGTGTTCCAGCGCCAACGCGCCGCGCCACTCGCAATAAAACAATCTAATAATTAATTTTTGATTCTCATCATAAAAAAATAAGTTATTAATTTTAATTGAAAATATTAAATAACCGCGATTGAGATTTTAATCCGCTACAGGAAGTTGATAATATTCTGACCTCACCGGTATATAATTTTTGTTTGCAACCAATTGAAAATGAATCGCAAGGTCGTTTACATAATAATTACAGTTTTGTTGTTTATCTTTTGGCAATTATTACAAATTGCAATATTCCGAATAATTGCATTTTATCTAAATAATTATAATGTGGGTACGCCAAATAATACGTTTCGTAATACGATTTTTAAATTTTCTTATATATTTTTTACGATAATATTCAAGTGGGGGGCCAGACGAGTTCAACGATATGTAACAAAGTACCAATTGGCGGTATAGTTTTCGAGTTATCCGCCATTGAGTTTTCCAAAAAAATAGCAAAAGTTATATATCTCAAAATCTATCCATTGAAATGGTACATTGTTATATATCACTGAACTCGGCTCAAACTGTACTTTAATATTATAACAAAAAAAATTTATTTCGTCGATCTAAAAATTAGCGTTTACGATGTGGCAATTTTTTCCACAAAAATTTCATTACTATTTGCATCTTTTTAACACCTCGTCGACCTTTACCTATGAGTAAATGGTACTTTTTAAGTCACAAGGCCAAAACCACCTAATTTAACTTAATTAACTAATTTTCTGCTTTGTTTAAAAACGTCTTACGTAAAAACACTAAAGGCGAATATATTAAAACGACATTTAAATTTACAATAGTAATAAAACAAGTTTTCGTTTCCAAAACTTCATTTCGCCCTTGGTTGGTCCTTGCTGGACTCCTTTCGTTTTAATTGAGCAGCAACGAAAATTTTATTGACAACCTCCACGGCGGCACTCCGGTTGTATATTTTCGAAAGTTCCGCGCAAAAATGAACCGAAGATACTCACTGAAATCCCGTCAAGATGTTAAGGAGAGTTGTTTTCCCGCACCCGACGGTCCCATGATGGCGGTCAACTCGCCGGATTTGAATTTTCCAGACACTCCTTTCAGAATTTCCTTCTTCCCTATAAAAAAAATTATTAAAATCTTCACGTTTGCTTAATTAAAAAAAAGACATATTATTATATAATAATTACATTGTGATGAAGTCAAGGTTCGTAAATAGTTAATATTGATAGTTACATCAGAGACGGACTTGGGTGTTATTTAAAAGAAAGATTACTTTTGGGTTTGTTTTGTTTAGTATTGCGGCGCGTACTTGAAAATCGAATAGCAGGTAGCACTTGTTTTACAAGTCACTGAACTTCCGTCAACCTTCCTTTGTTTGATTTATCCTGTAAATCGCATGGAAGCGATGACGATGCTTTAAATTACAAAAAAAGCTGTTTTTTTTTACTTTTGGGGTGATTCCCCCCCGCGGCGTCACTGTCAGTTGCGACTGACTGTCAAAAATGCTTTGCTTTGCATTTTCCGAAATGCTATATCTTTAATTTATTAATATTTTGTAATTTTCTTGAAATATTTGGTAGTTTTCTGGAATGTTCACTTGGTGGAATTTAATTTTTCCGAATTTTGAAAATAAAACATGGGTTTTCATTAAATTTTTCCAAAAATTTTTCGACTTTTTCAGGTTTTCCCTGATGAAAATGATAATTTCCCTTGACTTTTTAAATTGAAATTAATTATTGTTGGCTCATAAACAATTGATTAATTATTATTGAGCAAACAGTTGCATTTGACAAAATAATAGATTCGTTGCATAAAACAATTGTAAAAAAACAGTAGAATGATAATAATAATAGGTTTTATTGTCACTGAAAATTACCATAGACAAAGTATAAATGAAAATAAACAATACAAAACAAGAAACAGTTGAACTGTTGAATAAACGGACAAATTGTTTTTTGTTAAATATTACAGTATTACAAAAACAATTGAATGGCTAAATCAAAAATATTCAGTGGCGGATCTAGAATCAACTAGGGGGGGGGCATTGATTAAATTAAAATTATAAATGTTAAATGTAAGAATTCTAATTTTTGACTTATAAAAACTATCACATTTAATAAAGAGGGGGATTTGTGTCACAAATTCAGTACAAAATAATTTAATATTCTGTAATTTCCGTGCTCAATTGAATTTTTTTATCCATCTGTTTAATTTTGGGGACTTCCCCCGTAGATCCGTCATAGAAAATAACTGAATTGTTGACCAAAACAAGTGCATTTATTTAACAAAACTACAGAATCATTGAACAAAACGACTGAATTGTCAAATTAAAACAATTGAATTGTTAAACCAAAAACAATTGAATTGCTAAAACAAAAATAATTGAATTATGGATGAACAAACTGGTTGAATTATTATTGAACAGCTGAATTTAATAAACAAAATAGCTAAATTATTCGATAAAACACACGGAATAGTAGCTCCTTTGCATAAAACAGTTGAATTGTTGAATAAAATGATTGAGTTGTTGAAGATAACAATTGAATTGCTAAATCAAAAAAAAATTGAATTACGGTTGAACAGAGTAGTTGAATTATTAAATGAAACAACTAAAATTATTAAACAAAAAATCGGAATTTATTAAATAAAACAGGTGAATTATTTAAGAAAACAGTAATATTATTAAAAAAATTGTAAAATTGTTGTAAAATCGGTAAAATTGTTAAACAAATTAGATGAATTACTTTACAAAACAGTTGAATTGTTAAATAGAACAATGGAATTGTTAAAATAAAAACAATTGAATTGCTAAACCAAAAATAATTAAATTGAGGTTAAACAAAGTGGATAAATAATTATTATTAAATAAAACAGCTGAAATTATTAAACAAAACACCGGAATTTCTTTAAAGTATTAAAGTAAGAATTTTTTTAAAGAAAATGGTTGAATTGTTGAAAAATAGTTGAATTCTTAAACATAACAACTGATTTACTGAACCAAAAACAATTGAATTGCTAATTAAACAAAAAAGCAGAGTTTATTAATTAAAATAGCTACATTATTCATCAAAACAGCAGAATTATGAAACTAAAGAGCAAAATTATTAAACAAAACAGTGGAATTATTTAACAAAAGAGTAAAAAACAGTTGAATTCTTAAACATAAACAATTAAATTGTTGAAACAAAAACAATGAAATTATTAGTTGAATTGTTAAATAAATTAGATGATCTATAAAACGAAAAAGCTGAATATTTGAACAAAATAGTAGCTCAATGCAAAAAACAATTGAATTCTTAAAGAAAATGGTTGAATTGTTAAACATAGCAATTGAATTGTTGAAACAAAAATAATTAAGATATAAATTAAAACAATTGAATTTTTAAACAATCTAGTTGATTTCATGAACAAAACAGTTGAATTTACTGAACAAAACAGTTGAATTATTTAACAAAATAGTTGAATTACTGGATCAAAATATTTAAAGTATTTAAAAAATGGTTGAACTGTTGAAAAATGATGTTGAAAAATGAATTCTTAAAAAACAATTGAATTGTTAAACATAACAAATGATTTACTGAACCAAAAACAATTGAATTGCAAAATCAAAAATAATTAAATACAGTTGTCCTCAATAATCCGACAGTTAAGGGACCGAGAGAGTGTCGGATTACCGAAAATGTCGGATTACCAAAATGTCATATTACATATCAAAGATGTTTTATTCTTAATGCGTTTGAACACAATGAAGTTAAAAAAAAAGGAAGAAACAGTAAAGGTACATGTAATTTATTAATACCAGGATACAAAATGACAGTATGTACATGTAAGTTTTTAAAAGAAATACGGAAAGAAATTTAAGTAAAATCTACAATATGTATGTACATACATACATATGTATTTACACATTAAAGAAGTCTGTGATTTTCTTTTGTTTCTTCGCACGCAGGCAGTCCGTCATTGCTTGTTCTTGAATACCTTTTAACATCAAAATATTTGAAAAGTCTAATTCTCTCTCCTCACACCAACGAAGCAAAGTTTTCGTTGCCGATAACGCTTCATCGCAGCTGACGGTGAAGTTTTTCTCTGGCACTGCCTCCTCGTTCACTTCGTCCAATTTTCCAATGAATTCCTGGATTTCAGACTCGTTAGCGTTATAAATATACTATACGTCCGAAACTATACAACACAACTGCTGAACTAACTACACTTGACTGATCTGTCCCCACAGAGCGGAGGGAGGAGGATTCATGTCACTGCAGGTTTGTTTTGCTTCCTGCCGGAGCGGTGGGAGGGAGATGCATGTTGCTGCCTGTAGCGCGTCGGACTACCGAGTACGTCGGATTAAAAAGTGTCGGATTATCGAGGGACAGCTGTAATTATAATTGAACAAAACAGCTGAAATTATTAAACAAACAACCAAATTACTCAACAAAACAGCCAAGTTGTTCAATAAAACAGCAGAATTATTGAACTAAATAGAGGAAATTATTAAACAAAACAGTTGAATTATTTAACAAAAGCAAACAGCTGAATTGCTGTATAAACACTTGAATTCTTAAACATAAACAATGGAATTATTAGATCAAAATAGTTGAATATTTTAGAATTTCCATGCTCAATTGAATTTAATTTGCTTAATTTTTAAGGTTATGGCCCCCCCTCTCATTAATCCGCCAGGAAAATAATTGAATTGTTGACCAAAACAATTGAATTTATTTAATAAAACAACAGAATTGTTGAATAAAACTACTTGATTATTGAACAAAATAACTAAATTGTTAAATAAAACAATTGAATTTAACAAAAATTAAATTGTAACAAACAGCTGAATTGCTGTATAACACTTGAATTCTTAAACATAAACAATGGAATTGTTAGATCAAAATAGTTGAATGTGTGAACAAAACGGTGGTTCCTTTGCAAAAACAGTTGAATTGTTGAAGAAAATGGTTGAATTCTTAAACATAGCAATTAAATTGTTGAAACTAAAACAACGAAATTATTACATTGAAACAATTGAACGTTTAAACAATACAGCAAAATTTATTAAACAAAACAATGAAATAATTTAACAAAACAGCTGAATTACTGAACAAAACATTTGACGTATTTGCCAAAATGGTTGAAGTGTTGAAAAATAATTGAATTCTTAAAAAACAGTTGAATTGTTAAATATAAAAATTGAATTCTTGAACAAAAACAATTGAATTGCTAAATCAAAAATAATTGAACCAACTAAATTAAATTATTGAATAATATAGCTAAAAATTATTAAACAAAACAGTTATATTGTACAAAAAAACAGTTAAATTGCTATATAAATAGTTGAATTCTTAAACATACAATAGAATTTTTGAAACAAAAACAACGAAATTCTTAGATCGAAACAATTGAATTGTTAAATAAATTAGATGAATTATAGAACGAAACAGTCGAATATTTGAACGACATACGTAGCTTTTGCATAAAACAGTTGAATTGTTGAATGAAATGGTTGAACTGTTGAATAATGGTTGAATTCTTAAAAACAATTGTTAAACATAACAACACCGATTTGCTGAACCGAAAACAATTGAATTGCAAAATCTAAAATAATTAAATAATTATGGTTGAACAAACTAATTGAATTATTGAACAAAACAGCTGAAATTATTAAACAAAACAGCAGAGTTTATTAAATAAAACAGCCAAATTATTAAACAAAACAGCTAAATTGTTCAACAGAACACCAAAATTCTTAAACTTTGATTATTTACCAAGAGTTAAATTGTAACAAACAGCTGAATTGCAGTAGAAACACTTGAATTCTTAAACATAAACAATTGAATTTTTAAAACAAAAACAATGAAATTATTAGATTTAAATAGTTGAATAATTGAACAAAATGGTGGTTCCTTTGCATAAAACAGTTGAATTGTTAAACATAGCAATTGAATTGTTGCAACTAAAACAATGAAACTATTAAATTGAAACAATTGAACTTTTAAAGAATACGGCCGAATTTATTAAACAAAACAATTAAATAATTTAACAAAACAGCTGAATTACTGAACAAAACATTTCAAGTATTTGCCAAAATGGTTGAATTGTTGAAAAATGATTAATTCTTGAACAAAAACAATTGAATTGCTAAATCAAAAATAATTGAATTATTCATGGTTGAACAAACTAAGTTGAATTATTGAATAATACAGCTGAAATTATTTTAAAAATACAGCTAAATTATTTAAACAAAACAGTTATATTGTAAAAAAAACAGTTAAATATCTGCATAAATAATAGAAACAAAAACAACGAAATTTTTAGATCTCAACAGTTGAATTCTTGAGAAAATTAAATGAATTATAGAACAAAATAGCTGAATGTTTGAACAAAATAGAAGCTCCTTTGCATAAAACAGTTGAATTGTTGAAAAAAATGGCCGAATTATTGAACAAAACATTTGAATTTATTAAACAAAACAGTTAAATTATTCGAAAAAACAGCAGAATTATTGCACGAAATAGTGAAATTATTGAATAAAACAGTTGCATTCTTAAACGTACAATTATTTAATTGTTAAATCAAAAACAAGTGAACTGTTGAAGAAAAGGGTTGAATTGTTGAAACAAAAACAATGAAACTATTAAATGAAAACAATTGAATTTTTGAATAAAACATTTGAAGTATTTAAGAAAATATGGTTACATAGTTGAATTATTAAACATGACAGTTGAATTATTGTAGAACCAAAAACAATTATTGAACTATTAAACCAAAAAAATTGAAATATTGAGAACAAAACAGTTAAATTATTGTATAAAACAATTGAATTGTTGCGTTTGAATTGGAAAACCAAAAACAATTGCAATTTAATCAATAAAACCATTCAGTTATTGAACCAAAAATAATTGAATTATTGAATAAAAGAACAAAATTATTGAAAAAAAGAACAAGTCGATCAACCCTGATTGCGATTTTCATCATCTTTTTTGTATTGTGCATAAAAAAATTAAAATTTGCAAACGCCGCATAAATTTTGGAATAAAACGACTTTAAAAATTCATATAAAATGCGATCATTTTATTGTCCGCTTTTCTAACTAAAAATATCCTCCTAAACTGATAACATTTTTAACCTAACCAGATTTACCCCGTCAACCCTGCCAGAAAACCTGCATTATTGCGTAATAATTTGTTTGCCTGTGTTTCTTATGGGAAAATCGTGATTTTTGAATTGTGGGCTACCAAATTGATCCTCACTTTAATTGCCTTGTATTTTTGTGCTCTTTTGTTTGGTGAAGCTATTTTTATAGGAAAAAGTGTATTTTCGAGTCAGGGTTAGCCGACTCTTGCTGAACAAAACAGTTGCATTTCTGGACAAAACAATTTCATTGATGAACCAAAATGTATTGAATTATTAAACGAAAACCCGTAAAAGCTGTCCTGCTACCTGCTAAACGCAAGATACAATTTTTTTTGCAAATGTTTTTACCTCAAGTCATCTTTTACGATGACCTCTAAAACAACCAAAATTCCCCCTTTCCTCCCGCCTCAGTTGAATAATTTCAATTGACATAAAACAACATAAAACTTGGAATACAAAATAGACCAACAATTTATGAGATATACCTTGAGATAAAACTAGATAATAAATTACCTGATAACAATAGTTAAGAGAAAAAGTAAAAATCGATAATTCCGAATAGAAAATTTAAATAATACTTTTGCTGTCATTGGTCGCTGGGATACTCGATGTGCATCTTTTGTTTTTTCACTTGTTCTCGTTGCTAGGATAGTATATGTTCATCTTTTGTTCTGAATTATTATTTTTTAAATAATTTGGAAAATTGTGATATTTCACCCAAGTTTTACGTACGACTTCGTGCAACCTTGACATATACCTACTTTAATATTATAAATTGTCACTATTATTATTGTAAATAATATCAACATGTAAATTATTCATTTTAAATTAAAACGAATAAATTCAACTTTTTAAAAGGTATTTAATATCTACATAATTTTCTACTAAAAAAGAAATTAAACGAAGTTAATAAATTATGCTTATTAATTGTTATTTACGTAATTTTCATAATCAATATGTGCATTTTGAGTAATTATTGAATACCAATCTGTTGACCCAACACTGAACTTTGGTGATTCCTCGTTTTAAAAAAGCATATCGATAAATTTGTAGTAGAACGTTGAATTTGTTTCAAAATATTTTGAAATCTAAAGCAGCCGTTGATCGGAAATTAAAAAACAAAAGATTGTCGGATTTGCCGAAAAGAAAACAAAATTGCTCTGTATAAAATACATAATAACAAACCTACCACTTCGTCCCTGCTTGACCGCGAAATAAATGTCGCTAAATTCTATGTCGATTTTTCTGCTGCGAGGTAAATGCAACAAAACAGCCCTCTGCACTGGCTCTTCCATTTTTGATGCACTTCACTTATTCCTTAACCTTGCAATGTCAGAACATAAAATTTGAATAAAATTTCGTAATTGTAGGTACTATCAACGCCACAAGTGTTCGTCGCTATTGTGAATTCAAAACTAACAAAACTCGATGTTTACTTAAATCTAGTCAGTCAATCATCGATTACGTACGTAGAATCACCGCACACCGTGTGTGTTAAAATTTCCCGTATAATAAAATCACGCAATCTGATCAAATAATAATATTAGGCAAGGTCGACCAATTTTACTTTTAGTTTCGTTTAGCGCGAGCAATCAAAAAATTGTTTAGGGGTCACTGGAATAACCTGTTCTGCGAGAATTTGTGCGAAACAAAACGCAATCGAAAACAAAACAATTGCAAACATTTTTAAAACAATGCCGGAATGTGCTAAATATAAAACGAGAGTGCTTACGAACGGGTTTGGTTTCCTTTGCTTATCTAAAGTATTTTTAAACCTTCGTCTGCGAAGAATCCTATTGCACATGCACACTTTTCAGACGCAAATTATTATTCAAGCCAATCACTGTTTCCAATTTTTTTAGAAGGTTAAACATTTTTTTAACTCTGAATTATTTTGGAACTGTCATACCTTTAGAATTGCAGTCAGCCCTCTGCCACTGAATCGCCAAAATGCCACTTTGAATGAGTGGTCTGGCGGCTTCCTATGTGTGCTAGGTGTGACAATTGCACACCTGTTTAAATGTCAAGCTGAAAAAATTATTATTAAATCGACCACTAGAGAATCTGTTTAAAACAATATAAAACACAAAATAGTGACGGAGTCTGAGTGGCATAGGGGAAGTTCTGCATTTTAATACTTGGCCGCTGGGGGGTGCTCCACACCCCCCAGACCCCCCGGTCCGTGCAGAAATAACGCCGAAACAATGGCTTTTAATACTTTAGATCGTAAAATTTTAACGGGCTACAACTTTGGTGCATCATTGAAAAATCAGTTCATTTTACAGAAATATTGACTTTGCAATTTATCGCTGAATTGTCGAGTCCGGGGGGAGACCCCCAGCCACACTCCAATTGTTGCTCTTTTGCTTTATTTAATATATTTTTATCACAAACAAATTAATTGAATATTTCGGTGTAACCGCTTGGCCGTTACTATGGCAACGTGACATTTTTAGTAACTATTGCTATAAAATCATTGAATACTGGGAAATCTTTCATAACTTTACGATACCGCCAAGTATGCTTTTTTTGGAAAGATACCAGAGTTCAATGTCATAGCTTAGTTTGTTTAGGGGTGAGGGGGGATTTTCACCCTATGAAGTCCTTTGTCTTTCCCCCCCTTTAATTCGTTTTTGCATTTTTTTTTAAATATTTTAAGCTTTCGATGTGCACCACATCTTATAAAAGCGAATCTTCCAGTTATGTCAAAAATATTTTTACGACTCACCCTATAAATAGTTTTATTTCCGAGTTGAAGTCCATCTGATGTCCGCCACTGTTTTATGCAACTTGTCTGTCATCCAATCAACGCGGTTGTCATCCTATAATCCAAAACTTTAAGGTTATGTTGTAAAATTGTATTTTATTTTAATAATTCTCACCTGTGATTCTCACTATGTCGTTTATTATACGATGTTCTGCCCTCGTAAGACATAATTCTGTAAACAAGAACATATGTGGGGTTAAAATTTGCTTCTCGCAATGTAAAAATACAAAATCTAACATAATTTTATTTTAGTTTCTTCAAAAGCGCGAATCGAGTTACTTCAATTCCGAATTTGTCGAAGACATAAAAAAAACCAACATAAAATATGAAGTAACAAAATCGCCAACCGATTGGAACTTTGTCGAGCGATTACTTCCTCCTCAGTGCGTTCCCGAACCGATACCCAGGAAAACCTACGTCTCGGGATGGAAACCTCAAGTTAAAGATTTACAAGACACACCGTACTACATTGGTAGGACAAAAAATCACATGATGCCCGTTTACTTAGAATTAGCCTATCACGACACCAAACGAACCACTAGGATCAGAAAAATTGACGGCGACATTTGGCTGCTAGAAAATGATCTTCGAAAGTTTTTGGAATCCCAAAATACAAAAGCAATTTCGACACAAGTGAACGAGTTTGCAGGTTATATAAGGATTCGTGGTGATCACGTAAACGCAATCAAGTATTGGTTAACAAAAAATCATTTTTAAGAAATAAAAGTTTTATTATAAGCTTTCGATAGTTTTTATGATATCACACAGGTTTACCCCAACAAATTTCACTAAATTTTCTATTTTTACGTGTCGCTATTTAAGCTGATCGAGGAGACATCTTGCAACATTTTGGGGTCGCTCATGTCGTTGGCTAAAGCGGTTAAAATGTCTAAAATTAATTCTTTGCTTAGCATTTTTAGGCGCGGCAGTTTGGCCACTTTGGTGAAAATGGTGAACAACGAGGTCCAGGGCGTACTTTTTCATGTCCAAGGCCTGCATTCGTCCGCCGCTTCGAGGATCTGTATGACATTTTCAAACGTCACGTTCATTTCTAAGTTTTGCTTGCAAAACGCTTGCAATCTGTTATTAGTGAAACCGTAAAAAAATGGGGCAGAAAATAAATACAGGGAGTCTTCCGGAGGCATGTTGATGTCACCGTAGTAAATGTATCGCAATAGCGAGTCGAAGGATTCTCTCAAGGCGTCATTTCGCCAATTTGTATCTGAAATTTTTCAAATTATTTAAAATTTATGTGGATAAGTTTAAAAATTTTCGAGGGGACACTTTAAAATGGAATTAAACTTACCCTAACTTTGTTATCGGCCGGCATGAATGACCTAAACATGGCTTCAAAGTAACCGCATCTTGCGGCCAAAATTGTCTTATGCGCAGGAATTAAGACACCATCTAGCGCCAAGTCGATGTCGCAAAACTCTTTTCCAGTGTTTCTCAAAAACATGGACATGTCTTGCTCCAAGGACGAACCGCATGCATCAAAATTTCTGTCCAAATGCACTTTAGGCTGCGGCATTTGCTTGCGTCTGATAATTTCAACCATCAAACCGCGTTCTAAATTTTCAAACTCGTTGCTCATGACGATTGCGTTGTAATTCAGATCCTTCACTATAAACCTCAGACAAAATTCCTTAATAAAATCCAAATTTAATCGGTTAGCGTTGTGCAACGCCTCGAGGACGTTTTTTAAACAGATCGTCGCTCCTAGATATTGGATGCACAAATACTCCAAACGGATCATGTTAAATTGCAAGGCTAAACGGTAAACGTCCATCATCAACAGAACGATCCGATTGCAGAACGGATCTTCGTTTTGTTTCGCTTTTTCGTCGGATCTATGCAATCCATGTAAATATAATTCAGCACCATTTGAAAGGCTTCCGGGTTAGCGTCCGGCAGTTTAACCTCCAGCAACGGAATGTCGGTGAAAGGAACCTTCGTGGTGTTGAACAACAGCTCCAGGTGCTTATCGCGATTTTCTTTGGCTTGTCTTATTTTATTACGTAAATACAACGACCTGGCCGCCACCAGCGCCAAATGGCCTAAAATTTTAACTTCCTCTTCTCCAATTAAAAATTGCACATCGCAAAATTGTCGCGATTCGAGAATTTTTCCATAATCGTCATGAAGGGTGCACTTTGGATAATTCGAAAACTGGAAGCGGTACATCTCGCCGCTCCGCACGTTATTATCGACTGTGCCTCCGAATATAAACATTGCATCGCCTACGACAGCCGCAGCGTGAAATAATCGTCCGGAGGGGACAAAGGAATCCATTGCGGGCAGAATAACTGACCACGTCTGGGAATCCAAGTCGAAACAATGCAAATCGTTGGAGAGCGTACTATCTGCTGCGCCCCCAAACACGTACAAGTGTCGGTCGAATGCTACCATCGAGTGGCCGTACCGACGGGCCGGTGGAGGGGGTGCACCACGCAGAATATGTTCCGTCGAGATTCGCGTCCAGGTTTTCGTTTTGAAATTGAATTGAAAAAGGGAATTAGTAATTTTAGCACCACTTTGTCCGCTGAACACGAACATGCACTCGCGCGCGACGGACACCGGAAAGTTGCAGCACGTCGGGGGACATTCACCCTTTTGGTCGACTTCTTCCCAAATTCCAATAAACTTGGTGTCGTCTAAACTCGGCGACTGCTGATTTACAACAAAAAGAGTTAATTTTTAATTTTCAGGTTCCAGCTATTACTTACGAGTATCGAGACTGTCCACATGTCGTTCAATCTTGCGTTTCCGTCATACCCAGCAAATATCCAAAGTTTGTTATCGTAAACCGCCGCACCGTGTGCGGAACGTGGTACGGGAGTTTTACCTAAAAATTTCCACTCGTTCCAGTGACCTGAAGCAATGTTATACTGAAAAAGATCGTTCTTGTTTGTTAGGTTTGAATTCGAATGAATATCTCCGGTGTAACCACCAAAGACAAACATAGAATTATTGTACACGACAGCGGAGTGGTGATAGCGTGGAGCCGGCGGTGGGCCTGAAGTCACAGCACGACACCATGACGTTTCCTTAGTGTCAAACCGTAACAGATCGTTCAGCATACATTTTCCGTTGTCACCACCAAAAACGTAAATCGCATGTTCGTAGGCGACCACCGTATGTTTACTTCGCCTAAAAGACAGTTATCATAGTAAAGTTTAGCCTTCAAGATGTTGTACTTACCGAGCCCCAACAAATTCATCACATTCTGGCATGCGATTCCACCGGTGAACTGTCTCGAGCGGTCCAAATTCGAGAGTCAAGCTGTTGTCGAACGTGGAAATCGACGGCTCGGCGTTAGTCACCCCACTCATCTTCCAAAATCTTATTTTACCACAAAACACTCATTCCTTTTCAAAAAGTCAAACTTGACAGAAAATTTTCAGGTTAGGTTTGAAGAAATGCACAGTGGCGTAACAAATTTATTTTTTTTAAATTGCAGCACTCGTCTCTCCAGAAGTAAGGTGGCATGCTGTAATTAGGAATAACAGACTTAAGGGTTTCGAATTTTAGCGAGAATAATCATTTTTAAACGATTTCCTTCGCCCTTAGCAAATATTTATTCTCGGGGCTGTTACCCATAAGAATATACCGAGAACCACGGAAACCAAGACACTCGGATACATAACAGACAAATTGCTCAGAGACGGAGTGAAGAATAGATACTACAGTTATAACAGAAATTTCCTTTTCTCTTTTTCAGATTTAAGTTTGCCCCAGTTTGTAGATTGGATTTTCTGCTAGACTGCAGATTTTCTGAATAGTAAACCTTAATTCTAGCTAAAAATTCTTACAATCATTAAATCCATCGAAGATGGATTCCAAAAGACTCCAAATCTTCTCATGCTGCAAAAATCCAAACATACTAAGATTTTAAAGATTGTCTCCTTCCCAAAAACTCAAATTCCAAACTTGCCAAAAATTTCAGGATTTACAAAATCATGCAGTGGTGTAATAAATTGTATTTTATTAGGAACATTAAGGTTACAAAATATAAAATAGAACTTAAACTTGAAATCAAAAACGGAATAAGTTCGTATAATAAAATAATTCATGTAAAAAATCATTTACCGATGTCTTTCAGGTAAGGCTTAGTATATAATTGATTGACTAACAAGGCTAAGAACTCTTGGGAATTATGGAGAGAGTTGGTTGAATTTTGAATCTGCAAAAAGGTTAAATTGTAACAATTGGGATAAACCAGGAAAAACTCACCATTTTAGAGCCGACTCAGCATATCCTTTAATTTCACCTTGAGTTTGTCCAAAATCTAAACCTAGTAACACTTTCACACACTCTGTGTTCCCACCTGGTTGTCCAACGGTCCCAGGTGCGTGAGCACAATTCCTCACAACCTTGGTTTGTCCTTTTGTATCAGGTAGTTGTGCCAACAAATATCCAGCCAAGGCCGGCACAGAAATTTAAACCTAAGCGCAACAAGTTAGTCCAAAAAAAGAATAAAATTTAGCAAAAACCTACCTCAACGAAATCGTATCTTGTTTGACAATTCCCAAAGCGCCCAAAAATCCCTTTCCCCAACCGCCTACGCCCTTTTCTGTCGATAACTGCAGAAGCAGTTGCGAAAATTTTTGCAAAACAACGGCCACGTCGCGTTCGTTCCTCTGACAGTTCATTTGGGCTAAAAATAACAATTGGAACCACAAAAGGGGCACTTTATCTTCACGGGAGGAGCTAAAAAAAATTACAGTTTTCTGTACAAAAAAAATTAAAATTCTTACTTTATCTTCAAATCCTGCAACCACTGCAAAACGGTGTTCATAATTCCGACACCGTTGGTATCGCAAGTGGAAATCTTCTTGATTAGCAAAACGTTCAGAGTCAAAATGTTGCCGTGCGCTACTAAAATTTGTTCAAGTCCGGGCTGACGTGGCGCGTAGGGTTTGACCAAAGAACCGAGATTTTGCCAAGAATTTTGACATTTCTCTAAATCGCTATTGAAGAAGTAACTGTTTATGGCGTTTTCGTACAAATGAGCGGCTATTAAATTTTCCGGAACCGAACCCAAACTTTGCAGAACCGCTCTAAGTACGACGCTGTCGCCCGGTTTAGTATGAAACCACTCGTAGCAAGTAATACAATTTTGTTTAATAACGGTTAAGCTTAACAAACCGAACATTTCTTCCAGGAGGATTACGAATTCTGGCTCAGATTTAACCACCGCTTCCATGTGCAACAAACTGGAACGAATTGTAGCGTTAAGTTGGTCCATTTTGTTGGTAATTACTGTTTTACACTTGCTGGTTAAAACGGAAACCAATTTTACGTAACTTCTTATATAAATATGACGCTTTTGTAATTGTTTTACGGTAGGAGAATCCAGTGCTTTGTGGTAATCACCGGCAACTCGTAAGAAACTGTAAAAAGAGCGATACTAAAAAAGTCATCTTCAGTTTGAACAGCTACTTACTTCATAACTTGAAAATCCAACTCTGTAGGATCGGAGAGGAACAAAACCAAGGGATCGCAACTCATGACGTACCAATCTAAAATGTTTTGGTAAAGGGCCGGTTCAAGAATGTCCCAATTAAACGATTCGGCTTGAATGAACAAAGACACCGCCTTATCGCGATAATGACTTCGTACGTTTGGTTCCTTGGACAATTTGATCATCAAATGTAGCAGACACTGATGCACCTTAATGGCCACCGCCTCGTTACCGCTACTACAAACACTTCTGAGCCAATTCGCCCACGGTATGTCAAAAAATATGTGTCCCAAGAACATGTGACATTCAGGTAAATACTGTTCCACCAATTTCAACATCAATTCGACGTCATTCACCGATGGCCAAAAGTTATTCCAAGGTAAAGAGATAAAAGATGCATGAACAGGGTTTAAAATGTGCTCCTTCACCGACGGATGTGCAAAATTATTCACGTACCACTGCCAGATGTGATTAAAAATTGAGTTGCTTCCTAAAAAAATACGAATTAAAAATACAATCATCATTGGAGGTTCTGATTGTAACCTGGTATAGTGTGATTTAAAAATTGAACGCATTCCGAGAACGTCTGAACCATTTTTTGCGCGTACGGTCCATCGGCAACTCTCCACGGCAGCAAAACCGATCTGTCGTCTGTCAATTGTTGCATCCAATTCGTCATATTGTCTTTCATGTTCAGTATCCAATAGGGAACGGTCCAGGGAGCAAACATTTCTTCAAAATTCCCCACAAAATTGCGGCCACCTTATCGCCCAACATTCCCTGATGTGTGGCCAAAGAGTTCACGATCAAAGCGTGCCCGGTCATTCCCGTCAAGAGAGCCAAAACCTCCACGTAAGCTTGCTGCTTCGGATATAAACCAAACAAGCCGTACTGTAAGCGTTCGCGCTTAAAATAATCGCCAAGCAAATGAGCCGTTTTGAACGTCTGCTCGTAGTTTAATTTCTTTTGTTGTTGTGCGAAAATCCTCAGAGTTTGAGATGCATTTGTTACCACTTTTCTTGGTTTTGCTAGAGAATTGAGAATGTCAAACCAAACTGATGTGGATATAGATTCGCCTTCGCCACCTCCCTGGCTCACGTTTAATAATCCGGTGATTACGTCGATGTGGTGTTCGGGAAATTGATACTCGAAAATACAAACCAAATGAGTGCGATAAATTTCGTGAACGGCTAACGATTCAGACGGAGGCTCAAAGTTAAGTAACGTCAAACCTTGAACAACGAGTTTGATAAATTCTACACGTTGTACGAGCTTCGGTTGTTTTGTTACCAACCAATTTGATATGTCAAACTGGAAATTCAAACAAGGTTTATTTAGTTTTTCTAAACTTGAAACTTACCTTCTGAAGAAGCTGGGAATAATACGTCGTAACGCTGACCGACTTCTTTACAGATTGTGGAATACATGTGCAGGAAGTTCGTGCTTCCAACGTTTATAGGTGAAAAATGGGGCACTAAGAGGTTAAGCGACTTGGGATTGCCTAAAATTGTATTTAATAGTCGGGGAGTTTCGTATTCAACTCCGTGTATAAAATTCTGTAAAAAAAGAAAGAAATTACGATGGTTTGACATGTTGTGTTCATTTAAAAACAATCAGTTCTTTTGTTAATTATCAAATTTGTTTGTAAATTAAAATGAAAATCATAGAAAAATAATATCAATATTTTGGAAATTCTGAGATAATTTAAAGAAAATCTATCCAGAATCTTTTTCAAGATGCTCTCATCCTTGCGCTAATCACTTAGTGGAGTTCACAACCAAAAGCGCTCAAAAGAGAAGCACCCTAACATTGCCCGTGGTATTGTCACATATAAAATTATTGAAATTATATATATTATTAACCTTTGAAATTAATATTTGATTCAAATTTTTAAATTATAAGGTCAAATGAACAATAAAATGAAACATTATTTGTGAGCTTTCAGCAATGGTTACTGCTGTCATATGACATTTAATTTAAACGTCTAAATGTAAAATGTCAAATATAAAATTATTATAACCTTACCTTTCCCAATTGCTCCAAGCAGTATAAATAAAAATGTCTTGTAGGAGAAAATGCATTGATTTCGTCGTTCAACGAGGACAATACGTGGTAGAATAGTTCTACTCCCGATTCAGGCGAAGCCGAATTGCACTTAACTTCCTTGGCCAAGTTTCTGTAAACGATAAAAATTAGTAAAACCTAAGAGAATTTGGAAAAATGCAAAGACTTACTCTATTGCCATTTGAATACTGACGGCGGCTGTACACAAAGATTGCGCCGGTGTTTGCATCGATTTTGCTATCAACGCTTCGTAATTGTTACGGTTCGTTTGTATTTGATGATCAATATTAGCGTTTAATCGAGCTTCCTACACATTTTAACAATTATTAGGGCGCCAAAAATGTAAAATTTGCTACTTACATTCATTTCCAACTGTATGTCCGCCTGCCCGGTGCAGCCCATCTGTCCTTGACCTTTACACGAAACCTTCTTCACGGTTTTGCACAAAACTGAAGTGTATTGTTGCTTTACCAACTCCAAATAACTTAAATCTAAAGTTTTGTAGTCGGAAACCAACAAAGTGTGATTGCTGAAAGTCGAAATTAAATCCAAAAGTGAAGAAAAATTTACAAAACTTACTGTGCAAATTGGTGAAGCGTTTCGAATTGTATTTTCAATTCCTTGATCAAAGACGTTGATTTTGGGTTGGTGGGCGGTAATACAGGTGCCGATTTAACCACCTCCGGAGGCGGTTTAGGCGTATCATACATGGTCAGTCGAGCTAAAATCCTCTCCATTGGATTTGAGCTCTCTTTATTGGGCGCGTTGCGTACTGCACGATTGGCGTTCGATTTTTCGCGAAAAACCGACGTTTTCCAGCTTTTAATGTTTGCCGTTTCGTCTAATTTCACAGCCTCATAATCGATAAACTCAAACCAAGGCATCTAAAGGAAAAAAATAGCTTAGTGATGCACAAGACAGCAAATGTAAAAAATCTCACCAGGCTGCCTTGAATGATCAAAGCCAAAAATTTTGCTTCATACTGCGGAGGTAAACTAGGCAAGTGTAGATTATTTTCTTGGACGCGTGGTTCTTCCAACCAAAAACTATACGCGCGGAAAATTCTCAGGCAATTTTGGTAAAAAAATTTCTTACTAGCTAAATGTACATCTTCACTCTCTTCTTCGTTATCACAGTTTTCAGTCTTCTTGAAATAAAATTCTACAGTTTCTTTTAACCTACTTTTGAGCCGTTTCAGAAATCCTAGATTTATGATCCCGTTGAAAAATTTCTCTCCCAAACAACCCTTACTTATAGCACTGAAACAAAAACGTAATTTCCTAATCAAACTTAAGAACAAAAGTATCACCTGGAGACCGGAATTCGTGTTAAGTACAAAATAAAAAATTTCTGCCACAGTAATGGCAGAAGTGGATGTTCCAATTCAGTGTCCAAAGCTTGTTGAGCCCAACGGTAAATGCACAAAGAGGAAGAAGTAAAGGAAGGCACTTTGACAATCGACGCCGCTTTCTAGAATGGAAATTTATTATAATTTCAAACTGAGAATCCGGGGGTGCTTACCTTTATGGCCGCGTCAACGTTGACTTTTCCTTTTTGAGAATTCAGTTGGTTGAGCACTTCTCTCCACAGGCCGGTATTACTTTCACGTTCTTCGTGTTCCAAAGAAATAAGTACAAAAGCCAACCAAACATAAGAAGGCAAAGAACTGGAGATCAAAAGGGTGCCCTGTGGCAAGGAGGCCCATTTGAAGAGAGACGAAATGGAAAGGTTAGTTTCTTGAGGGGTGACGCACTAAGAGAAAAGAGAGGTTAAAAATCAACACCCCAACTGCACTTACCTGCAACAAATCCCGCAGAATGTTAACTACAGAATTCAATGCGTCGGTGTGAAAGAACGAAGCTTTAACTACAACATCCAACAGGTAGAGGACACCACTGTCTTTATTCCAATTTTGAATGGAAACCAAAGCACTGGTCCACAATCTGACCAAATACTTCATGCTATCTAAATTGTAGAACCTAAAATTATCAATTTGATAGTTAATCATGTTGCCGAATTGTTTCACCACTTCGGTTTGTGTAATCACCAGGCTTTTGGCCATGTTTATGTAGGACCGATCGACGTTTATTAGTGTCACTAAAATTTCCTGAAACTTTTCGCTATTTACCAAAGATTCTTGACAATCGAGGAACAGCGGCACGATTAAATGTACAAGAAACAAAACTGCGTCGTATTTTTGACTTGCCAGAATTATTTCTATTAGGGCAAACCGTGCGAGCAAACCACAGGCACGAGATGACCACACGCGGTCGTCAAAACTGCGAGGAAGCACGAAAATGGTTTGCGTTCGCGTACGCCTCTATTTATTGCCTCCAGGTTCTTTAAATCCGGAATTTTGTTAAATTGGTTAATCCTTTATCGTTGTAGTGTAAACGTAGTCTATAGGCTGTTTGCCAAGCCCACGGTAAGTAGCTAGGATCTTCTTCGACCACTTGAGCTAAAACCATAGCGATTTGGAAGTGCAAGGTGTGGGTAGATATAATTCGTTGGACTCGTCAAATCCCAATTTAATCTGGACAAAATCATACGGGCACAGCGACTTTCGTTGGATGTAATCGGATTTTGAGTCAACCAGGAAATGATGGTTTCCGAGTCGGCTTGCGTTGGTTTCCATATTAGGAGGGGTAACTCCTCGAATAAATTGTATAAGCTAAACGCGCCGATTATTGAAAATTTAAGTTTGAGGCACTTGATGATGTTGGTTATCAGGTGCGGGTGTTTCGAAGTTATGTGGGCTAGTAGAAACGCGACGTTCTTTGAACAAGTCTCTCGAGTACTTTCGCTGACAAAACCAACCTGAAATACCAGTAAATGTCAATTTAAACACATAACCGATTAAATTTGTTTATTGAAAAAAATACTTACCATCATCAGATCCATCGAGGCAATTTCGATAAACTCCATATCTTCGTCCTTCCTTGCCAAAATCATATTACACAATGCGTTCAGTAGGTAGCACGATTCTTCGGCGTCCAAGTGAGCTAATTTCTCTTCAAACTGTGCCCTGAAGATGTCGTCTTGGAGTCTCATACTGCACAAGTCGGTGGAGTCAAACTTGGCACTGTCGTAATCTCCATGCAACAAGTAAAATATTTTCCATAGGGTAGGTAGAGATACCAAATGATAGGGTAACGCAGCTAAGAAGTGCCACGCACCGCATTTCTGCGACTTGAATAAACAACTCGCAGTTCTGATTAAAAACGCGTCGTACTCGACCTGCAAACGTTCCAACATGGCACGATCGTGATGGTTCTCCCAACTTTTGAACTGTTCCCATAAATCAGTCACGTATTGCATGACATGTCGCACAAGCCGACATAATCGTTTACAAAATTGCCGATACTTCACCTCCTCGTACGTTTCCAAACCACAAATCAAAATTTTTAACAAAACAGTCGAAAAGGACAAAAATTTGAGTATGTGTTGGTCGGTTATTCGAGTAAAGTCGTAATAATCCTGTAAAAAAATGTTTTTTCAATGAAAACGTCAAGAGATTCGTACCAGGACGAGTTTTACCTTTTCTTCTTTTTGTTGAATCAGCAACATGCATCTAAATAAATTATCAAGTGGCACTTGATTTAGCAAGCGAACCAGGTCGTCTTCTTTTAAGGAATTTTCGGCTAGATCGTCGTCATCGGAGTCGGTATCGACGAAAGTCCAAATCGAATCTTCGCCGTTATCTTGGCTTAACTTTGAAAACATTAATTTAAGTTTGTTTATAGTATATTGGGGATAAATATATTTACTTGTTCTAAAAACTGCCCTCTTTGTTGGATGGGAGTTAAAATGACAGAAAATATTGTAACTACATGGTTAACCGCGTAGTTAGCGAATGGCGAATCTTCTAATTTGTCCGTTAGAGGTATCTGGATGTAGTGAGCAGCCCACGAGCCGACGCCTGATGGACACCTGATAATAAAACAAAAAAAATTGAGACGATCAAAGAGATAGCAGCATATTATTAACTTGCAAAATTAAAATTTCTCCTCCTTAATCATTAAATATGCAAATTTGTAGCAAACCTATAGCGTGAAGAATGTTTTTTGATATAAATTTGCTCATCCTGTACTTTTTGGAAAAACAAAACAAAAATTGTGAGAAATTTGATTGTGATCATTTTTCCTCTGAAGTTATGTTTACCTATTTCGCTTTCTTTAGAAGTTACAATGAATTCTAAATTATTATTTTAAGTTAACCAGCGTTTCTCTGCATTGCCCTCAATTTGCTCACCCTGTACGTTTCAGAGAAAACCTTGCAGACCAAAATCATTTTTGGTCCTAATTTGCAGAAAACTACTTTAGCTACGTACAGTTTCCACTTCATAGTTTCGATGCTTAGGTCGATTTCTCTCACTATAAGGTCAGGGTCTCAGAGTTGCGCCAATTAGAAAAAGAAATCTTACCTTAAGACATGGTTCAATAAAAACAAATGATCCTGCCAGTTAGCCACCCTCAATAACAGCGCCACCAGTCGACTCAACCAACTCTTGGTTTCTTTGTTAAATCCACTGTCCCTGATCTGGCGTCTTTGGAAAGAAAACAAAACCGAAATACACAAACGCAGGTCACTCAAAACCGACGCCAAGTGACCCGAAACGTCCTGAGTCGATAACGACACTTGCGAACCCTTATGAACTTGTGCGCCATTTATACACAAAGTCGACAAAGTGTGCAAGTAAAGTTCGATCTGTAAAATAAAGAAATTAAACCTCTGATATCAAATTATTCTAATTCTCAATTTTAGGATGATAATTATAAGTTCCAAAGTTGTGAATTTAATAATCATAACTGCAGCTTATTAATTTAATTCAGAATTTTAAGTTCAGCAGGTGTGAATTTGAAAATCAACTTTAATTTACCTGAAGACGTGAAATTTCTGTTAAATAGGAATACAGGACGTGAGTCTCGGTGGTGACTCTTCTAATCGAGTTCAAAATTCTTTCAACAGTTTGAAAAATTGACCGGTGGAAAGTTGACTTGACGTACGTCTGACTGGCACTAACAGACACACCGTCGTTGCAAACCCCACGTCCCGTTACCGTCGCATCCTCCATGGTCCAAACTTGTCCGCTCACTTTTTTGTACTCATCCCTCTGTTGATCAAAATCATCCGAATTTCCTGAAACTTTACTGCGTGCTGCGAGGTAGTTCTCTAGTAAGCCATACAAAGGGTGACGTTTGGACGCGTAACCTTTTAGTTCGGCCTCGAGAAACTGGACCATAAATTGATCAACTGCTTCCAATTCGGTGTTACGGTAAAGTGAAGCAAGTTGTGATTCCGTGTATGGCCGAATCAAACTCTGAGTGATAGCTTCTCTCACTGCGGTTTTCGCTTTTGTCAATTCATTCTGTAAATGAAAAATTAAAACCAAAAGTCGTAACTCACAAACTTTTATAAATGAGGATTGTTTTTTTTCTTTACTTTTGAATCACCCTGTATAGGGCTAATAAAAATTTTGACAATTTAATAACATAAACATAAAATGATATTAATTCAAGGTTTTCACTAATTACAATTAATAAAACGTAGGTACTCACCATGGCTTCATCGGCTTGCAAATCCTTAATTAATTCTTTGTTCGTATTTAGAAGTCTTTGGTATGGGTTTTCGGGAATTTCACTTTGTTTAATTCGATTATTGTCAGTTTGATTCACCGTTTCATTTTGCACCTTTTTAATTTCACATTCAGTCTCGCCACTATTTTCACATTGTGCTCCCCATTTTCTGCTGACACTGCAACTGGTTGTGTTGACTCATTGCAGATTTCATTTTCTAGCACAACTTGGTTTGATTCGTCCGTTTCTTGTTCAGTCGTCGAAGGAGAATTAATAACCTCCTCGTTTTCACTAGCCTTACGTTCCTTAACTTTTTTCCTTTTCTGAAAACGTAGAAAATTACGCATTTGGAAGTTAACCACAAAGGATGTTCATATTTACCTGCTTAATTTTTGGTTTCTCCATAACAGCTTCCATTATTACTTTAATTTATGCAAGTTTTATAACTGAAACTGGAATTTGATCTTGGCAAATTAATTTGCAATTTATTCAATTTTTCCTCATTGTTATTGTTGACATTCGCATCTGATAAGTGTCAAAAATTAAGTGGCGCTGTAATCGTCCGAGATTGTCAAAAGTTAGCGCTAAATTTAAAATTGGAATATTAATTCACGCCAAATCAGCTCAATCAGTCATAATTTACATACAGGGTGTCCCCGTGACCGTGGAGAACCTCTTAGGTGGTGATAGAGGACACTTTTCTAAGACATATTTTTAAATAAAATTTTGTCCAAGTCCAAACCCTTGGGGGTACCTCACTTTAAAACAATTTTTCAATTTATGATTTCAAGCGGCCATTGCACCGATATTTTTGGATTTAATGGATTAGAAATTTTCTATAGAGCATTTGAATATCTACAAATTATGTTATAACCCTTATTGCCTAGAATCAACAGATTTCGAGTTATGAATTAAATTAAGGAAAAATTTAAAAATTCCGAGTTTTATTTTTTACTTTTCTTGCCAACCCCGTATCTTTTAAACGAAACGTCTTAGAAAAACTAACGGCCCAAACCGGATAGGAAATTTAACGGCTACAACGTTGGTTTAATAATTTTTGGGAAACCAACCGTTTTCACATAAATTACGAAAATAATGAACAAGGTGTAGGTTAAAAAACTAAATAAATTCACAAAATCTTAATTTGACTTGCAGCATGTGTTTTAATGTCAAAACGCATTGTAGCCTTTGACGTTTAAGTGACATTGTTAAAAAGCGTATTTATTTATCTAGATTATCTATATTTATATAGAAAAGCTCTAATCCATTAAACCCAAAAATATCGGTGCAATGGCCGCTTGAAATCATAAATTGAAAAAATTGCTTTAAAGTGAGGTACCCCAAGGGTTTGGAGTTGGACAAAAATTTTATTTAAAAATGTCTTAGAAAAGTATCCTCTATCACCACCTAAGAGGTTCTCCACGGTCACGGAGACACCCTGTATAAATTAGTCAAAAATATTTGGGAATGACTTCGACCACAAATAAACTTGGATGATGGCAGTAATGGATCTAAAAATGGATGTGGTTTGAGCTACGATAGGAAACTTTTTAATTAATCACAAAGTGCAAATTTCGTTTTATTAAAATTTTAAAATATAAATACATAAACAATTTCAGAACTTATAATTACTTTTCCCGCCTGCTTTTATAATTAAATTTCTTGACCTAATAGAGACAACTGTCGCATGAACTGTTTTCCATTATTTAAAGTTGTTGAACCATACACTATCCTCTTAATACTACCCGATGTGGTCTTTTGCTGTAATAACAAAAATTAATACAAATAAAAGCCAAACCGTATGCTATACCTTCGCATAGTCCACCAAATTTTGATATTCGATGTAATTTCCACCCCCAACGATAAAAACAAATGCATCTTGAAATGGTGAACGATTTCTTGGAATTTCCGCTGCTTTCAATTGTTTGGGATCCAAATAATGGTAGTCCTCCATTTCGGAACTGTTTTTGAACTCCATCAAGTGATCCACAATTCTCGTAACCGGCAAGTTCTACATCGTAAAAATGAAGAGCAAATTTATATATATTGAAAAAAGCTCCGATCTACTTACGTGTCGTTTCACCACCAAATTTTTCACTCCCTCCATTACAAAGGACGATCCCTGGGAAACAAGTTTAGAAAACATGTTCACGGTCTTGGTTCCAGCCCCTTCGTATTGATTAGGACCCAATGAAATTTTCGAATAAGTCCTTAAAGCAAAAATTGTATTCATAGTCATAACCACAAGGGCTCGGATTCACTTTGTACTTACTTCCAGCGTTTAATATACGCCAAGGGTAATAAATCGCAGCCAGCTTCCTGTAACGTGGTTTCATATTTCAAATAATCCGATTCAGACAAGTGGGGTGTGCAAATGAAATAAATAATAAACAATCGCATCTTATCTTCGGGTGTTCCGATACTAGGATCTGCCAAAATATCCAGTAAACTTTTTTCTATGTTGGTTTTGCTCATAATTTTCTCTTCCAATTCGAAAAAAGTATCAAACTTTCTCGATTTTATGTAATTTAAAATTGCTGAAATGAAAATTAATAGGTGGCACTCAGCTTAAAATTCCGAGTACCTACCTGTTGCTATGGTGGTGTGCATATCGATCAGCCTCTTTTTTTCCAGCAACTGCGGTAAGGAGTTGACTGCCGACGTAATACGTGCAGTATTGTCCGAGACCATAGAAAGGGCGGAGTCGTCTTCGTTTTCGATGCCCATGGTGCTTTTCAACTTTTTTACTTCCTCTTCTGAAGATCTGTACTCTTCCAACTCTTCCTGTATCGCTTCAGCAACGGTGGGAAACGGGCACCCCTTATGGGTTGACCAAAACTTATCGCTGGAATCTAACTCGCACGACCTATTTTTCGCCCTAGCACCTAAAAGTGTAAGTAAGTAAACAAGCTAAGCAAATGCGTAAGATTTTTAACCTCCCGAAGACGACGTTTCTTCTATCACCACCCTGTTTAGTGCCAAATTTAACAAATCATGAGTTAAGGCCTGGTAAGTCCAAGTGTGATGGAGGGGAGTCGCCATATCCACGTTCCTATCTAAAATTATCAAAATCGGCCGCTGAAAGTTAAAACTACCCATCTGCGTGTCTGTGTGGAACAAATTGTTTCTCGCATCAAACAAATTTTCCCTTAATTTTTTGTCCAACTTTTTAGCCACCATCTCCGCTGCGTTTCCTTTCGGGCTCCTTATTATCGGAACGGTTCCTAAATTCAAAAATACGTAAATTAATATCTGGTGAAAATTACGACCGTTAGTTATTTAACCATTCACCAATTCTTACATAATATAATGCACTTCCTAAGTGCCTAGTCCCTTAACGTTCTAAGAAAAAATTTTAAATGGGTAGGACAGGACGGATTCAAAACAGCCCCTCGTCGAAGGGGCCAATTTAATCCAGATTCCTTGCATTTTCTAATTTTTACGTGTAATTTATAATATTGTAATTGTTTATTGTATTCTGGAGGGTGTTCCACACCCCCCCGGTCTATTCTGTTCGTTTTTATCAGACACGAATCCAAGTTTTAAACATATCTAATTGGCCGTTTCTATAGTAACGTGGCAATTTTAGTTATCTTATAATTTTGAAAAGCTTGATCTACTATAAAGCTCTTCGGCAAGCGGCAGCAAGTAGGAAATAAATTCTAGATAAATAATAATCAATATAGAATTTGAATGACAATAACAAAGGTAGTTGCTCTCTATTTCACGGTAAAGAATACCCTGCAGTGTTTCAGTATCTGAAAAAAAACGAAGAAATAAGCTGGGAGATCCGTCAACAACATAAAATAAAGTATTGAAATCGGTAGTCACGAGGGGGCGGTATCGTAAACCTTCTGCATAATTTGAAAACTATTTAATTTTCCACCTCTTGTGCACGGGTGGGTGGGGGTTAATCCCATTTGTTTTTGTCACAAACGAATTGAAGATTTCAGCAGCATATTTGCTTGGCCGTTGCTATGGTAACGTAGCAATTTTAGCGACTTATCCCAGACGCCACAGAATATACGATTTATGTTTACATGAAATGAATAAATTCATTCAGTATTATCTGCTTAGCTGTTGATAATTTTGAAAAATACAAATATTACTCTGAAATCTTTAATTCACTTCTGATAATAATAAACTGTTCAAACCGGGGGGTCACACCCTCCAGTACCTCGGCATCAGGAAGCAAAATTTAAAATGTTTAAAAATTTACGATACCATTTTAGTTCTCTTGGAAATGATGCTATAATGGGGGCTAAATTTATAATTTTGCAACAGTTTCTTTTATTATTTTAGTATGGCTCTAAGGAGTATTAAAATAAAATTAATGTCTGCCCGTATTCCAGAAATAAGAGATCTGTCTACAACATGAAATGAAATATTGCAACCGGGAATCTGGGGGGCATTAACAATCTATTACAAATTTTGGCCAAAAGTGGCAGTGTTGTAATAGCTAATTTAGCTAAAAGGGTTAATTTAACTCATCCCTCCCACGTTTTCTTATGTGTATTTCTTTTGATTTTGGATATAGCAATTTTTTGATACAATAATTTTGAAAGTGCTAAGCCCATTAACCATCCATTAAACATTTTGACCAAAAGGATCAATTTCCAAATAAGCCCCACGTTCGAGAAGCTAATTTAATCCGTTCCCGGGGCGATTTTTAATGTTTTCTGTGATAATTAATATTGTAATTGATCACTGCAAATATTCGGTAAATGGTAAGCCCCTTAACGTTTTATAAAAATTTTGGCCAGGAGGGGTTGTTTCATTACAGCCCCACGTCCGGAGAGCTAATTTAACTCAACCACCCCTTCGCTTGCTGATATATTTCTTCAATTGTTTTTTTGGTTGTTTTATAGTACCGAAAATGTTTAGAAAGTTATAACCAAATCAGACTTAACTGATTTGTAATGGTTACCAGTTGTATTTAAAGATGATTAATTCAGAAATTCAATCCACTCACCCATTGTAACAAATACTGAAAATAAGCTGTCCACGATGCTATTCATGATGTCATCAATCTCGGTGTCCTTAATATCCGCTTTATTGATGGCTGAAAATCAAACTTAAGCAAGTTCCGATTTAACAAGAGAGAGAACTCACCATAATACGATAAATTGTCGCTATTTTGATGTTTGAGCACAAACATATCATCCTCTAGTGATATAAAATTTATGTACTGATCGTAAACCTACAAAATTAGTTCCCATAAAACCCTGAACCCGAATCAAATACAATCATGCAAATGAGATGGTAAATTTTTACCAACCTTGTGTATATTAGCAACGCAGTTAGCTTGCAAAGATGAAGCTGCCAGATCTTCAAGTTTCTGCCTCGAAATTGGAGAAATGAAATTTAAATGGTAAACATCGTACACGGCTCTTTGAAAATCCTGACTAATTCGGTTCAAATTTTCTTCGCTTGGCACACAAAAATATATTGCCGGAACCTCCGGTATAGGATCACGATCTGAATGCAATTGTCTAAAATGAACGGTATGAAATAGAAGGCAAGCAATGAAGAAAAGTATTCATACACATGTAAAGTTACACCCAGCTCCCGCAACTCTTTTATCGAAATTAGAGGCGATATGATGTCCTGTCCGACTCGATCGTACACCAACACCTTCCATACGGGCTCGGCAATAGCATTTCTGTTGTTCCCCTGAACTTGATTCAAGTTCAACATTTGTTTTAAGGCATCTGTAATACATTTTTAGGTTAGAAGACGTTTCTCTGAATGTTTTTTTGAAAATCACTTGCTTATCTGCTTTTGACGAACGCTCGACATTTTCGCACGGTGACACTGCGTTTAATTTCAATAGTTTCTTGTGTTTAAAATGATCATTTGACTTGAATCGACTATTTATTAGGCTACGTGTTCAAATCAGTTGTCAAAACACAATTTGACCAACATTTATCCGAAAATCAGGACCGGCTGCACACTTTTTAAAATTTCATCTTTTATACTTTTAATGTGAGAAAAAAAGATATTGGAGCAAAATGGCTTTAATTTATCTCAAAAGAAATCTTGTAGCAGACAACTGCTGCCGCTTGCTTTCCTCACAAAGACCGCACCAACGGTACTTTCCATGCAAATTAGCAATTTCTGGCTAAATCCGGTTCTGTCATGGTGACTTTCTACTCGCGAAAAGTGACACATGTCAGATAAGAATGAAGTGCTAACGAAGCATATTTAGCTTTTTAAGTTTTAGGTGTCTTTTAATGTGTAAGTTAATTAAGTTGGTCATTAGTTGAACGAGAATGCAATGCCAGCTAGACGGCGCCGTACGGGCTCCGAAACAGAGCCGTTTATTGTAATCGGTGACCCTAACCCAGTGTATGATAAAAAAAGTGCAATTTACCCAAATAATGTTACAAACGCTTACTTAGAAGAATACGATATTACGGAAAGTTACGTCGAACCGGAGCCCATCATGACTGCGCGAGACAGAACAAACGAATTCAATACCACCATTCGGTCTTTACAGGGCAGAAACATTGCCAGAGCTGTCTCTGTTCGAGACCCCAGAAAGGCCAAAGTTATACAAAGTCATTCCGAATTTATGCTCATAGCTAGAAATGTGGGCAAAAATATCGCCAGCACTTATTCCAAGTTGGAAAAGTTAACACTATGTAAGTATAATGAGTTTCGCTCTCTGCGCTCTCAGCTATAACGGTGTTTCTTTTAGTGGCAAAAAGAAAATCGCTGTTTGACGATCGTTCTGCGGAAATACAAGACTTAACGTACATGATTAAGGGCGACTTGAGCAGCTTGAACCAGCAAATAGCTCAACTGCAAGAATTATCGAGACAGCAAAAGCAAAGCGGGAAACACATTCAGTCACATTCGTGCAACGTAGTTTTGGCGTTACAATCGAAATTGGCGACCATGTCGACCGATTTTAAGCAAATTTTAGAGGTTCGAACCGAAAATTTGAAGCATCAGAAAAACAGAAGGGATCAATTTTCTCAAGGTACCGTTAATACGAGCCTTCCGCCTTCGGCTGTGACTGGATATCGGCAAGGTAAGCAAGTTCTGCTAATACCATGTTTCGTATTACGTGAATTTCGGTGTAGTTCGATCTAGTGCTTTTCTAAACGGTGAAAATTATCAAAAATGCTGAAGAAGTTAAAATTATTAAGTAAAAAGACAAACATTTTTGTTTTTAATATTGTCTCACTTTTTTATTTAGAAACAGATCCATGATTAATATCTCAGAGAGTAAAGAAAGGAGCCTTCATAAACCTTCATAGCCTCCCTCAGAAAAACAGGCTGACTTACCTGGGGGAGGGTATTTCACAGACTCTTTAGTCTGTACAATTTTGATCTGAGTGTTTACAACTCCCCCCCCTCTCGGAAACTATCTACGGTTTGAGTGCCACAGTTTTTCTTTCATATCTCCTACTTTCTTAACTCAGCTTGTGGTGATGTTGGCATCTTATGCACTAAACTTTCACTTCACGTCACCGCTTCTCTTTTATAAGATCTTTTTTTTAAGAAGAAGAAAATTTTAATTAAAATGACTTGCGAAAGGGGGAGTAGTGACATATTTAATTTTTGGAAATACAACAAACTGTATTTTTTTACAACTATTTGTCATTTAACGCTGAATACTTTTGATCCTTTTGACATTTTTGATATCCTTCACCGGTTTTTGAATAAATAGGGACAGGTTGCTTTTTGGCACAGAAATATTAATCTCACTTCGATTAAAATTTTTTTTCAATGTTTAGGTAGCATATTTTTACAAGACGAAGACCAAGTCAGTATAGACTTAGAAAACAGCGCTTTAATTCCGCAGAGGAGTCAGACCATGATGAGGTACGATGCAACGGACAACTACTTGCGTGACCGTGCGGAAACCATGCAAAATATCGAATCGACAATTGTTGAGTTGGGTGGAATTTTCCAGCAGTTGGCTCACATGGTGAAAGAGCAGGAGGAGATGGTGGAGCGTATCGACTCCAACGTGGAGGACGCTTCAATGAACATAGATGCGGCTCATACTCAAATTTTGAAATACTTTCAGTCAGTCACTTCAAACCGGTGGTTGATGATTAAAGTGTTCGGGGTTCTTATATTCTTTTTCATATTTTTCGTTGTCTTTTAGCTTAATCTTTGGTACTACTCGCACATAAATTTTAAATAATTTGATTTTATGCTGTAGATATAATATATTGTTACATTATTCTTATAAAAAATGTTAAATTATTTGCAATTAAAGTTTATAATCGCGCCAACAAAACTTTTTCTTTTTTTTTCTTAAAAAAAACTTAAAAGCAAATTATGGGGTCGTTCTGAATGGTGCGCCACTGGTGATACTAATTTGGTAATAAAACGAAACTCCCTAACCTCACAGTTTGGCGTAGTTGAAAAAAAACGTGAAACAGTCGAGGTCCAACGTGATTATTTTTCAAGAATGGCCTCGTTATTGCGGTCATCGTTTGCTATATCAAAAATACCACGCGTTTTTGCTAGTTTTCGAGGCACCTAGTCAATTCGCCCTCCGAAAATGAAAACAACACTGTAAATAAACTTCCTACTTTGCAACAGTCAAGGTAAGTTACGACGTCCTAACCAAACCTTTTCACCTTTACCGGTGATTTTTAAAAGTTACGCAATCTAACCGTCACAATTTTGCTTCTAGATTCGTTTTCACACAATTCCAAAATGAACGGTCTCTCGCCAATTCGCTACAACAAATCGACATTAAGGTACGTCGATCAGGACGTATCACCCGACGCGAATTCGATAGTCTTCTCGAAGAGATGAAAATGTCACCGACTGTGTCGAGTTACCACTCGCGCTTGATGATTCGGTTATGTGGGAGTTTGCTAGCCGAAGAGTCGCCCGTCGAGAGAATGAAGTTTGTTACCGAAATTTGGGATATTCTAAAACTGAGGGTTCCCATCGACATATCACACTACAATTCGTTGCTAAAGGTTTATTTGGATAACGAGCATGATTTTTGTCCCACAGAGTTTTTAAAGGAACTGAATTCAAAGGGAATCGAACCCAATCGAGTGACGTACCAAAATTTAATTACACGCTATTGCCAAAAGGGAGATATCAATGGGGCCACGAAGATTTTGGAATATATGAATGAGAAAAAGTTGGGAATTAACGAAAACGTGTTTAATGCACTCATTTTGGGACATTCGGAAGCTGGGTGAGTAAACTTGATAAAAATAGTGGATAATATTGATATTTTATGATACGTAGTATTTTGTTATTTTAACAACAGGTTATTGCCTTCTGATTTTTAATTTGTGAATAAATACATGAAAACAGGTATACAAAGTTTAAACAATCAAATAATAATATATTAATATTGATGATTCATATCTAGACTAACGTAAAGTTTTGATGATCACGAGTTGAGGACACTAACGGCTGTCTATGTGCTGGCTGTGACAATTACACACCTGCTTTGAAATGTTAAGCTGAAAAAATTGAAAATTGTTAAAAATGAAAATCACATCTTCCTAACGGAATCACAGAATATCTAGGCTTTTAAAGACAACTCAGGCAGTATTAGGAAAAGAGAGCTAAGATACAATTTCTCTCGTCGAATTTTCTAACTCGGAAGAATCATTTCTATCACTAAAGAGGTCTGCCAAACTCTCCTGTTGAGTCGCTAGTACTGTGTTCAAAAATGAACTTGCTGTTTTAACGATTCACCAAGAACTGATAATGATAAGGAGTTTTTAGGAGAGGAGAAAGTCAGAAGTTGCCTATTATTTTAAAAAAACTGCCTCAACAAAAATAATACACTAACTAGAGATATTCTTTCAAACTGATGCGTATACATTGTAAAAGTACTGAGATTTGTATGACCACGATTTAAGATTTAGATATTTAATTTTCTTCATTGCTATGGAGGGAGCTTTAGGCTGCATACAGTGGATTCGTTTTTGACGAACGACGTTGAAAAGCTGCAAATGATCTCATAACATTGAAACCCTATGTACGCTTGTACAATGCATCTGAATGAACGTGCGAATTAATTGTTGATCAGAAATTGGACGACGTGTCAGTTTTAGTATGTATGTAACTGATAGACACCGCCATAAGGGGCCATAAGTTTGTACTGCTTTAACAATCAGACCTTGAATCAAATTGCTAAAACTGTGGGGGGGGAGCACACTCAAATTGCTATTGATGCTTAAATTGGGAACTTGAATGGAGAGGGGGAAATGAAATATCCGTCACTGTTTTCGTTCTCAAGGAAACTAAAACGGTGTCATGAGTCAAAATTTGAGTGTAGATTTGATTGAGATCCCCCGGTTTAGGCCTCGGTTAACTTGTTAAATTTAGAACCACGGCCAAGTGGATATATTGTATTGAAATATTCAATTCACTTCAAATTCAAAATAAATTGCTGCAACCGGGGGTCTGGGTGTGGAGCACCCCGGGCACACTCAAATTATTATTGATACGTAGACCGGTATTCTATAATTAATCCCTTATGAAAGAAAAAGCTTGTTTTCATGTAAAATTATATCAGAAATGTGTTGAAATTTTGAGTGTAAACTAATGCTCGATTTCTTCACTCGCAGCTATCTTGAAGTTAACAAACTTCAGGTTAAATTGACGAAATAACCAATGGGATGACATCACAACAAATAAATCAATCATCTGATTGGTTATTTCGTCAATTTAATCTGAAATTCTATAATTAATCCCTTATGAAAGAAAAAGCTTGTTTTCATGTAAAATTATGTCAGAAATGTGTCAAAATTTTGAGTGTAAAAGTTTTATCATTTTTAAGGGTCCTTACGTAAGGGACGAGTTACAGAATACCGACCTTAAATTGGGAACTTATTTATGAAGTTATGAATAGAGAAACGGAGATTGAGGTATAAAGTACCGGCTTGGTTTTTAAATATTGATTTCAACAAAATCTAAAGCCATAAGGACGCAAATTTATCTATTACGATTTGAGTGTGGGGGGGTTCAGACCTCCCCGGTTTAGGCAGGTTAGACCTCGTTTTTAGTTTGGATTCTTGAAATTTAATTTGTCAAATTTAGGATAGAAAATGTTTTGATCCCCCAGCCACACTCAAATTCTAATTATTATATTGATACTTAAATTGGGAATTTATGGCCTTTGGTATGAAGTGATCAATAGAAAAAATTTTTAAAAGGACAAAATTTGTTCGAACAACCGTGACCGTAAGTCTGAATGGACGGGTGGGTATGAAATACTCATCAGTATAAAATGTATTCGTTTCTAAGAAAACTAAAACGGTATCATAAATCAAATTATCAATTTATCTATTACGATTTCAGTGAACCTGGGGGGTGCTCCACACCCCAGACCCCCAGTTTAGGAAGGTTCTTCTTCAGGTGCAGTTGCCATATCCAGTACTCCGGACGTTGGCGATTCAACTTGTCCGAAGCCAAAATGAATTTTGGCTTCGGCGACTGAAGTTTGCATGGTTATCTATTACAAAAATTTGAGTATGGTTGAACCCCCAGATCTTTTAAACCTTATTTCTTAGTTTGGACTCTTGAGATTCGTTACTTAAATTTGATTTATTAAATTTAAGATAGAAAATGCTATGATTTCACTATAATATGGCCAAGAGGGATGCTAAACCAAGAGGAATGCTAAAATATTCAATTCACTTTTATTAAAAAATAGACTTGCCTAAACCGGGTAGTCTAGAGGTGCGGAATACCCACCGTGATTTGAAATAGTAATAGATACATTTGCCTTCAATATTATTGATCAATAGGGAAAACAAGCCTGTTAGGCTTAACAGTCCTGTAACAATAACCTGTTGCTGAAAGCTTAGAAGATTTTCTGTTGTTATTGCTTAGCTTGTTAATTTTTAATGTTATATTTGATTTTTTAGTGACCTGGAAGGGGCTAAGAACATTCTCAACACTATGCAAAAATCTGACTTGGAACCCAGCGCTGAAACATACAAAACCTTGCTTTGTGCATACGCCAAGCGTGGCGACATGGAATCAATCAAGAGTTTACGTGATGAATACTTGGCTAAAGAGATTGAACTGAAAACTAAAGATTACTTAGACGTGATTCACGTACTCGCGGTTAACGGACACTATCAACATCTACCTGAAATGCTGCAACTAATCAACAAAAACATAGGATACAACCAGGACGCCTATAATGCAATCTTACGTTTAGTCAACGCTAAACAAATCGACGCCGCGTACACTCTCCTCAAGAGCATGAACAGAAAGTATAACGAAGACGGGTCCGCTCAAGAATCGGGCAACTTTTTTGTCAGCCAACTGGTTAAAACGAACGCCCCCTTTGATAAAATAGTCGAATTTTGTGATAAAATCGAATCTGAAGAATTGAGCGACCGTAGTCTCCATATGGCAACTTTAATGAGCTTGGAAATGGGTAACGAAAATTTGGCATATTTGTTGATGCAAGAGTTACTGAAACGAGGCCACGAAATTAGACAGCACTTTTTCTGGCCGCTATTGTTGGCAAAAGCAAAGGAATCTTCTGATGACGGCATAATCAACGTTTTGCTTAAAATGAACGAATTTGAAATAACGCCAAATGGTGAGACAATCAGGGAGTACGTCATACCGTCGCTCAAAGGCAAGAGTATGGAAGTTTTTTCAAAACTCAGAGAAGGCAATGTTTCGGTGGGTTCGTCTGCATGCAACCTGGTGGTCTCCTTGTTACAGAAAGGCGATATCGAAGAAGCCGCGATTATTATCAGTGGGCTTAACGCGATTTATTACCCCGACATGATCAAACGTCCTTTGACACAGTCTCTATACGCTACGAACGATTACAAAGCTTACATGACGATTTTGCGAAACGTTTACGAAAGTTTGAAGTATAGAGAAGGATTAAATCAGGAAGGTCAGAAATTAGACGCAAACGATGCGGCGGGTATCTTGATTTCCGATTTACGGGTCAACAGGACATCCTTTTTGAGGGTAATTGAACCGGTGCTACAATTGTTGGTAAAAGAAGGCTTGAGTTTATCGCCTCAAGTGGCCGAACAGTTACAGACCTCCCTCGGAGCCGATTTGACATCTTCCTTGTCGGATTTGCTAGCCACGCTAAGTTCGGGCGAATTAACTCCGGAACCTCTTCAGCACAAAACGCCATCTTATACGCCCTACACTCAGATGAGTATCAATCAACTGGAGCATCTGGTGCAAAATTTAGAAAAGAAAAATGAGCCCGTGTTAGGGTTAAAGAGGAAGTTGTTAACGCTATATTGCCGCGATAAAAATCTAGAAAAAGCGGAAGAAGTATTTGCTAGCATGCAGAGCAGCTCGGACTTTGTTCCTTCCGCTGGGATTTATGCACAGTTCTTGGAACTTTACTCTCATTATAACAAACTGGACAAGGCGACTGAGTGTTACCAAAAACTGGAGGGAATGCAAGCAGACATCACTTTGGACGACATCAAACTCATCAGTTACGTTGGACTTTTAATAAAAAATAACAAATTTGACGAATCAATTAATCTTCTCAGTGGACGCAAAGGAGCCTACGACGAATCGAAGAGTTCGTTCGCTCACAGTAACGCGGCCTGGCGTTTATTGAATTCGTTAGCCGATGAAGGTAAAGAAAACGAACTTACCGTACTTTTTGACGTTTTGGTTCAAAACAACTTTATTCCTGTGAATAGCGTGGTATTGGGACCTTTTATCAAGATTCACCTGCTTAAAGACGACTTGGACAAGGCGATGGAGGCATTTGAATCGTGTTGCACCAAATATCGCGCAACGCCGTTTAAAAAAGAACTTACGAGTCGTTTAATTAAGCTAGAGGATGCAGAGAAACTACAAAAGCTAATCGATTTGAGTACGAGTATTCACGGCGAAGTTAATAGCCTCCATGATCTTGTTTTCGCATTCGTCGAATGCGGACAAATAAAACAGGCCCGTAAAATCTTAGAAACACCAGGTTTGCCAGCCAGACAAAAGCGCATAAGCACCGCCTGTGAGTATTACCAACAGGAAGGTAAAGTGCTTCCATTGGAAGGTCTCAAAGAAGCAACAAAAGACCTAAGCAACATCGACCGTTGCGACATTTACTACCGACTTTTGTTGTGTTACATAAAAACGAAGATGCCAATAAAGCTATGGGTCTATGGACGCAAATGCAAGAAGAAGACGTCTCACCGACCGACGAATTTTTAATCAAGTTGGGCAAATTTTTGCAAAAATCAAACCTGAACGTTCCGTTTGCCATACCACACGAACCGGTGGAAGTGGTGCAACCCAAAACAATTTTACGACGACCACAGCAAACGGTGACGGAAAGAGCTCCAAGAAGAAGAATTCAAGCGTCTTCTATCGAGGAAGCGCTCCACGAAGATAAATTCAATGAAGCAACGAACACGGCACTAGAAATTTTAAACAAGTCAGGCACGATTCCGGTTCGCATTTTCCGTTTCTTACTGAGTCGGCTCGCCTCTGCAGGTCACGTCGAAGATTTCAAGACGATCGGCTCAAAAATCGGTTTGGAAGAAAAAAGTTACTGTCGTTTGATAACAAAATTTGTCACGCCTACCTCACGTCTGGAAGGATCGACGAATATTTGGATATTTTAGAAAAGGAAATTGTCAATGCTAAGGATAACGAAGTGGCTGCGATCGCCGACCGGTTTCCCAGGGGTGGAATTTTAGGAATATTTGAAAGGAGTCCCGAACATATAGAAAAATGTGAGTGATTGTAGAACATAACACATTTTCTAAAACATGACGTGTTTTTTTTTCTTTTCAGGTGAAAGATTGGCAGAAAAATACGCGCAACGTGGAGTCCTAGCGCCGATGAACGCCTTGTGGATGCACTATTTCTCAGAGAAACAAAAAGACAAGGCGTCCGAAATTTGGACTAAGTATTTGCATGGAAGTCAGCGCGTCATGTTCCAAGCGGTTTTGCAAAAGGCGCGTCAAACCACCGACGAAGTTCTCGCAACCGATCTGATTGCACATCTACATGAAGTGAACGTAACGCCTGGCGCCCTAGGAAACAGCTATAGTTGTTTGTTAGATATCTTAATTTCAAAAAATAACTCTTCTCAAGCAATCCAAACGTTTGAAGAGGCAGTGCAGCATGTCCAACTAGAAAATTTAAATAGAACAGCCATTTTGAGGGTCAAAGCCGCTTACGAAAGCGAATCAAAACCTTTTAATTACATTGTGCCACCAAAAAATAATAATACGCAAAGTACGGTAAGTTTAGAGGACGAAGAAAAGGTGCAAAATAGATCATAAGTTTGTTTTTAGTTTTTTTAATGTAATTTAGTTCCTTAAAATAAAATGTATAGTAAATCATTTTATTTGGTCTGCTCGAAACCTCTGATAAAGTTAATTAGGTTAGGTTGGAATGTTTTGTAACAGGTTCTGCAAGTTTTTCAGTTTCACATTTTAACAAGGTGTACTTGGCACACATAGTCACCAGGAATCAGCTATAGTTGATATGGATGCATGCAGGGTCGCCCGGTAATTCCAAGATTTTATTTAGGGGGGGGCACTTATTGTTTATATAGATGATGACATTATTCTACGTATTCAAAAAATAATTTGTTAGGAATCTGTTAAACCTGAATTCAGATTAATATTGAAATAAATAAGTAAAAGTTGATTGTTTGCATTATGTACAAACGAATGAGTTAAAAAGTTTTTCTACCCATTTTTAAATTCACTAGATGCTTAAAATTTTTACATGGTATCGGATTTAAATCTAACTTGAGAGCACCTAAAATATGGCGGTCGAAGTCGCTAAAAGTGTCACATTACGTCAATGACCAAGCGAAATTTTCAATTCAGTAGTGCAAGCAAACGAACAAACCTTATAACTGAAAAAGTCAAAATTTCTCTGAATATAATTGCTTTACGATATTAATATATGTTGAAATATTCAATTCTGTTAAAAATGATCTGCGTAAACTGGGGATTGTAGAATATCACATGGCAAAATAAGTATGCAAATTTATCTAATACAATTTGAGTGTGCCTGGGGGGTGCTCCAGACCCCCCGGTTTAGGCAGGTTATTTTTTAACAAAACTTTAAAAGACTCCCCCGTTCCTTTATAATTTGTTTTTTTAGTTCGGCTTTTTGAAATTCGTTACTTAGATTTAATTTATTAAATTTAGGATAGAATATGCTTGAAATTCGGCACAGCAACGACCAAGCGGATAATATATTGAAAAATTCAATTCACTTCGAATACAAAATAAACTTTTGAAACCGGGGGGTCATTTAAATTGTTATTGATACTTAAATTAAAAACTTATGCGCTTTAGTATGCAAAGATTAATATAGAAATCTTTTAAAACCACAATTGAAGATAGTATCTGATCAGGGGATATTCCATTTATTTCTATTTAATTGCAGACTCCCCCCCCCCCGGTTCAAGTATTTTATTTTTATCAGAAGTGAATTACATATTTCAGTATATTATCTAAAAGTTTTTCGATGTCCAAACAGATGTTTCGAAATACTTAATTTATTTCCGATAATTATAAACCTTATAATCGTAATTAGCAGCGGGCAAACAGATTTTCCGCAGTATTAATTAATTTCTGAAACTTAATTATTAACCGCATATACCGGGGGGCTTGCGGGTATGAAAAATTTAAAATGGTATCACAAAGCTACTACTTAATTTTTAGACATTTAATGTTCTGCCTTCCTATACTGAAGCACTGGAGGGTGTTTCACACTCCCCAGGTCCTCCCAATTTAGCCAGGTTATTTTTATCAAAAGTATTAAATCAAAATCAAAAAGTTTATTAAATATTTCAGCATAATATCTCATAAGTGATTCCCATTTTCAATAAACTGATTAAACCGGGGGGTGTGGAACACCCTCCAGTGCCTAAGTACAGCAAGGCAGAACATTCAATATTAAAAAATTGAAAAGTATCTTTTATGATACCGTTTTAGATTTCTTGTTCTTGGGGGTTAGACCCCTTCGGTATATGCTTTTATAATTACAGTCAAATTTTTTAATGCGATGTATCAAAAAAATTTATCAAATACGTAGTATGAACAAAAATGAAATATATTTTAAAGGGATTCCTTTTATGCGGTTCCTATACCACGCACAAAAACAGATTTGAGAAATAAGTAAAGTCTTTTGGGATTTCTGCGTGGCCACTGGTTATTCTGAGAAAACTATAGATATTGTACTTACATATTTAATTTACTTTTGATAAAAATAAAATGCCTAAACCGGGGTATTCATACCCCCAGATCTACCGTTCTATGAGGCTTATTCTTCCACCTCGGCACATCTGTTTAGCTGTTGGTAATTTTGAAAAAATTCAGATATTATGGTGTAATATTTAATTTGTTTCTGATAAAAATAAAATGCTTAAACCGGGAGGTTTAGGGGTTCTATTTATATTTATAAAAGAAAAGAATAAATTTATTCAGCATATAATCTACTTTACCGGTGCTAATTGTAAAATACTTGATCGTTTTACAATAGTGACTAAAAATTTTACGTTGCCATAGCAACAGTCAATATGGGATGTTGGAATTTTCAATTGGAGGAGGGAGGGTATGGAGTAATCTAAAATTTTCAAAATCAGTAACGCCCAAGCAAATGTTCTGAAAACAATAATTAATTTTTAATAACTATTATAAACTGTATAGATTAGAGGGGCTGGGGAGTATGGAATGGATACCCCCCCAGGACACTATCGTTTTCAAGAAAACTAAAAGGTAACTTGAAGTTTTCACTTAATTTTTAAATATTTAATATTCAGCGTCCCGTTGCTGATGCACTGGAGGGTGTTCCACACCCCCCAGACCCCCCGGTTTGGATGGTTTATCCAAAGTATGGAATAGCCTCGAATGCCTTAATCATTGGTAGGCAGAACATTAATGTTTAAAAACTAAATAGCACTTTTAAGTTATCGTTTTAGTTTTTTTGGGAACGTTGACATATCCTGGGGGTATTCTATATCCCCAACCCCCTGGTCTATACTGTTTGTATTATAATAAAATGAATAAATTCTTTTAGCATACCTGTGTGTACATTGTAAATTTTGAAAAATAAAGTGCTTAAACTTTTGGGGGTATGGAATGCCCTCCAGTGTTCTAATATTGGAATGCAAAACATTAAATGTATAAAAATTAAGTAGAAGCTTGAAGTTACCGTTTTAATGTTTTTGTAAATGATGGATTAATCTGGGGAAGTACTCCGTACCCCCAATACCTAATAAACTGGCTAAACCGGGGGGTGTGGAACACCCTCCAGTATCCAGTATGCACCAGTATCGGAATTCACAATTTATGATGTTCTGTCTTCGTTACGGTGCACCCCTAGACCCCTCGGTTTATACAGCTTGTTTTTTTATCAAAAGTGAGTTAAAGATTTCAGTATATCTGCTTAGCCTCGAGAGGCAGAGCATTATTTTTTTACTTTATTTACTTGTTTGTATTTCGTTTTCGCCGCCCCCCCTCCCGCTTCATACTTTAAATATGCCGAAATCTTTAACCAACTATTAATAAAAATAAACTGCCTAAACCGGGGGGTCTGGGGGATGTGGAACACCCTCCAGTGCCTAAATATGGAAATGCAGAACATTAAAAGATTATGAATTATATAGAAGCTTTATGAAACCACTTTAGTTTTCTTAAGAATAAACATATCCTGGGATATGTCTAGACCACCCTTCCAGTCTACGATGTTTATAATTATATGAAATTAATTTTCATATTAATTCATTTCAATTCCGTTTCTAATTTTGAAATATTTCATCGTATTGCAATAAATATTAAAAATGTCACGGTACCATAGCAACGATCAAGTGGATATGCTGAAATCTTCAGTTCACTTATAATAAATGAAACCGGAGGGGGTGTGGAACACCCTCCAGTGCCTAAATATTGGAGTTACTTTAAATGTTCAAAAATTATGTATGATACCACTTAAAGTTCATTATGAACGATGTCGTATTACATTGGGGTACACTTAACCTCCTCTGCCCCCGGACGTACAGTAACTATCTTGCATTTGATGTGTTGTTAGTACTCGAAAAATTTAAATCGACACTATAAAGCTTCTATTTCATTTTTCAACATTTTATATTCTGCCCTCCGCTACTGAGGTACTGGAGGGTGTTCCAGACCCCCCGGTTTGGACAGTTTCTTTATATCGGAAGTGAATTCAAGATTTCAGAGTAACATTTGAAGTTGTTCAGAATTAGCAACGGCCAAGTAGTGTAAACCGGGGAGTCTGTGGGGTGTGGAACACCCTCCAGTGCCTCAGTAAAGGAAGGCAAAACATTACGTGTCGAAAAATAAGGGAAAAGCTTTATGATACTGCTTTAGATTCCTCGAAAATTAACTCCCCCGTAAAATCTATGAATATTTTAGTGTAACTATTACTATGGCAAATTAAAATAATTTTAAATTAACAAGTTAAATTTAAGTAACAAATCTCAAAAGTTTAAACTAAACACGAGGTTGAAAACCCAATTTTGAATATAATGTCCGTACTCATAGTCACGGCTTAAGGTTTGAAACCAGATTTACCAGTAAAACGCTATAGGTGATCTAGTTTCAAGCCGTGACTATTAGTACGGGCATAAGTGTGCTTGGGGGGGGGGGTACTTCCACTTTTTAAATCGAAATATTCAACCAATCAGATGCTTTATTTATCGTGTAAGATTGCACGTGGTTGGGCATTGAATTCACTTTCCCTTCCCATGAATCCGCCATTGTTTTAAAATGTAAATAAGTAAAAAAAGTAATTCCAAATCATTCACCTTTTAGATAACGTCAGGACATAACTTGCTAATGTAATATATGTAAATGCGGACCTGTATATGGCATAAAGGTCGTTAGTTATTATGAATGTCGGTGTATATATTTTTAAATTATAATAAAGTATAACGGACTAGGTACGGGAACGGTGATTGGTGGATATTACATATCCAAAGATTGGTAATATGGGATAGAGGCGGAGGACCCAAGGAGGGTGATGGGGTCAGTCAGTCACGGCCGTCCCGGGCACGAGAACACCAGTCATCGGAGTACCAGCCGTAACTAAACAGTAATAATAATTTTGTAGTTTAAATTGTTTGGTGGATACACAACAGGTAATAGTTGAAGATTTAAGAAAATTAGGATTTTGATTAATCTTAGAAACAGGGACGCAAGGGCTTAAAAGACAAAAATAGTAAAAATGTTTGTAAAATTCTTCTGTTTCTTAGGAAGGAGGTTAAAATGTTATTTCTCCTTTTTTTCGGTTTATTACTAATACTTCTCCCCTTCCCCACATTTTTAGTACATGTTGTCTTAAAAGTGTTCAATTTTAAAGGCAAATTTCGTAATAACATTCTAAAATTTAAATCAAACAAACCAAGTAATGTTCATGATCTTCACAATTAAAAGTACCCAATCGGAGAGGAAAATTTGATTGGTCTCTTGCTTGATTATTTTGTAGATGGCTAATCTAATAGATATTTCTAGCTGGAAAAAAAACATCCGTTTTTCTATTTCTTTCTTGCAATCAAGGAAAGTTTTATAAAAGAAAACAAAAATCGAGTTTTCATCAAAGACTCACTAGCGGCACGCCACTGTTCTGTCAGTTTCAGAAAATTTGACATTGGAACAACTGTCACAATTTATTTAGCGTTTCGAATTTGTTTACAAGCAAAACTGCCATCGATATAATGTAAATTAAGTGCCTAATTGTTACTAAAATTTCCAAAATGCCGGGTAAATACACGCGTAAGTTTCATATCTTTTACAAAATCGTGTTCGTCGTTGATCATGTGCTGCCGTTGAAAAAATAACCCGATTCGAAGGAAAGCAGCGAAAAAATGATTTTTTTCGTATTATTCGTGACAAAAAAATAGGGATTGGCAACGTTGCCCACGTCACGTGCATGCGTAAGGGCTCAATAAAAACCAGATCAATCGTATTTTATTACTTCACGAAATACCGCTATGGAAATGTACTTCTGGAAAATGGGCAAGCAACAAATTTTCTCCGCACACCGTTTTGGTTATGCTAACCGTTCGTAATTTTCACACCGCCCTTATTAATTGCTGTCACTTTTTTATTTATTACGTAACCGTGCAAAACAAATTCAAAATTTGCCGCCACTTAAAATTGCCAGCTGTTTACAATATTTCGGAATGGGGAATGTAAGATAGTAGTGGAAGGTGAAGTGAAACGCAACGTGTCTGTGATTGCATGTTTAAAGTAAATGTCAGTGAAAGTTGTTGTCTCGGTTCGATCGGTTGTTGTAATAATTTAAAATGACAAGTTTTAACGATGTGACGGCCCGTTTGAACAACGCTAACCAGAGCCACTTGCTGCACTTTTGGGACGATTTGACTAGCGAAGAGAAGGCAAAATTTACGGATCACCTCGGCACGATAAATTTTGAAGAAGCGAACGAAATTTTTGTCAACTCGCAAAGGACCGTGGGCGAAGATGGTCAAAATTTGGACGGCAGGATGAAGCCCATTCCAGCCGCGCAGTTCGAGTCGGAAGAGAGGTCAACACCTGAGCAGCTGGATTATTACAAACGCGTTGGTTTGGAAGAAATTTCGAAAGGACATGTAGGTGTACTGTTACTTGCCGGTGGTCAGGGTACCCGACTTGGGGTTGATTATCCCAAGGGAATGTACTCGATTGGGCTTCCCTCCGGAAAGACGTTGTTCCAGGTCCAGGCGGAGCGCATTAGAAAGGTGGAAGAAATGGCCAAAATTAAGACCGGCAGAAGTGGACGAATCACCTGGTACATTATGACTAGTGGACCTACAGAAGAGGCAACGTCTGAGTATTTGGAACGTAACGATTATTTTGGGTTGCAACCTGAAAATGTTGTCCAGTTTGGTCAAGGTTTATTACCTTGTTTTGACATGCAAGGTCGCATTTTGTTGGAAGACAAAAATAAAGTCGCTTTAGCACCCGATGGTAACGGGGGTACCTTCAGGGCGCTGAAGGCGAACAAAATTCTCGACGATATGAAAAATCGAGGAGTTCTCTACGTCCACGTTCACAGCGTCGATAATATTTTGATTAAAGTCGCAGATCCCGTTTTCGTGGGCTACTGCGTTGATAAGAACGCCGATTGCGGGGCGAAGGTTGTTAAAAAATCAAATCCTTCGGAGGCCGTGGGCGTCGTGTGCCAAGTCGACGATCGATTCCAGGTGGTCGAATATAGCGAAATCAGCGACCGAGTCGCAAATTTGAGGGACCAAAACGGCGATTTAATATTTAGCGCCGGAAACATCTGCAATCACTTCTTCTCCACAGATTTCCTGATCGAAGTCGCCGACAAGTACGAAAAACAATTGAAACTGCACGTCGCAAAAAAGAAGATCGATTATGTAAACGAGGCGGGCGTTAAAACAAAACCCAACGAAATTAATGGCATCAAAATAGAAAAATTTGTTTTTGACGTTTTTCAATTCAGCAACCGTTTCGTCACTTGGGAAGTACCGCGCCACACCGAATTCAGTCCGCTCAAAAATAAGGACGATGCTAAAAAGGATTGCGCCACCACCGCGCGGGAAGATTTGTTTTATTTGCATAAGAAGTATGTGGAAGACGCGGGCGGTACGGTCGACGGAAAAATTGTTGAAATTTCCCCCCTCCTGTCGTACGCGGGGGAAAATTTGAAAGCGCTAGTACAAGGAAAAAGTTTCAAATCGCCTTTACATTTAGATGTCGAAAAAAAAATTATTAACGGTCACCTGTAAACAAACGGACTCGCGGTGCCTTGATTAAAAACGAATTTTCCAGTGGCGTACCTGTCGATTTTGTATATATAATTTTTTATTCTAACTTTCTTTGTGGTTTAATGTAAAATATGGGGGACATTTTGTATCAATAACGTAATTTATGTGCAATTTTATGTATAAAATAAATTTAGGATAAGTTTTTGTTGGTTCTAGGGCGCCAATTTACATGTTCAATGGCGAAATCAACACAAATCAAAAAGTGAATTTTAAAGGACTTTTTGCAGTATTTTGTAATGTTAAAAACTTTTGTACTTATCCTAGACATAAGGCTGATAAAAAATACAGATTATTATAATATTAAAGCTGAATTATATTTTCTTACTGAATTTCTTTTTTTTTTTTCGAAATTTGCTACACTATTCCGGTTTGATCTGCATAAAATTATTTTTCGACAAAGCATCAGTGTTTTTAGTTTGAATTTTTGAATTTAGAAAACAAATTACCAGGACTCCCCCATTATGTTTTTTTGCGTGCGTTATCTCATTTTGTATGAGATGATAATCAGGGTCACCAATACAGCAAAAAAAATTATTTTTTAATTGTTTTCCTTTCTGATCGATTAAATTACTTATTAATATTTATCGCAATATATTAGGTATTGGGACAAACAAAAAGATCTTTAAAGCCTCGTAGATTAGATAAAGCGTGATAAATCCTAGATTGTCTCAAAAAAATGTAAAAATATTTATTTATTGACTATCAAATTGCAGTACATATTGCGATAAAATGGATATAATTAAGTGGGCTTACTAACAAACCACTTGATTTTTGTAACAAATTGAAAGTCTACTAATGATTGGATTAACGATACAGTTTGATATCGAAATTGTTTACCTATTAATAACCGCGGAAGTGGGAGAATAACATCATTCAACCGATTTTTATAATATTTACCTGTTGTGTGTGTGTGGGGGGGGGGGGGTCTATTTAATTAAATCGTACTTATAACGATACGCCACTGGATTCGAAATATGTTCTTTTATTTTGAAATTTTTAATTTCTATAATATTTACCTGTTTTTGATTTGTGTCGTAAGCACTTGTAATGATTGGAGAGCGGATTGATATGCGCTAACTAGCTTATCAAGCTGCAGACAATTTCTCTCGAATTTTTTTTAATCGACGTTACTTTATAATTTATTAATATCGAAATATAAATTGATTGGAATTTTTAAAAAATTAAAAATGGAGGAACTCCAAACTTCGGGCCCCAAGTAAATCCGCTCTCTGGTAATGATACGCCACTGGATTCGAAATATTTTCATTGATTTAATTAACTTGAAAGTTATAGAGCGAAATTAATAAATCGGAATCCTATAAACTTCTCAATTTAATTCAATTTTTTTTTATTTCGGTAAAAAAATGACTTTCTAAGTTTTACGCTTCGCAAGAAAATATATTTTGTATTGCTTATTTTATCTAACACTTTCTAAACGAATCGAAAACATAATTAATGCATTAACGGTTAATGATTATCGGTTATTTTATGCGAAGAGTGATACTTTGGCAGTGGCAGCCCCAAGGGTGGCATTTCTTGAAATGTTTCCTGTAATTTATAATTCAGCCAAATGGGGGAGGTATGAAGTATCCCCAACCCAGTGCCGTAGCCAGGGGGTCGGGAAAACCATTTTTTTGTGCAGATAATACCCAATATTCGACAGTTAATTTTTCAGATGGGTACGCCCCCCTCCTCTAGCTAACTTCTGCTAAAGCTTACAACGCTCGATTTAAAAATTATACTTGATTGTTTGTAGGTTAAATTTCCGTGGTTCAGATTCCACGGAATTCTGGTTTATCCCAACTGTAAACCTAGTTTATCCGAAAGTGTCAAAAACCTCCGATGGAATTCGTTTAATTTGTTTTAACTTCGCAGTTCTAAATTTAAATTAGCAATAAATTAGTCCGTGATGTAATTTTTGATAATTATAAGTGGTGAAGTCAGGACCGTAGCGCATGTCCGCAGCCAGGATATTTATTAAAAATTTTATTTTTATTTTACCGTTTTATTAAAAAATTGTAACAATACAGCGATAAAAACCCTTTGTTGGATTAGATTATCTTTAATATAACCGGCTGGGGGAGTTATATTTGACAAACAATTTTTACAAAAAATTTTTGCTTTATATTTTTATTTTGTGTATGCGTGTAATTATTTACTTTTAGACGAAGTTGTTAAATAATAAGCCACGTAATTTGTTTACTTACTTGAATGAATGTGTAGTTTACGTTAAATTACGGTTTTTGTCAGTTAAATTTATTAGTATGTTTTTTTCCTCATAATCTTGCCGTGGGATTATTTCAAGAGCGGGAAATGTATTTAAACAATGCAATTAACAACAATTGATAATCCTTAAGTAGTTTTTTTATCGTTTCCCTTTTATTACCGATAAAATTGTTAAGCTTTTTATCTGCTCTTGTGCAATGTCTTTAATCCGAACAGCTAAAATTAGATGTACACGGAATTTTTCCAATTTTATTGAAAATTTCTCAATAATTCCACCGTTAAATCGATCCTGTGTCACAATTATTGCGTTTTACATTTAAAAAAACCACGGATTTATTTATGGTTGCATAGTTTTTTTGTTACTCATCAAGCCCATCCCAAATGGTAATTTTAAAATGCAAGAATGTTGAACGCATTTATCAAAAATATTTTCGTGTACCTGGTCACCTACCTGTGTAATACAAGATCGGCTAACGATATAAGACATAAAGAATTTTGTGACATTTTGGGAACTTCTGGTTTTTATCTTTGCCTCCTTGTATTTTACACGTACTTATAATATCTGATGTGGTCGGCTCATTAATTGTCGCAACCATAAACTCAGGGAGACCGCCGGCATTGCGGTTTCCTATACTGGTGCACTGGAGGGTGTTCCACACCCCCCAGACCCCCCGGTCTACGCAAGTTTGTTTTATCAGAAGTGAATTGAAGATTTTAGTATATTCGATTGGCCGTTGCTATGGTAACATGGCATTTATAACAAAAATGTGTTCTTCGCGATGGTGGTTAGGATTTGACATTTAAGGTTAGCAAAGAGAAATCAGCGGGAAGCTTCGTAACGTGGTGCCCTCTATAAAGACGGTCATAACACGAAAACAATTGCTTTCAAGTATGACAGAATAAAACAGTAACATTTATCGGGCTGCAACTTTAGTCTAGTAAACATTTTTAAAAAACCTATTTATTATGCAGAAATATTAACTTAGCAACTCATCGCTGAATTTTAAAGATCGGCGAAAGGGGGGGGGAGTATGATGTACCCTCCAGTATAATGATTGTTTCCAAGAGAATTATTTATTAATAAGTTTTAATTTATATAATCTTATAAGTACATTTTTTATGATAATTTTTTAGCATTTAACCTTTGATCCTGGAAAACCTGGTGTTCTGAAGATGGTGAATAAAATAACCGAAACTGGTAGACACACTAACAATAAGATTTGTTTTATTAACAAAAGAATATTAAAAAGAAATACAATTAAATGTTTTGCCTTCCGATACTGATCCCTCCCTTTGGGGGGTTTATTTCGCAGTATGCAGTTTATTTCGTATCAGAAGTGGCAAAAATTAGCTGTTACTATGGTGACGTGGCATTCTTAATAAATAATAGATTTAATTCTCAACGCCAGAGATAGTGAAATGCTTAACATTTTAGGTTAGCAAATAAAGATCAATAGCTAACGTGCTAATCCTAAATGGCCATAACAACAAAACAATTGCTTTTAAATGTCTTCTTCTTCTTCTTCTTCTTAGCTTTAATTAGGACAAGTCCTGTTTTATTCTAACAGCAGCATCGGAGATATCCGAAGCCACTGCTAGTACTGTGAGCATATTATTTGTTTTACATCTGAAGTAGTTTGCTAGGCTGGCTTCAGATGTGCCTGTTACCTATATTATTGTTAATGATGGCAATTCATTAACATGGAGGACCACCGGCTTTACGTGCCTTCCGAAGCACGGGGACGGTCATAGATAGAAAGAGAGTCAGAGAAAATTTTCCTTTCTAGACTCCTCCGGGATCGAACCGGGTGCCTTAGCATTAGTAGTCGATCGCTCTAACTACTAGGCCAGTGACCGTCTCCGTCTTTTAAATGTGACAGAATAAATTAAACAGTAAAATTTAGTGGGCTACAGCTTTAGTCTAGTGAATATTTTTGCAAAACCAATTCACTTCGATCAATATTAACTTTTCAATTCAGCGCCGTGTTTTAGAGACTGGGGAGTATGGAACATACCCCCCCCCCCCTTCGCCCACCTAGCCATACTCAAATTGTAATAAATCTATTTGCAAACTTATGGCCTTAGGTATTTATTGATTCATAGAGAAACTTTTTAAAACGTCATAAAATTGAAGATCGTGGGAGGGGGGTTGGGAAAGAAAATGTAGTACCCCAGTATATATCATTGTTCTCAAAAAAAATTATGGCTGTAGAAAAATCTACTATATAAATTTTAACATTCAAGTTGTGCATTCAAGTACTTTGTAAGCACTGGAGGGTGTTTCCCAAACCCCCGGTCCAAATTGGCTGTTGCTATGGTAACGTGGAATTTTTAATAATAAATTTACCCAGTTCTCGACCACCTAAAAATGTTGTTTAGCATTTGCATTCCATTTAAAGCAATATAAAATACAAGATAAAATATAGGGAGCTTGCCCCCCTCCTAGATAAGGTTTTCCTCATATGAACCCCCCGCCCCCAGTTTATGTCATCGTTCCTACAAAAATTATGGCAGTGTCATGAAGCTTTTACATAAATTGTAAATATTAAAGTTCTGTATTCCAATACTTGGTGGGTACTGGAGGGTGTTTCAGACCCCCTCTGGTAAAAATTGGCTGGTGCTATGGTGATGTGAAATTTTTAATAATAGATCTTACTAGTTCTCGACCATCTAAGCGATGGTGATTAGCATTTCCATAGAGAAACTTTTTAAAATAGCATAAAATGCAGGATAGTTACCGAGGATATTGAGGGGGGGGGAACCCCCCAGTATGTCATCGTTCCCAAAAATTATAACTGTGTCAAAATCTATTGCATCAATTGTAAACATTATAGTTCTGCATTCCAATACTTAATGGGCACTGGAGGGTGTTCCACACCCCGCACCCCGGTCAAAATTGGCTGTTGCTATGGTGTTGTGGAATTTTTAATAATAAATCTTACTTAATTTTGGACCACCTAAGCGATGATGGTTAGCATTTCCATAGATAAATTTTTTAAAATAACATAAAATGCAGAATAGTTACCGGGGATATTGGGGGGATACCCCCCAGCATATGTTATCGTTCCCAAAAAAATTATGGCTGTCAAAATCTACTGCATCAATTATTGCAAACATAGTTCTGCATTTCATCCAATACTGGATGGGCACTGAAGGGTGTTCCACACCCCCCAGACCCCCCGGTCAAAATTGGTTGTTGCTATGGTGACGTAGAATTTTTAATTATAGTTAAATCTACCTAGTTCTCGGCCACCTAAGCGGTGGTGGTTAGCATTTACATAGAGTAACTTTTTAAAACAACATAGAATACAAGATAGTTACCAGGGATCTGGCCCCTCCCCATATGCAGCTCCCTGTATGAAGCACCCCCCAGAATATGCCATCGTTCCCAAAACAATTACGGCGGTGTCATAAAGCTTCTGCATAAATTGTAAGCATTAAGGTTATGTATTCCAATACTTAATGGGCACTGGAGGATGCCCCCCCCCCAAGACCACCCGGTCAAAAGTGATTTTAGCACATCCACTTGGCTGTTGCTATGGTGACATGGATTTTAATAATAAATCTAATTTTCGACTACCCAAGAGATAATGGTTAGCATATTATAGCCTAACGTGGTAACGTGGCGCCCTCCTGGGGCGGAGGAGGGTATTGGAGCTCTTGACCGAACAAATGGGAGATGTATTACTGGGCGACTCTGACGGCTTTGAAAAGTAAACTGAAAAAAGTATTATTAACAAATTAAATACGAGAGAAATTATTATTTAATTCTCTAATTTCATTAGCTCAAAGTAGAAAACATAGATTTAGAGACCGGGGGGTCTGGGGGGTGTGGAACACCCTCCAGTGCCACAATATCGGAACGTTTAATGTTGACAAGTTTTGCAGAAGCTTTATAATACTTTTAAAATTTTGTTATAAACGATGACATATACGGAAGGGGGCCGGTACCTAAATAAATTGGGGTCTGGGGGTACGGAATATTCTCCCTCCACATTTTAGGCTTCTATACATAGTATAAAAGAAGCCTTATGATTCTTCGTTCCGTCCGTCCGTTGTCCGTTCGTCCGTCCGTCCTTGTCCGTCCGCATAATTCAAAGTCACTAAATTAGTGACAAAAAACCTTTGTCACTAAATTTTACTTTTTGTGGGTGGATGGCAAACGGTGAATGGATTAACAAGATTCAAAATAATTAAATTGAGATCAAACACACAGAGTTGTGGACGCTTTTTCAATTGTTTATGAGATTATTTTATTCATCTTACACTTTTTTGGGTTGGTAATAAATGAACTAACCAATTAAAGGTGCGAAAGAGTGAAAGTAAAATTACGTAAAACGTAAATATAACACTTACAAAATGCAAATCAATTTCTTATATAGAAAATTTTAGTTACCAATAAAAAATTAAGATAATCTGATGATCGTGCAGATAAAGAAAAATTATAAATTTAAATTAAAAACTAATTACAAAATATTATATAATTGTAAACCAAAAGGTAGCTGTATAGAAGCCTAAGAACTGCGGTCATCCGAGTTCCACCTTGTTTAATTTGTTTTATTTATGCCCGATTTCTTTACCTAAAGATATCTTTTAGATAACCTATCTATTAGATAAATTAACAAAGTAACCAATCAGACAGCAGCAAACAAAACATAAGTAAAATATGATTGTTACTTCGTTAATTTATCTTATAGATAGATTATCTAAGAGATATCCTTAGGTGAAGAAACCGGGCATTAAAGATATCTCTTAGATAATCCATCTATAAGATAAATTAACGAAGTAACCAATCAGACAGCAGCAAAACAAAACAATCAGTATTATGGTTGGCTACTTTGTTAACTTATCTTATAGATAGATATCGGGCGGCATTAGAACCGGATCTGTATTTTTAAAATTCCCCCCCCTCCAAATCCCCAAATCCTTTGTATTTTATGTTGGCAATGATCGTGGACAAGTATATATTACTGAAAAAACCGTTTAAAGGCTCATTAACACTGTTTTGCATCTCATCCGTACTTAGCACAAAGTAATGTTTCAAAATGGAATTGACGGGGTATGATGCGAATGAAACAAACCACATATTATTCGAAGAGCCATATGGTTACAAAAATAACGTAAGTACCCTTTTAACAGAATTGACTGTAGTTCATTTATCATCATTAATTTACTATGGTTTCATATCATAAAAATTCAATTTTCTGTAATATTTTTTAAAAGTCGCGGTTTAAAATGTCGCGACTCGTCAATTCACCACCGGATGGCTTCATCGCAACTTTGACGTTTATGTGTGGTTTTTTAATTTTTTCAATTTATAAATAAGTAAACAATGTTGTCTTGGTGTCGTTTGTGTCTCAAAAAATCGGAAAGTTTTCTTTCGTTACTCGACAGCAAGATTTTGAGCAAAGTCGAATCCCTAACGTCATTAAAGGTAAAATTTGTTTACCTATCGAACATAACCTCTAAATTAATTCCATGTTTTCCTTTTTAGTTTGACCTAAACGACAAACTACCACAAAATTGTTGCCAGCCCTGTGTGGATAATGTAATAACATCTTATAATTTTCAGCAGCTCATTGTCGAGTCGGACAAGTGGTTGCGGGATGGTGGATCTTTAAATAATCACGAAATAATTCAACATGCTTACTTGGCCCCTGAAATCTACGAAGTATGTCAGGATGAGAATTACAGTAGGATTGAGCCTAAAGTGGAACTGAATGAAAACGAATACAAAAGTGAACAAAGTCTAGAGGAGGAGGATTTAAGTTATGACGGAGTTCAAGATTTTGTTGAAAACGGTGAAACTGATGTTGTTCTCCATTATATGGAGTCAGATTTTGCGAGTCAAGGTGTGGCATATGCGGATGAAAGTAATTTAGAGTTTGAAGATTTCACGACAAATAGCAGCGGTGTTCCTAGCTCTGGAAGTTTTGTAAGTGACACGAGTATTTCAAATATTCCCCTCGACGTGAAAGTTTCGAATGAGGAATCAAGTGACAAAAGTAGTGATGATGTTGGAAGAGCGTATCCCTGTCTGGATTGTAATCTAAGATTTTCTACAAAGCGAAATTTGCAAAAGCATAAAATGAAACATAACATTGAACAGTGTCCTCATTGTACAGTGACTATGCGGCGAGATAACCTCAAAAGACACATTCAAAAGCATAGCGATCCCCCAATCTCGTGTGAGATTTGTGGAACCGTCACTAAAAATCGAGAGAGTTTACGTGGCCACATAAACTACCACCACAAGAACAATCCAATAATAAAATGTGAAAATTGCCCCAAAGAGTTTAAGTCGCGGCACCATTACAACACACATAAGAAAAAAGTGCACATGAATATTAAAAACGCGCAGTGCGAAATTTGCGGACATAAATTCTTTGCTAATCACGACCTCCATAAACACATTCGCATGAAACACAATAAAGAAAGGCCTTATCCATGCAGCCACTGCTTAAAATATTTCTCTAGTCGATACGCGTTAAAAACGCACATGAGGCAGCACAACGGCGAGAAACCATTTATATGTCTTATATGTAATATGGCGTTCAAACAAAAAGTGTCGTTGAACAATCACTTAAATTCCAGACACAATGTAGAAAGGGATCGGCCATCAGATATTAGTTAATTTTTTAAATTAGTATTAGTTAAAGTTTGTAAATAAAAAAACCTGTTACCTATGAAGGAAAATATTTTTTGATACTTCTTGAGCTTTGAATTTCAAGCTGAAATTATAGACAACCTTCAATTGTGAGATTTAAATATTATTACCGAGCCTGGCACTATGTAACTTAAGTTACTCTTTGCCCAGCTATGGTTTTTATATTATTAAAATCTTTACATAATATTTTTTACTTATGAGTATTTAAATATAATTTATAAGTACTGATTGTTTGTTAGGTTTGTTCTTGAGTAGGTTTTATATCTGCCACTGGCTTTATGGCCGAATTTATGGCTTTTAGTATTAAATGTTATCGGTGATCTTGGGGGAGGAGGTGGATGACGTACACCTTAATATATGCGTAATATGTCAATATTCTGCCTTCCGATTTTTATGCACTGAGAATGGGGGTAGAACACATGTTAAAAAATTATGTAGAAGCTTTATGTTACCATTTTAGTTTTTATGGGGATGTTTGAGTTACCCCAGACACCCCGGACTAAGAAGTAAAATTAAATATTTCGCTACATGTGCTTGGTCGACATTATGCTGATGTATTTAATTCGCTTCTGATAAAAATAACCGTCTAAACCAAGGGGTCAGGAGTTTTCCCCTCAGTGCCTCAGCAACGGAGACAAAACATTAAATATTTAAAAAGTAGAAGTTTTAGATTTTTTAAAAATTAACAACATGAGATCGGGAGGCGGGTATGAACACTCCAGTGTTCATATTTCATCATAGTTCTGTATGTCATCGTTCGTAAGGTAACTAAAGGAGTATCATAGAGCTTCTACATAATTTGTAAACCTTTAATATTCTGCAATTCAATATTTGGTTTGGATAGTTTATTTCTATCAAAAGTGACTTGCACATTACAGAATATTCCCTTGACCGTTGCTATGGTAACGTGAAGTTTTTAGTCATTATTGCGTTGCGATGAAATTTTTCAAAATTAAGAACGGTCAAGCAGATGATACTATGCTGAACGGAGGTATATTATGCGTATATTATATAGTATGCGGAATATGTAATAAATGTTGTATTCCATATCCCCAGACCCCCCAGTGTATGCAGTTTATAATTAATTATCAGAAATTATATTGTTAGCTAATATATTTAATTTACTTCTGATAAAAGTAAATGTCTAAACCGGGAGTCTGTGGGGAATGTAATCTTCGTTTTTTACCCACATTTTATTTAAACATTAAATGTTTAAAAATTAAGAAAAACCTTAGTTTTAGACTTTTTGAGAATTATGATATGGCTTGGGGTATGGGATATCCCTCCGAGACCTCCCGATAGTTACATTTTATAATTAGGGGACGTCCATTAATTACGTGAGGTGTTTTTCTTTAAATTTGGACTTTCCCTTCCTCTTGGTGAAATTTGGCAAGATGTGTCGGGACCTTCCTCCTCACGTGAGATTTATCCTACAATTTTTACCGGACCAGTAATTTTTTACAGTGTATCGGTTATAATAATGTATATTCTTTAAATTACAAAGTTGATGTGAGATTTTCATTGACCTCTCTTTAAATGAGGTTTGGTGAGATTTTGTCGGACCCCCCCCTTCATTTTGAGCTCACGTAATTAATAGACGTCCCCTTATAAATTCTCTGTCACATTTTAAAAAATGTGAAATATTACGTTAAACTATTTAATTAGCTTCCGCAAAAATAAACTACCTAAACTGAGGAGTCTGTGGGGAGTGTAAAAAACCCTCCAGTGCCTTGGTAGCGAGGCAGAATATTTAATGTTTCAAAATCAAGTGAAAGCTTTAATTTGCCGTTGTAGTTTTTTTGGAGTCGATAAAATTTTTTTGATGGGGAGAGAGTATTCCATATCCTCCACCCCCGGTCTTTACAGTTATAAAAAATTATTTAAGAACTTCAGCACAACTGCTTGGGCATTACTAATTTTAGGAAGTTTGGATATTATGCAGAAATTGTTAATTTATGACCTACGATTTAAATAAGCTACCCAAACCGGGGGGTCTGGGGGGCGTGGAACGCCCTCCAGTGCATTGGCAGCGGAACATTAAACATTTAATTTAAAAGATAAATATTCTGCGTTCCAATTTTGTGGCGAAGTTTGGATATTATGCAGAAATATTTAATTTATTACCTATGATTTAAACAAGCTACCCAAACCAGGGGGTCTGGGGGGCGTGGAACGCCCTCCAGTTCATCGGTAGCTGCACATTAAGCATTTAATTTAAAAGATAAATATTCTGCGTTCCGATTTTGTGGCACTGGAAGGTAAAAGTTAAAGGCCTAAACTGGGGGGGTGGAACACCCTCGAGTGCCCAAATATTGAAGTGCAGAAGCTTTACAAAACCACTTTAGTTTTCTTATGAATGGGTACATATTGTGGACGATATTAGTAATATTGCTAGTTTGACGTTTAAATGACATTTGACACACTTAGCAAGTTTTCTTATTTTGTCAAGATCTATAGGAATTGTTTAGCTAGCAAGCTTGCTAAGTTTATCAGTGCTATTACGATTTTATTAAACTTAGCTGTTGTGTATCCACCAAACAATTTAAACTACAAAATTATTATTACTGTTTACTTACGGCTGGTACTCCGATGACTGGTGTTCTCGTGCTACGGGACGGCCGTGACTCTTTCTTATCTATGGCCGTGACTGACTGACCCCTTCACCTCCCTTGGGTCCTCCGCCTCTATCCCATAGTACCAACCTTTGGATATGTAATATCCACCAATCACCGTTCCCGTACCTAGTCCGTTATACTTTATTATAATTTAAAAATATATACACTGACATTCATAATAACTAACGACCTTTATGCAATATACAGGTCCGTTTTTACATATACTACATTAGCAAGCTTTCTGCTGTCATTTATACGTCAAATTAGCAATATTACTTATAGGCATTATCATCGTGTATAGCAGCGATTAGCTTGGTCGCTGCCATGGTAACGTCGCATTTTTAACTGGAAATTTGGTTCACAACGTAAGAAATGGTGATTAGTATTTTAATAACATATGGCTAACGTTTTAGGTTAGCGAAGAGTGGGTTGCGTGGTAACGTAGCGCCATTTTTAACGCTTAAGGCTGCGCGTACAGCCGATCCGTTTTCGAACGAATTGTGACGAACTGAAAGTCTGACGGACACCCATGGATGCGAGTGATCGACAATGGTGAAGGATAGAATTATAGATAGAACATATATTTTCGAACTTATTATATCTTTCGGAATTAAGTGATTTGTAGTAAAACTTTTTAAAAGAACATAAAATGTAAGATAATAACCAGTGATCTTTCTTGGAGAGGGTGTGAAGTAATCCCCAGTATATGTCACTGTTTTCAAAAAATTTATAGTGTATCATAGTCTCTTGCATAAATTGTAACCATTTAAAAGGTGCATTCTGATTTTGTTGCGCTGGAGGGTGTTCCACACCCCAGACCCCCCGGTTTATTTTCAGATTTCAGAATATTCTCTTGGTCGTTGCTATGGTGACGTAACATTTTAATCAATGATATGGGGCTGTCCATAGAGGACGTCCGAAATTTTTTTCAAATTTTTGACCCCCTCCTTTTGCAATAGTTATCCTCTCCTATCTGAAACGTCCAATGGTCACAATTCAAAGACCCCACCCCTATTTATCATCAGATTTTAAAATTACGTGAAGAAATACTCAAGCACAATGGTTTTATAAATCCTAGAAATCACATATTGTCTCCCCGAAACGTGAATGTCCTTTAAGGACGACCCTATGGTTCTCGGCACAAAAATTGTGTTGTGCATTTAATTAACAATTATTAATTTTTAGGTAGCAAAAGAGATCGGCGTGGTAACGTGGAGCCCTCTTTGAAGTTTCAATGCTGATAGCCCCATAAGTATTTGAAAAATTAACAGTGAAATTTAATGAGCTGCAACTTTAGTGAACAATTCATTTCACAAACATTTTGACGTTGAAATTTATCAGGAAGGTGTTCCAACTCCCCCTTCTCGGTCTACCCAGTTGATTTTTAACCTAAAACGAATTGAACATTTTAGCATATTCACTTGAGCGTTGCTATGGCGACGTGGCATTTTTAATAGAAGCAAATATTTCATAAGCTTGAAAACTTCGTCCATCAGCTTTTGCAGCACATTAAACTATAGGTACCTACTATGAGAACAAATGGTAAAACTTATGATTTCCTGGCTGAGAGACTATTTCACGTTGGAATGCTCAATATGCCAATCTTCAATGCAACACTGCAGAAAATAACTTAAATAAACCGGGGGTCCTGGGGGTACCTACCTCAGTAGCAAAAGGCAGAATATTCCTCTCGTCGCTTTCATTTTCTTGGAAACGGAAATATATACGGAAGGGGGTTAGAGTTCTCGAACCCCCCGGTCAGCTATCTTTCTTTTTATGCTGGTTTAAAAAGCCCTATTGATCACTTGATACTGATGGCCATAAGGATGCTAATTTTTTCTTTTACGATTTGAATGTGCTTGGGGAGGGTATTCCATACCATGGTTTGGTACTAATAGTTTGAAGGGGGTAAATAAGTACCTACGCGACGTAATTATGTATTGAATGAGAGAAAACTCCAACCGCTGTTTTGCGTAAGCAAAGTTGCCTATAGCACAGGGGTCATTTATCACAATTTACGAGTTCTTCTTCGATTTTTGATTTCCAGTACCGCGGAAGAAAACGTTCAATTTTTGTTTGCACGCGCTGGAATGTATTTTTTCCAGTTTTGAGTCATCTAAAAAATATTTAAAAAAAATTAAACCCGAATTGCGCTTATTAAATCCTTTTGTTGCCGAGCAATTTTATTGTAAATCTCTTATATTATTTGGTGTACGAACGCGTGGGTCGTTAAGGTGAAGTATGATAAGTTGAAGACACCTCAAGTGCCCTTGCATGTCTGCATATATTAACGCGCTTTATGTGTGGATGGATGTTACAGAAAATAATTCGTTTTGCTGGTCTAAAAAGCAATTTAATTTCATATAAGTGCACTTGAATATGCGTAACTGATTTTTTAAATTCTCTTTTTTATTCACGACGACGTAATTTCAGCTTCGTTTGTTTTACTAACCCTTTTACACCGCGCCGTAGAAGCAGAACGCCGCGCGGTTAACCCTTTTCCAAATAACATTGTTTTACAAAAAGCTTTTGTTTTGGAGTCCCTGATTTGAAAATTAATTTTGCAAGAAATAAATGACGATCAACATGTGATGTGATTGACGTTAGTCACTCGACAAACGGACGTTTCCTATTGGCCGCTTTGAAACAAAAAACAATGCAGGTAATTGCATGTCAAATTAAAGTTTAGAAAAGAGTTCAATTACTAATAATATTTCGTGTGTGCAATGTGACGGTTGTGTTCGGTATTGAATGACAAACTTTGATTAATTTTGTTAATTTATTGATTTCGGTTGATAAAATAACAATGAACTTGAAGGGCCGCTCACCAATTGGTAATATTTTTTAATTTCAATTTTTACTTTCTGCGCTTTTGTTCGCGTAGATGGTGTTTTGTAGGTTATTAAATATTTTTCAAAGAACAAACAATTCCATCTTTTTTTTTTTTTCCATGTTTCAAAATACTTAAATTTTAATGATATGGGAGATTTTATTTTATAACAACAATTATTTCTGTGGTTGCAGTGCCAAGGATTGCCCAGCAGTATCAGTGGTGCTGATGCAGATTTAGGGTAAGGGAAATTTTTTTACTTGTAAAAGAATAAGTTTCAAGAGGTAGATTTTCTCCTAAAACAATAATATCCAAAATTGTAGAAATTATCTTCCACTGAATTTTTTAAATAAAAACAAAACAATTGCATTCGCATTATAGAGGAAACACCCCTTATTACAGTATATTATTACAAAAAATCGGATATCCATTATCGTAATTGCCCTTGTAAGTTTACCGTAATTATATGAAAAAAACTAGCACAGGAAATAGTATTTTACGTAATGAGTGGGGTAAGGGATGTATTTATTACCGTATGAGGAGAACGATTAACTACTACTTGACCAATTCCAAATTGTCTATTCTACCTCTTCTTTTTCTTCAAGTAGTGTACGTGTGAAATGTTATTACATACATTAGGGACCTACTGCTTAACATGGGCTCAAAACCATGAAAGTGTTTACACTTCATTTTTGAGAAGGTTTATTGGGCAGATTTCATGTTGGTAGTTTGCCGTTGCCTTGCAAAGGCAGACGGTCAGAAATAAAGTTTTTACTGCAGCCGGATTTGAACCAACCAAGCCCCCGACACACTCAAATTGTATTAGATATATTTTCGAATTTATCAGTTTCAATATTAGGTGATTATGTAAACATAATTTTAAAAAAATCCGAAATACAAGGTACAAAGTTTCCAGGGGGGGGGGACAACCAAGTATCCCCAATACATATCATCGTTCCCAAAACAATTATAGCGACGTGATAAGGCTCTTGCATAAATTGTAAACATTTAATGTTCTACAATCCAATTTTGTTGCACTGGAGGGTGTTCCACACCCCCCAGACCCCCCGGTCTATACGGTTTATGTTTTGTCAAAAGTGAATTAAAAATTTTAGTATATCGCTTGGCCGTTGCTATGGTAACGTGAAATTTTACGGTTCTTGACGCAAGAAATGGTGGTTAGCACTTAAAATGGCCGACATTTTAGAGAGATTAATGGGCTTCTCGGCAAACTCTTGCTTTTCAGTGTGAAGAAATAAATTAAACAGTGAAATTTAACATTCCGCAGAAATATTAAGTTTGCAATTCTTAGATGCACTTATAACAGACCAGGAGGTCTGGGAGTATATTCCCCAGTTAAACATAATTAAAAAACCTAAAATGCAAGTTGTAGAGAATATAGGGGGGAGCACGAAGTATCCCCAGTCATCGTTCCCAAAACAATTATAGCGGAAAGCTTCTGCCTAAATTATAAATATTTACTGTTTTGCGTTCCGATTTGGTGGCACTGGAGGGTGTTCCACACCCCCAGACCCCCCGGTTTGGGTAATTTATTGGGGGTATGGAGTAGCTCCCCAGATTAATCTATCTTTTCCAAAATAACTGAAACAGTAACTTCAAGCTTCTACTTAATTTTTAAACATTTAATATTTTGCGTTACAATATTAGGACACTGAAGGGTAATCCATACCCCCCAGACCCCCAAAATTTTAGCCACTTTATGTTTATTAGACAGCAATTAAGGATTTTAACATCATATTTGTAATTTTTCCAAATTTACAACGTACACACAGGTGTGCTAAAAGAATTTATTCATTTTTTTATAATACAAGCAGCATAGACCAGAGGGGTCCGGTATATGGAATACTCCCCAGGATACGAAGTACTCCCCAGGATATGTTAACGTTCCCAAGAAAACTAAAACGGTAACTTAAAACTTCTATTTAATTTTTCAACGTTTAATGTTCTGCCTACCAATGGTTAAGGCATTGGAGGGTATTCCATATTTTAAATAAACTACCCAAACCGGGGGGTCTGGGGTGTGGAACACCCTCCAGTGCCTCAGCAACGAGACGCAGAATATTAAATGTTTAAAAATTAAATGAAAATTTCAAGTTACTGTTTTAGTTTTTTTGGAAACGATAGAATGTCCTGGAAGGAATTTTGAAAATTTTAGATTATTCCATCATCCCTCCCCAATTGAAAATTTCAGAATCTCAGCTTGATCGTTGCTGTGGCAACGTAAAATTTTTTAGTCACGATTGTGAAACGATGAAATATATTAAAATTAGCACCAGTAAAGCAGATATACTGAATGAATTTTGTCATTTTTTTTAAATATAAATAGACCGTTTGGTCCTGGGGGGGGGGGAATTAAATACCTCCAGAGATGTGTTACTATTCCTAAGAAAACTAAAGTAAAGTTGCTACATACTTTATAAGCTTTTAATATTCTGGCTTTCAGTACTGAGCATTGAAGGGTGTTTCATCCCTCCCCTCCCACACCCCTCCCGGTCTATGCAGTTTTTATATATATAACAAATGAATGAATTTGTACAGCATATCTGCATGGCCGTTAATTTAAAAAAATTCAAATATTATCTTCAATTCACTTCCTATATAAATAAACTGTACAAACCGGGGGTCTGGGGAATATAGGAAGACCCTCTAGTGGTTTGCTCCAGAGTGGTTTAAACTTAGCTGTAAAGAGTTATTTCGGGCAGCAGACCTGAGAGGTTGCAATAAGAATAATCAGAGTCGCTGAAATATGAAATTATTTCCGATAAAAATTAACTTGCTTTAGAACGGGGGTAGAACACCCCGCTTTTTAAAGAAAGATACCTCTCGCTCAGGTCTCTAAATTCTATGCTTTTTCAATTTACTATTGCTTGAAATAAATAGCATCGGGAGACGAAATATGAAATGTTGGAATTATATGAAAAAGGTTAAGAGATCCCCCGTCCCCCTTCCTCTCAGATTCCCTTAGATTATTTAAACAAATTTTGGAATACTCTACAGTCGCTAAGATTTACAGTCCTTCGTTGATTGTGTCGTAATTAATTTAAGTTTAGCAATGTTTCCAAATTTTCCTTTTACATCAGTACAGTGTGGTTCAAAGCTGTATTTCATAGGATTAAGTCCAAAGTGGGAATTATAATTAAAGAAATCGTGTAGCTGAAATTTTTACAAACTTTCGAGGGTGGTTTGTGAAGACCTGCTCCCTAAGAAGACATAAATATACTCTCTAAACTCTATAAGTTTATTTAAAAAACAGTGATTTTGGGTCGGGGCGTATGCCGTCAGTGCCTCCTCCTCTAATTACGAGGGTGTTAAACTAGATTGCCAAGGTTGTAACTTTGAACGTCGTAGGGGTGGCGGTTAAGTGTGTGACTTCGGATGTCCCGTCTTTCATCAGAAAACAAACTTAAATCATAAAAGCGTAAATTTTGAGTACACCCAGACCCCCCGGTTTGGGTAGTTTATTGAAGTACCCTCTCCCTTTATATAAACATCGTTGCTAAGAAAATAACAGCGGTTTCATCAAGTTTCTGCATAATTTGTAAACAATTAATATTCTACCTTTCGATTTTGAGGCACAAGAGGGTATTCCCCTCTCACCGCCGTGCCGGATCATAAGTTTGCAAATTTATCTATCACAGTTTGAGTGTACCTGGGGGGTGCTCCACACCCCCAGACCCCCTGGTCACTAAAAGTATGGTTAATAATTTGGGATTCTAATATTTCTAATGAAAAATAAATTGCACAAACCGGGGGGTCTCCAGTGCCTCACTGCTGAAAGGGAAAACATTCAATGTTAACAGATTATGGGTAGGGTGCATGGTATAATATGTTATTATACCATGGTAGTTAATAATGGTAGTTATTATACCATGGGTAGGGTTTATTATAGCGCTTTGGTTTTCTTGAGAACGAAGACATATGTATTATACTGGGGAATCTCCCGCAGATTCTCGGTCACTGTTTTATATTCCTGGTGCTAAAAACTTTCACTATTAATCGCTTAATACTGATGACCATAACTTTGCAAAATTATCTATCACAATTTGAGTGTACCTGGGGGGTGCTCCACACCCCCAGACCCCGGTCTCTAAATTGTGGTTTATAATTTGAGGTAATTGGAATATTAGTACTTGAGTGTGACTTGTTAAAGTTAGGATTAATTAGTTTTCTAGAGATTTTTCTAGATTGGTTTTGCTGTCAATTTACTTATAATTAAAAAAACTGTACAAACCGGGGGGTTTGGGGGGTGTGGAACACCCTCCAGTGCCTCACTGTTGAAAGGCAAAATATTCAATGTTTACAGGTTATGAGTAGGGTTTATTAGAGCGCTTTGGTTTTAATGAGAATGATGACATTATACTTGGGGGGGATTCATACCCCCCCTCCCCAGATTCTCGGTCTCTGCTTTATATTTCTTGTGCTAAAATTTTTTATTATTAATTGAAGACCATAAGTTTGAAAATTTATCTATCACAGTTTGAGTATACCTGGGGGGTGCTCCACACCCCCCAGACCCCAGTCTCTAAGAGTATCGTTTATAATTTGTGCTAATTGGGATATCAGTACTTGAGTGTAATTTGTTACAGTTAGGACTAATTTGTTTATCTAGAGATTTGTTTTAGATCGTTTATGCTGTTATCTTCAATTTATTTATAATTAACAAAAAACTGTACAAACCGGCGGGTCTGGGGGGTGTGGAACACTCCCCAGTGCCTCACTTTTGAAAGGCAAAATATTCAATATTTACAGATTATGAGTAAGCAGGCCCGTAACCTGGGGTTACGTGCCCCTCCCTTCGTAATGTTAAAAAAAATTGTTTTTAAAAGTAGAAAATTTGAATTTTTAAAATAAATAGGTATAGGTATTTTCAAGTTGGATAAATTTTTACAAGTGCTCCCCTCGAAATGAAATTCTAGCTACGGGCCTGGTGGGAATTATAAAGATTTCTCTTTAACTGCAGGGTCCTATTCAATCTGCATTGCATAATGTATAGTGCCATGAAAATCAGGCCTGTACTGAAATTTTGCACATCTGTTTGTAGGATGTGAAAACAGCCCGTGTATCTTCGTTGAATTGGGTCAAGTAAAGTAAAAGCCGGTCCATAAAAATTTAATTTAATGCCTACGAAGTGGTAAATAAAATCTGAATATGTATGCATTTTTTCAGGGTGGGTTATTGGTTGACGGAACTAGTTTTAGGGTGGCACCTGCATTTTTGGATTGTATTGCTTTACCTTAAAAGTTTTTCTGTTGTACACGGTGGGTTATAAATTTTCGAGGGGTGAATACTCGCAGTTTATAAAATTTCTTATATTTACTCGTTGGGAAGGTAAAGATATAAAAGTACGCAGTATTCTATGAGAATGGCACATTTATTGATTTCGGCACATCTGATTACGACGGTGCATATTCCCATGGGAAGGGGTTGTAGAGCATCTTAAAAATCAAGTAAAAAGTTCTTCTGATGTTTCAACTATGAAACAACCATATAATCCCGAGTAGTATGATTTACTGAACATTTCCGTGCTAGAATCTCATAAAATGTACCAACATCTCACGACAGTGCTCTTTAGGTTTACCATTTTAAATTCACCCCTATCAATAAATTAATAAAAATACCCAATTGGAAATTTGCTGCCGCATCAGCGTTTGTGCTGAATATAAATTGACTAAACAACGAAAAATGCAACTCTCTATTGACAGGTGACAGGTAGCGACTGTTTTTTATTTGTTCATTTGTTTTTCAGCTATGCATACCAAATTGTTTCGCTACTAGCCGGGGCGACTGCCCCAAAACGTGATTTTTCATTCATAACTTTGGGTAGCCAAGTATTTGCATCATCAGAAATTCCTTTCTTTTAAATCTCACCGGAAATTGAGAGACAACGCTTTTACTGGTCTATTTTCAAATCTTTTGTAGATACTACCACGACTGCCGAGGATTACATTTTTCAATACACAAGAGCGACTTTCTTTTTATTTCAAAATGTCACTTTTGCTTGCCGTTGCTACGACACCCCGCAGAGAGGTCTTTAAGAATTAAAAATACCTGAATTTTGGATTCTCGAAACCCTACCGGTTTTATTGTCATTGTCAGGGCGGCACAAGTCACCGCTGACACAAAACAGTCGCTAATGATAACAAGGATTATTTGCATTCTCTTGTCTTCGGATTATCCTCTCTCTCTCTCTCTCGATGTACGTACGTACAAATTTATTATAGATAGGCAGATTTGGCAAAGGTAAAGAAAATCGTAAAGGAAGTCCCCGAGCATCGGGTTTATTAATAAAGGATATTATTGGAGCGAGTGAGTGTGGGTTAACACAAAAAATACCAAGAAACATGAATTTATTTATTCTTTTGAACGTGGAGCATTAGATTCCGATCTCTTAAGAATAGAGAAAAAAATTCTCGCATTAGATTTACGAGTTAAACCTGGCCGAACTGACACACTCATAAATATTGTTTATGTTTAGTTGAAATATCTCAAGTGCAGGTGAGTTACCTGGCAACATCGGCAGGTTATCATTGGTCACGGCGTCCAACTCCTCCCCAGGTAAATGGTAGTAAAGTGGCAGTCGAGTTTCGCGCGCGGTTGAGTGAACCACGAAGTAAATATTGTAAGATTATTTCCCGGAAATGTGGAAATGTGATTGTTCGTGTGGTGTCATCGTTTCAACAAATTTGAAAATTTTGTCGTGTGTGAGATTCGAAAAGTGACTTTAAATTTTGCCAAGGAGGCATTTGTTTTGAATTTTTTTCGACACTCCGAAGACGAGCGCCCACGAGATTTTAATTACCATCGGCGGATGGTTTTGATTGTGCAAAATTTTGCGTGTTGCGGAAGTTTACTTGAGGTATTTTATATGATTAAAGTTTTAGACATAAAGGCTAGAACGGATCCCTGTTGATCTCGTCTGCGGCCGGCCATATTGCATACCAGCTTGAGCGAGAACCGGCGAGGATTTCACCTGTAGAGCGAGCGAGCTCGCGACTTCTCCAGAGGCTGAACGGGTTTCTGGACGGGGCAAGGGACTGTTGGAATGTTAGAGCACTGCAGCATCTAACACAGACACACGTGTCGGTCGCACTGTTAACAAACGAAGCCGAAATGTCGCTGTGATTGCGGAACTTAAATGTTCGGTCGCGGAGATTTCAATCGTCGATTAAGCGATTAACCCTAACAATTTTTTTTTTATCTTTCGGATGCGTGTAGTGTGTGTGTGGGCGTACTTTGGTGATTACCCATTAAAAAATGTTGAACAAGTGAAGTAAATACTTGGGCTAAAATGTGGGGAATAAATTGTTGGCTTTTGGCCACCTGTACGTTGCTTTTAGTTGGTGCGCAAGGCCCGGGTCCGGGACCCGGTCGAATTAGAAGAAAAGATCCCGGCTTGGAATATTCCTCTCAAATGCAATCTCGGGCGGTGGACACGCGGGTGACGTTACAAATTTTGGAGGGCCAACCAAAGGGCACCGTCGTAGGTCGAATTCCAATCGAATCGGATTTTACTTATCGCTTTAACGAACCACCCAAAGAATTCGTTTTGGACCCCATAACAGGTGAAATTAAAACTAACGCAATTTTAGACCGCGAAGCCATCGTAAATAACAGATACGATTTGGTCATACTATCCAGTCAGCCGACGTATCCGATCGAAGTCAGAATTCTCGTTTTGGACATAAACGACAATCCTCCAGAGTTTCCCGAACCCAGCATCGCGGTTTCTTTTTCCGAGAGTTCGACCGGCGGGACGCGTTTACTCTTGGACGCGGCCACCGATAAAGACGCAGGTGCCAACGGCGTCTCGAAAGATTATCAAATAATCGACGGCAATAAAGACGACAAATTTAAATTGGTCGTCACCGGTAATCCGACGGGCGAAACCTCCTACCTTCATTTGGAAACCACCGGCAAATTGGACAGAGAAACGCTCAGCTTTTATTTATTAAATATATCGGCGAGGGATGGCGGAAATCCGCCCAAATACGGATACCTTCAAGTCAATGTGACAATCTTGGACGTGAACGATAATCCACCCATTTTCGATCACAGCGATTACATTGTTTCGCTGAACGAGAGCGTTCCTCCTGGAACACCCGTTTTACAAGTGATGGCCACCGATAACGACGTGGGCGATAATTCCAAAATAACCTATTATCTCGCCGATACGGACCGTCAATTCACCGTCGACCCCGAAACTGGGGTCATATCCACCACCGAACTGTTGGAATGTCCTCAACAAAATTGTCCTCACACCGCTAAACCCGGAGGTGGTTGTCCCAAGAGTTGCGTATTTACGGTTTTTGCTCGCGATCACGGTTCGCCGCGTCAGGATGGCAGGACTTACGTAACCGTTAATTTAGTGGACGCCAACGATCACGATCCGGTCATAAGTTTCAAATACTTTCCATTGACGTCCGAATTTGCTACCGTTGACGAAAATGCGGGTAACGGTTCCGTGGTCGCCGCGGTAGCAGTGGTCGACATGGACGAAGGGCTAAACGGCGAAACGACCGTACGCATAGTATCCGGCAACGAACTGAAACATTTTCGATTAGATTACACCCCCAGTTTCGATATTGTGCGCGTCAACGGGGTGTTGGACCGCGAAGAAATTAGTAAATACAATTTAACCGTGGTGGCCACCGATAAGGGTTCGCCCTCGCGCACAGCCACTTCCTTTCTAATAATACACGTGAACGATGTGAATGACCATGAACCTGTGTTCGAAAAGAGCGAATATTCTGCAATTTTAAGCGAATTAGCCCCTCCGGGCACTTACGTAGCAGGTATCACTGCCACGGACGAAGATTCAGGAGTAAATGCACAAATTTATTACGCCTTCGTATCGGGCAACGAACACGAATGGTTTTTAATAAATTCTAATTCAGGCTTGATAACAACTCGCGCTGCCCTTGACCGCGAAGTGCAGGGCACGGTCGAATTAAATATTTCCGCGCGAGACGGCGGACCAAATCCCAAGTGGACCTACACCCAGCTCAAGGTAACTATTTTGGACGAAAACGACGAGGCTCCAAAATTTTCCGAAGCTCGCATCAACGTCAGTTTGTCCGAAAGTGCGCCGCCTCACACGCTCGTCGCCATGCTGACGGCGGACGATCACGACCAAGGAACCAATGGAAGCGTCACATATTTTTTGCATTCCTCCGTTCAGCAACGCTATCCAAACACTTTTCAATTGGATTCGCTTACCGGTCAATTAACCACAAAATCTAAATTAGATCGCGAAAAAATCTCGAAATATGAAATCAACATCATAGCTAAAGATCACGGAATTCCGTCTCAATCTTCCACGGCCGTCGTCTATTTAAACATATTGGACGTGAACGATAATAATCCGGAATTTTATCCGCAGAAATACTTCGTGTCGGTTTCGGAGGACGCCAAGATTGGAGCGTCGCTCTTGAAGGTTTCCGCGGCCGACGTCGACGAAGGAGAAAATGCGATGATTACGTTTAAGTTGGAAAGCGGTGGCGATGAACTTTTTTCCATAGACGCTTGGACGGGCGTGGTGACCTTGCGTGGAAATTTAAGGAATTTGGGCAAACCGATCTACAAGTTAAAAATTTCGGCCAAAGACCACGGCGATAAAAGGGCCGCGGAGGATGCGGTCGTCGAGATTATCAAGGAAGGTTACATGGAGGAGTTGGAGTTTGATAATTACGGCGCTTATGAATTTCAAATTTTGGAGGATCACAACGATAGGTTACCCAAGTTGGGCCGAGACGTTGGCAAAGTGAGGGTGAGAAGTAGCGAACACGTGAGTTATTCCATCGTGTTTGGTGATTCGAAACAAAATTTTGTGATAGACGAGTTTAGTGGAAAAATAACTACGGCTAGTAAAATTCGATAGGGAGCAAACTTTGGTGTACAGTTTGACGGTTGTGGCTCGAACGGGACTGTCCTACGGGAAAACCGTCGTCAACATTGTGATATTAGATTTAAATGACAATAAACCGACGTTTTTGAGGGAGGTGGATCAGGTGAAGTTGTTTGAGAACGCGGCAGTCGGGCAGGAAGTGTATCTGGCGAGAGCCAGGGATGTGGACGCAGGGGTGAACAGTCGAATAACCTACAGTCTCAGTTATAATCCGGACGATCAGTTTAGAATATCAGAAGCTACCGGGGTGATTTATTTAAACAAACCGATTAGATCCGATCCCGGAACGGTCCTGCACGTAGAAGTTACCGCAACGGACGGGGGGAACCCCGGTTGTCTTCCAAGCACGGAATTATGATTTCCATCGAAGACGTTAACGATCACACCCCTATTTTCGATCACACGTCCTACGAAACTTCTCTTTGGAATCCACCCCGGTGAATAAAAGATTTTTTGCGTTAGCCGCAAGCGACGTCGATTTGGGCGTGAACGGTCGCATGACCTACGCCATCACCGACGGAAACGCCGAAGGAAAATTCGAAGTATTTCCCGATGGATATTTGTACGTGAAAAGTGCGCTAGATCGGGAAATTCGCGATTATTACTCGTTGACGCTAACCGTGCGCGATTTGGGGAATCCGTCTAGATCGTCCATGGTTCCAGTTGTGATTCACGTAATCGATGAGAACGACAACAAACCTGAATTCACCAATACCACTTTTACTTTTAGCATACGAGAAAACGAACCGCCAGATTCTTTTGTTGGAAAATTGACGGCCACCGATCGCGATATCGGACGCAACGCCGAATTAATTTTTTCGTTATCGCACTCCCAGTTGGATTTTGCGGTAGATCCTAAAAACGGTTTTATCAAAACGCTTCACGTTTTCGACCGGGAAGAGCTTGTGCAAGTTACGGGACAAAACTTTATTACCTTAGAAGCTACCGTAATGGATAACGGTAATCCGAGATTGTGGGATAGAGTTAAAATTCAAGTGCACGTAACAGATGTGAACGATAATCCGCCTAAATTCTTAAGAACGCCGTACAGAGTGCAAATTTCCGAAGGTTCCTCCGTAGGAACGCAGGTGGTTCGCCTTTACACGACCGACGCGGACGAGGGTTTGAACGGCGACGTTTTTTATTCGATATCTGACGGAAACGATGACGGAAGGTTCGAAATCGACGATTCCACCGGCCAGATTGTTTTAGCACGATTGTTAGATAGGGAAACGACGTCGAAGTACATTTTGACGGTGATAGCTCACGATGCGGGTCTTTCGAATAAGTTGAGTTCGTCGACGACTGTTTTGGTGGAAGTTCTCGACGAGAACGATAATTCGCCGGAATTTACTCACACGGAATCGAAGATAACCGTGCTGGAGACGACAGCTGTTAACACGGAATTGATTCAATTTAGAGCAACAGATGCGGATTTAGGAATCAATAGCGAGGTTACCTTTTCTGTAAGTGCAGGAAATCGAAGAGACGCTTTTCACATCGAACCTTTAACGGGCACGCTGTTTTTGCACAAACCGTTGGATTATGAAGAGTTGACCACGTATCAGTTGAATATAACAGCGTCAGATAATGGAAATCCACGACTATCGACGTCCATAATGTTTACTATTGTGGTCGAAGATGCGAACGATAATCCGCCGGCGTTTCCTAATACAGCGATCGTGCGTCAAATAAAAGAAGGAATATTGGTGCACACTCCCATAGTAACCGTATCCGCCGAAGATCCAGATTCGGATAAAAATGGCAAAGTGACTTACGCGATTTATCATCAAGAGCCGAGGATAATAAGAGATATTTCGGTATCAATCCCATGACGGGCATAATTCACACTCTCTTGCCGATAGATAGGGAAACAATTGATACGTTTAGATTGACGGTAGTTGCAACCGATCAAGCGCAACCTGTCACCAGTAGACTTTCTGCAGACAAATTAGTGACGGTGATAGTGGAAGACATAAACGACAACGCCCCCGTATTTGTGTCAGCAACGCTATCCAAACACTTTTCAATTGGATTCGCTTACCGGTCAATTAACCACAAAATCTAAATTAGATCGCGAAAAATCTCGAAATATGAAATCAACATCATAGCTAAAGATCACGGAATTCCGTCTCAATCTTCCACGGCCGTCGTCTATTTAAACATATTGGACGTGAACGATAATAATCCGGAATTTTATCCGCAGAAATACTTCGTATCGGTTTCGGAGGACGCCAAGATTGGGGCGTCGCTCTTGAAGGTTTCTGCGGCTGACGTCGACGAAGGAGAAATGCGATGATTACGTTAAGTTGGAAAGCGGTGGCGATGAACTTTTTTCCATAGACGCTTGGACGGGCGTGGTGACCTTGCGTGGAAATTTAAGGAATTTGGGCAAACCGATCTACAAGTTAAAAATTTCGGCCAAAGACCACGGCGATAAAAGGGCCGCGGAGGATGCGGTCGTCGAGATTATCAAGGAAGGTTACATGGAGGAGTTGGAGTTTGATAATTACGGCGCTTATGAATTTCAAATTTTGGAGGATCACAACGATAGGTTACCCAAGTTGGGCCGAGACGTTGGCAAAGTGAGGGTGAGAAGTAGCGAGCACGTGAGTTATTCCATCGTGTTTGGTGATTCGAAACAAAATTTTGTGATAGACGAGTTTAGTGGAAAAATAACTACGGCTAGTAAAATCGATAGGGAGCAAACTTTGGTGTACAGTTTGACGGTTGTGGCTCGAACGGGACTGTCCTACGGGAAAACCGTCGTCAACATTGTGATATTAGATTTAAATGACAATAAACCGACGTTTTTGAGGGAGGTGGATCAGGTGAAGTTGTTTGAGAACGCGGCAGTCGGGCAGGAAGTGTATCTGGCGAGAGCCAGGGATGTGGACGCAGGGGTGAACAGTCGAATAACCTACAGTCTCAGTTATAATCCGGACGATCAGTTTAGAATATCTGAAGCTACCGGGGTGATTTATTTAAACAAGCCGATTAGATCCGATCCCGGAACGGTCCTGCACGTAGAAGTTACCGCAACGGACGGTGGGAACCCCGGTTGTCTTCAAGCACGGAATTATGATTTCCATCGAAGACGTTAACGATCACACCCCTATTTTCGATCACACGTCCTACGAAACTTCTCTTTGGAATCCACCCCGGTGAATAAAAGATTTTTTGCGTTAGCCGCAAGCGACGTCGATTTGGGCGTGAACGGTCGCATGACCTACGCCATCACCGACGGAAACGCCGAAGGAAAATTCGAAGTATTTCCCGATGGATATTTGTACGTGAAAAGTGCGCTAGATCGGGAAATTCGCGATTATTACTCGTTGACGCTAACCGTGCGCGATTTGGGGAATCCGTCTAGATCGTCCATGGTTCCAGTTGTGATTCACGTAATCGATGAGAACGACAACAAACCTGAATTCACCAATACCACTTTTACTTTTAGCATACGAGAAAACGAACCGCCAGATTCTTTTGTTGGAAAATTGACGGCCACCGATCGCGATATCGGGCGCAACGCCGAATTAATTTTTCGTTATCGCACTCCCAGTTGGATTTTGCGGTAGATCCTAAAACGGTTTTATCAAAACGCTTCACGTTTTCGACCGGGAAGAACTTGTGCAAGTTACGGGACAAAACTTTATTACCATTAGAAGCTACCGTAATGGATAACGGTAATCCGAGATTGTGGGATAGAGTTAAAATTCAAGTGCACGTAACAGATGTGAACGATAATCCGCCTAAATTCTTAAGAACGCCGTACAGAGTGCAAATTTCCGAAGGTTCCTCCGTAGGAACGCAGGTGGTTCGCCTTTACACGACCGACGCGGACGAGGGTTTGAACGGCGACGTTTTTTATTCGATATCTGAGGGAAACGATGACGGAAGGTTCGAAATCGACGATTCCACCGGCCAGATTGTTTTAGCACGATTGTTAGATAGGGAAACGACGTCGAAGTACATTTTGACGGTGATAGCTCACGATGCGGGTCTTTCGAATAAGTTGAGTTCGTCGACGACTGTTTTGGTGGAAGTTCTCGACGAGAACGATAATTCGCCGGAATTTACTCACACGGAATCGAAGATAACCGTGTTGGAGACGACAGCTGTTAACACGGAATTGATTCAATTTAGAGCAACAGATGCGGATTTAGGAATCAATAGCGAGGTTACCTTTTCTGTAAGTGCAGGAAATCGAAGAGACGCTTTTCACATCGAACCTTTAACGGGCACGCTGTTTTTGCACAAACCGTTGGATTATGAAGAGTTGACCACGTATCAGTTGAATATAACAGCGTCAGATAATGGAAATCCACGACTATCGACGTCCATAATGTTTACTATTGTGGTCGAAGATGCGAACGATAATCCGCCGGCGTTTCCTAATACAGCGATCGTGCGTCAAATAAAAGAAGGAATATTGGTGCACACTCCCATAGTAACCGTATCCGCCGAAGATCCAGATTCGGATAAAAATGGCAAAGTGACTTACGCGATTTATCATCAAGAGCCCGAGGATAATAAGAGATATTTCGGTATCAATCCCATGACGGGCATAATTCACACTCTCTTGCCGATAGATAGGGAAACAATTGATACGTTTAGATTGACGGTAGTTGCAACCGATCAAGCGCAACCTGTCACCAGTAGACTTTCTGCAGACAAATTAGTGACGGTGATAGTGGAAGACATAAACGACAACGCCCCCGTATTTGTGTCAATGAACTCGGCGGTGTTACCACCGCAGAGCGGTTTTGGAAGAAACGGTGCCTTTGTCATGAGCGTTTTTGCTAGGGATTTGGATTCGAGCACGAACGGGTTGGTCACGTACGATTTGTTGAGCGGCAACACGGAGTTGTTCAAGTTGCACAGGAGTACCGGGATGCTCACCCTTAAAAAGGCGATAGCCAATCCGGAACCTCGTTATCAGTTGTCGATCAAAGCCACCGACGAGGCGGTGCAAAACGAACGGAAGTCTGTGGAAGCGTACATCACGGTGATCACCACGAGCAGCGGGTTCGGTAAAGGTCCTACGTTCGATAGTCCCACGTTTTTCGGTAGTGTTTACGAGAACGAACCTCCCGGCACGAGTATTTTAACGGTTTCCGCGAAATATACTTACGCCGATATCGAGTACTACGTGACAAATGTGACCGGTGGAGGCGTGCAAGTGGACAGATTGTTTGACATCGATACAAAGTTGGGAGTTCTCTCTACGGCTGCAGAACTCGACAGGGAGGTCGGGATTGAGACCTACGAAATCGAAGTTTACGCCATCGTTCTGGGCGGATCGTCCAAGACATCGAGCACCAAGGTGAGATTTTTTGACTTATTGAGATGTTAGGGTTAAATGGCATTCGCGATAATTGCGCGCAGGCCTGTTGGTTTTGTGTTTGTAATACGAGAATCCCATACATCACGCGGAACATAAAGATAACTACTGCACGGAAAAGGAGAAATTGCACATTTGCAGCTTGAAAGTGCGATTTGGAAAAAATGTTTTTATGTGTTGGTTCTACACAAATAAGCTCGTCGAGTAAATTGTACAAATTAAAATAATTTATTTGGTTTCCATAAACGGGCAATAATTTATCATTTTTGTCGTTTTAACTAATTTTAAAGTTTGTCTAATTTATTAGCTTGTTATTTTAAAGATCGCCGTTCCAATGTTAGATAAAAGGAATTAATGTGCACTGCGTTTCTTCATAAATCAATAATATTTTCAATTTTATTGCCTTTTTTATGGGCACACAATTCGGGCAGTAAGGTTTTTTGCTCTCTTCCTTCTAAAATTTCGCGTGTTTGCCGTGGCGTGAATCCAGCGTGCCGCCAGCAGGATTTTCGCTACTCCTCGCTCTCGAGAGCAATTAAAAACCCACAACTTGTTTATAGAAAAAAAGATTTTTTTTCGAGATGTAAGATTACATTACAACGTTTATCATTGTTATTCATTTAAATGTTTAATGGCAATAAAAAAGAGGAACACAACTTACTTGTATAACCAATTTATTATATGCAAATTGAAGAAGTTGAACTAAAAATAACGGCAATAAATTAACATTAACGTTTTTAAAAATTCATAGGGGGTCCTCGTCGACGAAATTGTATTACCGTGTAAAAAATTTGGTTACACTTTTTTTTCTTAATTAATAACGTAACGATTATTGTTGGTTCTTTTTTTCTGGCCATGTTGTGTAAATTTTGTCAAAAATTTATGCGATGGAGCTTTTTCGAAAAAATTAATTAAAAATGTGATACGGTTATAGTGCCTATTGGAATTGGACGTATTTTATTTTAATAATGCAATTATTTTATCTCGGTTACGACGACTCTCGTGGAACTGGTTTCATCCGTTGCATGTTTTGAAACACTTCACTTGTGCTAGATCACAAATTTAAAGGAACGAGTCAAAAGGGAGGCCTTTTATTTTTTTTCCTTTTGCGAATTCGCAGATTTTGATTGAGCGAGCGTTCGTCCGTCCGCCACACAAACCTTGGCCACGGAACGTTGCGTTCTACTGGCATCGTGGGAAATAAACAATTACGCTTTTTGTTCAAATGGGTGTTAAACGCAATTTAATAAACCAGTTCATTAAATAGAAAGAAAAAACTCATTCTGCAGACTAATACCTGGAGAAGCGGTGTACGAATATGCCCCTTGTGTCTTCATAACTCAAAAATTGTTACTTAGTTACCCTTGACTTATTTTTTCTCGATAATCACCTTTTCAAGTGCTACCACTTCGAATTACGCCGCGAGTGTACTTTCTTCTTAATTTTAATCGAGCGAGAGGGGTAACCATCCCCATTTACGAAAATTACATTTTAATAACCGATTGCATTCCAAATTTGTGTTGTGTTCTTCGCCTCTATGTCGTATTTTATGATTTGCATTTAGGAAACTCCAAGGTTGAAAGGCAATTATTTTTGAATAAAGATTTCAAAAACCCCCCCGTGTTATTATAATATACTATAAATTTAATATTAAATATTAGTAAGTATTTAGTGACATTTGCACATCGGTCATTTTGCAACCGCCATTTTGTTTTATCTACAATGTAATAATCAATGACCGCAATAATTCTGTTACTAATCCACTGTTTTTTCAAATCGACTTACCGAATATTAAAAGACGGAAAAAGAAACTCCTAATATTTCTGAAAGTATAACGATTTATGCCACGTCTCCTTTAACCGTTCTTTTGTTTTTAAATTTCGTATCCACTAATCAAACAAGTGAGGGAAGTTCGCAGCAGATTAATAATTAGAATGAATAAAAATTTGACTTTAAATGCGGACTATCTCGGCACCTAACAATTAAGTCCGATGCAACTGAAAGCTCCCGTTGATTGTCAAACCAGTTTCCACTATCAGAAAATTGCATTATTTGAAAGAAGAAGAACACTACTTTTGACTTGCCCGTAATAGGAGGTGTTAATAATGTTGACACGAGTTGTCTTTTGAAACAACATAGCATCATAGCATCAATATTCGTCTTTGACAAATGTCAGACAGTTGTTGTTTTCCACTGGTGGCTTTCTCCAGTATATGTAATCGTTCCTATAAAAATTTTGGCGGTATCGTAAAGTTCCTGCTTAAATTGTAAATATTTAATGGTCTGCGTTCTTATTTTGCGGCACTGGAGGGTGTTCCACACCCCCCAGACCCCCCGGTCTATACAATTTATTTTTTACCCGAAAGTGAAGAATTGAAAATAGTCTCTTGGCCGTTGCTATGGTGACGTGACATTCTTAAGAATCGATGTGGTTCCCGACGCAAGAAATCGGCGTGATAATGTAGCTCCTTCTTTAAAGTCCAAATGGCCTTAACACCAAAACTATTGTTTTCAAATGTGAGAGATTACATTAAACAACGAAATTTAACGGGCTGCAACTTTAGTCTAGTAAACAATTCAGTTATTCCCAAACTAGTAAACGTTGGTGTCGCGACCGGGGGGTCTGGGGGGTGTGGAACACCCTCCAGTGCACGTAACTTATAAAAGTAAAATTTCACTGCTAATTTTGAACTATGCTGTTATCTGGAGATAAACAAGTTAAATTATTTAAATAACTGAGCTCAAAAACCGTAATCGGGCGGGGGGGGGGGGGTTATTCCAAATTCTCCCCAGCCACACTCCAATTTTAATAGATATATTTGCAAACTTACTGTCTTCAGTATTAAGTGATTAATTGAGAATCTTTTTAAAACAACATAACAAACATCTTGAACCCCGGTTTTGGCAATATATTGTCAACAAAAGTGCAAGATAATAGCTGAGGATCTAGGTGGGGTATAAAGTACCCACCGTTCCCAAGTTAATTACAGCTCTGTTATAAAGCCTCTACCTAATTTATTAACATTTAATGCTCTGTGTTTCAATTTCGTAGAACGGGAGGGTGTTCCCCCTGTGAATTGTGCGAATTGAAGTGAATTGAAGCTTTTAGCATATCACTGGGCTGTTGCTACGGCAACGTCGCATTTTTGACTACAGAATTTGAATATAAATATAATCTGCCACAACCGCACTCGACCAAACTTGAACGTATCTCAATAATGACTAAAAAATGTCACGTTACCATGGCAACGACCAAGCGGATATGCCGAAATCTTCAACTCACTTTTGTTGACAATATATTGACAAAACCGGGGTTCAAGATGTTTGTTTATCCGTTGCTAATTTTGAAAGACTTCAGATATTGTATTGTAATCGTTAATTCAGTACCGGAAAAAATTAATGGATTAAATTGGGGGGGGGGGGACCTAAAATCCTCAATTCACTTCTGATAAAAATAAACTTTATAGTGTGCCAAATGCCACGTTACCATGGCAACGGCAAATCGAATATACGGACATCTTTAATTATTCATGTGTGATAAACATAAACTGCCCAAACCGGGGGGTCTGGGGGGTGTGGAACACCCTCCAGTGCCCTGACATTGAAATGCGGAACATTAATTGTTTAAAAATTATATAGAAGACCTATAATGATACTGCTTTAGTTTTCTTGAAGTTGATGACATTTCCTGATGGAGGATTTACCCCCTCCCCCCCCTTCCTGTCACCATTATTGCAATCTATGCAGTTTTATTTGAGGAGGTTTTATTTTGTATTTTTATTTGAGTTTTTATTTTGTATTTTTTATTTGAGTTTTATTTAATTGAGGTGAATTGAGGATTTTATAGGATATTAGCTTGACCGTTGCCATGGAAACGTCACATTTTTTTAAACTCTAGATTTGGTTTATAACGTAAGAGATGGTGATTAGAATTTACTAAAAAATGACTAACGTTTTAGGTTAGCAAATAGAGAACAGCGGGTTGCGTGGTAACGTAGTGCCATTTTTAACGTTTGACTGCACGTACAGTGGATCCGTTTTCGGACGAATTGTGACGAACTGAAAGTCTGACGGAGACCCATAGATGCGAGTGATTGACAATAGTGAAGGATAGAATTTTTGTTCGTCAGAATTCGTCAGAAAACGGATTCACTGTACGCGGAGCCTAAATGGCCATAACACCAAAAATATTGCTGTTTTGTTCGTGACAGAATAAATTAAACAGTGAATATTTTGAAAAACCAATTCATTTCACGAAAATATTGACTTGTTGTTAGTAATTGGGTAACATCAGGGATCTCCCAGACACACTCAAATTGTAAGAGATAAGTTTGCTGACTTATGGCGTTAATACAGTAACAACGAGGCACGAAGTTCCTTCTGATATAGTATAGGACCACCTTTAATGTTTTGCCTTCTGATTATGGAACACGGATGTTATTTTATATCCCCTCTGCCCCCACGGGCGACACAATTTATTTTTAGCAAAAGTTAGGTAAAGATTTTACTGTTCATTTTGAAATACTTCGTATACCATGCTGACATCCTGAATTTATTTTTGGTAAAATAACTGCTTAAACCGGGGGGTCTGGGGGGTGTGGAACACCCTCCAGTGCCCAAATATTGAAAAGCTTGATGAAACCGCTTTGGTTTTCTAGGGAATATTGCATAACACCGCGTAGGATATTCCAGGCTCCTAGCGTATTTGGAGTACTTTTGGAATGCTCCCCAGCCGTTAATTCTATTTTTAGAAATTTTTTCAACTGTCATTTTGAACTAATTTATTACGCGTAATTTGAATTAAAATTAAAATTTCTTGTGCATTTTGTACTTGTGTATTTTTAAGTTTTATGGTACTGGAAAAACGAAGTAATTTTTCAACTTTTATTCTGCATTCTCATACTTAGGCACTGGAGGGTGTTCCACACCCCCCAGACCCCCCGGTTTGGATAGTTCAGTTAAACTAGAAATAGCAAATTAAATATTTCTGCATAATTTATTGCATCAGAAAATTGTTAAATTTGCAGTTCTGGACTTTCTCGACATGATTTGCTGTCCTAAATTTAACAATTCAAATGTAAAGAACTGAGATTAATCTTGATAACTCTACTTGAAAACATCGTTTTGGAAACCTGGGGGTCTGGGATGGAGGGGAAGTATGAAGTACCCCCCAGTATAAGTCATCGTTCCCAAGAAAATTGCAGGTTATCATACGGTTTCTGATAATTTGTAAATATTTAATGTTCTGCCTTTCGATGTTAGTGCACTGGAGGTGTTCCACACCCCCCAGACCCCCCGGTTTGGGCAGTTTATTTTTATCAGACATGAATATTTAAAGATGTCGGTATATTCGATTTGCCGTTGCTATGTAACGCGACATTTGTAATAATTATTGCGCTGCAACAATTAGTCCCCCCCGGTCTATAAAGTTTATTTTTACCAGAAGCGAATTGAGGATTTTAGCGTATTTTCTGCGCCGTTGGCTAAGGTGACGTGGCATTTTTAACAATTGATCTGGCTTTCGGCGCAAGTGATGGTGAGGTTACCATTTGAGATGGTTAACATTTTAGGTTAGCTCTTTTAACTGCGAAATGGTCATAATACCAAAACCTGCTTTTGACAGTGTGAGGATACATTAAACATTGAAATTTAACATAAGCACAACTTGATTCTAGTAAACATTTTTGAAAAACCAATTCATTAGTTAAATTGACTAAATAAAGCACTAAATAGAGGTTTAACACCACGAGAATGTTTTAGCTCGTTTTAAAACTTTTAGCTTTTATTTCTAGGTCTTAAGTTTGAAGTTTCCGCATCTCCTTCAAAGGTTATGGATATGTGGATTTTTTATATGTCGGTGATAAATGTAGATAGATGGGTAGAGATGGGTACAGTTGAACACCGTTACTAGGTTTTAGCTTCTTCATGGAGGACTTTCAAGTTTTTGCTTTATTTTCACAAAGGATATCAGAAGGGGGGGGCATGAAACAGAAGTTAACTTACATTCTGTGGCATTTATTTATTATTATCATTATCAGTTACAGATCGTTGGATTTCCTGACGAGCAACATCATCAGAAGGCGTTAGCTCCTCGAAGCTAATGCATTTTTATGTGCTAGCTCTTCTTTTTGAAGATGTGGTAGTGGATAACTCTCCCATATTCTGATGGCCGTTAGTTTACCTATTTTATTTTTCTTCCATAACAAAATTCATTTAGCTTCTTTGGGTCCCCCATCTTAATTTTCTCTGCTTCTCCCCATTTATTATCGATTACTATCGAAAGTAATTCTTTCTTTCTCAACTTGCCTATCTGATTTATCATCATCAGTGTTGGGCAGTAGCTTAGTTAGCAGTTAGCTACTTATAAAACGAGGAGACACATGCAGAAGATAGCCGAATTTTGAAACGAAATACGAAAAACAAATGCAATTTGTCAGAAATTCTCCACGAAATCTAACTTTCGTTTGTTTCGATTGATTAAGATCTGTGTCCAAGTAATTTTTGAATGACCCCGTAATACTTGCCTTAATTAAAAATTCATACTTTGCAATATACATCATGAATAATATTTTTTTAAACGAAGTTCCTGTTATTAGAATGGATAATAAAAGTGAGCAATAAATTAAATTATTAAGGTCGATCTATTATTTTTTTTTAAATAATTCATAGCAAAATTAATATTTTCTTTTACACTTAATTATTACATGGCGCTTAGAAGCAATAATTTGCTGCAAATAATAATAGTCTATAGAAGGTTTCGTAACGCACATTCAATAAATTTATGTCACAATATATAAATTTGTAATAAACGAGGGCACCATTATGTTGCTTTCTTCGCCATACATTTTTATTGTGTTTTTATCGGTGTACGTTGAGCTTTAAGTCGCCTTTAAATAATATCACAATTTTTGTTTCTATTTTGAAATTATAAAATCATCCTTTACAGATATGACGGTTTAGCGGAGTTCTCGCTACAGTCAGGTTGGCCGAGCGGTCTAAGGCGCCAGATTTAAGCTCTGGTTCACAATTGTGAGCGTGGGTTCGAACCCCACACCTGACAAACATTTTTTTTGTAACGTTAACGACAAAATTGTACAAAAACCCCAATTGTTTTGTAATGTACAAATAAAATTTTTTTTTTAATCTAAGTCGCAATTTAGTAACTCACGTACCACGCACTTACGAACAGTTCTGCCGCAATAAAAAAATGTGAATGCGACCCAAAAATAAAGAAATTCTAAGAAAAGAAAAAATCAAGGTTCTTCGTTCGGAACAGGTAAAATGTGTTCAGGTAGTCTCCCATTCAAAGCTACGCACCTTACGCTTCTTAAAATAACTTTTAATTTTCCGTACACGGTCGTTTTAATAATTATGGTTACTTAATTACAGCGTAATTTGTTAATTAGAAAATTTAAAATTACGTTTATTGGTTCGTATATTAGGGCTACTGCACCTCCTAAAGTAAGCAAGTTGCTACACGATTCTTCATAACGAAATTCTTAACAGAGATATGCATCAGGTGATGGTTAGTTGAACACCGAAAGCGCATTAAGGAGTTGCATTCTTGGTCGTAAAAGTATTCCTCCGTAACACGTCACTTTCACTAGCGAGCAAAAATCGACAGTAACTTGAAAATAATAGGGAGGCGAATCTATTTCGGTCGGTTAACGATGACTTTCGTCAGACCGGAATGAATGGATTAACGAGATCGCGCGCATCGAATCAACACATTAACGAGATTCACAGTGACGTCATTTCTAATTTTTATTATTAAAAAATATTTTTTTATCGTTAGAAACGGTTTACGACATTTTCCAATGTCTCGGGAGTACATTTTTATTTTTAACTTTAAATCAAGAATGTGTGTGATTCCTACACATGGTAAATAAATCGAAATGGTGTATGTCGGATTAAATTATTATCTTATAATTTTATCGAACATTGACAAATTTCATTAACTCATTCAATACGTGATATAATCTCTAGTCATTTGGAGAGTCAAACTCTCTAGAAACTAGAAAAAAGTTTTTAAAAACCGGCGATATGGTACACCTTAATTGTCCTACATATTGCTGTGGTCTTCTTCACTTGCTACTGTTTGAATATTATGTTTTTGACTCCAAAACCGTTAGACCAACTCCTGAATTCTTTTTACCCTGTTGATTGATTTCTCACAGCTTTTCAAAACTCAGGTAGGCATTTGTTGAGAGGAAATACTTTTTTTTGCGAAAAAACTTCAACATCAATATCGCGTTGCTTATCGTCATTATTTAAATCTTAGCATATGAATCAAAATGTTTCCGGACGAAGCGGATTTTTTAACATGTAATATCGGCCTGCATTTTAATATTCGAGCACTGGAGGGTGTTCCACACCCCCCAGACCCCCCGGTTTGAGCAGATTATTTCTATTTGAGGATAAATTGAAAATTTCAGCATATTCGCTTGCCCGTTGTTATGGTTACGTGGTATTTCTGACTTATTTTTGACTATTAATTGGTTTTCAGTATCAGGTGATCAATAGAGAAATACTCCAGGCACTCCCCCCCTCCCCCGGTTTAACCAGTTTATTTTCATTAAAAATGAATTAAATATTTAAGAATAATATCTGAAGGTTTTTAAACTTAACTATGGCCAAACAGATATGCCGAAGAATTTAAGCAATATCTAATAATTTATTAAAAATTGCGTAGTTTAGGGCTATAGAATACAGCAAATCAGTTTATCCCCATTTAGCACATTATCATCTATTTGATCATTTTAATTTTGAGAAACTTCTTGGTTGTAATAAATGACTAATTACTGAAAATGTCACGTTACTATGGCAACGGTCAAGGGGATATTCTGAAATCTCTAAATCACTTCTGATAAACATAAACTGCCAAAACTGGGGGGAACATCCTCCAGTGCCCAAATTTTCAAATGCAGAACATTAAAGTAGTGTTTATAAATTATATAGAAGCTTTATGAAAGTGCTTTAGTTTTTTTGAGAATAATGGCTAATCCTGGGAAGTCTTCCATACTCCCCAGACCCCCCTCCGGTCAACGATGTTTATATTTATTTATATGAAATTAATGAATTCATGTCTATTGCGTTTCTATTTTCACTCTTCACTCCAGTTTCACTGGAACACTCTTTAGTGGAAAAAATCTGAATTCAGGATGTTTATTTTTTAAATTAAATGTTTAATGTTCCGCTGCCGATGCACTGGAGGGCGTTCCACGCCCCCCAGACCCCCCGGTTTGGATAACTTATTTAAATCAGTAGTAATAAATTAAATGTTTCTGCATAATATCTAAACTTCTTAAATAGTTTTGTTAATACCCAAGCAGATATACTGAAGCCCTTCATTAATTTTATAACTATAACTGTATAGACCGGGGATATGGAATGCCCCCCCCATGATATTCCAGCGTTCCTACTAAACTTTTACTTAAATTTTAAACATTTAATATTCTGCCTCCCGTTGCTGCGGTACCGGAGGGTATTTCGTACCCTCCTCCCAGACTCCCCATTTTTCAGCATAACATTTCACTTCTTGTTGTAAATCTCAGCATATTATATTCTGCTTGGCTATTTCCAATTATGAAAAACTTCTTCATATCGTAATTATGACTAAAAATGTCACGTTATCATAGCAACGGTCAAGAATATGAAATCTATAATTCACTTCTGATAAAAATAATATACCCAAACCGGGAGTATGGGGTGTGGAACACCCTCCAATGCCCGAATATTGGAATGCAGAACATTAAACGTTTACAAATTGTGTAGATACCGCTTTAGTTTTCGGTATAGTACACTGGGGTGCTGGGGGCAACTGAAATATACTCATGAAGACTAATATTGTAACATAAAGTTTCTACTTAATTTTTAAATATTTAAATTCTGCCTCTCCCTTTCGAGGCACTGGAGGGTGTATTACGTGTTTAGTGTGCCGCTGCCGATGCACTGGAGGGCGTTCCACGCCCCCAGACCCCGGTTGCTATAGCAACGGCCAAACGGAAACTATGCTATCTGTAAGTCATTTTTGATAACAAAAATAAACTGCCCAAATAGGGGGGTTTTGGGTCTTTTTCTATTCATAACCTGATACTGCAACCCATTAGTTAAAAATAAAACAAAAATACCACGTTATCATAACAACGGGCAATCGGATATGCTGAAATCTTCAATTTACCTCAGATGTAAATAAACTGCTCAAACCGGGGGGTCTGGGGGGTGTGGAACACCCTCCAGTGCCCGAATATTGGGATTGAGGTAGACAATAAATGTTCAAAAATTATGTATGTATGATACCGCTTAAATTTCCTTTCTAGGAACGATATCGTATAACATTGGGTATACTCATGTAATTTCCCCTCCGTCTCCCGGACGACCAGTAACTATCTTGAATTTGGTGTTGTTAATACTCGAGAAATCTAAAACGGCATCATAAAGCTTCTACTTAATTTTAAAATATTTAATATTCTACCTCTCCTATCGAGGTACTGGAGGGTTTTCCACGGTGTGTAATGTGCCGTGCCGATGCCCCAGACCCCGGTTTGGGTAATTTATTTAAATCAGAAGAATTATATTAAATATTTCTGCATGATATCTACAATTATCCGTAATTAATTTTTATAACTATGAACTGTATAGACTGGAGGCCTGGGGTATATGGATTACCCCCTATGATATTCCATCGTTCCTAGCAAAACTAAATCAACAAGTTAAAGCTTTTACTTGATTTTTAAACATTTAACATTTTGCTACACTGGAAAGTGTTCCACGCCGCTTAGATCCTCCGGTTGGGTAGTTCATTCCCCCCTTCAAAAGCTATGGCATAATTCTAAAACGGTATCATAAAACTTCTCCTTAAATTTTTTTGAAAATTTTATTTTTTAGCGTCTCATAATTTCAGGTCATCATAATATTTTACGTTTTTTTTTGTAAATCTCAGCATATTATATTCTGCTTGGCTATTTTTAATTATGAAAAACTTCTTCGTGTCGCAATTATGACAAAAATGTCTCGTTACCATAGGAACGGTCAAGAATATAGTATGAAATCTGCAATTCACTTCTGATAAAAATAATATACTCAAACCGGGTGGTCTGGGTGTGGAACACCCTCCAGTGCACAATATAGAAAGGCAGAACATTAAATGTTCGGAAAAATTAATGGGGTCTATGACCCTCCTGGAAGGTGTCACCCTCCAGTACCCAAATATTGGAATGCAGAACTTGAAATTTGCTAATTTTCAAAAAAACTAAAACGATGTCATAAAGCTTTTACTGCCTTAACATTTATTCTTACTAAGGAACTGGGGGGGGGGGGTACTCTAATATTCATAATATCTGAAGTTTTTAAAATTAAAAAAATCCAATCACACGTACCGAAATACTTAATTTTACAATTTATTATTTTTTATACCGATGATCTGGGGGTAACGGAAACCTTCCCATAAAAACTAAAATGGTAACATAAAGCTTGTAATACTTAATTTTTAAACGTTTAGTGTTCTACCCCTCCCAGTGTATCAAAATCGGAAGGCAGAATATTGAATATTTGGAAGCAATAAGTTGGGATATTATAGATTTTTAAAAATTACTTTTTCGAAAGTGTTCACTTGACTGAAGTTGTAGCTGGTTAAATTTTGTCACGATTTGGGCTTTAAAGAGGGCGCTGCTCCCGTGATCACTATTTGGTAAGCTAAAATGTTAGCATTTGTTATGAAATGGTAACCACCAGCATCTCTTGTGTCGAGAAGGAGAAGCTCTTTTATGGGTAATCCAATAAATATCGAATTTAACCAAACAAGATAGCACTTGAGTCGGAATTTATTTAACGCGCGAATATTTGTTGTATATTTTCGGATTAAGTTAATTGAAGTTAACGTATGTTGCCTCTTTTAAGAGAATAAATTGCAATTATATACAAAGCCGCCCGATAGCTCAGTCAACTCGAATGTTTTATCTTTAAGTGTTAAGTGGAATGGCAACCACACAAGAGAAGATGCAAATGTTTTGTTTGGCGTGGAATAAACAGAGACGAAATCCTCTTCTTCCAATTTTATAACACAACATTTATCTATCATCGTGAATGTGTGTGCGAGATTATATTATGCTTTGCATCCCATCTCATTAACATATAATAAAGTTGAGTTACGTCGGATTGTTACGGATTTTTTATTGCCTAATTAAAGCGTTTCAATGGGGCTGCGCATGAATAGGATGAGTGGTGATCGATAATTTGTGTTATTCATCGTTTTAAGTGGTGCAACATTTTCTTCTTCCTTCGCCTAACCTCATCTCCGCCACTAGTTGGCTGCCCTTTTTAAGTTGCCGGACAAAGGAACAATGCCGCCCGCCTTGAAACGTCCTTTTTTCGCCACTTTTCCATCGCTTTCTTCGCGTTAGAGAGATAGAAGGCCAAGTGTAGCGTTTATAAGGATCAATGAGCTTTGATCATATCTATCAGCCGCGGCACAATCTCTTGGTCGTCCTATCAAATGGTTATAATCGAGACTCGTCGATTCTTATCGAGTAGTTATGGTATTTTGCTGAAATCGTGATGGGTATTAATTTTGTATTCCACAAAACTCGCGTTTTTTTATTAGAAATCGAGCATTCCAGATCCTTATTATTATTATTATTATTACAAAATATGACACATTGTTCTACCCACTGGATACGAACCCGGATTATTTATTGCTCGATACAGTCGCTCGCAATCTACACATGTAGTCCAGTGTTGGTTCTATGGGTTAGGCTTCACTTGCATGATATATTAGTTTTGAATCTTTTAAGTAGGTTGGGCTTTTTGTTACCACGAAGGTGTGGTTGATAGAGAAAACTTTCGCAAAAGACGTCGTCCGTTTGTTGTTCGCGCGCCGTATTATTATCGCTTCGGTCATCGCAAATCAAAACCAGTAGTAGGTATCGAAACGGTACGCACCATAAAAATAATTTAAAAGCCACCTTACTTTTAAATTATAGTAGGTACACCATCTAGCCCCAGCGATCGTCGAATAGACACTTTAGATCGTTTCGTGGAAGAAATTCCATCTTGAGAGCTTGCGTGCGAGCAAATAAGTAAAAACCATTTAATAGCCGCTAATTTTTAAATTTTAGGTTTTGTTGAACGAAACGCAACGTTCTCTCGATTTGCATGTTATTTCTCCACGATTCAATTCAGACCTCTCGGAAGGGCTGGCTGGCCTGGCCTGGCCGACTCCATCATTTGAAACTCGTGCGCTATGGGCAATTCCAACTTCTTCCTGCACGCTCGTGACTTGGTCAGTTGCATTTTAGAGAAAAGGCCAAAGTGCGTCCGGCCATTTTTCACCCGAACGTGTTTGGTACCTTTTGGTATGCATATGAGTGCTTGTATGCAAGGACGGCCGTGGTTATAATAAGCAATAACTTAAACAGTTATTTGTAAGTGTCGTGTTGTTTTGGCGTCTTGTAAATTATGGGACAGATTTATTCGCGTGGTTTTCATTCCGGGATGACAAATGGTTTATGGTACAGTACGGTTGCCCTCTTGCAACATCAAACTTTGATCTTTTGTGCTCGCCTACTGTGTGACACAGATGCTTAAATTGTTCTGTGTTTCTCTTATGGAGAAATTTTCGATTCGTTTTTTAGGTCGTTTATTATTTTTTTATTGGCGATTGTTCACCAAGAGTTCAAGTTTCGGTTTCGTAATCGAATTAACATGAAAGCGATCGGTTTCGAAATATTACATGGAAACTGAAAAGAGAGAGGTCTTCTTTTGTGTCTTCGTAAACTCGCTTCCACGGGCCAGCTGCGGAAGTAAAATTCAAAAACCTACAAACTGTTTTGATGTGTTTTGACATGTGAAGTGTTTGCCGCAAATCGAATCGTGTACTTCACTTCCTATCGGAAAGGAAAAAATAAATTAAATTCCCTGCTGTAAAAGTACATTTGACTCCATTTCTGTTAATTTAACTTTTTTTTTACTTTCTCTACAAAAATGTACTCTTGAACATTTTTCCTACCACGATTACTTTAGAAGTTACGGCCCTAGAACCGCAGTGTCGTCAAAAATCATACTTTACTTCTCAAATCAGATTTATGTTACTGTATTATACATTTGTTTTTAAGAGAAAAAGTGTGAACACACCTCGAAGATGTAGGTTGTACAATAAAAAGAACCCACGAATCTACCCCGAATTTAAGGGTCTAATTTCGAGTCGGTGTTTGTTGTAAAAGAATTTCAACGTAACAGGGAGGCGGATCAATAAATATTTAAAAATTAAGTTTCATGATTCCGTTTTAGATTTTTATACAAATCAATACAAAATACAGAATAGTTACAGGGGGTCTGGGGGAAGGGTGGTATTAAGTACATCTAGTGTAATGTGACGTCGTCCCTTGGGAAAGTTACATGGTATCATACAACTTCTGTATATAATTTTTTAATATTTTTCTACATTTTCATATTTGAGCACTGGAGGGTGTTCCACACCCCCCAGACCCCCCGGTTTGAATAGTTTATTTTTATCAGATATAAATAGGAGATTTCCAATTTCAATGGAAATATTTTTATTTACAATGCAGTTGTACATAATTAGAAATGGCTAAAGGAATTGTACATTTGTATCAATTTAATGATGCCCTGAAGGGTCCAGATGGGGGGAATATACTACTTCAACCGGGGATCTGAGCGGTGTGGAACACTCTCCAGTGCCTCGGCAGCGAGGGGCAGAATATTAAATGTTTAAAATCAAGTAAAAGCTTTAAGTTGCTGTTTTAGTTTTTCTAGGAACGATGGAATATTCCATATCCCCCAGGCCCCCAGTCTATACAGTTCATAGTTATTAAAAATTAATTAAGGATAATTGTAAATATTATGCAGAAATATTTAATTTACTTCTTCTGATTAAATAAACTACCTAAACCGGGGGGTCTGGGGGGCGTGGAACGCCCTCTAGTGCATTGGCAGCAGCACACTAAACACCGTGGAACACCCTTGTGTATCTCGAGAAGGAGAGGTAGAATATTAAATATTTTAAATTAAGTAGAAGCTTTATGATGCCGTTTTAGATTTCTCGAGTATTAACAACACCAAATTCAAAATAGTTACTGGTCGTCCGGGGTACGGAGGGGGGATATTAAGTATACCAATGTAATATGACATCGGTCCTAAGGAAATTTAAGCGGTATCATACATAATTTTTGAACATTTATTATCTACCTCAATCTCAGTATTTGAGCACTGGAGGGTGTTCCACACCCCCCAGACCCCCCGGTTTGAGCAGTTTATTTTCATCTGAGGCAAATTGAAGATTTCAGCATATCTGCGTGCCCGTTGTTATGGTAATGTGGAATTTTTCTTTTATTTTTATTATCAATGGAGAAAGACCCCAAACCCCCCGATTTGGGCAGTTTATTTCTTTTATCAAAAATGACTTACAGATAGCAGAGTTTCTGTTTGGCCGTTGCTATAGCAACGCGACATATTTAGTCATTGTTGCGATACGATGAAGTTTTTTACAATTAGGAAAGGCCAAGGATATGATATTAATTTTTTATAAATATAAACATCATAGACAGGGGTTTGGGGGGAATATTCCCCAGGATATGTCATTATTCTCAAGAAGGGTAAAGCGACGGTTTTATAACGCTACTACATAATTTAGAAACATTTAATGTTCTGTATTTTAGAATTCGGGCACTGGAGAGTGTTCCACATCCCCCAGACTCCCCGATGTAATCAGTTTATTTTGATATTACCCCTGGTCATTGCGGTTTCTAATTAATTAATAAAAATGAATGAAATACTTCGACACATCTTAGCCATTACTAATGTTAAAATGTTTCAGATATTATGAAGAAATATTTTTAATTCATTTGATAAAATAAACTGTTTAAGCCGGGGGATCGGGGGGTATGGAGTACCTCCCAGTGTCTGAGTAACGCGACGCAGAACATTAAATGTTACAAAATTAAGTAGAAGCTGTATGATACCGTTTTAGATTTCTCGAGTATCAACGACACCAAATGCAAAATAGTTACTGATCGTGCGGGGGCAGGAGGGGGGGGGAATAAAATTATACCCCAATGTAATATCTCATCGTTCCGTAGGAAGTTTTAGCGATGTCATACATAATTTTTGAACATTTATTATCTACCTCAATCCCAATATTTGGGGGTTCCACACCCCCCAGACCCCCCGGTTTGGGTGGTTTCATATATAATAAATATATAATGATAAAAACACCTCCCAGACTCTTCGGTTTGGACAGTTTATTTTTATCACAAGTGATTTGGAGATTTCAGAATATCCTCTTGGCCGTTGCTATGGTACCGCGTCATTTTTATAGTCATTGCGATACGAAGAAGTTTTTTAATCTGAAAAACTGCCAAGCAAATGCTATGCTGTATTCTGTACCCCCTGACTATGCAGTTTATAATTAAATGTCAGATTATGAATTAAACACATTTGCTTGTCCATGGCTAATTTAAAAAACTTGAGATATGCTGAAATATTTAATTTACTTTTAATAAAAATAAATTAGTTAAACCGGGGGGTCTGGGGGGTGTGGAACACCCTCCAGTGCCTCGGTAGGAAAAGGCAGAATATTAAATGTTGAAAAATTAAGTATAAGCTTTATGGAAGCGCTTTATATTTCTTGAGTATCAACAACACCAAATGCAAGATAATTAGTTACTGCACGTTTGGGGTGGCAGGGGGGATATAAAGTATACCCCAATGTAACATGACATCGTTCCTGAGGAAATTTAAGATAATTTTTAAACATTTAATCTCTACCTTAATTTCAATTTTTGGGTACTGAAGGGTGTTCCTCCAAACCCCCCGGTTTTATTTATCATAAGTGAATAATTGGAAATTTCGCCATATCCACTTGATCGTTGCTATGGTAACGTGACATTTTTAGTAATTAGTTATTTATCACAACGAAGAAATAACTCAAAATTAAAAATGATCGAGTAGATGATAATGTGCTAAATGGGGATAAACTGATTTGTCGTATTCCATACCCCTAGACTACGCAATTTTTAATTTTTAATTAATAAAAACTTTAGGTATTATACTTAAATATTTAATTCATTTTTAATGAAAATACACTTGGGGGGGGCGACGTATTTCTCTATTGGTCACCTGATACTGATGGTCAATGGTTAAAAATAAGTCAGAAATGCAACGTAACCATAACAACGGGTAAGCGAACAGTTTACCTCTGATGAAAATAAACTAGTTAATCCGGGGGGTCTGGGGGGTGTGGAACACCCTCCAGTGCCCATTACAACGCAGGCAGACATGAAAGGTTTAAAGATTTAGTAAAAGTTCTCCGCAATCGTTTTAGGCTTCTTAAGAATTATGACATATCCTCGGGAGGCGGGGTTGCTATTTATCCGCTTGATCGTTTTTAATTTTGAAAAACTTCATTGTATCGCAATAATGACTATAAATGTCACGTTACCATAGCAACCGCCAAGTAGATAATATGCTGAAATCTTCAATACACTTTTAATTACACTGCGCAAACCCGCCGGGCTGAGGGGGTGTGTAACACCATCCGGTGCTTCAAAATTCAAAATAAAAATGGGTCAAAATTATCATTATTTTTGTCAAAATTTTAATAAAATTTCAAAAGAAGTTTTTCTAAAATGTAAATCAGATAAACGAACACAGTTGGTTTTATTGGCAAATATTTTAATAAACTTAGTTTCACAACAGAAATTTAACAAAGTTTATTTGCTTAAAGATCATTCTTCATAACATATTCGAAAAGAAAAGAAAACTAGATTTCTTAGGCTATAAACTTAACAATCTTGATTTCAATAAAACCTTTTTTGACAACAAATTGTGGTAACTTGGTCAATTTTTCTCGTAGAGGGTAAAATAAAACACGAAATTAAAATGCCTTTAATTTGCCGTTTGCTTTCTAGCAAATCTCGAAAAACGTGCGTTGACATTTACACGGGCTTGAAAAACATCAATGCTTAACAAATCATAACTCGGTAAATTTTTATTGTACAAAAAAAACAAGAGAATCAAATTTAAAGATTATTTATTTATCTACAAAAAGTATCTCTTGTAATTTTTCGATAAAATTAGTCAATAAGTAATTTTTCACACATTTTAACAACCCCTAAAACAATAAATGCAGAGTTTCGTCGATCCCCTAATTATTTCTTTAATTTTTTATATTTACTATACCTCCTATGTTGGGAATATCTCTATTGTCGACCAATTTTTTCTTGAAAAATCGATCTAATAGTGGGAACGAATGAATTATGTTTTAACCATCTAGTGATTGAACAATTTGGGAGTCGAATGATGAACTGTAAGAAAATTCTACGAATCTCGTTAATTCGTTCAGGCGCGTCCAAAACTGCCCTGCATTAATTAAAAATTGCCGGAATTGTGCGGCCCGAAAGTGCGAAAAGTAGTACCTTTATTTGAATATGGCTTGCGAAAGAATAAACAAAAGTGAAGTACCTGGCTATGGTTTTTACGCTCTCACATTTGGAGTGTCGACTATTGGTCTAATTAATAATTCTCGCCTGTAAAGAGAAATTGCGAGACGAAATGCTAAGGTGTTTTACCTTTTATGTAATAAAATATAACAAGGTACTTTGGGTGAGTAATAAAAACGAATAAGTTCTAAATTAGTCGCTTTGGGCATTAGCAAATCGTTAAAAGTCGAAGCGAAAGTTCAATTGCGTTAGCACCAAACTAAAAACGTTCGGCGCAGTTGTTGGTACGGAACACCTAATTGGAACAAATTAAAAATTAATAAATAACATTTAAAGCAAACAAGTCGGTATAAAAAATAAGCAAACATCGCTTTTATGCTCATATTCGCGTATCATGTAAACACATGTAGTTTCCACTCGAATGCCTCGCAAACTTCGGTTCGCTAACTCGCTTCTCATTATGCTAATCTAATCTCAAAGTTACCGAACATTTTTTGTTATTCTGAAAATTGGTCGGTAATCTATATTCTTCAGTTTTCATTCCCACACTTTTTTCTTACACGGAAACTTGATGCTTATCGAGCGCGAGATGAGGACAGATGAGGAGACTTCGGGGCGCGCCCCGTTTCAAATTTTTCCAAAATTACACAAAAGTATGTCGAATATGAACAATGGCCACAGCCGAGATAAACAAAAAGGACGTGATTAATTACTTGGCAACATTGCTAAACGAATTTTTATGTTTTTCACTTACCGACCGACCCCGGTCTTTAACCTCCATTGACTGATTAATCTCTTGGGCTTACTTATTTAAGTCTGCAAATAAGTTGAATTAAATAAGGCTAATAATTTTTTGACAGCCGGAATGTGCGCCAAAAAATACGCGTGTGGGTGCCAGTTTTGCCAATTTTTGTTTACCATTTTCTTCGTGTTTGTAATAGCGGTACGACGTAATAGATTTTTTTTTCTAAATGTAACTGTAAGATGACGAACAAAAAAATTAATAATAGGCGAGTTTAGCGATCAATTTATCATGAAAATACGCGAGCGTTGATGAAATTAGATGTGATTCGTGTTGATGCTTTCTATAGAACAAACCGTACGGTATTTTGGAAAAGAAGTTTTAATTAAACAAACAGACGTTCTTAATTTAAGTTACTAAGCACTCGTGACGTCGTTATTTCTTTTATTTCATTTTTGTAAGGGTTAATACGGGCGCATGCGCGTTCCGTTGGTCAATCAAGTTCAAAAATGTGACCAGTTGCAGGTTAGCTAACCCATAAATGCTGTTGTTTTGGTTTAACCTTTGAAATATAAGTAAACTTTTCGTGAATACGAAATTCACCCAAAATCGCCCGTGGCGTTGTTTGTAGATGCGAGTGTGGACGAAAAGTACAATTTTGTGTTTATAAAAGGTTTTTTTCTTGAAAATTGGTTGACATTTAAAGGAAACGAAGTTCGTTTAAAAATTCAATTACTTTCTGAAGTTTTTCTACGAATTCTTTGAGGGGCAGGGGGCACAGCGAGGGAGGTTGTCAATTAGATTTTTAAATTTTTAAATCTAATTGACAATTAAAATTAAAATAAATCGGGAAAATTAGATTTCCGACTCCAGAGTTGGGTAACATGGATGCAGTGGTAACCTAATTTAAAATTATGAATATTTTTATAACACAAAAACAAACAACAATCGTATTCCTGTCAGGCAAAGAACACAGGCATCGAAAGCGTGTGATCCCCCTCTTTTTCCGTCCCAATTCTTTGTTTTTTTAAACGAATTAATACAATTTTAGATATTTTTGAGTTCAAAAATATCACTGAGTTTGAATTCATTTCAAGAAAATACATAATTTGGGGGGTTTTAACATTGGGGGCATTTCATATACATTTAAATTTAAAAGCCACCTTGATGTAACGGTACACCACAACCACATTTTGCTTGTAAAATGCAACAAATTAATATATACACATAGTAGCAATGTTTCAACATTTAATATTGTTTTTTCCAATATTTGGAGCACTGGGGGTATTCTATACACCCCAGACCCCCCGTTCCACACAGTTTATTTTGTAACAGATTTCGACATATCTAAAGTTTTTTACAATTAGCAACAAATGTCCTGCAATATTCAATACATTTTTAATAATAATAAACAGGAAAAATTGGGGGGGGGGGGGTATTATGCCCCCGAATATAACATCAATCGCAAAAAACATCTGCACAATTTTCAAACATGTATATCATTCAAACTACTGATACTAAGCCACTGGAGGGTGTTCCACACCCCCAGACTCCCCGGTTCAGCCCGCTTTATTTTTCACAAGAGATTTAAGGATTTCAGTATATCTGAAGTATTTTAAAATTATCTCCTTAGGCACTGCTGATTTAAAAATATTTCAGTAATGCTGAAATACTTAACTCACTTTTGATAAAAATTAACTGTACAGACCCGGGGGGTCTGGGGGGTGTGGAACACCCTCCAGTGCCTCCTAAAATCTGAAGGCAGAACATTAAATTTTTATAAACTATCCAGAAGCTTTATGATATTGCTATAATTTTATTAGAAAAATTACAAATACTTTAGAACACCCCCTATCGGGGGGAGACACCATGTTGCATTGTGTTAAAAGTTGGACACTCTCATTGAAAACCACAAGTTCGCAAATATATAATTATTGTAATTGTAATTAATTGTAATATATACAATTTGAATATCATACCCCCCCCCTCGGTTTCTAAACTACTATTTTCCAATTTGGGATTTTGACTTGTTAAATTTAATATCATCAGTACAGTTATTTCAGATAAAACGCTGCATCGACCCTAAAGAATACAAAAAATTGTGTCAAAACAATTTTGTACTCAATTTAAATAGGGGGAACACCTCCCCCCGGTTTCTGAAACTATGTTTTCCAAATTGGTCTTTTGGAATTAATTACTATTAAATTTAGGGCAGTAAATCATTTTGTATTTCAGTTTTTAAGAATTTTGCTCCTATTTTTTAAGAAAAATTAATTACCCCCCATTGCCCCAGTTTACGATTGCAGAACATTAAATGTCCTTAACAATGTTGCAAAGATGTATTATACTGCTTTTGTTTTATTCCATGGTTGATTAAATTATACCCGATAAAAATAAGCTGCGTGGATCGAGAGGTCTGGGTCTAAATCCGAGTAGGCGATGAATGAAACAGTTGCGTTGCGTGGCAACGCTTGCCCTACATAGATTATGGCGTGAAATTTAAATTTAGATTGAAATTGCTTGTTCAGATTACAGCAATATTTAAGTTTTCTACTTACTTCTTAGTTACTGATGCCCGTTTGTACCGTTATTGACTTAAGTAAAACTTAAATTTCTTCGACATTAATAATTTTAAAAAGTATCAGATATTATGAAGAAATATTTCATTCCCTTGATAAAAATAAACTGTCCAAGCCGGGGGGCCCTTGGGGTATGAAATACCTCCCAATACCTGAACAACGGGATGCAGAACATTAAATGTTAAACAATTAAGTAGAGGCTGTATGATATCGTTTTAGTTCTTTTGTAAAAGATGGATTAATCTGGGGAGCTACTCCGTACCCCAATACCCAATAAATTGGCTAAACCGAGGGGTCTGGGGGGTGTGGAACACCCTCCAGTGCCTCAGTATAGGAATGCAAAACATTACGTGTTGAAAAATCAGGGAAAAGCTTTATGATACTTTTTTAGATTCCTCAAAAATTAACAACAACAAATGCGAGATAGTTATTAGAGGTCCAAAGGAGGAGGAGGGGATATAAAGTATACCCCAATATAATATGACATCGTTCTTAAGGAAATTTAAGCGGCATCATATAGCATAATTTTTGAACAATTTTTATCTACCTCCATCTCAATAATTGGGCACTGGAGGGTGTTCCACACCCCCCAGACCCCCCGGTTTGAGCGGTTTCATTTATCATTTCAGCAAATCCGCTTGATCGTTGCTATGGTAACGTGACATTTTGAATCATTATTGTGAAACGATGCAGTTTTTTTAAATTAGAACCGGAATAGAAATGAATTTATTATTTTTTTAGAAATGTAAACATCACTGACTAGGGGTTCCGGGGGGTATGAAATACCTCCCAGGGTATGTCATTATGCTCAAGAAAATTTAGGCGGTTTCATAAAACTTCTATATAATTGATCAACATTTAATGTTCTGCATTCCAAAATTTGTGCACTGGAGGTGCAAACTACCGATGCTAGGGCACTGGAGGGTGTTCCACACCCCCCAGACCCCCGGTTTAGCTCGGTTTATTATTATAAAAGTGAGTTAAAGATTCTAGTACACTTAAAGTATTTTTAAATTATCTCATTAGGCTCTGCTAATTTTAAATATTTCAATAATGCTGAAATATTTAACTCACTCTGGATAGAATTAAATTGTGTAGACCGGGGGGTCTGGGGGGTGTGGAACACCCTCCAGTGCCTCTTAAAATCGGAAGGCAGTATTAAATTTTTATAAATTATCTAGAAGCTGCTTGATACTGCTATAATTTTATTAGAAACGATTACATTTACTTTATACTCCCCCCCCCTGCCGGCCGCCCGTCGAGGGGCACTACACTGCATTTTGTGTTGTGATACCTATTGAAAACCATAAGTTCGTAAATATATTATAATATATAATTAATATAATTGTATATATTGTAATATATTACAATTTGAGAGCAGCTAGAGGGTAGCAGACCCCCAAACCCCCGGTTTCAAAACTACAATTTTCTAACTTGTTACATTTAAAATAATAAATCAGTACGGTTATTTCAGATAAAACGTTGCATCGACCGTAAAGAATACAAAAAATTCTATCAAAACAATTTTGTATTCAATTTAAGTGGGGGGAATACCCCCTGGTTTCTAAAACCATGTTTTTGAAATTGGTCTTTTGGAATTAATTACTATTAAAAAATTTAGGACAGTAAATCATTTTAATTTCAGTTTTTAAGAATTTTGCTCTTATTTCTTTTTTAGAAAAATTAATTACTCCCCAATGCCCCAGTTTACGATTGCAGAAATGCCCTTAAAAATTTTAATTAAAAATGAGGTCTGGGCCTGGATCCGAGTCGGCGATAGACGAAACAGTTGCGTTGCATAGCAACGCCTACTTTTATGGCGCGAAATTTGAATTTAAATTTGGATTGAAATTATTTGTTCAGATTATAACTTGCTGAAAACAAGATTTTTATTATTAAAAATGCTACGTTATTACGTCATACGTTATTTAATTCAAACCCAATAAAAATACAATACAGATAAAACAGTTGCGTTGCATAGCAACGCCCGGCTCTTTTGAACTATAATATGTGGCGCGAAATTTGAAAATGCAATTAATTTTGTGCTTCCAAATATTGTACACTAATGCCCGGTTTCACAAACATTTAAACTACGATTTCGGCTTAAATTTCGGCTTAAATAATTTAATCGCAGTTTAAACGTTTGTGAAACCGGGCATAATAATTGAAGATTTTCGTATATTCGCCTGGCGTTGCTATGGTAACGTGACAATTGATAGTTACTATGGCGATACAATCATTGAAAACTTCACCTTTATAGTAAAAAATAATATGTTGTCGTGGACTTTTTGCTGGAAATGTAATTTTCTAAGGTTTTCTATATAAGGAACTGTTTAATTTTTAACGAACAGAGCGCTAACTGTTCGGCGTGAGCGATTGAGGCAATTTGAGGGTACGCGGGGTAATACTGTCCACCTTTTACTTTTATCTTACAGCAAGCCTATTAAAAATAATATATTATACCAATTGGCGGCCTACTAAATTTTTTAACAAAAATATTAGCTTGTATGTTTTCTTCCGCATGTATTAATGAAAATAATTATAAAATCGATTAAATATTTAATTACCTTGTACATATATATTTCTACCCATTTATTGCAAAAATGTGTAATAAATCTTGGTCACGCGTTTAATTAATTAGTGCTTAATTTATTGCGATTGTTAAGTAGATTTATTTATACTTGAGGTTTGTTTATCTACTTTTTTGTATAAAACTAATGCAACCATCAATGGGAAATGATAATTTTTAATGGAAAGTTCAGAAATTGTTACTGAGTTAAGTGTGTGCCATTTTACCAACTTTTATTATTATTGCATTACTGTTCTTAGTAATTGCGGTTTCCTTTACTGAACTTTATGCGGTGTAAAAAATTGCAAAAGGAATTAAGGAAGTCGATAAAGTAAAATCGATTATTTTTAATCATCGTCGACCTAATGTGCGCGTAAATCACAAAATCCCGAAGAGAACGAGTAGAACAAAATCCCCCTCGCGCTCGCCCCTTTTATTTATTTTTTCAAAGATAGCCCACCGGAGCAATTACGCTTTAGCCCTTTTTGGAGATGGATCTGTAAACTGGGAGATAATAATGGGGTTGGTCCAAATTAAAAAAATTTCCATGACGAAATTAGCATAATCGTACGAGCCATTCTTTCGCATTGATTTAATGCTCCATTAATAATCCGTCACAATTTTATATATCACAACAAAAATGGCTGGAAAAATTATTATAACGATGTAATTACTCGGGGGGTCAATAAATGGAGACATTTATTGCACTTGCTTGTAACTATCACACCTGTGATATTTTATGGTGTGTAACCGCGTTTTTATACATTTAGAACTTGGAATTAACGAGCAATAAAGGTTTGGCCGAATGATCCGGCTCGAAGGGCCGAAACGAGTGGTTTCTACACAAATTTTTGGTATTTCTTCAACGGGCAGATCGTTGAACCAAACTTGCGTGTAACATTGTTATTAAATAGTATATAATGCGTTACAAGTTATTGTAAACGTTTTTTTTTTTAAGTTTTAACCGCTTAACCCACAACGATTAAAAAGTAATAATAAAAATTATAGCTTCTTGTTAAGTGAGTAAATTGTAAGAAATGTTAAGTATCAATTATTGAATTTAATTTTTTATTTCGACGAAATTTAATAATAATTATGTAACCGTTTGTTGATGTAACTGCTGATGGATGTAAAGACACTCGAAAGAATTTAATTTAATTTTAAACGTTTTCGAAACGCGTTGGGATAGCACCTGACGTGTTATTATCGCACGGTGAGGTCCGTTCCCGTTGTGGCTTACAGGGGAAGAGGTTTGAGATTTCAAACATGGCCGAGCAGTAAAATATAGCGAAAAACACTATTATCGTCCAGGTTGTGCGGGCCTAAAGGCGGCTTTTAGGAAGAATTCCCTGGAATAGAGAAAGTTTTCGACGTTTAAACCCCACGGCTGCCTACACGATGCGAGTTGCATTTGTGGAGAAAATAAATTGCATCAGACAAAAGTGGGCCGTACCTCGCCTAAATCTTCAAGTTGTCGGTAATTTTATTTTTTATTTCGGTTGTTAATTTGTATCAGTTTATTTGAGTTGTAAGCATATAATTGGAATTGGCTTGCAAAATTAGTCCTTAATCCGTTTGGTTCCGCTGAAGATTTGCCTTCAGCACAACTCGTCCACGACGAATCGTTTCTGACAAATTCATATAACATAGGGTACGCTGGCTTGTGAAAACCTCCGCTTCACTTTGTACAAACTCGATTAATCCGATGCGAACGTATTTAAACTTTTTTCCGCGAGATTGAGCACAATCAAACTTTTGACTAATTTGCAAGTTTTTGATTCTTATCGATTTTTTTTTGTTGCAGGTAAGCAAGCCCCGATTCTTATTCTTCGCGTTGTTGGGGTTGCGGGGGGCGTAACCCCATCGCAATAGATGGGTAAGATTTTGTCAAGCATTAATGTACAAGCTGAACAAAGGCACAAAAATAAAACCAGTATGAGATATGAAGGAAAAAAACAATTTAAAGCTGCCAAAATTGCAAAAAGAATATTTTAACATGGCCAGGACACTTACGGTTCAGAATAAGCGCCTACTACTGCAACACATGAACATGACAGCTTACCAGAGTGGTCCAGTTGTCCAGATAACTTATCTTTATGTTGTCTAAGCTTCCGCTAACTTGATTATACCTGCTCGACTTGTTCTTGCAATTCTTATTATAATGTGGCTCGATATAGTTACAGAACACGGTGTGAGAGGGTCCGCGAAGCCTTTGGTATGTTGCGTGCATTTTTATTATAACATTGCACCCATGTTCCACCCGATCCACCAATTTTACCCTCTCCGCGGCGCAGCTTCCAAAAAATTACCGCCGAAACGTAGCAATTCGAAATATGCACAGCACACCTGATTCATTTTCTAAAGGAGAACATAAAAAGTAAAACCACCACACGATTAATTTATTACTTAGTAGTCGTTACGTAAGTTGCTAGGTCATTATCATCTTCATTCCATGTCACGGATGGCTAAGTTAAGGAAATGGCAGTATCTGTTTCTAATCTTAATTCTCAAAGGGCTCGGAAGATTTTATCTGGCCAGTTGGAAATAGACGAGAATCTCCGATAGTAATTTAAGCAATTTAGTTGCGTTCAATTACTTACTCTTTCGGTAGGATTTGCTTGGCGGGTGGTATCGAAAGCGGCACCACAAATTTGGAGACAAATTATTGTGCATCGCCGGACAACGGATACGATCCGTTTTCTTTCCGACGAATTATCTCAACTTTTAAACGTTTTCGTCGAATGTCGTGATTTAAGCTTGTTAGGTTTGGAATATTATTTAGCACGAGAGCTTTAAGCTTTATTATTCGAATTTTTGGCAATTTGCGTGTCTTCCAAAGAAGGTGTCGAAAATCTTCGAGCTTAAGCATCTTGGTAATTCGAAAACGCGAACATTTTTCTCGTTATTATTAATTTTATAGTTGTAATTGCAATTATTCCTTCATAAATGGATAACAAATTATGGTTTTTTTGATAATAAAAATAAATTGGTTTTGCAAATGAAGTAAGTAATTGGCACAATATAATGGATGCGAGAGTACAACAGGTTTGGTGCCAGCAGGATACCAAATTTATTTCCTGCTCGGTGGTGGCATGGCTCTCTGTACCATGGCACATTTTGCTATAGTAACAAAATATTCGTCCTACGTTATTTGCCAATAATCGACTTATTAACACGTGACCGTTTTATTTTATTGCCTAGGAAAATATCCATATTGGGCCTTTTAGTAGATTTGTAATGTCTGCATGAGGTAATAACTTAATTACTTTCTTAAGTGTACCGTGTAAGTTATACCTTGCCATTTGAATTAAATCGTTAAATATTTATTGTCTATTTGAGTGGTGAACCTTTTAGTTCATTTATTTTACGAGTACTCCACTTTATCCTTACGATCATCGTTCGAGGTTTTATTGTCGATCAAGTTCAACACCATAATGGAACTTTACAGTGTTGACATGACATCTCTTTACTGCGCTAACCCACTTGAACTATCGCAAAGAATACCATATGACCGACCCGCGATACGACCGACTTTTTGTGGGCTTTCATGGGAATTACGTTCAAGGCGATCATTCTTACTCGACGAAGAAGATATTATTTTGACAACCGGTGAGATCGTTATAGACATTTAATAATTTTGTCATATGACGAAGGAAATCGAAGCAGAAACACTGAGACTGACTGAATCCACTTTCTTATGACCGTCTCCGTATGGAGGACACGCAAAACCGACGACGGTCGCCTTGAATTGATGATTGCCACCATTAACAATAAAACAAAATCATAGGAAAATTTCCCAATTCGATTTAAGCACCTCTGGTGGTCTAATTGATAATACGTTTTTATAAGAGAAAGCGGCTGAGTGATCAGCTAGTTGACAGAAAGCTAAATTAACGAGCTAACTTCTATGGATAATAAGCGCCAACTAACAACTGACAGACAATTCTGAATATTATTTAGCTGGCAGAAAGATAAAATGACCAGCTGGAATACGAACGAAGGAATTGGCAGATACCTCCTAATCTCGCTTAGCTGACAGATTAGCAAACAGCTTCTACTGCTTCTAATATCAGCTAGATAGATTTGAGTCCCATTCGCCGTTACTCTTCCAAATTTTGTTGAGCTCATTATCAAGTCCCTTCATTCAATTCTTTCGTTTTTATTCCACGTTTCCTTGCGCGCACTTTGTGCTATTCATAAATCTTTTATTTTTTAGTTAACATTTTAAATCGCCGCCTTATCGGCCTCCATTAATCATCAACTTCCACAAATTCAATTTATAATTTGTTCACAATTCATTTGTTTGCATGTTAGCTATCAGATTTTTTAATTTCACTTAGTGCCAACCTTTTACCATAAAACTTTTTGGCGTTGTTTTTCAAATTTAAATGGTCACACTTTAACAATCAAAATTAACAATTTCTATTTATTGTTTTCAAAATAATTACAGCAGTATCAGCTTCTACATAATTTGTAAACATTCTGCCGTCTGACCCCAATGCACTGGAGGGTGTTCCACACCCCCCGGTCTATGTAGTTTATTTTTTATTTAAAGTCGGTATGATTTGAACATATTCGCATGACCATTACTACGGCAACGTAACATGTTGCTAAGGCAACGTAACATGCTGCTACGGCAACGTAACATGTTGCTACGGCAACGTAACATATTGCTATGATATCCCACCCAGACTTCCGGTTTGTACACTTTATTTGAGAATTTTAAATTAAAATGATTTGCTGTCTACTAAATTTAAAAAGTTACATAAGAATTTAGCGAAATAAAGATATCAGCATATTTGCTTGACATACCATTTCGACTAATAGATAATCTTTCACACGATCAAAAACGATTTTTGGAAACGACGATGAAATTACTCGTCCTCCAATCCCACAACTCTTACTGCTAGTCCAAAATTTATAATCATTTAGGCTGCTGCTTTTGGATACTAGTGCACTAAAGGGTGTTCCACACCCCCCTGACCCCCCGGTCTCCATTTGACACAAGTTTTTATACTCTTTGTGGTTAATGCAGCGTGGTGTTGCAGGGTTTTTATGTAATATTTTCCGGCCAAAATGAATTTTATTTTTAATCTATGTTAACGCAGTTTTACGGATTAATCTTCAAAATTTGCACCTACTTTATTCTACGTAGTTAATTATCCGATTCATAATTTGACTGGGCTCAGTAACTATCTAATTAATGATTGCACAAAAATTAATTAAAATCGGGTAAATTTTGTAGAAGATCGAAGTTAGGTTAGGTCTAATTGTTTGATTCAAAGTTTGTCTGAAAAGCTATTTGTACAGCATTGGCGGGTTTCAATGTAGACTGAGTGTGACAATTGCACATTTGTTGAAGTGTAAAGATTATTACAAATAAGGAAAATTATTAAAAATTAAGTTAAAATGATTTACTGTCTTAATTTTAGCAAGTTACATTTTAGTTATTAATTCTAATGGAAAAACTAGAAAACGCAGTTTTTAGTGACCGGGGGGTCTGGGGGGTGTGGAGCACCCCCAGGTGCTCAAAATGTAATAGATAGATTTATAAACTTATAGCATTTAGGAGCACGTTATCAATAGAGAAACTTTTTAAAACAACAGAAAATGCAAAATAAAGGCTGTCTGCGAGGGGGGGGTACCCCCTAGTATTTCACCAAAGAAAATTGCAGCGTATCATAAGGTTTTTGCATAATTCGTACACATTTAATACTCTGTCTTTCGATATTGGTTCACTGGAGGGTGTTCCACACCCCCCAGACCCCCCGGTTTGGGAAGTTTATATGTTTATTGGATGTGAATTGAAGATGTTCGCATATCCGCTTGGCCGTTGCTATGGTAACGTGACATTTGTAATCATTATTGCCCTACAACGAAGTTTCTTTTAAATTAAAATGGAATATTCCCAGTGGCGTATTTAGGGATGGACAAGGGGGCAATTGCCGCCTCCCCCTTCGCCCTATAGGATGATTCGAATTGTATCTCCGAAACCCTCCGTAATAAAAGTAATGTTAACTACGCGGTTTTAAAATTTAAATAAGTTTGAATTTCTTTTATTTTTTTGAGTTTTGGAATTTGTCAGTTGGCTTTTTACGACAGACGCGCTTGAATGGATTAACTAGTTTCTGGAAAATAATTTGGATTGATCTCCCATATTTGGCATTTTTTAAATATGCCATTGAATGTTCCCAGAAAATGTCATCATCTCCGAGGTACTACCTGCACAGCTTCTGTCCAAAAAAATTCTACATTGAAAACTCCAATCCTCTCTCTAAAATTCCGTCGTCCTGCAACCCTTTGGCAAACATGCAAAAGAGTTTTTGCAAACATGGGAACACCTTTCACTGCTTTAACAGTGGGAATCACAATATTAAATGTTTCAAAATGAAGTAAAACCGGTTTATTTTCGGGTTTTAGTTTTCTTCAGAACGATGAAATATCCTGTGAGGTATTCCATACTCCCGCCCCTAAAACCCCCGGTGTATACAGTTTATGGTTTTAAAAATTGTTTGTGCGTTACTAATTTTGAAAAACTTCATCGCATCGCAATGAAGACCAAAAATGTTATGTTGCCATAGCAAGAACCTAGTTGATATGCTGAAATTTTCAATTTAGTTCTGATTGAAATAAACTGGTCAAACCGGGGGGTCTGGGGGGTGTGGAACACCCTCCAGTGCATTATTAAATGTGTACAAATTTACAATTTTTTTGGCCATTTATTTTGGCCAGATATTATGAAGAAATATTTCATTCACTTGATAAAGATAAACTACCTAAGGGCGCTGGTGGGTGTGGAACGCCATCCAGTGCCTAAATGTTAGAATGCAGGACAATAAATAATATAGAAGCTTTGTGATTTAGTTTCCTTAGGAACTGTCTGAAAGGAGTCTGAAATACTCCCCATTTTCATGATAAATTGATTTCGTGCCTGTTCGCGGCCATGAATACTCCCCAGTACCATCTCCCCAGACCCCACGGTCTTACGTAGTTTATTTTTTTCGAAAATGCTGTCTTATTCTTGTCTTCACGCTGCTGCCCGAAACAACTTTACACTGGAAAGTTTAAACTATTCTGCATCGAACCACTGGAGGGTGTTCCACACCTCCCAGACCCCCCGGTTTGGCTAGTTTATTTATGGTATATCGGGGACGAATTGAAGAATTCAAAATAAAATTTGAATTTTCTCAAAATTAACAGCCAAGCAGATATTATGTCGAACCAATTCAATCATTTAATAAAAATTAAAACTGTACAAAATATTATGTAGAAATTTTCTTTTAATTATTCCAGATATTCCAGATCTGGGCCTATTTTATATTTATAAGAAAAAAGAATTTTTTTTTAAATTTTAAAATACTTCATAGTTTCGCAAGTGAAACTAAAAATTTCACGTTGTCATAGCAACGGCCTAGCTGCTATGACAAAATCTTCAAATCACTTCTGTTAAAAATAAACTGTTCAAACCGGGGGGTCTGGGGGGTGTGGAACACCCTCCAGTACCATGTCCCAAATTCGATGGTCTAACGCAGTTAATTTTATCGGAAATAATTGAATATTTCAGGGTATTTACTTTTCTTATTGCAACGTCTCAGATTGCTGTCTTCACGCTGGACAATCCCACACTAGAAAGTTTAACCCACTCTGGACCAAACCGCTGGAGGGTGTTCCACACCCCCCAGACCCCCGGTTTGGATAGTTTATTTATACCGGGAATAAATTGAAGAGTTCAAAATTATATTTGAATTTTCTCAAAATTAAGTCAAGCAGATAATTCGAACCAATCCATTCATTTCATACAAAATAGGAACTGTATAAACCAGAGGGTTGAGGGGGGGTAGCAATACTGTAAACAGTAAATTCAATATAAATGTAAAAAAACGCAGGTGAATTTATATTTGTACTCTAAATCGTGCCCCAGTATCGAAAGGCAAAATGTTAAGAACTTTACCCCTCCAGCCTAAAACATCATCGAATGCAAGATAACTACCGGGGGGTTACCCTTTACGAAAATGCTTTACGGGGTTTTTATATTAATTTAAGTGAATAAATTGCAATATTAATATATAACCGTAAGTTATTCTTAGGACAGATCCCTGCCTGTCCTGGTAAAATTTTCGGTTTTTTAAAATGGCCATCGAAATAGTATTGAGAGAGTTTTGGGGATGCGTGGGGAAAGCAATGGAGAGTAGACCCTGGAATCGGTTGCGGGAAACGGCACACGCTGTAATTATATAATATATAAATAAAAATGAATATCCTTTCATGCAGATATGTATAATTTTTCCACGATATTTGCTGCCCGCAGACTTGAGTAATAATGAGGACGATTGCATGGTAATAGCGTGCGCCCGGAAGGCGGCGTACCTCTGAGAGACAATTTTAATGCTCGATGACTTCAAGGCAAAAGTTTCTGTAAACAAGTACAAATATTTTGCCTTGGAACGCGGTAATACCTAGGCGGAACTGTGTTATGGTGTAACATCGCCTAGATTTTTCCCAGTAATGTAATCAGGCTTTTCCTATAGAAGATCAATGACGAAAAAGCTAGAATTCTCTCCTCTCGATTGAGGGAGCTGTCAGAATCTGTAACCTACAATAATTTTGTTTTGGTGTTAACAGTGCGCGGCGTTTGAGGGAGCTGTCAGAATTTGTAACCTACAATAATTTTGTTTTGGTGTTACAGTGCGCGGCGTAAGAATCTGTCTTTTTGGGGTAATCCGTTTTGCCGCCAGGACGCCTAATGGTGCAACGAATTATGACGCATAAAGAGCTTAAGTCGTTTTAATCCTTAACCTTTTAGCTTTCTTACGGCAACGCAAGTTACTTACATCCAATTGAAACGTTCAATTATTTTTAAATCTTAATCGCGTCGTGTTATTTGTTTTTTTAACTACATCCGACATAAATCATAAGCACCGCAGCATGTACATACATACGTATAATAATATGTAGGCTCAATCCTCTTAAGTCCTGCTTAATTTACTATTTGTCATAACACACACACACAATAAGGTCCGAAAGGACATAAAGGCGTACTTACACGACCGGTATTTAATTTTTCTAGAATAAGGACGCCAGACAAAGAAGTTTTTTCCTTGGTACATATGTCGTAATAACGCGATTAAAAATATGTAATAGAATTCGAGTAGGCGTTGCATGATATTTTAATTACGTCTTTAATTGCAATAAATTAGCAATGCATTTATCCGACAGTTTTTATAAAGATATCTCTAATACGGCGCATTAATTAAAATGTAAATTCATCGAACGCTCTCTTTTTGTTTTCGTCGGGGGCGGTCTGCGGTAATGCGTTTAAAGACGTTATTTCGACGACAAATTCAATCAGCGTGCCCCCTTTTCAAACCACACTCGCATTAGTAGTTTGTATATTGTAATTGCCGCGCGCAACTTAAATTATGCATCCCATTATAATAACTAAACGGAAAGCTCGTGTCATTTGTTTCTAATTGAATTATTTAAATGAAATTGAAATCAACCTGCTAGTTGTTTCTATTATTATTAATTCATTTATCAGAGCCTAATCGTTTCCAATTAATTTCTTTAAGTGAGCAAGCTGCGCGCGTAATTTTATTTTCCTTCGTCGGCTCAAAAAAAAATAAAATTTAAAAATGGTGGTTAAAATATTCGCTCGTAGCCTTAGGTATAAAATATTATAATATTCGAATGATCGCATGACTAAAAAGCTAAGTCTGTAAAGTTGCATCGTGATATTTAGTGTCAGATAACCGATAGTTTGTTACTTGAATCGATTTTTTACCCTTCGCATTATGGATATTATTAACAATTTTATAGTTTACCCTTTTAAACTTGTTCGTTTTGTTATTGTGACTAAATGGAGGACGAGAAATAAATTGCAGTGTACAACATTTTTCACTTTGCACGTTGACGCTGATTTTTAAATTGACGTTGATTTAATATTATATGCTCAAATCTTTTAAGGATTTTTCCATTTTGCCTGTCGGTGCCTCCAGGAAATGCATTCGCGGCGGTATTATGAATGTTATTATAGTCCAGATACGATGATGTGCGCGTTTTTCGCCGATATCTCGCTTTTTATTGCTTTTACAGTAAAAAGACTTATTACCAATATTAAACCTCATTAAATTTTGTGTAATAATGTTCCTATGCTCTTCTTTCGTACCACGTATAGTTGAGAAGTTATGGCCCCCAAAAGCCGCCATAGCGAGATATAATGTTCGCTTTTCATAATCCTACCATTCTTGATTTTACGTAATAAAAAGACTTATTAGCGATATTAACGACAGTAAAATGATCCCATTATGTAAATTCAAAAAATCGATTTTCCAAGATGGCGAACTTAAATTGAAGGCGGTTGCTGTTCTCGTGGCTATAACGTCTAAATCATCGATCGTACGAAATGTGTACTAAAGAACTTTTTTGTAGATACTTTTGCGGTGTTTAATTTAGGTAATAACAATTTTTTCTGTAAATCGAACGGAAAGTGAGATATATGCGAAAAACGTGATTCACACGTATGTGCTTGCCAAACGCGTTTATTTGCAGCTTTGCGTTTGAGCAGATTTGTATCGAACACAATAAATAGTGAGAAGCAGATATGTTAATGTCAGATTTTAACCCAATAATTAAGATAATCGCAACAATAAAACCTTTAGAGGTACCACAGCATTTGTAATTTATCGTTCGATATTGTCAAAAAACCACCCGGAGGAAATCGCTCGCCTTTGATTCCAGCATCTATTTTTTTGAATCCAACCATTGTTATTTTTTTGTGGGTGTAACAGAAGTCTGCAAATTTGTTAATATTAACAACAAAAGGTAATTTATTTAAGTAGTCACCTTGTTTTTTTTGTCCGGACACGTAAAACGTCCTTTAGCGCTATATGGCTCGTTTTTTTCTCCCCTGATATGAAAACAATATTTTTGTATTACTATTACTACTACTACTTTGCTTTTTAAAATGTTGATTCACGATACCATTGTATGTGTAATAATAGGTTTCTTATGTCAAGTCAAGAATAGATTAATCCAGGTAAGACTATCATTGAACTTGTTGGAGGCCATTAAAATCTGAACAGCCTACATCACCCAAAAACATTTAAGAATAACAGATGAATCTACAATGTTCAATAATTATCGTGAGATAATACCAGGAGATTTTGAAAGTCTTCGTTTTTCTTGTTCATTTAAAATATTTGTGTCTTTCTTCTCTAAAACTTTTCTATCATCGGTGGCTTAACACGCCCGACACTGCCACACGGGGATTTTAAATTCTGAATCATTCATCTTATAATCTGACAAGTGGACCCAACTTTTTGTATTATTTATTCAACGCCACTTTATCTTTAAAACTTGAAACAGTTGTACCACTTGTAGCCAACTCAAAAGTCGAGATTTACATTTTTAAATTCGTAAGGAGTGCCGTTTTTGAAGAGCCTGTCATTTTTAACCGTGGCTTGTTTACTCGCTTAATTTTGGATTTGACGCCTCGGTGTGCTCGAAACACAATGGAGAGAACTTCGGACGGCGAAATAATACGAATGGTGATAAACGTCGAAATTGCAAAACAAAAGAGAGCGGAGCAGAATTCTATTGTTTTTGTTTTGTGGTAGCTAGCTTTTTCAGCTCCGAGGCAGGGAAAACGCCGCACCAGGACTCTTGACAACGTTTTATCATCTCGGATGTGGTGACCGCATCCGCCAAAAAAGCCGTAACACAATGTTCCATTTTTGAAACTCGTTTTAAGGAAATCAAGAATTTAATGATATCCTTGACGCCGCTAAACGTACCCGATTTTGCCTCGGACCACGAGATTGCTTATCGGATTTATAGTAATTTTATGCGAGAAACAGATTCAAATTTTTTCGATTTTATAGTCAGCATTGGCAATATAATAGAATGTCTTACATTCTAAAAACGTTATTAAATTTTATGTATTGTATTACGGGCCGTTTTGCCCACCAGAGAGTATACTGCACATTACATGTAAGGTAACTCGTGGTTAACGTAATTTTTAGCTCGTGGGAATTTTCGTTCATTTTTAAATTCCATAAAATTAGTCGTAATTATTTTTGACAGCGCATTGTTTAAGAGTTATTATCGATTTTCGACATCGTAATAATGGCGCCCGGGTCCTGTTAGGTCTGATGGGTTTTTGTTTATTTTGATTTAATCCCGGATTAAGCAACGGTTTCGTGTTACGTGTCCGTTTTTGTCTCCTGCGTGTAACGTCGAGGAATTTAAGGTGCGTTTCGACATTAATTAATTTTCTAACGAGGGGGCAGGTGTTACGGGGAGTAGATGCGAAAAATGTGTGCACTATTCCAAAATTTACATCATCGTACATGGCTACCTGACGTTTCGGTATTCTGCCAATAAGGACGGGGAGAGGATTCGATGCGTGTGTAATCGAGACAGAAGTTAATAATTGTTTAGGCGGAATTAAAGTGCCGCTTCCAGTTTAATAAGGGGCGGGCAGACAGTAGCGGTGCGAAAGAAGACATATTGATTGTATATTGCACAGGTCCGAAGAGGATGGAAATGTAATGACCACTTTGGTATTTGATTAGTTTGCGTTCGCTCTATTGCGAAGATCTTCTTCTTTATGATCTTAATTGTTATTAATTTTTCGAACCTCTTAAAAGCTCCTACATTGTTGCTAATGGTTTCGCTCGCGCATATTTTCAATTTCCGGTTTTGTGTCGTCGAATTTTATTATTTGTGTTATTGGGTAAGCAAATCGGTACTGGTTTTTCAACAAAAATTCTCGCTAATTAATCAAACAGTATACATTATGTACAGAGTGGACCTTTTAAAATTCTGTCCGAGCATCGCGCGCTTTTTACGTTTTTAATTATGGGTTTCAAATTAAACATTTTTTTTTTATCTAATCTCATTCCAAATGTGTGCACGTTTCGCTGGTAAACAAAAATGAGCGTCCGTGTAGTATACTGCCTGCGTGTGGTCCGAGGTTCCGTTTTGGCACTTTCTCGAAGATGTTTTTTTTTAATATTCGAATTGCTGATACTTTGCATAAAAATCTGACGAGTTTTCAAACGCGATACGGTTCTGGCATTTTTAATAATTTATTATAACAGGCAATGTGAAAGTGTGCAGCATAAGTGTTCTAAATTATTCGCTTTTATTCGATATTGCTTGTGCAACAGTTCAATAATAGAAGTGGTCGTAAATGGGTCAATAGTTTCATTCTCGCGGCCGCCTAAGGTCGCTCAGATCATATTCATAAAAAAGCTACTGAATTTAATACACGCACCAGGTCACGACGCTCCCGCTGCCTAAACTTTTCTTTCTGATGTTATTTGAGATAAAAAAAACTTCGCTCGATAAATTTGCCTTGGGTTTTATTCCTAAAAAGTTTGAAAACACAGAATACTTGGATATTGACCTCGCATTCCTATCGTTTGTTTCAGATGATTTCAAATATGTCTTTAATTTCAATCGAAGCTGATAGAAAGTCTACTACTTAACCTTTCAACTGTGCATTTTCAATTGCCATTATTATTATATCGCATCGTAAGATCTGCTCGATCCCCTCCGTAATTATATAAGAATCTACAATACGAAATAGTGTTCCCGTTTTCCGGCTTCCTACGGCTACCCTTCTGGTTAGAAAAATTATTTTTAGCTACTTATTGCAGATGTGCACTAATTAAGTAAAAACTCTGATGGTTGTGTTTTACAGGATTTGATTTTGTTCATTGATTCTCACGTAACAGTGACTGAAAATATCACGTCCCCATAGCAACGACTAACTGACAAAAAATATTGCAGTTTCCATGATAATAATAATAATAATAGTAATGAGAAAGTTGCAATATCTTGGACTTATATTTCGTGGAAAATGCATGTTAGCAAAATGGTTGCAGGACGACGGAATTTTAGAAAGAGGATTGAACTTTCCAATGTAGAGTTCTTTTGGACAGAAGCTGTGCAGGCAGTAACCTAAGACGTTACAATAAGAAGAAGCAGAAACGCTAAAATCTTGTGATGCACTAAACTCTCCAAACCGATGGGCCTGAGAGGTGGCACTGGAGGGTGTTCCACACCCCCCAGACCCCCCGGTTTGGAGAGTTTATTTTTAACAGAAGTAAATTGAGAGAGTTAGTCGCCAGGTCGTTGCTATGGCAACGGAATATTTAAGTTATAATTTTATGCAGATATGAGTTTATTCGTATTTGTTATAAATATAAAATAGACCAAGGTCTGGGGGGATGGAATACTCTCAGTATACATAGTATGTTATTTTTCTCAAGAAAATTAAATTAAAGTTTTTACATACTTAATAATATTCTTAATATTATTTCATATTTTTTGACCTTTTGATATTGGGGCACTGTTTAGAGTATTACTTTCCCCCCGACTCCCCTGGTTTATATGGTTTTTATTTTTATGAAATGAATGAATTGATTCACCATATCTGCTTGGCTGTTAATTTTGAGAAAATTCAATATTATTTTGAATTCTTCAATTCACTCCCGATTTAAATAAACTGGTCAAACCGGGGGGTCTGGGGGGCGTGGAACGCCCTCCAGTGCATCGGTAGCTGCACATTAAACACCGTGGAACACTCTCCAATGCCTGGATAGGGAGAGGTAGAATATTAAATATTTTAAAATTAAGTAGAAGGTTTATGATACCATTTTAGATTTCTCGAACACAACACCAAATGCCAACATAGTTACTGGTCGTCCGGGGTCGGAGGGGGGATATTAAGTATACCCAATGTAATATGAGATTGTTCTTAAGGAAATTTAAGCGGTATCATATATACATAATTTTTGAACATTTATTATCTACTTCAATCCCAATACTTGGGCACTGGAGGGTGTTCCACACCCCAGACCCCCCGGTTTGAGCGGTTTCATTTATCAGAAGCGAATAGAAGAACTCTCCAGTGGTTTGGTCCAGAGTGGTTTTAACTTTCCAGTGTGGGGTTGTTTCGAGCAGCAGTGTGAAGGCAGCAACCTAAGACGTAGCAATAAGGGACGTTCATTCATTACGTGAGCTAAAAATGGGAGGGAGGTCCGGAAAAATCTCACCAAATGGTAATAAAAGGAGGGGGTCAATGAAAATCTTACGTCAACTTTGTAATTCAGGGAATTATATTATTATAATAGATTTACTGATCTCGGTATGATAAAAAATTTTAGGGTTAATTTTACATGAGGAGGTGGAGGAGGAGAGTCCACAAATCTCACCATGGAGAGGGGACAAGCACCTCGTGTATTTAATGGACGTCCCTAAGAAGAAGAAAATATGCTGAAATATTCAATCGTTTTCGAAAAAAATAAACTGCGTTAGACTGTCAAGTCTGGGGCATGGTACTGGATGGTACACCCCAGACCCCCCCGTTTGAACAGTTTATTGTTAATAGAACTACATTGAAGATTTTAGCATAGCCGTTAGGTCGTTGCTTTGGCAACGTGAAATTTTTAGTCTCACTTGCGAAACAATGAAGTATTTTAAAATTAAAAAAAATTATTGCTTTTTCTTATAAACATAAAATAGGCCGAAATCTGAAAAACCCCAGTATGTGTTACTTTTCCTAAGAAAATTAAAATAAAGTTTCTACTTAATATTTTGTAAGATTTTAATATTCTGCCTTTCGATACTGGGACATTGGTTAGAGTATTTCATGCCCCCAGACCCCCTGGTTTATAGAGTTTTTTTTTTATGAATAGAATGAATTGGTTATACATAGTACGTATCTGCTTGGCTGTCAGTTTTTAGAAAATTCAAATTTTATTTTAAATTATTTAATTTATTTCCAATATAATAAGGTGGCAAACCGGGGGGTCTGGGGTGTGGAACACCCTCCAGTGCACTAATATCGAAAGGCAGATCATTAAATATTTACAAATACACACCCTCCCTCCTAGAAACACAGTCTCAATTTTGCATTTTCTACTGAAGGTTATAAGTTTGTAAATCTTATAAAAAATAAACTGGCCAAACTGGGGGGTGTGGAACACCCTCCAGTCATTCAGTCCAGAATGGTTTAAATTTTCCAGTGTGGGGTTGTTTCGGGCACCAGCTTCAAAGCAGCAATGAGGTAGGATTTTTGAAAAAATAAACTTCGTGAGACCGTGGGGTCTGGGAGATGGTACGGGGAGGTACATGGCCGCGAACAGATACGAAAGCGATTTATTATGAAAATGACTATTGCACGCGTATGTACACAGTTACCTATGAACCAATAGAAAAATTCGGAATAACTCAAATGTCAAAATTAGAACCAATCCCATGGCAATTAAACGATAAGTTTGCACAAGTGCACTTATCGATAAGTTTATACATTTTCTTATTACTTATGCAATAGTCTGACAAAATGTATTACGTGCATACAAGTTGCCATCGATAATTCTGCTAAATATGCACTCCAGCTTATTTCTTGAGAAAATTTGCCCTCCGCTTCGCGTCGTGCAAATTTTCGTCGTAATAACTGTCGTGCATTTTAGCCAGAATTATCGGCAACTTCTATGCACTAATACAAATACCAATGTTATTTGGCCATAAGAACAAACCACAATTAAAAACCGAGTATATATAACGTACCGTGCTCAAATTTGCAACATGATATATTTGAACATTTGTCGATAATATATTATAATTACAAGTAAAAACATTTATAGTTAATGAATAAATAAATAAACAAAACATGCCTGCGGAACGGTTCAGTTCTTTTATTTATTGTAGTGAAAATAGTAAAGTAATCATGCTGTATTTACAGTATGTTATTACAAATTATCTATTTGAGAGTTTGCAGTTTAAAAATCTGTTATTAACCTCATTAGTAACGAAATTAATCGTGGTTCTTCTAATCCCTATCCTGCTTATGCTATTTGCAGTTTGGAAAATGTTTCATAGATGGCACGCGCATAGTACAGTATATTATCTTATTTTATGTCGAAAAGATTTACAATTTAAGTTGTCAATATAAGCATTTTTTGTGCTCAAAACTATTTTCTGAATAGGTAAGCGGAAAAAAGTACGAACTAATACAGGCGTCGATAAATTTTGCTGCTCGCATTATCTAGTGATCAATCGATATCAGAGTCATCTACCAGTAGTGTTTGAAAATAATTGATACTATTTGCCACCTTAATACATTACTATTGATAAGTTCCTAAAACTAATTCAAAAAGCTTCTACATAATTTAATGTCCTGCATTGAAATATTTAGGCACTGGAGGGTGTTCCACACACCCCAGACCCCCCGGTTTGAGCAGTTTATTTCAATCAGAAATGAATTGAAGATTTCAGCATATCAACTAGGTCGTTACTATGGCGACGTAATATTTTTAGTTTTCAGTTTTTCAAAATTAGTAACGCACATGTTAGTTACAAACAGATGTCTTTAATTAATTTTTAATAACTAAAACCTGTATACACCGGAGGTTTGGGGAGGGTGGTATGGAATACCCCACAGGGTAGTTCATCGTTCTCAAAAAACTAAAACCGGAAAATAAAGCGTTTTTATTTAATTTTGAAAGATTTAATATTCTGATTCCCGCTGTCGAGGCACTGGAGGGTGTTCCACACCCCCCAGACCCCCCGGTTTGAACAGTTTACTTTTAGCAGAAGTGAATTGAAGATTTCAGCGTAGCCGTTAAGTCGTTGCTATGGCAACGTGAAGTATTTAATGTCGCTTGCGAAGCGATGAAGTATTTTAAAATTAGCACCAGCGAAGCACATACATATAGTATGCTGAATGAATTTAGTCTTATTTCTTATAAATATAAATAGACCGGGGCCAGGGGCGACGTGGAATTTCTCCTAGGATATATTACTATTCTCGAAAGAATTAACCTCCCCGTTGTATGTAGCATATATTTATAAAAAATGACAAAATGGCAAATGTTGGTAACGAAATCCTCCACTTCACAGATCACCTAGCTTGTTTGGACTACTTTCCAGCTGCAAATTCTAATTTTTAAAATCGTGCAAGGTTTACCATCCTATGTTGATAAGGTACATAGCAGCTCCGATAGTACCAAGCTTTTTAATATTTTATATTAATAACTTTTCCTCATTGGTCGGTTGAAGGCGGGTCCCGAGTGTCCCAAAATACGCATTTATCATGCCTTCCGAGCAGACCCAGACTGGAAATATTGTAGTTACCGGAAAACCTCTTTGATTGGCCCCAGCCTTCAAATCATCTGATAAACATGTAAAAAAGTATTTTTTGTGATCAATTTGATCTATCATTTTTACTTCTGAAGATATCAATCAAAATAATAAGATAACTTCATCGGTACTAGAAATTTTGTTGGAAAATTATATTTTTGTGATAACAAAAAACTGATGTGAGTGATGCATTGTCCTTGCTGGTGAGATTGTGTTGACATTTTGTAATAATTTCGTATGCATTTTGATCGTTGTGAAGCAATAGGTTTGTTTGCATAACGTTAACGAAATCAATTTCATCTAAAATGTGTTATTTAGATGCAATTATGTTAATGCGATGTGGTTAGGATACTCGACGCCGGGATTCGGATAATTGGATAACTGGCGTTATAATAATTTTATTGTAAAACTAAAAACTCACGATGCTTTATTTCGTCAAGTTATGTTGTGAATTCACATTGAAGGCCGATGTTGAAGTTTGTTTTGAATGTTATCGACAGTTCGTCCCTGTTTTTTTTAAAGATCAATAAATCTCGGTTATGAAAGTCCCTCCCGTATTGGCACGCTGAATTCTTTCTGTTGTTCGCGCAATTTTGCCTTATATGGCAAAATAATAGAAACATTTGGCATAAATTGCGCAACAAATATGAAATCTATCGAATCTTTTTATGGCTTTTTCGCCTTATTTGGATTTTTTGTGATGTGAAAGCTTTCGTCATGATTTTTAACTGCGAAGACGATCTATTACTTAATTTTTTTTGTTGCGTAAAATTTTGAACAAAAAACAGTAAAAGTTGTGGTAATTACAGGTGAGGACGAAAGAAAAAAAACTAATAATCTAGCAATTTTAATTCAAACATTAATTTCGAATAACGTGTATTTGTTTATCTATAAGCCGTGTTTAATGATTTCCTAATCGGGTAATTAATGCGTTTCGATAAACTCTTCGTGTTTAGATGAATAATTCAATTTTACTTTTAACTCGAGGTTGTCAAAAATCGAGATAAAAGTTATAAAGTAAAACCGTAGGTATTATAAATTTTTGACATTTATTTGTTTTGGTATTTTACATCAAATTAGTAGCAAACTACGGTATATCATTCCGATACGGGCGTGGAAGGAAAGTGATTTTTTCGTGTTATGCAAATTTTTTTTTTTTGTTTATCATCATCATCCTCGCGTTAGGGGAGCTCCTCCACACGACGACTCGCTCTGGATTTAGGCAACCGCTTGGTATTCTGCTATTTGCAGAACGAAATTAACTGATATTTGCCGTGCTTCACGATCGTTAACTAAGTCCTTTCGTACACTTTTATTTTACGTTGATAGTTTCTTTAAACGAGTACTCCGATTTCAAAGCAGTTTTGCAAGTACAAGTTCCTTGTTCACCGTAGTAACTAGAATTCCGCAAATGCTCGGTCCCGATAAAGCGATTGCCATTTACTTCGGATAAAAATGACCTTACGGAGACAAACTCATCGAATAGAGCTAACAATGCAATCTTTCAGGCCGGCAATTTTGAATATTATCCTTTTTGCGGTAGTTGAAAAATAATCGCCTTTCGAAGGGCACATCGGTTGTTTCCTGACATACCTGCTGAATTATTCCGATTGGATTAAGATCGGAAGACTGAATATCTCCGGTGTGCTAATTTTATCGATCACGATTTTCGCTCACATGATTATCTTCAATGGCATGGACGTAGGAAATGCTTTCTAACTATTTATCTCTCCCATCTATAAAAGTTGGAAACTAATATCTGCTGGAATCGACGGTCCAGAGCCGAACCAAAAGAGAAAGAGAGAACTGCTTCGATGGATGCTACTATAACTTCTTCCATTTCCTAATCCAAACCGATAGTATTAGGATCGCGGATGTTGGAGAACCGAAAAGTTTGTAACGCAGATGTTTGGGGGCGGTAGTGCCAGGAGCCTTAAGTAATTTGTTCACCAAGTTGAATAGAAAATCACAAGCATTTGTGTGTACAACGGTTAGCGGTACTTGCCCCGCTTCCCGCCGCGCCGCAATGTGAGATGCACGCCGAGACAACAATTTGTTCATATAATACGGTACACCCCCTTCATTATAAAGTTGGAACACGCGGTGATGTATTTTAATAATTTTCATATCAACTTTTTTTAAGAGTGCTTTATTTGCCCTGCGCCAACTTTTTGGCCTTTTTGGAATGCACGAGTTAAATTTAAAGGTGTGTACGTAATATCTCAAGTGTGACAATAAATAATTTTGCTTAATAAAATTTTCTGTTGGCCGAACGCGCTGTGAAAAATGTAATCATTACTTTTTGCTTGCACCACACGTTTTGATATGACTTTTATAATTAAATTCAGCTTTTCTGGTGATTTATGCTTTTAATTTGGGGGAGATTTTTACAAAGTTATTAATGATCAAATTATAATGATGGGTTGTAACTTTAGGCGAGCACTTTTTTCGATGAAGGCCCTCATTTGTTGCATCAATTCTGTGTGCTCATAACCTCAAAATTTTTGCATTATTACCAACCCAAGAATTTTGTACCGACCGATGCTAATTATTTTGCACCGCTGCTTGCTCTTTTCTAATTATCGGCCAGTGCATCAATTGTTTGAATTGAAACGTGACTTAATTTTTTACACACGAAACTAAAATTTCATTTGAATTTTAAATAACCGATCGACTCACACAAAATTACTTTCCAATTTCGATATACATAGCAGCGTATAGTTTATATAATTGTATACTTCTCTAATTATAGTGGAAATTGAAAAGTCGTTTTCTTTTTTTCTCGTAAATTTAATGTTAAATTAACATAAATTTTGCAGAGATGATGTAAGAAGAACAATTGCAAACACGTTACGAAACCGTGACACATTCGTTTTTTAAAATTGGCGCCCATATCACCATCGTCACTTTTTTTTAAATAGTGAACGATTCGATACGGCTAAAAAACAAATCGTGACCTAGGAAACGGTCGATTTAAATGGCGCATCTGACAACGATTGTCACATTTTTAAAATGGCGAACCGTTCCCATGGGGAATAAACAAAACATAACCTACGAAACCGTCAATTTAAATTGCGCATCTGACAGCGTTTGTCGTTTTTTTAAATAAACAACGATTGGATGAGACGGAATACAAAAGAAATCAATGGGGAATCGTCATCATCATCGGCAAAACATAACCTAAGAAACCGTCTATTTGCGACTAGCGATTCGATGTTTATACAAAAAAGATCCAAAGTTAACCTAGAAAAGGGTCGAATTTTTTGTTCGGTGATGCACATTTGTTGGTCGGTAAAAATCCTTCAGATTTCGACATGTGTTTTGTGGAGAAAAAAAATGGCGCATTTCGATAATTCGACAACACTCGCGGTTTATTAAAAAAAACAATGGAAGTTAAATGAAGGAATTAATCGATGGACGGATTGATGAAAAATATTGTTTACAAGCATTTGTAATGTATGCAAATTAATCTGACATTTTATGTTTTTGTCTTGTGTAACAAAAATGTAACTTGTAAAACATTTAACCACATATTTTTTGCTAAACTAATGGAAATAAGGTACCAAAAAGTGGTTATCGAAGAGGTAATCGAACTTTTTATTTAAATTGTGTTTAGTTAACACTAATTGGTAGAAGTCATTATTTGTTTATGGTTTTCTAGGGTTATAAATTATCCCTGTAACCGGAATATTACATCTCGGTCAAAAAAAAAACCCAGTCGTCGATCCGGCCGAGGACGCGAATTGGCAGATTCTCTTTTAAGGGCTTTTGACAAATAGCGAACACGAAATTGTGAGGATTAAACTAATGGAATGGATAATATACAAGCAATTGTGGGATTATAATTCTTTTGCAAGGTTAGAAGCGTAGGCGAATATGTAATACTGTTGCAGAATGGCGCCTGTATTAGGTTATGTAACTGATGTTTTAAGGTTAACTACATAACTCTATTTCTACCAAGCTTACTTTACAAATCCGTAGAAAGCCCAACCTAGTTGTGATCGAAACAATTTTTCAATATCGTTGCTGCCATAGCCTACTTGAGAGACTAATTTGCATTTTTTGTCAACGTTGTAAAAATTCAAATTTGAATGATTTCTTGATAACGTGTCGACAGTGGTCATTAATTATCCTTAAACAATTATCTTCTTGCATAATTTGGCAATTAAGCTTTCCTACTCCATTTTTAACTTTCTAAACGCTTTTTTCAATAAAATCTTTACGACTCTGCAAGGAATTTAATCGACCTGTGCGGAATATAAAATTAAAATCAAAGTCTTATACGGGCTAAGAATTCTTTAATTGGCACCGCTCTTCTCGAGCGGCAGCGTCTAGGGCGATTTTTTCGCTCGGCTTCAAGGTCAAAGCGCACTTTTACCATTTCACCCACCCACCCCGGCGAGATTGTCGTATTTAAGCGGAAGCACATTCACACGAACTATACTTACAGGTAGCCTCAAAAGTTAACAGTACCTTCTTCGTGGTATTATTTATCGACATTTAACCTTTTTAATTATGTTACATTATTAAAAGTTTTTCTAACTGTAAATAATGGTACATGATATGACCGCATATTATAAACGCTGGGTTATCCATTTTATTGTCGAGCGTACCGGATTCCAGAGACCGTGTTACGCAGGTGCCTCCGCAAACCGTCCCTCTCTAATTAAAGACTCTCTTATAATTTTTTCTCTATCTAGTAATTATCGCTTAATTAATTACACGGCGTTCCTCCTTCTTTCGCATGTACCGGACGAACAAGTTGAAAGGTACCTATCCGATTATTAGTTGTCAGATCTTGGCTGAAGAACTATTTTATCATTACGCCCGGGATGGAGGACACTCATATTTTGGCTTTTAATTGGATTTATTTATATGCAGCGAACGTGACGATTCGTACTGAACGTTCGATTCCATCTGCAAACCAAGAATAATCACAAAAATTCAAAATGATAATTGAAAAACTCTGATGTTTTAAAACTACATAACTGTTGGGGGATATAAAGTACCCCTCAGTACAAGTTCAGTAAAGATTCTTCATCATTTTTAAAACATTTCATGTTCTGCCTTCAAGTACTGTTGCACTGGAGGGTGTTCCACACCCCCCAGACCCCCCGGTCTATACAGATTTTTTTCCAAAGTAGATGAGAGTCAATCAACCCTGATCGCGATTATCACCATTTTTTTGGAATTATGAAAAATAATAGTGCAATATTCGCATAAAAAAGTGGCAATTTTTCTCTTAGAGAAAGAGGCTCTAGTCCAGCTAAAAAGGGCTGAAAGAAGAAGAAGAAAGTAATCTTAACAGCCAAACCGGAAAACATTGATTATCGAACTTCTGGCCTTCAATATTACAAAATAGTGATTGGTGGTGGGATGTAAAGTCCTCTCAGTATGTCATCGTTTCCAAAAATCACAGTTTTGCATCCCAATATCCCCCATCTTCCGATCTATGCTGTTTATTTTTTAACAGAACTAAATTCAAGATCTTATATATAGCCGCTCGCCCGTTGCTATGGTAACGTGACATTTTAAAAATAAATGTAGTTGTCGATGCAAGAGATTGGATTTTTGATAATTTGCAATAAATTAGCGGAGAGATCAGCGAGTGGTAACGTGGTGCCCCTTTAAAACCGACTTACTTTTTAGCGAGACAGAATAATTTAGGAAGCGAAATTTAACGGGCAACATCTTTAGTCTAGTAAACAATTTTAAAAAACCAAAAGAAACAAAAATATTGAATTTGCAATTCTTGGCTGAATTGTAGAAACCGGGGTCTGTGGGTGTGGAACACCCCCAGGTACACTCACAATGTAGTAGATAGATTTTTTCAAACTTATGCTCTACAGTAGAAAATACAAAATAAAAAACTGTGAGGGTGGGAGGGAAAAATATTTTATGTTCTGCCTTTTGATACCACTGCACTGGAGGGTGTTCCACACCCCAGGCCCCCGGTTTATGAGTTTTATTTTTGGAGTTTACTCCTTAAGAATCGATTTTCATATATAAGGCGCCCGGTATGAGAAAATATGAGAGGTAAAATCTACTGATGAATGACCTCGTTACTTTTTTGGTGCGCACCTATAGTGCGCAACTTTCTAATTTGGTTGTGAGTGTATTAAGACGTACATAGTGTATGCTGCAATCAGTGTCAATGTACTTATATTGCTGTTTTTGTTATACATATCAATAATTAATATTGTTATTGTGAAGTTATAATTTTATCATTATATTTCGCTAAAGTGAACTGAAAGTATTTTTAAATAACTATGGCAGAAAGGGTGTAGATAATATTGCCGGAACATCTAACAACCACGTGGGTAAAATGTACGTTATAATTCATGTATTATATGCATGAGCATGTGCGATTTGTATTTATTAAATATTTAATAATTATCGATGTAGTTCATATAAATATATATTTGAGAATAACACATAAAATTAGATATTTAATCCAATTTAGACAATTTCTAACCTAACCAAAAATTAATTTTTTTTCGATGTCTATAAATTCCTCCAGGTTATTATGATTTATTTTATGAATAATTTTAAATATCAATAATTCAAGTCAATAATTCGATAATATTATCTGAAAAATCAACAATATTTCTTTATTATAATGATGATTATTTTTTTACTGGAGTAAACTCCAGTCATGCGTCGGAGCTGACACACAATTTTTTTTGTCTGACATCAACGTGATTTCTGTATATTCACTTAGTCGTTGCTATGAGATAACGTAACATGTTGATTGTGAAACAATCTGCATGATGGAGAATTATTTCACCCATCACTGGTTTTTTATCAAGTGGCAACAAGTATGACTTCTGATTCCACGTTAAACTATAGGTACTGCATGAAGACTATGAAGAATTACGACCTTATAGTCCATAGTGTCACGAAAATAAGACATCCGACAATGATCTTAGTGGCGAATCTAAAAATTCTTCCATGGCAATGAACGAAGTTAAATTCCCTTGAGCATGGAAATGGCGAACTAAAACTCCAATAGAAGTATTTGCAAACTTAAAGCCCTCAGTATTAAGCGAAACTTTTTAAAACAACAAAACAACAAAAGTAAGATAGTTACAGCTGATTTAGGAGTGGGGGAGTACATTTCATTGTTCTCTAGAAAATTATTATTACGCTTTTGTATAATTTTTAAACATTAAATGTTCTGCCCTCCGATACTGATGCACTGGAGAGTGTTCCACACCCCCCAGACCCCCCGGTCTATGCAAATTATTTTTTATATAAAAATTGAACTAGAAATTTTAGCAATGCCACTTGGCCGTTAGGGGACATCCATTAATCACGTAAGCTAAAATGGGGTCAATAAAAATCTCAGGTTAACTTTGTAATTCAGGGAATTACATTACTTTAGCAGATTCACTGTAAAAACTTACTGGCCTCCGGTGTGGTAAAAATTATAGGGTAGATCTCATGAGAGGAGGGGTTCCAAATTTAATAAAAACACCTCACGTAATTAATGGATGTCTTCTTAACGTACTAGTATTTTTACCAATTCTGGTTCTCGATGCAAGAGACGGTGAGGTTAGCAAAAAGAGACGTGCAGCGTGGTAATGTGGCTTCTTCTTTAATGCCTAAATGATCATAACCCCAAAAACTAGAGCAACATTTTTGTTATACCAATTGATTTCACAGAAATATCGTGTTTGCAATTCATTGTCGAATTCCAAGTTCTGTTGAAAAAATTATTAAAAATTTGAAAATCAAGAACATTCTTACATAAAATAAGAATTACGTCAGAAAACCTGAACTCTAAAGTTTAATTAATACTAAAAAAGTGCGTTCAATTTAATTACATATGTTCTGTTTTATTGAAATATTTGGATCGCCATTGACTATCAGAAGATTCGTGGTTCTTTCAGAAAAATGCCAGTTGGGTTAATAATTATTTATTTAATCAACAATTATATGAACCAACGGCATAAATGCACATGCTTATCGACGTCAAGCAAAAATAGCGTGATCAGCGTTTTTAGGGTTGATTACCTCTACTCCCATGAAAATTCATCTTGGCTTTGGCCAAGCTGGGTCACGACGCTTCTGACAAGAAGCAAACGATGAAGAAGAAGACCTCTAAATATCCGTTTTATGAGTATGTACATGCCTCATCAGCCAATACTTGAACTGCAGTAATGTATTCTACTTAAGGCACGTTCCACACTTCATATATTAATTATTCACATTAAAATACAATAATTATTACATTGTGAGTTTTATTACACATACAGTAAGATGGTATTAAAATAAGAGTTAAGGTGAGGTAGATCTCTGGTGATTATGATTAGTGTTTATTGCTCTCTGAGGTTCAGGGGAGAACATCCACCACGGTTTCGAGTTTTGTTTAGGCTTTTGTTTCTTCACTCATAATTTGTGATTATTTAATGTCCTGCCTTTCGATACTAGTGCACTGGAGGGTGTTCCACACCCCCCGACCCCGGTTTGGACAGTTAATTTTTATTAAGTTTGAATTGAAGATGTTCGTATTTTCGATTGGCCGTTGCTATGGCAACGTGTCATTTTCGATAATAGAAAGTTTCTCTAAAGTTTGAAAACTACACTCATCAGCTTTTCAGCGACGGGAAGTGGGTGTGACTTCTAATTCCACGTTAAACTATAGGCATGGGCGTCGCTGGGAAATTTTTCAGTGAAGGGACAAAAAACACTAATTTAAGTTTAATTTTGACTAGATGTAATCACGGCTGAATGTTTTTATTATAAATGGTGACAATTGTCAACACAGGGGGACCGATGACGTTTGTCCTACGAAACCCTAAGCAGGCGCCATAAAATTAAGATAAGACAAGCTCTTTACTGAAATTCTTCTTACGTATGGGGATTCGTGTTTTATCAACAGCAATTAGGCGGTGTACTAAAACCACAATCAGTTCTCATCTGAGGTAGCTTGCCAGGTTACTCTTGGATGTGACAACGAATCTGTTTTTTATTGTTAACGATGACAATTCATCAGTACAGGTGAAATTTGGAAGTACTAAGCCAACGAGAGCCTTCTGTGAGCTTCCTGATATAAAATTGGTAGATCTGTTTTGTTTTTTGTGGGGGTGAAAGCCACTAGTACGAAGGCAACTGACGAAAACTTCCACAGTAACTTGACAGATCAAACTGTCAATTCCTCGCCGAGAGCTAGTGATACCAACTTAAAAAGATTTTAAATACAGAGCCGATCAAAATTACAAACCCAAATGTAAAGGCATCTTGCCTTTACACTCCCAAAAGGATCGATCTTCAATTGTTGTCTTTGATGACCTGACCTGCGTTAATCTTTTTTGTTTTCCAAAAAAATAATAAATGCACAACCAACGGTGAGACAAATCTCGAAATATGTTAACATGTTTTTGTCGGCTCGGTACAAGAATTTTTATTTCATCCGGTGGTTTTTCGAGTCGTAAAAACAATAGAATCATTTTTAATAATTTTTTTTTCTAAACAAAGGCCAATTTACGAATGTTACATTATCTATAGTTACAGTCGACTTACCAACTCTCCCGCTGGTTTACCCCCCTTGACGGTACGATCGGTACCCGTTAATCATAACCCAAAATACCGACTGCTTAACCATCAGTTTAACTCAAACTTGAGGTCATAAGCATTTTTAATGCTTTAAAATGCCGTTTTTTGTACGATGTGTGTTACCAATTTGATTAAGTACATTTTAATAAAGTTTGCGTAATTTTATCGTGCGCAGGATGAGGTACCATCATGGAAGTGATGGATGTCTCTGATTTAATCGCATAATAAATTGTTGCTGACACTTGAATTACACAAGTTTCGTTGGGGAATTCTTAGAACAGACGAATCCGATTTTTTAATTTCAAATTAATAGGGGGTGGCGCGGCGGAGGGGGATGCTACGTAAAAAACGTCCGGTCGAGCCAACAAACAATTACGGATCCCTTTCCAACTACAACATTTATTAACTTAAATTTTTTAAATGTAAATTTAATGTAAATGAGCCCGAATAATTTTTAAATTTTTCGAAATTAATGGTCCACATTTTTGAACTCTCCAGGTTGCCGAAGAGTTCGACAACACACACCAAGTCGAGTCTAAGATTTTTTTTTTATTTAAAAAATATTTTAGGTGTTAGTTTCTTTGATGTTTAATGTTTGTTTTTCTCTTCGTTGTCTTGCGTTTTGATTTATGGGACACATTTAAATATTAAAAATGAAAATCGGTTTGTGTTTAACATGTTTATGTGAATATTTTAAATTTACTCCCAGGTAACTTGTTAAATTTTTTATGTAGGTACGTTTTTAATTTTTTACGTAAAACCATCCACATTATTTATAAGGAAATTTGACACGTTTGTGGGTAATTTTTTTATTTTTTTTAAACTCGCCGACTTCTTTTTTACATTTTGCCGGACTTTATTACAATCGATATGAATAATATTAACATAAAAATGCGATGCGGGGTCACCTTTGCGTTTCGTTTCCGACTCCCCCAATTCGCGCGCGCGAGTTGGGGAATTTAATTTTATATTTGCATAAAAGCACGGCAGCGTTTAGGCTTTGTAACCACCCCGATCGGTAAAGTAGTTGTTCTGTATCGAAGACAAAACACAATTATGGCTTTGTAAACTAATTATTTCATATTTGTTACAGGTGAGTGACCATTGCAACAACTTGTTAAGTAAACGATGACTGCAAATCAAGAGTAAGGTCAGCACTTTTTTAATTCCTTTTTTTCTCGACGAATGCCAACAATGTTACACAGAGTTCCTCTTAATTGACTTTGAGAGTAAAAGCGAAAGCATAATCTCGCCTAATGACTATTAAAATTTAACGTCCGTTACGCACGATTGTGTTTGCATATTTTAAATTATTATTAATATTAATAATAATAATAATTAACAAATTGTTGAATTAATAGAAAATTTATTCGACTTGAAGTATATTTAATAATTTTATAATTAATTTCATTATCGATCGTGCACGCAATAACTTGCTTTAATAATCAAACAAGTAATGAGTTTTCTTATTAGAAAATTTTCCACCTTAACTGGCCATTGTTTAACAAATATACCTATCAACAACTTCTTGTTATTATGACACGTGACATAACTTCGTATTTGCACCGCGAGATTAATATAATTTGCGCAAGCATTTCACCACCGCATGTCGTTGTTTCGCCAGAAATTATCTTCCTTCCAGCCGGATTCCCATCGTTTTCGGGCACCACCAATCGCCTTACCAACACGATTGGGTATTTATTTACCTCCTCCAACATCTAATTTTCAAAATAAACACTAATTATTTTGATTCAAACATCGGAGCATTTTAACTTGACATCCGTACACGCTGTCTTCTTATCTATCAGTTATACATGGCGGTGCCTCATTATGGCTCCAGGTGGTTTTCTACGCCATCAACCTAATGCATACTTTCCCTTTTGTGATATTCTAAATTTTTCCATCAATTTCAACGCATGTATAAAGCTCATTTAAAATCATTTATCCAAGTGCGGCCTAAAGGCCGCACAATCTTAGCAATCTAGTATCCACTTGTGATCTGGGTCACAGGTCTCCAGTGCAAATATCTAGAAGTAAAAGTTTAAATTCGATGTAGAATATTTGTGATATTACTTGATGTATTAAATTGGGGTGGGGGGTATTTCATATTCTCCAGTTTATGCAATTTTTTTAAATTTTTATCAGAATTTCTTAGAGGGGAAAGCGTCTTCTTCTTGTGCATATGGGGGGAATGTAAATAAAATAAAACTTAAACATTTATGCAACTTTAAATTTAAATTTCGCGCCATATTATTAGTTCAAATGAGCGGGATTTGCTGTAGAACGCAATTATTTTATTTACAGCCACCTTGGTGTGATTTAACTACATCCCTAAAATCGTCAAATATCGCGATAAAAGTCACATGTTGCTTGTAAAATATAAGCATTTAATGTTCGGTATCCTACTACTGGCGCACTGGAGGGTGTTCCACACCCCCCAGACCCCCCGGTCGGTGCACTGCAATTTTTATCAAAAGTGTTTAAAAAATTCCAGCATATTAGCTTCTGCTAATTTCAGATATGCCGAAATTTGTAACCCACTTTTGATGAAAATAAACTGCATAAACCCGGGGTCTGGGAGATGTGGAATAGCTTCCAGTGCGCCAATACTGAAAAATAAAATATTAATTAAATGAAAAGAAATTAAATGTTTAAAAATGAAATAGAAGGTTACGGTAGTGTTTTAGATTTTTTGAGAATTACTATAAGCAAGTTCTGGAGGGGAGTAATCCATACCTCCCAGACCCCCCGGATCTATGCTGTTTATAATGAAATAAATATTACAAATAAATTAAGAACTTTGGCACATCTGTTTGGTTATTTAAAAAAGCTTCAGGTAGATATGATTATGATCAAGTAGATATGATTACTGTTTAAACCGGGGGTGTGGGGTGTGGAACACCTCCAGTGCCTCAGTATAAGAAGGCAGATCAAAAATGTTTAAAAATCAGAGAAAAATTGTATGATACCGTTTTAGAGTTATAGATATAATCTGGAGAGTTTTCCATACCCCCAGACTCCCGATCTATGCTTATTACTAGATCTACTCATTATACTCGTGCCTGGTTTCACAAAACATTTAAACTGCGATTTCGGCTTAATCGACTTAGCTCCTGCTAATTTCAGATATGCTGAAATTTGTAACTCACTTTGATGAAAATAAACTGCCTAAGCCAGAGAGTCGGGGAGGGCACTCTCCGGTGTCCATCATGTGTGTTCCTCATGTAATGGGATGCGGGACATAAATTTTTAATATGTGTTAACATTCTACAAACTTTATGAGACCGCTTTCTTTTTTTTTGGACACGATGACATTTATTGGGGGTTACCATACTCCTCTTTCCTCGAACACCCTCTCAGTATCATTGTGGTCTATGCAATTTAAAATGGTTTAAAAACTTCAGCATATTTGCTTGGCCGCTGCTAATTTTGAAAATTTTCAGATATTATACTGAAATCTTTAATTTAGTTCTGCAATAAACCGGGCAGGTGGGGTCTGGGGGGACATTTTTCATTGCTCCAGTACGGGAAGGCGGAACATTAATTGTTTAGAAATTATATAGAGACTTTGTTATTATATTGCTTTAGTTTTCTTGAACACGATGACATTTATGCGGGGTACTTCATTTTCTCCCCGCCTCGCGGACACCTAGTCACTATTATTGCGGTTTTATATTTATGAAAAGTGATTTAAAAACTTCAGCATTTTTACTTAGCCGCTTCTAATTTTGAAAAACTTCGGAAATCGTTAATTCAGTTCTAGAAATAATTTATGGTTTAAACAGGGGGGTCTGGGGATGTGGAACACCCCCCAGTGCCCAAAGATAGGAATGCAAAACTTGAAATTTATTAATTTTCAAAGAAACCAACACGGATTCATAAAGCCGTCTTGGAGACGATGACATCAACTGAGGGGTACTCAATCCTCCCCCCACCCGTTTTCTATTGCCGCGGTCTATGCAATTTATATTTGTCAAAAATCATTTGAAAACTTCAAAATATTTTCTTGTTCGTTGCTAATATTGAAAGACTTCAGATATTGTATTAAAGTCCTTAATTCAGTTACGGAAAAATTAATGGCCTAAACCGGGGGGTCTGGGGGGTGTGGAACACCCTCCAGTGCCCCAATATAGGAATGCGGAACATTAATTGTTTAAAAATTATATAGAAGCTCTGTAATGATAGTGCTTTAGTTTTCTTGGAGTTGATGACATTTCCTGATAGGGGGGGGGGGTACCCCTCAACATCCTGTTACCATTATTGCAATCTATGCAGTTTATATTAATTTATAAAAAAATTTATGCTCATCTGCTGTCAATTTTGAAAAACTTGAAATATTCTACCGAAATCATTAATTCCGTCTAGATAAAATACATGACCTAAACCGGGGGTCTAGGGGGTGTGGAACACCCTCCAGTACCCCAATATAGGAAGGCGGAACATTAATTGTTTACAAATTATATAGAAGCTCTAATTATGTTATGCTTTAGATTTCTTGAACATGATGACATTTACCGGGGGGTACTTCATACTTCTCCCCTCCCCCCTTTAATTTCGGTCTATGCAGTAATATATTTATAAAAAATGATTTGAAATCTTCAGCATATCTGCTCACTGTTGCTAATTTGCAATATTATACTGTAAACTTGATAAAAATTAACGGCCTAAACTTCAGGCGGAGGGGGGAAACTCTCTAGTACCTTATTAGTACATTAGACATAAATTATGTAGAAGGTTTCCCTACCTCTTGGGTAACAATCATTGCAGTTTATATTTCTTAATTAATAAGTAACAAATATTAATAGTTTATTAACTTGTGAAAATATATTTAATCTTATAATATTACAAGTTAAGTGAAATTTTAATTAAATTAGTAATTTTTTTTCACATTTACTTATTTTATAAATGCACATTTATATTTCGTTCTTCTGAAACACATCTCATAGCTCTGATTTTAAAATGGAAATTATGAAGAAAATTTAATTAACCAATATGACAATGAATTAAGTATTAGAATTTTTTTTATACAACTTTTTACCGACCTACTTGATATCTCATTATTAAACGTCAAAATTATTTTTGAAAATGATGAGTTCCAGTAGAACGAAATATAAATGTGCATGTATATTATGGGCTAAATAAATAAATTAGTGTGGAAAAATTCACTAATTCAATTAATATTTCACTGAACTTGTAAAATAAATATTATTATTAAAAATGATTTAAAATCTTCAGGATTTTTTCTGAAAGACCTTAGATATTGTATTGAAATCGTTAATTCGGTTCTGAAAAAAGTAAATGGCCCAAACCGGGGTCTGGGGTGTGGAACACCCTCCAGTGCCTTAGCAAAGGAATGCAAATATCTTTTAGTTGCCCAGGAAACGATGGTAAACGCTGGGGAGTATTCCCCCCCCGGGTTGTGGTTTATATTTTTTTTTTTTAATTTTATATCAATGTAAAGACGCAACTATTAATTGTGATTTCTAAGGCGGGAATAAGACTTTATTTCTTAAAATTATTGAAATGATTGTCTTCAGGGGTTCGCGGCGGCAGGATATATTTTGAGGGGTTCTGGGATACTCAAAAGGTGAAGGAGCCGCTGATCTTAATTAATTTAATAATTAAAAGCGTAAATTTATTTAACAATCTGTAATGGGCGTTGCAGTTAAATCATTAATGGGGGGGATTATGCCGTAACGTCGAATTGTTTTTTGGGAATTGTTTGGGAAGCCTTATAGGCCCGGTAAAAATTAGTCAGCCTACAAAGCCCCAACTGATGGAGGTTTGAGGGGAATTTAAATATCTGTTTGCTCGCATTGTTGCCTGAAACCCTTATCCCTCTGGATGGAACAGGAGCTGTCTGCGAACCGAACAACACCGTCGTCGTCGTGACCATCATCAAAACCAGCTTTTTCTCGTCGTTTCTTCTACCTGCTGCATATTAGAAATATTTTGTTCAAATGTGGATATTATATTACCTCCATGTCGTCTTGCTATCAGATAACCCGTTCGCCGTAGGAGGTAAAACATAACAATTTATAAACAAATTCGCATCACTTCGAATGTAATTAAAATCCAAATTTATAATTTTATCAACGAATATGGAGTTTAAAATTTTTTTTCTACAATTCTAATAATTTAAGAACTGCATAGACGAAGAAAAACCAATTAACCCACGCTTTTGGGTTCAACAAACCCGAGAAGTGTAAATACAAGTTTACATTAAGTACCGTAGTTAAAATAATAATAAAGTATTAACTATTTTACACTTTGGTTATTATTATTCGGTGGTGTAAATTGATCCGTGTTGGTTGGTAGTACGGGGTGCGAATAATATCAAACGACCGTGCCACCCCGTAATATCGACAAACCAGTTTTTACTCAAAAGTGTGACTTTATTTAAATTTATTTTATCTCTACATATTATAATTTGTAATTAATGATTAATAACAATCGATTACTAAACAAACTCGTTCTCCCGTATCAAAATCGAAAAGTGCCCCGAAAAACGGACGTATTTCGCCGTGGATAACTTCCTACGCCATTATTATTAAAATTTATTTTTTCAACTAATATGCAAATAAATTGGCAATTAGAAAAAAAAGCTTAAGAATAAAATATTAGAAAGATTTTGCTCGGAGCTAATTGCATATTTTAACGAGTTATTGTAGTTGAAATTATATAAGTTGGTTCTCGCCTCGGGCGCCTTTATATAAAATTTATATTGCGTCACGTGTGGTGTTTTTAAAATTGCACCCAGGATGGGGTGGGTGAGAGACGATATATATATTTTTTTTTTGGGGGAGGGATTTAATTTATCAATTTGCGTACCACGACCGTCCGACCAAACTTTGCATTTATTTACAACTCCATTTGACGAGGTCGTAATTACACGTTTCGCGCGGGTTTTCGTTATTTGCCCGAAAATATGTGATTGCTTTTGACAGGTCAGAATAATCCGAGTGGGTAATTATGGAGAAAAAATAGTGGAAGTATAATATCAAAGTTGGCAATCTTTATTTTGGTATGCATGCATGTCAGTTTAATTTAGCAAACTAACTACCGAAAATGAAGCAGATTTGAGATATTAAAATGCCCAGAAACGTAACTAATTAACATGACTCAGGTAGATGATGCAGATTTTATTGATCGATCAAGTAAATTTAGCGTGAAGTACTCGAAGGAGACGAAATAAAAAGTTTTTGATAAATTCTCGACTAATTCGCGGCGGCCGGCGCAAAAAATGTTTGGGACAAACCGCCACCAAAAAGGATTATCTGACGTGCTATCGGGCTTTACACGGCTGCAATTACTCTAACATAGCCGTTAGCGTAAAGCTGGAACGAGCTCGCGAGAGCGTTTTGCGCCGAAAAGAGATGGCCGCAATTCTTCATGGTCTATAAAACGGATGGGTGGAGCGAGAGGCTTTTTATAATGTTTATGAAAAAATTGATTCGACCAATAAGATTCGGAAGAATATCAAAATATGCATCGATATGCACAGACGACTGACTTAATATGATTTACGAGGAGTAGACGTGGAGCGAGGCCCCTTTCTGCTTTCCGTTGCTGGTTGCTGATGCGATTTTTCCAAGCCGCTTCGGAATGCCACGTCGTTAAATTTTAAAGCTCAAGCTTATTCTTTATTACTTTGACCATTGTCGTTTTTGACTCACCGTGACATATTTCGACTGTTATAATAACGCTCGGTAAGTTTAAACCTGACGGACCAGACTGATTTTGCAAGCTTTTGTGACGGAAACAATGGTAAATTATAAGTAAATTTATTTGGTTCATTCAAAGCACGAAACTAACAAGTTTTCTCTCCTCTTTTTTTTCGCCTCCCCAACGCTCGCGCGCCATCTATCGAAAACGAAATGCTTTATTTGTTTTTTTCCCAACCGTCCGATTGGTCCCTTTTTAATTATTATGACCGCTCGATTCTAACCGACATTCACACATAAATAATTATTTAATTCGGGCCTTTTCTTATTATTGCTAGCAACGGCTGCATTCATTAGCACACAATGCGCTTAATCCTATAAATTAATTAAACCGGAATTTTATTATCGTTAATATTTCGTTAAATATTGATGTTTTTATGTACCCTCGTACACGAGGTGGGTACATAATTTATCCACCATAACGATTCCAAAACCAACTTCGATATGTCTTTTTGCGTTATAACTTTTCTCGAGATAGCGCTTTACGGATTCGTTTTACGAGCCACTTTACAATTATCGAATTTTAGAACTTCATCACCATATAGGGTAACGGAATGTTTCGCCGGAAACTTTGCCAGGAAATTGTATGTATATTATTTATACTTTGGAACATTGGAACACGGCCCCCACCACCTACTCCGGTATGATGACGGAAGGCGTAATATCAAATTTTTACAAATTATGCAAAAGATTTTCTTTTGTTTGGTTAATTGGTTTAATATGGTTGGAAACTCTCCCCCCGCCCCGATCCATCTTTTAACTATTTTTTCAAAAATACTCTCCAGCCGATAAATCTATTTTTCCAGTAGTTCCTTCTACGTTGCTATGGGTACAGAATACCCATTAACCGGCGGCCAATACTCACGGATTAGGAAGATCTAGAGGGAAGGTACAAATACCCATCGTTTCTTTTCTTTGAATTTAAAATTTCGGTTTACCATTGAAAATAAATTAATTACTCACAAGGGGAGCCCATAATGCTTAACCCTTGTTGCGTCGGATGGAAAGAAACGAGAAATGTATATCTGGGTGTAATGCGCCGTATCTAAATATTCGGCACTGGAGGGTGTTCCACACCCCCCAGACCCCCCGGTTTGAATTCTGTGATTTACAAAAGCCTTTCTCCTCGAGTATGCTTAATTATAAATCAAATTAGCTACCAGCAGTTACTTTGTCATATTGCTCTCACTCCAATACTGACACATTTCAAAATTTGTTGAAAGATAAACTTAGCTTTGAGGAGTTCAGATAACAGGTTACCCTCGTACTCGGGGCAGATAACTTTACAATATGGGTACTTTTTTATTATTTTATTATTCAACCAGTGTGGATTTACTGAGATGAGTGTCGCAAAAGTGGATAATTACATTCAATTACGGTCAATTATATTCTTATCAATGTTATCCTCTGCCCTTGTGTCGTTTCTTCATGGTGATCGTTAGTTTGGAAGAAAATAAACCCATCGGGAAATTTCATTCCTCGGGATTAATAACATTATCCGGTTTGATCAAATTACAAATGTGAAAATTCGAAAAATCGTTCATACTTCATAGTGGGGTGGACTTAAGTGCAAAATTATTTAATATTTTGAATTTCCATGCTCAAGTGAATAAGATTCGCCTATAGTTTAACGTGGAACCTGAAATCTTACTTGTTGCTTGGTGAAAAGTCGGTGGTGGGCGAAATTATTTTCCACTATGCAATGATCGTATCGTAGTTGTTTACCATAGCAACATGTTACGTTTCCATAGCAACAGGTTATGTTACCATAGCAACATGTTCGAGAACGAACGATGACTTATACTGGGGAGTACTTCATATTCTCCCTCTCTCAGAGAGACTACATTTTGAGTGTACCTGGGGGTGCTCCACACCCCCCAGACCCCCCGGTCTTAAAAACTGATGTGTTTTTTGTTTGGCCATTAGAATTAATTACTTAAATGTGATTTACTAAAATTAAAACAGCAAATAATTTTAATTCCAACTTTCCCGAATTCCAAAAATTCTCCCAGAACCCCCGGTTTCTACAATTCAGCCATGAATTTCAAAATCAATATTTCGGTTAATTAGATTTGTTTTTATTTAGAACAGTATTTAGAACAGACACATCTCTTGGAAAACAAAAAAACATATTGGTAAAGCGATGGTGGAATCAGTGCTCTGTTATGGTAGTGAGGCATGGGTTATAAAAGAGGTCATGAAAAGAAAACTGCAAGCTGTAGAGATGGATTATCTGAGACGAAGCTCGAGAGTATCGAGACTAGAACATATTACAAATGAAGAAATTCGAAGACGTATGGGGGCTCAGGATACGGTAACAGATAGAATTGATAGAAGAAGTTTGAAATGGTTCGGACACGTACTCAGAATGGAAGATCGACGATGGCCAAAAAGGATTTTAAAATGGAAACCCCCCGGTAGACGAAAAAGGGGAAGACCGCGAAGATCTTGGAATGATGGCATACGAAGGGGGATGGAAACCTACCGAGTGGAGGAGGAAGATGCTCTGGACAGAAAGAGTTGGCGTTTGAGAACCGGGAAGCCGCGTATTGCAGTATGAACCGGATATATATATATATAGATTTGTTTTTCAAAATTCTTTGCTAAACTAAAGGTGTGGCCCGTTAAATATTTCACTTTTTAAGTTATTTTGTTTCACTAAAATGAAATTAAGCTTTAAAGAGGGCGCCACGTTCCACCCGCTGATTTCTCTGTGCTAATTATTGTAAATTGTCAAATACCAACCACTACCTCTAGCGTCGAAAACCACATCTGTTTTTTTTTAAATGTCACGTTACTATAGCAACGTCCAAGTGGCTATATGCGAAAATCTTCAATTTACTACTGTTAAATATGAACTGCAATGACCGGGGGGATCTGGGGTATCTGCATAGCCGTTGTTAATTTTTTAAAATTTCATCGTATCGTCCATGGTGACTAAAAAATGTCACGTTGCCATAGCAACGGCCACGCGGATATGCTGATATCTTCAAGTCGATTTTGACAAAAAGAAATTTTGCCAAACCGGGGGGTCTGGGGGGTGTGGAACACCCTCCAGTGCACGAGTATTGGGATCCAGAACATTAAATATTTACACAATTGCTGCACAAACTTTGTGATTCCGCTATAATTTTTCTGGGGAATTTGTTGAATTTAGGATAGCAAATCATTTCAATTCTCGTTTTTTTTGCAATTTTTAAATTTTTTTTCGAAATTTTTATTATTTTTCACTTCTGATAAAGAATTAACTGTATTGACCGTGGGTTAGGGGATGTACCAATATCCGAATGCTCTTGGGTATTGCTGTAATTTTGTTGGGAATAACATAATACCGAGTGATACTTTATACCTCCCACCAGTTACTATCTTGCATTTTTATTGTTTTAAAAAGTTTATGGCTGATTTCGTCACTCATAGTTATCTTCAAGTTAGCAAACTTCAGGTTAAATTGACGAAATAATCAATCAGACGATAACAAAACAAATAAATCAATCATCTGATTGGCTATTTCGTCAATTTAACCTGAAGTTCGCTAACTTGAAGATAACTATGAGTGAAGAAATCGGGCATTACTATTGAAGGTTTTAACTGTTTGCAAAATATATCTATAACTATCCCAGTATAGCTGGGGAAATCCCCCCACCATTTATTAGGTTTCTAAAATTGTGTCTTTTAGTTTGTGTATTAGGATTACTCACAAATTGAAGTTGCTATTAATTCACTTACGATAAAAAAATTAATTGTACAAACCGGGGGGTCTGGGGGGTGTGGAACACCCTCCAGTGCACCAGTATCAAAAGGCGGAATAGACACCGCTATAGCTTTCTTGGGAACAATTACACATGCAGGTAGTCCTCACCGCTAGTGAATAAAATTTCATTGGTTTTCATTGGTTAGTTTGAACTAATTAATAATTTTGAAAAAGGGATAGTTTCCAAATGGTGTATCCAGTGCGACCAGAAATAAAACCATAACAGCTTTCTCGCTTCCCAGCCTTACATTTATAATACCTACACCTACTTTAGCCCCATTCACTGTGTATTTTAATCTCGACTAGTTATAAGTGAAATAACAAGAAATAATATTAAGGGGGATTCCCCTATGGTGTTATCTTTTCAAAAAGCTATTGCGCATCACTCCCGAATGCCTTAACTTCGTCCACGCTCGCGAAACCGAAATTTACGAAGAAGATTAGCATACTTCTTTGAACCTGGAGCTTTTCAATTGCCTGTAGGGAAGGCTAAGGTCAGTTAAATTCTGTCTTATGTTAAATATCTACCATGCCTTTTAAAAACAGCTGAACATCGAAGTTCAACCATTTCGCTTTATGCCTTTACGCGGCAGAAAAGTCCAGTTGCGCTTCTATCTTCGCGGTGTTGTTTCTTACCGGCCAGAACTGGACGCCGCAATAAAATTAATCTTTCGATTGCATTCGAGCTCTTCACTATTCATTTGTACGACTGTTCTATTGCAGGTCTGATGTTTAAATCCGCCATCATTAAAATTCAGGATTCTCTAAGAAGACTGCTCGAGCAATTTTTTTGCGACTTGGATCAACATAAATTTAATCTGTTCTACTCATTAAGCACTAATGTGTCCACTTTTGAATTGATTAAAGAATAGAAAGTATTAACGTCAATTAATAAAGCGTAGGATTATAAAATATATCAAAAAGTTATTGGCAAAAACGTCGAACCAATACGTATTTTTTCGTACCTACATGTATAAAATTAATTGCCGCCACATATTAATACTATAAAATTTAACTTCTTCGCATTAATCACCGTTCGACGTTAACAAATATAAGTTTTAATTATCCAAAAACAAAATGTTTTTGGCGAATCTTTGCGAGCAGCAGCAACTTGAACTTGGCCGTGCGAGTAGTATGTAGTACAAATAAGTGAGTGAGTGAGTACTCGACAAGTATGGACGAGTAACGACGGTTGAATATGAACCGCGCCTTAAGAATTAGCGTGGCTTGTATTATATTTTGTCAACACATTAATAATTGAAAGTGCTGGAAGTCGAGTCACACCTTTTGCGATATTAATCCCTAAGATGTAATCTCGTTTTAAGCTTCAGCATTAATGGACATTCTTTCTTTTGACCTTAAACTTGGTGTATTAATTGTAACCTCGCGTGACATTGTAATCTTAAAAGATGCGTTACTTATTTACTTGTCGAATTAACCTATTAATCATTATTTTCATGACAATGCGATGTTCATAAATAAAATTTTATTAACGTAATAAATTCGCTCGGCTTTTTATTTTTAAATTTTATGTTTTCTAATTTCGTTTCGATGTAGTTACAGTTATCGTAATTTTGTTTTAATGGCGGTTATTACCTTCCTTAATCAAAAGCGTGTTTATCTCGATACGTTTTTTCGATTTTTGCAATTTTCAAAAATTGCCTGATTAACAAAAAAAATTCCACAAGAACAAGTAGCGAGTGCTTCTTAATTTGTTATTCGGCGAGCACATTGCCCTGCCCTATAGATACAGCGCCACATTAACAATTCAATCGGTGCATTCCATTCTTCTATCGGAAGAACTATTTTGCCCCCGATGCAAGAGCGAACGAACGTGGTGATACGCCAATTAGGTTGGCTCTATTAATTTCATAATAAAAATAAATTTATTTGGTTACGCAAACTTAAACACTTACGAGCGTGTCATTTTTTTTACACAACAAACAATTGCCAACTATCGGGCACATTTCGGATGTTGGAATTATTATTTGTCCCCAACGCAACGTGTAAGGATTATTCGATGCCGACTGGATCTTGTCACACCACGCAACACAGGTTTGTCTAACCGATATCATCTTGGACGGTGTCACTCAAGATACATTCCTCAATCACTGCTATTCTTCCGATAACCGCCACGATAAAATCTACATTTTCGTTTCGTTGCGTAGAGAAACAAAAAAAATCAACATTACAACAATTAAAAAATTCCCACGAAGGTTTCTTCTTTCTCTCTAAAATCATTAATATCATTTCGAAATCTCTAAATCTCATTCACGGTTACCTTACGTATGTTATTAAGTCGATAAAAAAAAACGATACTCTACTGTCAAATTTATGATGGATCGACTGGAATTGTGCCGGTAGCGCGGTCATTAAAATTGTGGCATCATACTATCAATGATTTTCTGCAAATTGGATCAATCATTTTTATTTCTAAATAAATTTTTTTAATCCCTGCTCGGGCGCCAATTTGGAACGCGAAGATTTTAAATCCCGCTACGTATTTGGAAACGATGGTGTTTTGTTACCGACCAGACGATTTGTCAACGAGCATTCGCGTCGACGATCGTTCGCGTTCGGGCGTTAATTGTTGACAGTTGATTTGTAAACAATTCGTCAACGTCGTCGTGTCGGTGTGGCAGTTTTCTACTGGCAAAAATTAAGGAAAGTTTCTGATAAAGTAAAACAAAAATTGTGTTATGCAGACGGTCGACAACAAACAATCGTGTGTTTCTGGAATGCCAACTTGTAAACGAACGTCAGGGAGTAGTTGACGGCCAATAATAACGCTTAATACGCAAGCAACCACTGTCAACAAATGGAACTTTCGATGGCTATCGGATGATCAAGTACCTTGATCGATCGCCAACTGTTGACAAAGAGCGAAGATTTGCAATTAAACGTTTGCGAATAAGTAAGTTTATAGTTTTGACGGTGACGATGACGTCCGTCATTTTGACAACTATTTATATTGGGAAACTAACAACTACAGTTGACGAATGCTAAAAAGCGGATTTGAGGGGGATCGAGAGGTGAGATTTGCAATTGGACGACCGTCAGCAAACGTGGCGGTTTATTCTAGCACGACCGTCAGCAAACTAAACTTTTTTAATGTACACTCGGATAGCCGTCAGTATTTGAGCAACGATTAGTTGACAAAACAAAATTTGCCGCTTTGGTTCAAGTATTGTTGACGATCGCTAATTTGCCAACAGTTGACGACCGATACTGTTTGCCATGACGACGCGAACAAAAGTTCTCACCTCGGGCGTCACTTATTAGGTTGTAAACGATATGAAAAGAAAAGCACGATTATTTTAATTAAAGTTTTAATTGAACTGAATTTATCATTTGCAGGTTTTTCTTCTTTTCAAAGGAAACGAGTTTTGTCATGCGATTATGTTTACTATTTTATGTGTATGCGAACAATAATCAATTATTCTTGTATTTATCATATTATCTACATTACCTATACGGCAATTTAGCCGACAGGTAAAAAAAAATGGAAGATATGAAATGCATTATGCATTTGAGTTGGTTTACTTGCTGACATTACTCCACTTAAGCTCGAAATAATTGTTAAGGACGTTGAAAATTCCACTCGGAGAATGTGGAATAGAATTTTTAAATAAATCGCCATTGTAAATTATTGAGATGCAGACAAGACTTTGTTACTACCACAATTTTTACACCATCTTGAAAAGCGTCACCGAGCGAATGGCAGGTGGGGGGGGGGGGGCGGTTGCGAAGAAGAATACGTGACAAAAATGTGTGCTAAAAATTTCTATACTGCATAACCCGCGGGTTAAACGAAATTAAAAAATTCCGGCAATATCCATTTGACCTCTTTGGAAGCATTTTTATGGTTCCATGCACAATACATGACAAAATATAATAAAGTCGAGTGCCTTTTAAAAATACCCATACCACTTATTGTTCGGTACATTTTTTTACATAACAATGCTGAAACGGTATAATTTTAACAATTTTTTTTGCTAAGTACCATTTGTTGAAGTTTAACATGGGCGTCGACTAGTCTTTGTTGCAATCGTGCAAGCCTCGGGTTCTAAACAACGAATTGTTTCTACTCTGTGACAACTAACAATTAAGCCTCACTTATAATTTTTTCCCGTTATTTTTCTCACGTACTTTAATCGAAAAATCGAAAACGCGAAATTTCAAATTTGCCGCCCGCGTTTCGACCGTTGAACTTTTTTGACTCGGCGTTGAGAGGCAATAATTCACCACAACTCCAAAACCCTCACTTTGCGCGCCGTGATTTATCGTAAAAGAAGAGCAACAATTTTTTTAAATTTAATTATATGCGTTTTGAAAGTTTTTATTTGATTTTGGGTTTATTAACCCGGCGCGATACCAAATTATCGCTTTATGAAACGACGTGTTTGTAATTTGGTGTTTTACAAATTGACGCTAATGAAACCTGCAAACGTAGTAATAAAATCGGTAGTAATAAATTTATTGTCCGCTAACGAGAACCAAAAATATGTCCATAAGTTTGTAATACGGAAATTTTATGATTTCACCTCGTAGGTCCTCGAATGATGATGATAATAATAAAAGCGCAGATGCGACTTTAAATCACAATTATTTCAAAAATTCTTTAATCACCCACAGTTTAGATATTTGTAGTTTTAGGAGAAATCATAGAATTTAATTTATTTTTAATATTTTTTTATGGCTCGCAGAGTTATATATTGTAATATTAACGAAAATAGCGATAAGTATTTTCCATTTAAATTATATAAGAAGCGATGAGAACTGCATTTCTGCATTTTAGCACTTCGTAAATATAGAAATGCACATTCGTCATCTTTTATTATATATAAAGTAGCCATTCTACAGTTAATAGTTAGTACATAGTTATTACTCATTTTAGTTTAAGGGCGTTACGCTGCTAGTTTAGTCATTTGTTTGGTGTGTTGTAAAATTAATCAATAAATTTTTGGATTGTTTTTAAAAAGTTATTTAAAGACGTCCAAAATATCACTGGCGCAGTCGTGCGGATCGAATTTCCTGAAATTTTGAACAAAAATCGTCAATTTTTGGGAAGTCACAACCTGCAACGTGGACAAAAATTGCCACAAACAGACAATAAGTCAAACGATTAAATTACAAGCCAACGATAAAAGGGTACCACGCAGACAAAAATCGCTGTAAATACTCCGCTGTCGTCTCAAACATCGAGGAACAAATTTAGTTTAAGAAACGTGAATCGAGGATTTGAAAGTGGACAAAAATCGCTGCTAACATTCCCCGAGGATCATAATTTTAAGAAACGTGAATCAAGGATTTGAAGGTGGACAAAAATCGCTGCCAACATTCCACGAGGATCATAATTTTAAGGAACGTGAATCAAGGATTTGAAGGTGGACAAAAATCGCTGCCAACATTCCACGAGGATCATAATTTTAAGAAAACGTCAATCGAGGATTTGAAGGTGGACAAAAATCGCTACCGCAACATCCCACGAGGACCATAATTTTAAGGAAACAACCGATCAAAACCACGGAAACAGACGAAAATCGCTGGTCCGAGATCAACCCGTAACATCAAATGAAAACATTGATAATAGCGTAAGTGAAAATTTAACCATTTATCCTAATTATAAAAAACCGATCCTAATTTAATCCTAAGGAAACAATTATAATTTGAACAAATAATTTAACGACGTAATTTTAAAATAATTTTTAATTTAATTTACTATTTTACAATTTCAATTTAATCACTAAATTAAAAAATGAGTTTACCACCTCAAGTTTCAAATGCATCGGCATTGCCACTTCCTCAAACTTCATCGAATAACTATCAATTTATTAAACTCTATCTTGATACGATACCACAATTCAATGGAAATCAATTTACTTTAAATATTTTTATAAACGCATGTGAAAATTTTATTAACGCTTTTGCTAACAGAATAAATGCAAACGATCCAATAAATCAATTCTTATTTAGAGCAATATTAGGGAAACTAACCGGTCGTGCATTAGCATTAATTGGGAACCGACCAGAAGTAAATACATGGGATACATTAAAGGGTGCATTAAATTTAAATTTTTGTGACCAACGCGATGTAGATTGTTTGGTGCAAGACTTAATTTTATTAAAACCGAATAAAAATGAAAGTCTTCATAATTTTGGAACGCGTTGTCAAGACGCAAGATGTCTAATTTTAACAAAAATAAATTCAAGTAACTCAAATTCAGACGAAAAACGATTACAAATTAAAAATTATGATGATTTAGCTTTGAAAACGTATATCAGAGGCTTATCAGGTCAAGTTCAAAACAATGTAAGATTAAGAAATCCGGAGACGCTTGAGAAAGCAATGAACCTTGTAATAGAAGAGGAAAACTTCTTATATTACACCCAACAAAGAAACACTTTGCAATCTCAACTTTCTATAAATCAAAATAAATCAAATTTTCCAAATTTTACTAGTAACCAATTTAAACCACCTACTGAAAAATTTCAAAATCAAAATTTCAAAAATCAACCAAATTCAAATTTTCAAACTAACTACCATAATGTCGAAGAAGAAAATTGCGAAATGCAAAACGTACAATATCCCTTTTATGAAACTCTTTATGAAAACGAAAATGATTATCAGAATCATATCGAAAATTTAACTCAAGTAAATTCGGAATCAAACCAATATTTTAATAACAATAATTTAAATCAAAACTTTGTAGAGGAATTAACCGAAAATGTCAACGATTTACCAACGGAAAATTTTCAAATTTTACAGATTACACAAACATCTACGTTAACAATTATAATGAAACCCTATCTAGTTTACCATTTATACACATTCCTGAATTACAAGCAAAATTTCTCATAGATACAGGATCTGCAAAAAAGTATGATAAATGCAGATTTAGCTTTAAAATATTTTAAAAATTTTATATACGCTGAGAATTTTTCAATTCAATCAGCACATGGTCTTTCTCAACACGATAAAATTGTATTTTCTGACATACCCAAAATTTTTAATATCAACAAAAAACACAAATTTTATATTTTTTGACTTTTCAACTAAATTCGACGGATTAATCGGAATAGATTTGTTACATAAATTAAGAGCTAATATCGACATGGAAAAGAAAAACCTTGTTACTCCTCAAGTGACAATTCCGATAATTTTTCAAATTGAATCAAATAAAATAAATCTTAACGATAGATCAAATAATTTTAAAACTTTTCATTTAACAATAGAACCAAGAATGGAACAAATTGTGAAAATTCCGGTTGAACAAACTGACGGATCAGGTATATTACATTATCAGAAATTTCTAAGTGGCGTTGAGTCACCAACTGCAGTAGTAAACGTAATAAATAACTTTGCAATCACTACGATTACAAATTCAAATAACGAGAAAGTAACGATTAATTTTGATAAACCTTTAAAAATAGAACCCTTAAATTTAAACGATGTAAATTTCATAGAAAAAATGGAAGTTGACGATTATTCTTATGATACGAATGACAATTTATTAAAGGCAAACCTTAAAAATTTACGTTTGAATCATTGTAACCAAGAAGAAAAAGAAAAATTAAGAAATTTATGTCTTGAATACAGAGACATTTTTTATTGCGAAAACATTCCTTTGAGTTTTACAAATCAATTTAAACATAAAATCAAATTAACTGACGAAACCCCAATATATACCAAATCTTACAGGTACCCCTATGTTCATAAAAATGAAATTAAAACCCAAATTAATAAAATGTTAGATCAAAAAATCATACAACATTCAAATTCACCATGGTCTTCGCCTGTATGGATAGTTCCGAAAAAACTAGATGCCAGTGGCAAGAAGAAATGGAGAATAGTTATTGATTACAGAAAGTTAAATGAAAAAACAATTGACGATAAATACCCAATACCTAATATCACCAAAATTCTTGATAAGTTAGGTAGATGTCAATACTTCACCACCTTAGACTTGGCTTCAGGTTTTCACCAAATTGAAATGGACCCTGAAGACATTCCAAAAACAGCATTTTCAGTCGAAAACGGTCATTACGAGTTCCTTCGTATGAGTTTTGGGCTCAAAAACGCACCGAGTAGTTTTCAAAGGGTTATGGATAACATTTTAAGGGGAATCCAAAATGAAAAATGCCTGGTGTATTTAGATGACCTGATCATATTTTCAGTTTCCCTTCAGGAACACCTTGTAAGACTAAGAGAAGTATTTGAACGATTGAGAAAAGCGAATTTCAAAATTCAATTAGACAAGTCAGAATTTTTGGAAAAGGAAGTCGCTTATTTAGGACACGTTATTACACCAGAGGGAGTTAAACCAAACCCCGAAAAAATTAAAGCTGTCTTAGATTATCCGGTACCGAAAACTACCAAGGAAATAAAAGGCTTTTTTAGGACTTCTTGGATATTATCGCAAATTCATCAAAGACTTCGCAAAGTTAGCAAAACCTCTAACCATTTGCTTAAAAAAAGGTAGAGAAATCAAACATACCCCTGAATTTATTAACGCTTTTAGAAACTGTCAAGAAATTTTAACTAATGATCCAATTTTAAAATACCCAGATTTTTCCAAACCATTTATTTTAACAACCGACGCCTCAAATATCGCTTTAGGAGCAATATTATCACAAGGTCCAATTGGATCTGACCACCCGATAGGTTATGCTTCAAGAACATTAAATGATACCGAACAAAGATATTCCACCATAGAGAAAGAATTGCTAGCAATTATTTGGGCAACCAAATATTACAGGCCCTATCTCTTTGGACGAAAATTTACCATCATCACAGACCACCGTCCTCTTACGTGGCTTTTTAGTTTAAGGAAACCGAACTCAAAATTAATCAGATGGCGTTTACGATTAGAAGAATTCGATTACGATATAATCTATAAAAAAAGGAAAACTAAATTCTAATGCAGACGCTCTCTCCAGAATAAAATTAAATGCTTTAGAAACCTTCGACGACGAATCAATTATCAATCATCCCGGAGACGTCGACGAAAATGTTTTGGAAATGTTAAGAGAAATTACTTTCGAACCTATTGCATCGACTTCAGGTACTCAAAATTTAAACAATAAAAACAAAATTAAAATACTATCTGATATTCAAATTAAACCTCCTAATAGAAATACCGAAAATACGCCCCATTCAAACTTTAACGAAACAACAAATAATGGAATTCCAATCATTGATGAAGCCGTAGATAACAAATTGAATCAAATACTCGTTTTACCAAATCGCGAACAAGCAATGACCGTAACCAACAACGATTATGAAAATTTGAAAATTTCAACTCTTCTTATCCCAAAGGAAATGAACAAATATTTTATCCTCAAATTCTTACAAACTTATACTACGTCTGACAAAACTTATTACATTTATTTTCACACGGAAAAATTGTACCAAGACTTTTGTCAAGTTTATTTAAGAAACTTTTCAGAAAGAGGCCCAAAATTAATTCGATGTACAAAAAAATTAAATCTGATCAGAGAAAAGGACGAACAGCTACTACTAATTAAGCATCATCATGAGGGCAAATGCAATCATAGAGGTATAAATGAAACACTAGAATACTTAAAAAGGAATTACTTCTGGAAAAATATGAAAACGAACGTTTCGGATTATATAAACTCCTGTACTCTATGCCAAGTTACAAAATACGCGAGAGATAAACCTTATGTTCCGTTACTCATTACAGAAACACCTAGTAGGCCGTTTCAAATTTTGCATATGGACTTATTTAGCTATAATACAAAAACATATCTAACAATCATAGATGCATTTACTAAATTGGCCCAAGCATTTTTAATGAACTCTAAAAACGCGATCGAGACAACTCAAAACCTGATGCAATATATGAACTTTTATGGAATACCCGAAAAAATAATATGTGATAACGGAGGAGAATTTAAAAATGAAGTTGTTAAAGAATTCCTGAAAATACATAAAATCGAAATTCATTTTACTACACCATCCCATCACGATTCGAACGGAGTAGTCGAAAGGTTACATTCGACCTTAATCGAACATCTACGTATCTTACAATCTCAATTTCCAGATGACGATAATTTAATGCGATACGCAATCACGGGTTACAATAATAGTATACATAGTCTCACCAAATTCACCCCTTTCGAACTTGCCTTCGGACATACAAATTTACGAGATAACACAAACTTATTTTTGGAAGAACGTTTTTATCAAAAATACATTGACGACCATAAAATAAAAACTCAATTAATTTACGATAATTTAGAAAATAAAATAAAGCAAAATAAAATTAAAGTCATTGATAAACTCAACACAGAAGGTAACGAACAATACGATTTTAAACTAGGGCAACAAGTTTATAAAATAAATAGCAGAATACGTACAAAAAAGGATAACAAATTTTTAGGACCATATACAATTACTTCACTACTACCCTATAACAAAGCCGAAATAGTTAACAACAAAACTAATAAAAGCGAAATTATTCATGTCAAAGAATTAAAGAAACCAAATCGGATTTCAGATGCTTCCTCCTCATTAGAATAGACACAAAATCACTTTTAATAGCAAATCATTTAATCAATTTAATCAAATTTTACAAATCAATCCTCTAACCCAGTAAAACAATAACAAAATTCAAAAACCTTGATCATAAAGACGCTATACGTTATGACAATGCAATTCAAAATTTAAAACAGGATCAAAACAAAATTAAAACGATAGTAAATGACCAAATAACGTTAATGCAAACCACTATTTCAAAATTTAATGAAACAGCAACCACTTTGGTTCATAATCAAAAATTATTAAATATCAAATTGCCATTTGAACAAATTCTAGAAAATGTGTTACTTTTCGAAAACATTTATAAATTAAAAGTTTTACAAAATTTAATGAAATTATATTATCATAGAAAACAAAATTATAATTATTTCCAATTTTATTCATTACCGATTTTTCCAATAACCACTACAAAATGATCGTTCCAAGCTCCAAATTCCTTGTCCTAAACGAACGCTATTATTCAAAATTTCAAGAGAAATACAAAGAAGTACCAGTAACGAAAATTTAAAAATCATTTCCATCCCGGACATCGATGTTTCAACATCTTCAAGAAGATCCACCGATAATAGTTTCAAAATCGAACAAATAGAACTTTCAAAGTGAACTCAGTGATCAAAAATCAAAGTGAACTCAGTGATTAAAAAGGCCTGTTAAATAGAAGTTCAGTGATAAGTTTCGACAAAACGAGCATTTGGACTATTTTAATTTACATAATCATTATTGTATTAATAATATTAAAAATTTATAATTTTGTTAAAACTAGAAAAATTTCAACTATTATTAAAGAAAATGTATTTGCCAAAATTGATACTCCTGAGAAAATTAATGTCGCCATTGACCCTAATTTTCCATACTAAGAGGGGAGGAGTTATATATTGTAATATTAACGAAAATAGCGATAAGTATTTTTCCATTTAAATTATATAAGAAGCGATGAGAACTGCATTTCTGCATTTTAGCACTTCGTAAATATAGAAATGCACATTCGTCATCTTTTATTATATATAAAGTAGCCATTCTACAGTTAGTAATCAGTTAGTACATAGTTATTACTCATTTTAGTTTAAGGGCGTTACGCTGCTAGTTTAGTCATTTGTTTGGTGTGTTGTAAAATTAATCAATAAATTTTTGGATTGTTTTAAAAGTTATTTAAAGACGTCCAAAATATCACTGCAGCGGCATTCCTTTTTTTTTTATTAAATGTGCTATCTCGAAAATTGTGTTTAAAGTAAAAGTATTCAAATAAAAAAATTATACGAGCGTTACCGATTATTTTCCTCTTGTGGATATCAAGCGACTACACAGTAAGAAATCCATTCCGATTTTATGGTTATCGGTAAACGACATGCTTCTTTTTATTACCACTCTTCTAAAGTTCAATCTGTCGTTAATCGAAAAAGAAACTATTGAAATGCTTCGACCACGAAATTCTTCTCGCATCAAAATGATAGCTTGCTAATTTTTGATCTAGGAAATCCCCTCCCCTTCCGCCGATTGCAAGAAGATTAGATGTGGGAAATGCTGTTTAGGATCCGAAACCTTATGAACCTCAAAATTACAGAGTTTCTACCGAAAGGAATGTTTTGGCTCTAATGGGATGGAGTTTACACTTAACCTTTCTCGGGAACAGGGTCGAGAGTTCGGGTGGTTGGTGGCCTTCTTTAGATTTTTAAAAATTTAGGTAATTGTAACCTTGGAATGCAGTGAATAATCTTATGTGTGAAGAATACGGACGTCAGCTACCATAAATTAACAGAGTTGCAACATATTTATTAAATTGAATTAATATAAATGTCATGCATTATTCTCAAAAAAAAAAGAAGCATAATGTGCTTCGCGGACTTTCTCGTAGAAATCAGTTAAGGATTTCAACATATCTGAAGCTTTTCAAAATTAGGATTAAGTAGATAATATGCTGTAATTTCAATTCATTTCAGATAAAAATAAACACCATAGACTGGGCGGGCTGCGGGGGAATCGAATCCTCTTCGGTGCACGGTATCCGGAAGCGGAACATTAAATGTTAAAAATCGCTGTCTTCATAATTTTCAAATATTTAAAATTGTACATCTTCAACGATGACCCCCATACACACTCTCATGTCACTATCTGGCTTTTTCTATTAATACTAAATGCTATACGTCCGTAAATATGTCGTTCTGACTGGGAGTTATTTCACTTAATTTTACTTAATTTTTAAACATTCTACCGTTTGATACTGGGTCACTGGGGGAGTGTTTCACACCCCATATCCCTGGCTTAGGACAATTCATTTTTATCAGAAATGAATTAAAAATATTTTTTAAATTAACAACTGATACTTGATACTGATTCTGATATTTAATTATAATTCGCATAGATCAGGGGGTCTGAGGGGGGGGGAATATCCATCAAGTATTTATTCGTACTTCTTCAAGATTCTGAAAAAGTCTAGAACAGTATCGTCAACTTATTTTTAAACATTTATAATTTGGCTTCTAGTACTGGCGCACTGGAGGGTGTTCCACACCCCCAGACCCCCGGTTTGAACAGCTTAGTTTTATCAGAGGTGAATTCAATATTTCAGCACAATATCTATCTTAAGTTTTTTTAAATAACCAAGCAGATGTTCCTAAGTTATTAATTTATTTGTGATATTTATGTAATTAATTATAAACAGAAAAGACCGACTGTGGGGGGAGTATAGATTATCTCCCCAGGACATGCAATAATTCTCAAAAAATCTAAAACAGTCTCATAAACCTTCTACTTAATTTTTAAACATTTAATGATTTGGTTTCCAGTACTGACGCACTGGAGGGTGTTCCACACCCCCCAGACCCCCCGGTTTGAACAGTTTAGTTTTATAAGTAGTATTTTAAAAATTTCAGCATAATGTGTATCTGAAGTTTTTTTAAATTAGTGAACAGATGTGCTAAAGTATTTAATTTATTTATGATATGTATTTAATTACAAACAGCATAGGCGCTGGGGGATCGGGGGAAGTATGGATTACCCCCCCCCCATGACTTGTAATAATTCTTAAAAAATCTAAAACAGTCTCGTAAACCTTCTACTTAATTTTTAAACAATTTATGTTGTGGCTTCCAGTACTGACGCACTGGAGGGTGTTCCACACCCCCCAGACCCCCCGGTTTGAACAGTTTAGTTTTATAAGTAGTGAATTAAAAATTTCAGCATAATGCGTACCTGAAGTTTATTTAAATAAGCCAACAGATGTACCGAAATATTTACATAATTCATTTGCGATACTTAATTATAAACCGCATAGACCAGAGGGTCTCGGGAGGGGGTAGATTAGATTAACCCGCAGGACATGTCATAATTTCTAAAAAAAATTGAAACGATATCATAAACCCTTTACTTAATTTTTAAACATATCATGTTATAAGCCCTCTCACAGCATAAGACCACCCCCCAGACCCCCCCGGTTTGGGTAGTTTATTTTTATCAGAAGTAAATTAAATATTTAAACATAATATCGGAAGTATTTTAAAAATACCAAGCAGATGTACCGAATACAATTAATTTTGGTACAATGAATATATTTCTGTTACTTAATTATAAACCACATCAACCGGGGGGTCTGGGGGTATTCTAAAATTTCATCGTATCGCAAGAATGATTAAAAATGTTACGTTACCATAGCAACGATCAAGCGGATATGCTGAAATATTCAATTCACTTCCGATAAATTAAACCGCTCAAACCGGGGGGTCTGGGGGGTGTGGAACACCCTCCAGTGCGCAAATATTAGAATTGAGGCTGACATTAAATGTTCAAAAATTATGTTTGATACCACTTAAATTTTCTTAGGAACGCTGTCATCTTACATTGGGGGCATACTTAATATCCCCCCCCCCCTCTCTCCCCCGGGCGTCTAGTAATTATCTTGAATTTGGTGTTGCTAATACTCGAAAAATCTTTGTAAAGCTTCTACTTAATTTGCAACATTTAATATTCTGCCTCCTGCTACTGAGGCACTGGAGGGTGTTCCACACCCCCCAGACCCCCCGGTTTGGATAGTTCATTTTTATTAGAACTAAATTAAATATAAACAATATACCGGAAGTATTTAAAAAATAGCAACGGCCAAGCAGATGTACCGAATATATTTTATTTTGGTACAATTAATAGATTTCTGATACTTAATTATAAACCACATCGACCGGGGGGTCTGGGGGGTATAAAAAACAACCCCCCAGGACAGATCACAATTGTCAAGGTATCTAAAACGGTATTACAAACCATTCACTTCATTTATAAACATTTAATTTTCTGATATCGGAGCATTGAATGTGGAATACCCTACAGGATAGAGCATAATTCTCTAGATACATAAACCGGCGGGTCTGGGGGGATGTGGACACTCCCCCCTGCCTAATTATCGTACAATTTTTAAAGATGTGTTTAAATTTGATAAGCACTTTATACGTGATTTTTGACGATTATATGGATGTGGTTAAATTATACCAAGTTGGCTACGGACGAAACAGTTGCGTTGCGCAGCAACGCTCGGTGTATTTGAACTAATGTAAATTGCGCGAAATTTGAATTTAATTTAAAATTTGATCTATAGATTGGATTTTTTAGTTCCATGGTGTACGATCGGGCTGCATATTTCGTTTACTTTACCTTCGTAACTCCCCCCCTCCTAATAAAGAGGGTTTATAAAAAAAAGAATATCCCCAATATAATTATGTGATATTTTCCGAAGAATCGAAAACGGTTTCAAAAGATCATTTTGAAATATTTAATGTTCTGTTTCCTGATATTGTGCCCTGGGAGGGGGGGGGATTCCCCGAATATTCTTGTTTATGTACGTAGTTAATATTAACAAACTTAATTTGCTAAATTAATGTGCTAGCTTGTAATTTGGACTGGTGGCGTAATTTGTAAACTTAATAGTTAAATCCTGATACTGAAAACCTCTCCCTCCGGGAGGAGGGGGGAATTTATGATTAACTTTATAAAATATTGGAAAACATAAATTATGACACCGGCAACGCAAAATATTAATCTGTAATTGCCTAAATTTATCTGTCAATTTATTTGTAATATAGATTGAATCATAAAATATTATCTTCGAGTGCGGTTTTCAGGCCGCACAACGTATGATCCACTATAATATCTGTTTATTATCTCTTAATATCGCATTTGATTGGTTAACTTTTAGTTACGAACTCAAAATTCCAAAATGCTGTCTTCCTACTGTGATTATTATAATATTAAATTTGTCGATTTAGTACCATTGTCCGTGTAAACGTGGTAATAAAATTATTTGAGCTATTATAATGTATTAAACCGTTAAATTTTATATATTATGTAGTCCGTATTGTTTAATTGGTGGATAATTATATACATTAGCAACAAAGAGTTCTATAATAGGCTACTTTAGATATTTGCCAAGGTATCATTTTCAATTATTCTCAGATAAGACGATAAGATGCTATACGTCAATCAAGGTGGATATCATTTTAGATCCAAACCGTCACTCCTGACGGAAACATCCTTTGGTGCTAAAAAATAAATTAGTGCTTGCGCTTATAGAAAATCGGCAGTTGGCCGATGGTAAGCACGAGTTTTGCGCAATATCCTACAAACTTGGAAACTAATTTGCACCACAAATCTCATTTTCCTTATAAAACAACAACGCCAGCTGCTAGTGAAAGTGGTGTGGGCGACAATTAAACAAGAAACTCCTGCTTTGTCTCTTGCAAGCAAAGACATATCGAGAAAGTGTTATTTTATACTCCCGCGGAATGCGGGTGTTGTCCAAGTTATTGCTCCATAAACTTGCAATTTCTCTCCGTGAATCACGCACGCACAAATCGAAAGAGAGATAATTTCGTCGTCAACCCATGGCCGATAACCCGGCCCTTAATTGGCAGAAGCATCCGAAGAACATCCGGTGCCTGTTGAACTGTTACGGTAGTCGTTATACAAAGACGTAAATTAAATTAACGTTCATGTAAATAATTAATTACATCGAAGTAAATTTGTAGTACTTGCATTTACCTGAATTACCACATACTAATGGATAATTAGAAAACAATTTAAATGTAAGTTACACGATTGTGTTGCTCGTAGCGAAATTCCGAACAACTTTTTTGCGCTAGTTTTATTTTCGAATCTCCCTCGTACGAAATTTTGTTTTGTTGTTCCTTGAAGCGTTCTTGATTGATTAACACACAACTACTTTGATGATGAATTTAATTTTTTAGTTTAAATTTCGAACGAGCCGCGCAATTATTATAAATGATATCGAAATTTTCCTTTATTGTGCCCTAATGATGGATTATAACGAAAACTCAATTTTTTGCCATTTCAATGTTTACATTGTATCTACTCGAGTTAGAAGTGGTGCTGAAGATGATTGTCATTTTTTTGGTGCCCATGTCGAAGAATGCAGACAACAAAAATGTTTTTTACAACTGGGAGGGAAGCAAGCGGCCCCCCAGAGGAGCGCAGCTCGATATCTTCTTAATCAACGTAATGGTTTAATTCGTCTTAGTCTTCTTGAGCTTTTTTCAAAGTCGAAAATTTTTGTTTCTTGCATTTTGAAAGAGGTAGGTACATAGGTAGGTAGGTAATTGGAAAATGCCCTAAAGAACTGTTGTGATTTGAGGAAGTTATAATTAAATACTGCAAGGCCACCATAAATATGAAGTTTAATTAAATAAAAATTATTAGTTGCACTCGACCGTTTAACAAAATTTATTGAAATGGTAAAAGCGTAACAGCAGTGGTTTGAAGTTTAATCAAAGGAGTAATTGCCCTCGCTAGGTTTTAATTAAGTTTATCCCACTGCGAGAACATCCTGTTGTCATTTCTCCGAGCAACATGCTTTCGAATTTAACTAGGAAGCTGTCGGGGGGAAAATCTGGGCCTTTCTTAACATTGTAACATTCAATTAACGTTACATTAAAAGCCATTGAAAGTGAACTCCGTGTATGGATAAGCACAATTTGATTGACAGAATGGAATATAACGAGCGACTTTTAAAATTTGTTTAAATTTCGCAATACAACTTTGCTGGCAGTGATTTTATCCACAGTTTATGTAAAATAAGTCACGTTCGGTTCATAAACAGCATGATAATTTTAATTTCAATGGTGTATGGTCATCAGGCGTGACAAGTTGGATAAAATCAATTACCAACTTGGATAATATGTAAAGTAGGAAGTGAGCGATATTTTGCTACGACGACCAAAGTGCTCGGACGTCGCAATTTAGCCAACGACGAATATTCCCAAGCCGGCGTAGGCAGCTGCGCGGTTTAAGTTTATGAAATTGCCGTGGGCATAGTGCGGAGTCGGACAGAGCGACCGACCCGCTTGTACAAATAAATTCAATTAACAGAACTCGCTAATAAATTGTAGCTTTTATAATATCGTAAAAAAAGAAAGTAAAACAATAAAATGGCGTGAAATAAACTACTTAAGTTAAACGTTGCGTGCAGTCGTTCTAATAAGATGTTAAGTTATCACTTATACGTGTAATATACAAGCTTCATATTTTATTAGATATGAAGGCACATCCAGAAGTATGTAATCATATTTTAAGCGAACCGCACGATGGTGGTTATAAATTATCGCATTTAAAAATCGCATCGCGCTTATTTGCGAGCGCCCCCCGTACGCGCGTAACTTCGCCTCACTCGAGGGTTCGCCTGGCGTTTTTATAATTTTTTTTTTATTCTTCGATTCGATAAATCATTAATAATAATATTGTATTTATTTAACTGTCATTTAAAAATGTCGATTAATCAATTATAGAAACCATTCATCAAAATGATTAAAAAGGTTAGTTTTAAATTTTATTGAATAGTCACAACAAGCATTCAACTTGAGAAAATTTTTTTACTTTTTTTTGCCCTACACATAAATATAAATTATTTTAATCTTGTTACGAAAAGTCACTGTGAAGCACCAGTTTTGACAATTAATTACGATTAGCAGTAACGAAATTAATTCGGCATTGAAATCCCAGTCACAAGTTATTGATTTATCGTATTTGTTAATGGAAAGAAGTAAAATAAATCAAACTCGAATTTTTTCATTGCGAGGGACGCCCAAAACTTCTTTTATTCTCTTTGACGAATCGGTCAGTATTGTACTTTTCTGCCGTCCACCAAAAATTCCATCACATAGAAGAAAATCTAAATCTCGGGAGATCCATCGAACTCGGATATTTTGGAAGTTGAGCCAAGTCACATCTGCAGGTGGAATCTATTCCGTTAAAGAAATAAATTTAAACTAGTTTATTCAAGTGATGGATTATAAAAGAGAGAGCCGAAATAATGATGAAAAACCATCGTCAGATTTTGCAGGTAAAAATTTGGCAAACAATCAGACCTCTCCCTATATGAGAGATATTGGTTTACATAATTTTTTAAAGGGCTAAGCATTGGTCAGAGAGGGTAGAAATACCTCTCCAGTTACAAAACGTCTAAGTTTCAAATTGACCTAAATCTCGCCACCCTCATACACAGGGTCCTTTTAAATATAGTCAGATAAAACTGGAAGAAGTTAATCTAGTAGATTATTTAAGAATTTGAAATTTGAGTAACGAAGAAATTATAGTTGGTTGGATATGTTAGGTAGAATTTCAAGATCGCCAGATTAGAGTAACACTCAAAGTGATTGTAAAAAGGGCTTATGTGGAAGCTAGCAGAAATATTAATTTAAAATTACCGGGACAAAAAATTGGCTTCCTAAATTGTAAAATATTTTAGGAAGACATTCAAAAAATTTTGGGAATAAGTTCACCGCGTTGCCTAAGCTAAGAACTTAAACAACGGGGTGTACTTTGTACACCCCCCTTGTCACTACATTGTGCCAATAAATTAATACTGACAACCAAAACATCGTAAATATATCTTAAAATTTGAGTGTGGCCGTGGAATAATCCATTTATTTCTACTTCATTTTTAAACATTTAATGTAGTGCCTTTCTTCACTGAGGCACTGGAGGGTGTTCCACACCCCCCAGACCCCCCGGTTTAGGAATATTTTTTTAAAAGAAGCGAATTAAATATCGAAGCATATCTAAGATTTTTTAAAATGAACAACGACTGAACAGATGTGCAGAAGTACTTAATGTATTTCTGATAATTACTTATAAACCACATATACTGGGGGGTCTGGGGGGTATGAAAAATTTTCCAGAACATGCCATAATTCTCTAAAAGTCTACAACGCTATTATAAAGCTTTTGTTGATTTTTAAACATTTTATGCCCTACCTTCCTATACTGAGGCACTGGAGAGCGATTCACACCCCCAGACTCCCCGGTTTGGAAAATTTATCTTCTATAGCATACCAACCGGGGGAGTCTGGGAGTATGGAAAACTTACATAGGATAAATCATAATTCTAGAGAAATCTAAAACAGCATCAGAAACCTTTTCACTGATTTTTATACATTTAATGTTTTGTCATTCTCCACCGAGGCACTGGAGGGCGCCCCCCTCCCTCCGAATTTACAGTAATATTGAATTTGGTGTTGTTAATACTCGAAAAATCTAAAACGGTACCATAAAGCTTCTACTTCATTTTTCAACATTTAATATTCTGCTTCCGCTACCGAGGCACTGGAGGGTGTTCCACACCCCCCAGACCCCCCGGTTCGGAAAGTATTTTTTTATCAAAAGTGGATCGAGATTTCAGCACAGCCGCCTGGTCGTTGGCATGGCAACGCGAAATTTTTAGTCGCCATTGCGAAACGATGAAGTATTTTAAAATTAGCTCCGGCGCAGCAGATAATTCTTAACAATTTTATTCTTTTTTTTTATAAATATTTACAAAATAAACTAGAGGTCTAGGGGTTATGGAATACCCCCAGGATATGTTACTATTTCAAAGAAAACTAAAATAAAGTTTCTACATACTTTGTAAGCTTCTAATATTGTGCCTTTCGATACTGGCGGCACTGGAGAGTATTACATACCCCCCCCCCTGTCCCCCTGATTTAGACAGTGTTTATTTATATGAAATGACTGAATTCGTTTGACATATCTGCTTGACTGTTAATTTTGAGAAAATTTAATTATTATTTTGAATCTTCGAATTTAATCTCGATATAAATAATCTAGGCAAACCGGGGGGTCTGGGGGGTGTGGAACACCCTCCAGTGGTTTGGTCCAAAGTGGTTTAAACTTTCAAGTATGAAGTTTTTCGGTCGCAGCGTGAAGGCAGCAATAAAAAGAAGCAAATGCGCTGAAATATTCAATCATTTTTAAAATAATAAACTGCGTGAGACTTGGGATCTGAAGATAGTACTGGGGTAAACCTTTTCTGATTTTATACATTTAATGTTCTGTTTTTCTCCACTGAGGCACTGGAAGGTGTTCCACACCCCAGACCCCCAGTGTAGATAATTCATTTATTTCGGAAATGAATTAAAATTTTATTTTGAAACCGAAGTTTTCAAAATCAGCATTGACCAAGCGGATATTCTGAATGGTTTTATTTCCTTTTTATAAATATAATACACATGGACTGGGGTGGGGTCTGGGGGTATGAAATTGCCCACAGCACTTATCATCGTTCGCAAGAAAACTAAAACTGTCATAAAGCTTTTACTTAATTTTAAACATTTACAATTGTGCGTCCTCTGCCGAGGCACTGGAGGTGTTCCACCCCAGACCCCCGGTTTGACGACTCACTTTTATCAGAAGTGAATTTAAGATTTCAACATATCTGAAGTTGTTCAAAATTAGCAACAAGCGTATATACTGAAATCTTCAATTTATTTCTAATAAAAGCGAACTGTGTAAACCGGGGTCTGGGGTGTGGAACACCCTCCAGTGCCTAAGCAGCAGTAACTCTCCAAACTATCTCATCATTCCTTAGAAAACTAAACAGTTTATTTGTAACAGAAGTGAATTGAAGATTTCAGCATAGTTGTTAAATCATTGCTATGGCAACGTGAAATATTTAGTCTCACTTGCAAAGTGACCAGTGGTTTGGCCTAGAGTGGTTTATACTTTCCAGTGTGGAGGCGACACTGGAGGGTCTTTGCGGTTTGTATAGTTTATTCTTAACAAGAATGAATTAAATTTTAAAGTATACCAGAAATTTTGAAAAATTAACACCTGATTGACAGATGTGCACAAGCAGTTAATTCAGTTCTGATAATTAAATATAAATCGCATAGACCGAGGGGTCTGGGGGGTATGGAAAACTCTTCAGGACATACCATAATTATCTAAAAGTCTAAAACGGTATTGTAAAGCTGTTTCCTGATTTTTTAACATTTTATGTTCTGCCTTCCTGTATTGAAACACTGGAGGGTGTTCCACACCCCCCAGACCCCCGGTTTAGGTGTGATATTTTTTCAGAAGTGAATTAACAATGATTTAATTATAATTCATTTCTGATAATTAAATGTAAACCTCACCAACCGGTAACTTCTGATAAAGAAACTGCCTAAACCGGGGGGTCTGGGGGGTGTGGAACACCCTCCAGTGCAATCAATATTCTAGGAAAACAGAACATTAAATATTTAAAAATTAAGTAGAAATTTATAAAACTGTGTTACATTTCTTTAAAATTACGACATATTCTGGGGGTATTCCAGTCTTCAGATCCCCCCCTAGTATATGCGGTTTATAATTAAGTTTAGAAATTAATTAATACTTGAGCACATCTGTTTGCTTGTGGTGAATTTTCAATAACTTCAGATATTATGTTAGAACATTGAATTCAGTTTTGATCAAAAAAACTGATAAACTGTCTAAATTGAGCGTTGGTACATCTTCTAAACCGCATGGTTTGGGGGGTCTGGGGTTATGGAAAACTCCTATAGGACATGTCATAATTCCAGAGAAATTTAAAACGGCATCAGAAACATTTTCATTGATTTTTATACATTAATGTTCTATCTTTCTCCACCGACGCACTGGAGGGCATTCCCCATCCCCCAGACCCCCCGGTTTGGATATATTATTTTTTTCAGAAGTGAATTAAATTTTTTAGCATAATATCTATTCTTAAAAATTAACAACGAGCATGCAGATGTGCCGAAGTATTAATTAATTTCTGAAACTTAATTGTAAACCACATAGATTAGGGGAATGGGGGGGGGGGCCTCGGCAAAAGCTTTAGCTCCATAAGTAAAAGCTTTATGGCATCGTTTTAGTTTTCTTGAGAACGATGTTAAGTGCTGGAGGCAATTTCATACCCCCACAGACCCCTCCCCAGTCTATGTGTATTAATATTTATAAAAAGGAAATAAAACCATTCAGAACCCCCCCAGTATATCAGTTCAAATATTGAAATAATCTAAAACTGTTTCATTAAGCTGCTGCTACATAATTTTTCAATATTTAATGTTCTGACTTCCTATATTGAGACACTGGAGGATGTTCCACACCCCCAGAACCCCCCGGTTTTGACAGTTTATTTTTTATTACAAGTTAATTAAATATTTGAACTTTTATAAAATTATCAACGCCAAAGCAGATATGTGCAAGTATTTAATTCATTTCTCTTTTTTTAAATATGAATTTGATAATATTAGCGAAGTTTAGTGAAAATTTTAATTGAATTTAATTAAATAAGTAAGTGTGAAAGAGTTTCACTAATTTAGTTAAAATTTTCACCAACCTTGTATTATAATATTAATTAAATTAATACTTTTACAAGTTAATAAAATTTAATTTCTGTTAGATAATTATAAACGGCAAAGATCGGGGGGTGGGGGTCGCGCTGTATTAAATGTAGCATATCTGCGTATATATTATCTGCTTTATCGTATCTAATTTTGAAAAACTTGATCGTATCGCAATAATGTTTCAAATGTCAGTTTGCCATAGCAACGGTCAAGGGGATATGCTGATATCTTCAATTCACTTCTGATAACTGAAAACGGTTCAAACCGGGGGGTCTGGGGGGTGTGGAACACCCTCCAGTGCATCAGTATCGAATGCAGAACATTAAATGTACACAAATTTAATGATTCGATTGAAGCCTAGTGGCTAAATTGTAACCTAGCTCCAAATCTGTAGTGCGAACAACACAAGAGTTAGCCGATATGTGCAATAAAATCTACGATCAACTCGGCATCAGTTTTGCATCTTGCAGCTTACCGATTCTAATCTGTGCTTGTTGCGCTAAAGATTCCCAGAGGAAAAATGCACAACACCCCCTAGTCTCATTCTTTAGATTGCACTATGTGACAGCCGGTGTTGTATTGTGAAGAGGGAAAAAACAACGAACGAAGACAATAAAGAAAAAATGATTGGTACATAATGAAATGCGGATTCGTGGAAGGATGTTGGGTGAAATTTGGCACATCTAACGGAGAGATTTTGATTGCAAAGTGAAATTCTGTTGTTTAATGAAAATAACACGAGAATTAATTTAATTCCGAATCCGGATGAGCTTTGATTTAACCGTTCGATTTGAAATGTTCCAGTTTCTGCATGCACGAAGTAGAAAGTGCAACAAGAATCGTGATTTTGTGTTTCAATAAACATAAAATACACACGGTGAATTGTATATCGCAAATTGACAGTAGACACTTCAGTTATTCACGATCTCGGCCCACTTCTTTGTGAACCGACCGTATGTACCCTGTGTGTGTGTGTGTGTTTGTCTGTTTCATGTTGTATCAAGATTCGTTGGGTAAAATCAAGAATGTGGAATCATCAACTTTGGGTAGTAGTTTGTGCAGTTTAATGGTCACCGATCTTACAGATCTATAAAACACCTTTTAATTAATTTACACAACTGATCCGTACATTTCCTCTGCCCCAGCCTACTCGGCTTCAGTAATAATAATAATAATAATGGCGACTTTATTAGTTGCACTTGGGCAAGGTGTATCTACCTTGCAAATTGACTGTAAAACATTCTTACACGAGCATTTAATTGAATCAAATTTACATCCGTATCCTCGTTCGTCGTCTTTCCCGTACGAGGGCCCGTCGATGCGTATTGGCGCAGCACTCGACATCGGGGACTTGTAAAAATACCATTGGTATTTCGAAAACCGGATTTTTTTTCTAAATTCACGTCGGGTCTCAAACACAATGGATAGATGGCTATCAAATTTCAAAGCAAGTGGTAGATAATATTTAAGTCTGTTGCATAGATTTTAAAATTATAGACAGGTTAATTCGTACATACCACGGAGGCCGTTAATCATAATAAATTAAATTTAATTAAACACTTGGCAGGAGATCTAAATTTTAAAATAACCGATTAAAAGCGCCACAACTACTAATAATTTTTTCTAACTAAATATTACTTTGAAAATTTTTTCCTTTTTTCAATTTATTACCATTTTGAATCCGAAGAACGCAGGTATAGAAGGTGCGCGTAATTTATGAAATATGTCAAACCGGGTTAGTTGGATTCATCCCTCTCTGCAGGGCGTAAGCAACTTTAGCTCGTTTTATTTTATCTTGAAATATTATGAGGGCGCTTCGGAAAGTCTTGGCTCCCATCGCCGGCTAATGGCAGCAGCATTCCGGTGTCTCTCATTATTTTTCGAAAAATAAAGAAGCCACCGGGACTCGAATCAAACACGAAATTAATAACCTGGAGATGCGTTATCAAATGCTAATTATAATTTAAAAATTTTGATTCGGTTAAATTTTATCAGATGTATTTTACTAATACGAACTTTTTGATATCGTCCAACTTAAAAGCATTCTTAACGACTGCAATAAATTTTTAAAACTGCCACGGTATAAACGTAAAAGCTTTCTGATGCATGCATGCAATGAATTGATTATAAAGATTTTGTAAGTGCATTTAGTTGAAAACGGCGCTTCCGAATGACAAATTGACAAAGCTGATGCTTAAAGCTCGCTCATTTTAAAACTCGTTTTTATTATTATCAAACGCTTCGTTTTATTTAATTGCCCCCGCATTAAAATTTGGAAGCTTAAATGGATTAACCTGATAAGAGGACAATCCTTCGGAAATTGACCCTCCACTCGTCTTGGCTCTGTCGATGCCAGTGCCTAATTTGGGAATCCCCTGTGAAGCACGAAATGTATGCAATTCGGACCCTCCCCTAAATTTATTCATATAAACTTTGAACTTGCATTAATAACTTCTTTTTTGTTGCAGGTGAGCAAATCAATAACATTAACTGAAGCTGTCGAAATTGTGCGTAAGTAAACGATTATGTCGGTGAGTTTCCAAAACCTTAACGTAAAGTCTTTAATTCGGTTGACCCTAATCAAAACGGACCTGTCGAGCCACAAACCGGGCCACCCGAAGGTTTTAATCTTTCGAATTTATTTTAAACGCTCAAAAACGACAAAAACGAAAGTTATCGGTTGCTTTAGTCGCCGCCGTAATGGTTGCACTCAATAATTCAAAGAAAAACTGCAGATTCTTAGCTTCAAGCTTGTCTGTCGTGGATTAGCGACCAATTGATGAGATCAGAACGCAGAATCTGGCAGCAATTTAAACAGATAGGAAAAATTATCTGAAAGATAAATTAAAAACGGAAAACGCCGAAGGCGATTGTCCAAAAGTTTTCAAGATCAAGTACGGTTAATTGGTTTTACGATAACTCTTTTTTTAAACAGAAAGTAAAATTGTTTTTCAAATTTATACGCCGCAGTCGTTCAATTTAAAAAATAGATCAGTAAAAAGATCTGGTTCAGTTTTGACCTTCTGTAGCATAAACACAACTTAAACTTAGTACTTAGTTGTCGTACTAAGTTTTATTCAATCGAAGAACGTAAATCGATGAAAATAATTTGATTTAATAGAAATGCATGAGAAACACAAAGAGGTACAAGAAATCGATATACTTATTGCTATTCAAATTTTGAATTTCCCGCCAGTTTTTGGTCACCAAAACGTATTTAAAACCGAAATTGTAGTCCATTTTCGTCTTTATTTTTAATTTTCTTATGTTTCCATAAATTTAATATTAAGAATTTAAATTCAAATATTGTGCTATATTTATGTATATTACTTCAAAAGATCAGCGTTGCTGCGCAACGCAAATGTTTCATCCATAGCCAACTTAAATCACGAATACAGAATTTTTAAAACAACATAAAATGCAAACTAGTGACCGTTTAGGGGAAAATTTTCCCCACTATGAAATATCATCCTTGCTGAGGAAACTAAAGCGGTATCATAAAGCCTCGATTTATAAACTTTTAAATGTTTTGCATTTTAATATTTGAACACTGGAGAGTGTTCATAAGGATATTCATAGATCGTTGTTATGGTAACGTGATATTTTTAGTAACTATTGTGATACTGTAAAGTTTCTAAAAATTGTCACCATTCCCAAGAAAATAAAAAACCTCCATATTTCCCGATTTGGGTAGTTTATCTTTATCAGAGGTGAATTGAAGATATCAGAATATTCACCAAGTCGTTTCTATGGCAACCCACCATTTTTAAGTCACTATTGCGATACATGGAAGTTTTTCAAAATTAGGTACTGCAGCTCAGATATGCTGTATGAATTTACAAATAGACATTCACTCGGACCAATACGACCGAATATAAATCAAATTCCAAAAACCTTCGACGGGCGACGGGAAAAAACGGTCTAAATTTGGGGCCAACTGAAAGGTAGAACTTATTCGCTTAATTTTGCTCAATTTAAATATTCCCTATTAAATTAAGTTTATTCATAATTTGTTAACATTCTGTATTTTACATTCCAATATTTGGGTACTGGAGAGTGCTCCCCTCCCCGACCCCCCGGTTGGGACATTTTATTTTTATCGGAGAATCCGCTGCGTCGTTTCTGCGGTAACTGGTGATTTTTGTTCACTATTGCTGCACAATCAAGTTTTTCAAAATTAGCAACGGCAAAGATGCTCAATGAATATTTTCATTTTTTTATTACAAATTTAGATGGCATAGATTGTGGGGCCTGGGGGGTATGAAATGTCTTACAGGGTATGTCACCACTTCCAAGAAAACTAAAATAAAGCTTCTATATAATTTGTAAATATTTAATGTTTTGTATTCGATACTGATGCACTGGAGGGTGTTCCACACCCCCCAGACCCCCGGTTTGGGTGAAATTAAAATTTTTTTCCATATCCGTCGTTGCTATGGTAACGTGACATTTTTAATCATTACGATATGATGAAGTTTTTGAAATTTGAAACGGCTAAGCAGATGATTTACATAATTTATAAACAATTTCAAGTCTGGGGGTATGGAATACAGCATACCGGTTAATCCCCCTTTTATTTCATACTTTTTTGTTTTAATAAATGACTAATACGTATTAAAAATTTCACATTACCATGGCAACCGCCAAGGGAATATTCTGAAATCTCCAAATTACTTGTGATAAAGATAAACTGTTCAAACCGGGGGGTCTGGGGGTGTGAAACACCCTCCAGTGCCTCGACAACGGAAAACAGAATATTAAATGTTTAAAAATTAAATGAAAGCGTTTATTTTGCGGTCAGAACAAAAATAATTATAAATTATGTAGGTAGATACTTTATTTTAGTTTTTCTTGAGAATGATGCTATATCTCTCCCTTCCCCTCAAACCCCCAGTAACTATTTTCCATTTATATATATTTTATATATATGAGACGGTCACGGCTTGGCGCTTAAATGCGTCAACTACTAAGCCGAGCGGCCACGGTTCAAACCCGGGTGGAGTATAAAACTTTATTCTGACCGTCTTACCTGGCAGTAGGTATAAAACGCACTCACCAAGACGCTTGCCAGCGTGGTGTTTTATGGCTAATACTCCCAATGGGGAAGGCCTATATCCAACAGTGGATGTAAGAGGCATATGGTGATTGTTTAAAAACGTTTCTATAATAATCTTTTAATACTGAAGGCAATAAATGCGTAAATATAACTAATACAATTTAAGTGTACCTGGGGGGTGCTCCACACCCCCCAGACCCCCCGGTCTCTAGAAATACGTTTTCTGATTTGGGGTATTGCAATTAGTTACTTTAATTTTGACTAGGGAAGGAGAAAATTGATAATATACTGATATCTTTAAATTATCACTGATAAAAACGTTTTGCCTAAACCGGGGGGTCTGGGGGGTGTGGAACACCCTCCAGTGCCCAAATATTGGAATTAAGGTAGACTTTAAATGTTCAAAAATTATGTATGGTACCACTTAAATTTTCTAAGGAACGCTGTCATAATACATACATTGAGGTATACTTAAAATCCCCCCTTCGTCCCCCGGGAAGCATAGTAACTATCTTGTATTTGGTGTTGTTAATACTCGAAAAAGCTAAAACGGTACCATAAAGTTTCTACTTAATTTTTCAACATTTAATATTTTGTCTCCCGCTACCGAGGCACTGGAGGGTGTTCCACACCCCCCAGACCCCCCGGTTTGGGTAGTTTATTTTTATCAGAACCAAATTAAAGATTTCAGCATATCAGGTAGTAGGTCGTTGCTATGGTACCGTGACATTTTTAGTCATTACGATGTGATAAAGTTTCAAAATTAGGAACGGCCGTGCATATGATATGCTGAACGAATTTAATAATTTCTTATAATTTATTATAAACGTCATAGACTGAGGGGTAAAGGGGGAATACCCCCTAGAATATGTTATCATCCCCAAGAAAATTAAAACGGTTTCAGAACGTTTTATATGATTTATAAATATTTAATGTTCTACATTCAAAGATTTAGGCATTGGGGGGGTTCCACACCCCCAGTTTGGTCAGTTTATTTTTATCAAAAGTGACTAAGCATATCAACTTGGCCGTTGCTATAGGAACGCGACATTTGTTTATCACCATTGCTATACGATAAAATTTTAAAATTAGCAACAGCGAAGCAGATATAGACCAGAGCCGGGGGTTGGAATGTCTCCCAGGATATATTACTATTCTCAAAGGAACTAAGATAAAGTTTTTACATAATACTTCGTAAGCTTTTAATATTCAACCTTTTGGTATTGTGTCACTGGAGTGTATTTAAAAAACCCCAGACCCCCCCCGGGTTTATGCAATTTATATTTATAAAAAATGAAAAAAATTAACCAGCGTGTTATATTTGAAAAACTTTAAATATTATTTTGATATCTATAATTTACTTCTGAAAAAATCAACTGGGTAATCTGGGGGGTGTGGAACACCCCCCCAAGTACACTAATTGTAATAAGAATGCTGGGCTATGAAAATACTTAATATTATATTTATTAATTTCAAAAGCAGCTTATTCGTAGAGGTGCACGTGTATCCTTTGGGGTGCTCCTCTCTCTGGGTTTAGAAGTTAAATATACAGTAGTCCTCCATGTACGCGATTTTCATTTAGGTTCAAAAATTACGCGAATAGGGTTTTAACATATGCATTGATTTGATGGAATGAGCGGAGGATTTTGGTTCTTTGTGCCTTTCTTTAAAGAATTTTATTATGAGATAAAACGAAAATTTGCAGATATATTCTGTAACGGCCGTTAATATGTTGGTTGTCTTAATTGTGACGCTAATCGTGATTTGTCGATATTTGTTATGGAACGAGGCGTTAATTAACACAATAATAAATTTTAACGGCACTGTAGTGGGCGTTAACGGCGTTACAGTTATAACGGCTGCGGCGCATGTTCGCGTTCACTACGGCCGACCGTTAAAACTAACGATTCAATTTCGCGTTACGTTGGTATGTGCTACATGAAAACCAAACAGGAAATTCCGTAAAATTTGTGCGTGATTTTCAGGTAGACGAATAAAATGTGATTTACGGTGGCAGCAAATTAAAAACGAAGGCGTTTTTAAGGTTAGCGGTCATATTATTAAGGACTTGATTTTAATTTACAATTTTATGGGTTTGTGGTGAAACTTTTGACCAAAACATCTTCGGTTATGAAGCAATCATCTTGCGTAATAGGGCTTTGAACGCATAAATGGAGGCTTAACTTATCCAAATATCACACTTTGATATTCTATCGATTTTTGTGAACTTTATTTTTATTATTTCTTCCAAATCGCGCTACAATAGATGATGATAAATAACCTCAACTACCTGTGGTATTAGGTGCATTCCATGATGGTCAGGTTTGTTCTTTTGTTGGGTTGGTGCGTGGTTGCCAAGTCCCGCGATTAAATTATTATTTAAAAAAAATTAAAAGCGCCAATATATTTATCCGTTATTTCCGTTATTGCTGAATGGCGACTTTTTATGCGATTATAGTACACAATAAAAGAATTTCGCTTTTAATCACTATAATTTATTCATTATCATTAGTTTAACGAGTGTAAAGTTATGTAGTGGGATTTTTAATTCCACGTTTCAGGTGTCATCTGTGACGAAAAGTAAGCAATTATCTTTTTTTTCGCAATTGACGACTTTAATCTCCGTTAAAGGATTTTTATAAAAATTAATAGGGACTAATTGATTTTTGATGTAGCTAATTTGAAATAATTTAACAGTCGTCTTATATTGTATGAGCCGTTTTCGGGTTCAAGGTGACGACGGCTGACGGGCTCGAGTTTTTCGCGATTTGCCGTACAATTTTACATTGTATTATTTATTTGTGTAATATATTTTATCGTATCGAAGGTCTTCTTTTCTACTCATTACAATGCGTTTAGATTAACTTTGTGTTTTTGTCGGTAAAATGACCTTAAAGTGTCCGTCCGGTCGTTTTTGTTCGCTGTCTCGGTGGCGCCCTCTAATAACGCGCGTAAAATTGATGCGGGCGCTTCTCTCGATCGCCGCCCTAGGGAGGCAATTTTAATGCAATTCCTCGCCCGGCCGCGGCCCCACGTACGTACTACATATATGTATCTCTTCGACGGCAACTTTCGTAATATCTTAATTGGTAATTAAAACATTAACGGTTTTGATTTATTGACACGTTTATGTCGTTAATTATAGGCGGCGTGAAAGGAAGTACGAAAGGGACGACTGTTTTCCTTCTGTAACTTAATTACTTTACGAGTGAGTTTTCGACTAATGTTACGTACGGCCGAGATCGTAGGTACGTACGGGCGTATGACGGTTTTGAGGTTATGTCGGTCGTGAATTGGGAAATACGAAACGAGAGAGAATTAATTAATCGTTTTAGAAATCGATAAAATGCGAGATTGAGAAACTGAAAATGCAAGAGCAATAAACTGGAATCTTGATTTGCCATTATGTATTATTCGCGCTCCGTTTAAAATTTCTATAAATCTTGCATAAACTGAATCAGAACGTCACGATCATCGCGGTAATAAAAGGCGCATAAAAGAGCAATAAAGCGTTTAACAAAATAAATAAGCAATAAGTCGGGGGTAAAGAGAATTGTGTTCCTAAATAATTGAAAATAAAGTTGTCTCGCTTTTGCTTTTCGCAAAATAAAGGATGTACAAAGTTTTATGTACATAAACTTTTAGTTAAAGCGGTGTGTAGCCTGCATTTGAATACAATTACGTGCGCGTCTGAGCTCGTACATAAAATTAATTGTAAATCCATAGAAAGTTTAAACACTTCAATGGCAAATCAGAGATTTGAATCGGCGATAGCCTACATAAATCCAACCGCGAACACCTTGTTTATCTGTGACAATAAAAACACGACTGTGTGACACTGGTTACTGGGACACCGACTACACTTTTATTTATACTTGTATTACCTTTTTGTCATGATTATTTTTATTGTGTCCTTTTCTCGACACCGACTGCGTTTATTTTCTTCCCAAACTCGCCTTTAGCCTATAGCCTCCTTCCCTTTCGGTTTGACGTCTGACATACTCAAAACCACTCACTCAACGTCAATCCGATTGACAATAATTTCCATTGCGCTTGATTGATACCTACACAGTACTTACTATACATTATATATCTCTCGACGATCGACTTTCTAAGTATGTCGCATTTTTTTCCCATTTTCACCACTCTTATCACGATCCAATCGTCATTTCGTTTCTTGCCGCCCCCGGCCCCCCGCCCTCCCCGACCAAAACACCATCGGTCGAAACAGTTGTTGTTCTTTCTTCTCGCATTCTTTTCGATCGATCGCGAAGGTCGCGGGCCGCCACGAAAATTTTTAATCCTTTTTTTCTCAAATCAAATTAGGAAAAATCAAGGCTTTCAATCATCATTAACATTTTCTAACAGATTTATTGCACATTGCCGTAGGCACAAAATAATTTAGGAAAAAGTGCAACCATTAATTATATCGAATATTTTGTGTTCCTTATAAGGGATAACGGATCAGGGACGTACGTCAAAAAAGCACCTCTCTCTCTCTTCTCTCTCTCGTTTTATTATTTTTTAATTTTAGGCTACACAAATTTGTTTGTACTTTTCGAGGTCTCCAATAAACCGGCCACTACTACGTGGATGTGTCAATCCATTCTTGTCCGCGATTGTTTGTAGGCCACAAAGAAACCTCAAGGTCGGTGGAATAATGAAAAATTTCAATCTGTCAGTTGGTTTGAGTTGGGATCAAGTTGATTTTAAGCTGGTCGGTTGGCGTTATTGTATTTTTATTTCCTCACAAAGCTGCCTCTCCTCGATTAAAAATTTAATTTTTAATTGACTATTATAAATTAGATAAAGCTTAGGTTTGATGATTCAAGATGTCGGAATGGAATAGATGAACGTGAATTCTTGGTTCGTTTAATTTAACTTGAAGTGATTTAAATCAGCGAGACTGGAATTTAGACGAATGGTCCTTTTTGGCAGCATAATAGAGAAATTAAATGAGAATTCTGTTTAGATTTTTGATCCGCGCACAAATTAAACATTGCCTTTGTAAATATTCACGCGATCGGAAAGGAATGAGAGGCGAAACAGCAGGAGAAACGTCATTGTGCATGACTACGTAAATTACAAGAACTTAAACAAATTACAATCGTCGACCGGTTATGGGCCCAGTTTTGCCAATCTCCAAATTTGTGAATCTTCTCCACGAAATAAACAAACGAAAATCTTGTCCGTCAGCTGTGAGGTTAACCCGAAGTACGGTTATCTTTTATCACGCGTTGTTATAGTTTCAAGTTCCGACATTCTGAAACAGGAAACAGTTGTTGGTTAAAATTGATAACCATATGCTTAGCGGTTAATACTTGGAGATCGCCGTGGTAACCAGTGCACAAATCTTCAATTCAATCCCCCCCTCCCTATCCCCTTGAAGTTATTGTCCAGCTTTAGCTTACTTTTTGAATATTTACTGTTCTGCCTCCCGATGTCCCGAGACACCTCGATTTGGACACTTTCTTCCTATCAGAAGTAAATTGAAGATTCCAATATATCTGAACAATTTCAGTGGCTATTAAGCAGTTACGCCTGGAATCTGCACCTCACTTATGATAACAATAAATCTGGGGTCTGGGGGTATGGAATATGCAACGATTAAACATTTAATTGCACTTTACAAGCACTTTTAACGTGACCTTTGACGATTTTATAGTTGTCGTTAAATTACACCAAGTTGGTTATGGACGAAACAGCTGCGGTGCATAGCAACGCCCGATGTTTTGAACTGCGCGAAATTTAAATTAAAATTAAAAATGTTTGTGCAGATTGCTTATTTCGTTAACTTTACTCCAGAAACGAGGGGGAGCATCCCTTCCCTTAAATAAAAGATTATGAAAAAAACTTGCATACATTGGGGAATTACCGGTTTGCTACCAGGAAAATTGAAAGGTTAAATAATTCTAAACCCATAAAGCAACAAACGAAAGAATGTATCATGAAAATGGGGTGTCCGAAATCCTCCCCGGTTCCTAAGGTAACCAAAGCGATATCATAACACTAATGTCTTGAATTCCAATATGTAGGCACTGGAGGGTGCTCCACACCCCCCAGACCCCCCGGTTTGAGCGGTTTATTTCAATCAGAACCGAATTGACGATTTCATCATAGGGTAACATTTTTAGTCTTCATTGCGATCCGATGAAGTTTTTCAAAATTAGTAACACGCAAACAGATTGATGTGAATTAATTTTTAACAATAAATTATAAACTGTATACACCGTGGGTTGGCGGGGGGGGATACCCTACAGGATATTTCATCCTTCCCAAGAAACCTAAAACCGCAAAATAAACGCTTTCATTTAATTTTTAAACATTCAATATTCTGTTTTGCGCTGTCGAGGCACTGGAGGGTGTTCCACACCCCCCAGACCCCCCGGTTTGGATAGTTTATTTAAAGAATGGAATACCCTCCAATGTCCTTAGCTTTGAGAAGAAAAACATTATTAAATGTTTAAAAATTAAGTTGAAGCTTTAAGTTAGCGTTTTAATTTTCTTGGGAACGATGGATTAACCTGGGGTACTCCAAACCCTCCAGACCCAATGAACTGGTTAAACCGGGGGGTCTGGGGGTGTGGAACACCCTCCAGTGCCTCAGAATGGCAGAACATTAAATGTTTAAAAATTAAGTAGAAACTTGAATTACATTTTTAGTGTCTTGAAAATGATGTAATAATATGGGAAGTACTTCATACTCCCTCAGACCCCCCGGTTTATCCGTTTATATTTATTAGAAATAAATTGAGCATATCTGCTCGGCCACCGCTAATTTTGAAAAACTTCAGATATTATGTCGAGATCTATAATTGACATCTAGTAAAGATATCTAAACTTGCTAAATCGGGGGGTCCAGGGGGTATGGAAAACCCCTTCAGAGCCTTATCATCGCGAGGTAGCACATTAAATGTTTAAAAATTAACTAGAAGCGTACCAATTCCGTTTTAGCCATTTTTTCTTAGCCGTTGCTATGGTGACCTGATGTTTACTTACATTCCAATATTTATGCACTGGAGGATGTTCCATGCCCCCAGATCCCCTGGTTTGGCTAGTTTATTCAAATTAGAAGTAAATCAAATATTTTTACATATCTAAAATTTAAAAAAAATAGTAACGCCCAAGCAGATCTTCTCAAGACTTGAATTAATTTTAATAACTATAAACTATATATACCAGGGGGTCTCGGGTGTACGCAATAGGTCCCCCCCCAGGATACTGTATCATTCCCAATAATAAAATTCATTTTTAAACATTTAATATTCTACTTCCCGCTGCTAAGGCACTATAGAGTGTTCTAGACTCCCCCCCCGGTTTGGATAGTTTATTTAAGGTATAGAATGCTCCTTAATGCCTTAGCGTCGAAAGGCAGAATATTAAATGTTTTAAAATTAAATAGAAGCTTTCAATTACTGTTTTAGCTTTCTTGGGAACGAGGGATTAACCGGGGGTACTCCAAAACTCCCAGACCCAATGAACCGGTTAAACCGGGGGGTCTGGGGGGTGTGGAACACCCTCCAGTGCCTCAGTATAAAATGGCAGAACATTAAATTTTCTAAAATGAAGTCTAAACTGTAAATTAAGTTTTCTTGAAAATGATGTAATATTCTGGGAGGAGGGGGTTACTCCATACCCGACAAAACTCAATAAACTCTTTAAATCCCCCAAACTCCCCGGTTTGAATAGTTCAGCATGTCCGCTTGAACGTTGTCATGGCAACGTGCCATTTTTATTTAGTATTGTCTATCTGAGAGGTATGAAATACTCCTCCAGGATATGTTATCGCCCCCGCTTTGGACAGTTTAGTTTTATCAGAAGTGAAGTGAAAATTTTAGCATATCTGTTTGGCCGATACGTATTCTGATAAACTTGGCTCAACAGCTATTCAATCAGTTGCTGAATTCGGAATTCAACCTTCGAATAAATCCAAAGTGGGAATAATGATTCTAGAGGTATTTATAGCGAAATACCCGGGGGCTAGGGGTACCCTACGGCCAGGTATAATTAATACTGTATTAGAATTAAACGACGAATGACAAGCAGATGTGCAGAAAACTTCAATTTTTTTCTGATAAATACAAACAGTATAAGTTGTGAAGTTTGGCGGGAAATTACATATTGCTATGGTTCAATTTACTTACTGCTACTGTTTCTGATACGAAATGGATACCATGAACAATTTTTCTCGGCTTCTAGCTTATCGGTACAGATATTATCTGCGGTTCTGGATTTTTGTTGCCTTACAGTCCATTCGCCTGCATATTTTTTCATAATTGTTGTTGCTGATTCAAAATTCTTCTCATTTAATCCATTCACTTCCTTTCCGGGCTACATTTGTGCATTCTCGTTTTAATTACAATTCTTTCCATTTATTAGCCGAATTTACATACTTCAGATATGCTGAAATCTTCAATTTACTTTTGCTAAGAAATTAAACGCGTAAACCGGGGGGTCTGGGGGGTGTGGAACACCCTCCAGTGCCTCAGTATTCCGAACCAGAGCATTAAATGTTGATAAATAATTTTTTTTCTAAATATTTAATTTTGCCAAGAGTACAGTGGTATCGTTTGACAAGAATCTACAAGATTTGTCAAGGTTAGAAAGTATCAGGAACAACGTGGCGAGACTGTTGCAAAATAAATATCGCAATAAATAAAATTTGCGTAATAAATATCGCAAGATTTGAACGCATCATGGAAGGAAGTAACACGTTGTCGGGTAAACAGGACATTCCAGTTGAAGTGGAATGACACAGCCAGAATAAAGGACATTAACTGGATGTGGAAGAAGATAAAGAGCTGGAAGACTGATTTAAAGGTAACGAAAAGTGGATTACGATCAGGAAACAATTGTACCTGTGCATTTCAGATTCGAAACTGTTACAAATATGCGGGTTTCAAATCTGGAAAGAAGGAATGAATGCACCGAAGAAGTGTATAAAAGAGGAAGAAGGCAGTTGCCCTCACGAGTCTAAAAATAAAATATGACAATGGGCAAGACGTCACAGACCAAACCCAAAGATGCAGAGAAACTTGAGGCGCTAATTTTATATTTCTCTGTAATAAAAATGCAATTAAGTGAAATTTGAGCTTGTAGCTGGTAGGCGAAATTAGACAAAACCATAAATCTTCAAAATTCACCTACAACATACAAATTTGTTTCGTGTTCGTGCTAAATGGCAAATGTTAATACGATCCTCAAAAAAACCAATAAAATTGCAAGGTCAAAAATTTAAATGGTACAATTATTGCCTGCAGTTGTAATTTTTGAATTTGCTAAATAAACAATGGCGAACGATTTAACAATTCATTTGGCCCTACCTTATTTCAATGCAATTATCTTTCGACATTGTAATTCGGCAAATGTTGAAAAGATCAATTAAATAGGATGAAATGCAAATTCGTAAAACGGTTCGTGCATGGGTTCGCAGCAACAATTTAAAATTATATGTTTGCTATATTTTTGAGTAGAGGATTTACGGTTTTTAAGATTACTCCGATGCTCCAGTGTCGGTCGCCGCAGAAGAAGATGTTGGGAGGAAGCAGCAGCATCCTGTCTCCTCGTCGTCCATCAGATTGTGGACTCTCTTCGATCGATCGGAAGAACTTGGTGGTGCACTTATTTTGAGCGGTTTATCTTCCAGCGGTAACAAACAAAATATTTAATGTGACGTTTGCTATTGGTGGTTTGTACACATCTCGTATCTCTTATCGCTCTCTATTGTTCTATTGTTAAGTTATGCTTCTACAAGCAACGACACCGTGTTTGCGTCTTCTACCTTGTTTCTCTGATTGAATTTGCGCAGATTATTGTTTCCTTATTTCAGGAAAGTTGTTAACATAATTGCGTTCATTGTTTTGCGAGAGACAAGAGAAGAGCGAAAGCCCCTTTAATTCTGCCAGTTCGCCTATTTATAACTTGAACTTGCCTCCTGTTACCTTTACCTGCATCTCAAGGCTATTATTGTCTTGAGAAACCGCTCCGCTCGCGATTATATAAATTGTTTGGTAGGAAAGTAGCGAGAGATGTTAGAATGGAATTAAATGAAATGAAGTAATAGTTTAGGATGCCTCCCAGGTGCGCTCTCAGGTATAATAAAAGTAAATCAAGATCCGCCTTCGGGCGTACTCTAGTCATGGTTAGTAACCATAGAATTCAACCTTTTAGGCTACTGGAAGAAATTACGTTGTTCAAAAAAGTTCTTCATTTTACGGCGACATAAATTACTCGCAGCTAAATTAATGTCGACCCGCCGGCACTAAACTACGCGCGTGCGTGCGTGCGTGCGAATCCCGCCATCCCCCAATAATTATTATTTAAATAATCTTCACCAAGTCCATATAATTTGTAAGAGGCAAGACGAAAAATCGTGCTGGGTGTACATGCCATGTTGCATGGTAACCTTAAAATTATTATTCGATGACAACCTGGTAAGCTTCCATGTTCGGAACCGCGTAAATGGAGAACAAATGGTGGTGCTCGCACGGTGAGCAATAAAGTAGCAAGAAGAGGCAAAGATAACGGAGGAGATGGCATTAAAACAACATTAACGATGGATTTTTGTTATGCAAACACAAAAGTTAATCCATTTTCCTTTTTCAATGACCATTATTATGGTTATTGCAGTTTAACCATCTAATTATTTTTCAAGCGATGCTCATCTGAGCAGTAAAGCATAGAACATTTATTTAGCCTTAAACACAGTAAACACTTAATTTAACATCGTTGTGCTGTTTCACATTAGTGGAACAGTAATTGAGTGAAAAACATAAAGTCACTTGCATAAAATTTTAAATTAACAAAATGAATTACATTACTTGTACCTTCGCTGGCCAAGAATTTATTTAATAACGACGTATTTTTTATTTAACGCGTTAAATTTAGTTAGTCGTTTTAAATTGGACAAAATTAACGCCGATAATAAAATTTTTACTACGAACGTTAAAAATTACACACAGTTAGATTACAACTTTATGGCGTGTAAATGTATTATAAAAATTGTAAAATAATAACAGAGTAGATAATTGTAGAAAATGGTTTTACAATGTGTGAAGGGACATCGCTCCGGAAAAAAATCCAACTTAATTAGAATCGCGCACCGTTCACACATTAATCTACACTCCTTTGCTTTCCCGATATGTACAAAATTATGACAGCCGGATCTCGTCGTTCAATCAAAAAAACTAGAAATGGACATGGAATTTAAAAAATTATAATTATCCACTTTATGGATTGATTTGAAACAGTGGCGTCCTAGTCTTTTTCTGCACTTGTAATAATATAAGTTTGTCAATCACCAATAGCAACGGGAAAATTAAAGGTCAGTTTACACTAGTAAACAAAAAAAAGTCGCTTTATTGCGCTGTCAAAAGCAAATAAAAACAATTTCGCCAGATATTGATTCGAATTTATTATATCACAAAAACAAAAGAAAATCGTTAAATAACAACATCATAAGTTAGGCTACGGTGAAATGGTTATCTGAACTTGAAGTTCCAAAGTTATTACTTTGAAGTTATAAATTTTATTGAAATTATATATTATTAACCTTTGAAATTAATATTTTATTCAAATTTTTAAAATATATTACCATTGCTGAAAGCTCACAAATAATGTTTCGTTTTATTGTTCATTTAACCTTATAATTTAAAAAATTTGAATAAAATGTTATAAATTTTAATGATATTTGATTAATTGAAATCTACATTAAACTGTAAAGATATTGTTATAAACCCTAACTAAAAACTGCTGGATGAAATTTTGCCTAGTATCGGGGGACACAACATTCAAAAATTATGTATTAAAATAAATTACATTAGGAATCTTGCCGGGATCCCCCGGTTTATATTTTTCATTTTATATTATTGGAAGACCCGGTTTTTTCAGTCGGTGCTTCTATTTTCCATCCTGCATTGCTCGTGGTGTAATTTTATGTTGCATTGTTTTAAAAAGTTTTTCTATTGCTGATTACTCGATACTGAGGGTTATAAGTTAGCGAATTTTTTCTCCACCCTCACCCTCCGGTATCTGATACTATTAATACTGCTTTTTAAAACAGTATTTTTTCGATAAAAAAAATGGGAATATTATTACAATAATATTATAACAGCGAGCATTATTTCGGAAGAGAGGGGGCGTGTTACCGATTCTCTTGCATGAAAATTTACAGAAAAAAGTTTGCGGTTTGGGAGGAATGATATACCCTCCGGGATATGTCGTAATTAAAAACAAATTAAAACGGCATCAAGCAGCTTCAAATAAATTTGTGAATATTTAATATTGGTGCCCCGATGTCGAGGCACTGGAGGGTGTTCCACACCCCCCAGACCCCCCGGTTTGAACAGTTTATTAATGTTAGAAGTGAATTAAATATTTCAGAGTTATATTTGCATTTTTTTAAGTATTCACTACTAGATGCTGAATGAATTTATTTCATGTAAACATAAACTATATATTCCGGGGGGAGGGGGCATGGTTTATCACCATTTTTATTTCATACTTCTTCGTTTTAATAAATGACTAATTACTAAAAGTGTCACGTTACCTTAGCAACGGTCAAGGGAATATTTTCAAATCTCCAAATCACTTGTGATAAAGATGAACTACTCAAACCGGGGGGTCTGGGGGGTGTGGAACACCCTCCAGTGCATAATTATTGAAGGCGGAACATTAAATGTATACAAATTTACCAATTCTAATTATAAAAAACTTCATCGTATCGCAATAAGGAATAAAAATATCCTGTTACTATAGCAATAGTCAATTGGATATTCTGAAATCCCGAAAAGCTTATTTTTGGAAAAAATTAGATTATCCTGATTTCAGCATATCCACTAGGCACCCTATGTAATTAATTACTTATTAGTAATTAAATTTTGTACCTGGGAATGATGGTAATCCTGGTCTCTAACAATATGTTTTCTGATTTGGGGTATTGCAATTAGTTACTTAATTTTGACTAGGTAGGAGAATACTGATAATATGCTGATATCTTTAATTTATCTCTGATAAAAATAATTTTCCTAATTACGGGGTCTGGGGTGTGGAACACCCTCCAGTGCACAAATATTGGAATACAGGCTGACGACCACGTACTCTATAGTCTTAATGTTACCAGAAAAATATATGTTTAAATCTTTAATTTAGTTCTTGGAATTTACAGTGTTATATCAGTACCAATATGTCAAACATGTTATGAAAATATGTGAATCTTTATTTAGTTTAATTTATGTTAACGAGGAAATTAAAAGTTTAAAATTTAGAATCTTTATCTTGTTTTCTTGGATAAAAAGATTTTCTTATTCGATGATTGTGACCTCAATAGTGGTCAAAATGTCACGTTGCCATAAACTGCAAGCGGATATGCTGAAATGTTCAATTCACTTATAAATATAAACTGCTTTAAAGGGCAGGGAGTCTGGGGTGTGAACATTAAAAGTTTATAAATTATATAGAATCTTTATGAAACCGCTTTAGTTTTCTTGAGAATAATGACATTTCTTGGGAGCTATTCTATACTCCTAGACCCCCCCTTGGTCTATGATGTTTATATTTATATGAAATTAATAAATTCATTTTTATTAGAATTTCATCATATCGCAATAATGATTAAAAATGTCACGTTACCATAGGAACGATCAAGTGGATTGTTGCTGAATCTATGCTGAAATCTTCAATTCACTTATGATAAATTAAACCGCGCAAACCGGGGGGTCTGGGGGGTGTGGAACACCCTCCAGTGCATCAGTATTGAATGTATACAACTTTCCACACCCCACAGTGCCCAAATATTGGGCTTAAGGGAGACATTAAATATTCAAAAATTATGTATGATATATACCATTTAAATTTTCTTAGGAACGATGTCATATTACATTGGGATATACTTAATATCCCCCCTCCCTCCCCGGACATGCAGTAACTACCTTGTATTTGGTGTTGTTAATATTCGAAAAATCTAAAACGCTATCATAAAGCTTCTACTTAATTTTTCATCATTTAATATCCTGCCTTCCGCTACCCAGGCACTGGAGGGTGTTCCACACCCCAGACCCCCCGGTTCGCATTGTTTCTTTATATCGGAAGTGAATTCAAGATTTCAGAGTAACGTTTGAAGTTTTTCAGAATTAGCAGCAGCGATTAAGCAGTGTGTTGAACGAATGTATTCGTTTTTTATAAATATACGTATACCGCATAAACAGGAGGTTCTTGGGGGGTTAGAATACCTCCAGTACCCCAACATCGAACGGCAGAATTGTAAAAACTTACAAAGAGCGATTTGTAGAATATTTATTTTAGTTTTCTTGGGAATATTGATATACTTTGGGGGAAATTCCACATCCCCCACCCCCTAGTTCTATTTATTTTTACAATAAAAGACGAAATCATTCAGCATTATCTGCTTCGTCGTTGTTAATTTTTGCTGTGTGATGTTGCCGTAGCAACGACCTAGTGGATGGGATGAAATCAGGATAATTTCAATTTTTCCAACAAAAAGCCGTTCGGGGATTTCGGAATATCCACTTGACAGTTGTTATAGTAACAGGACATTTTATTCATTATTGCCATATAATGAAGGTTTTCATAATTTGAAATGGACCCAAAGGAATGGTAAATTTGTATACCTACATTTAATGTTCTGCCTTCTATACTGATGCACTGGAGGTGTTCCACACCCCAGACCTCCCAGTTTGAACAAATTATTTTTTTTAGAAGTAAATTGAAAATTTCAGAGTAATTTTATGTTTTTAAAATTCTCAAAATAAACTAATTTATTTATTTCTTATTTAAATATAAACCTCATGGACCGGGGGCCTGAGGGGTATGGAATACTTCAGGATATGTCATAATTTCCAAAACAAACTAGAACGGTATCATAAAGCTTCTACTTAATTTTTAAATATTTATTGTTTTGTCTCTCGATATCGACGCACTGGAGGGTGTTCACACCCCAGACCCCCGATTTGGACAGATTATTTTATTAGAAGTGGATTGAAGATTTCAGAGTAATATTTGAACTTTTTCAAAATCAGAAACGGTCAAACAGTATAATAAATGAAATTATTTATTTCTTATAAACTAAACCGAGCGGTGGGGGGAGAGTTAGTATAGAAATTTTACAGGAAGACCCTCCCTTTCGGTTTAATTCAGTTATTTTATCGAAAGTGTATTCAAAACTTCAGCATATATGCTTGTCTGTTACTATCACCGTATGAGCTTTTCGTCAAGCTGATGAAAGTAGGAATTGAACATTGGATGAGCCTAAAGTGGTAACAATGATTACCATTAATGTAATGTAATGTAATACGCCAGTAATCAGGGTATAGAATACCTCTAGCCGTAATATATTGGGTCTACCAATCAGGGTTTGTTTTAAATTTGGTTGAAATAGGTCAAGTAGGCAGTTCTGTTATTCAGTTTTTATCATATGTATAATAAAAGGTCAACATTTAATATAATGCCTTTGATTTCGCTCGAAAATCGTGTTAAGATAATTCAAATCCATTATGAAAATGGTCGATCCGTGAAGACTACATTTCGCAAAATTCGCGATATTTTTATTTGTAACGATCGTCCATCTGAGACTACAATTGCGAATTTAGTGCGAAAATTTGAGTCCACCGGTTCAGTAGTAAACGTAAGCACAAAAATATGTGCTCGTCCATGTCGTTCAATCGAAAATATTGCTGCAGTACGTGAAAGTGTCACAGAGGACCCAAATTTATCGGTTTCACGACGTTCTCAACAATTAGGCCTGTCCACAATGACCACATGGCGAATTTTACGGAAGGATTTAGCTCTAAAGCCTTATAAGATACAACTGGTACAAGAATTAAAGCCAGCAGATCATTCTCAACGTCTTAGATTTGCTGATTGGATCATTGAACGTGGTGCTTGTTTTCAGAAAAATCATCTTTTCGGACGAAGCACATTTTCACTTAAACGGGTATGTTAACAAGCAAAATTGTCGAATTTGGGCTTCTGAAAATCCAAAAGCAGTTGTTGAACAACCACTACATCCATCTCGTGTCACTGTATGGTGTGGTTTATGGGTAGGGGCATCATTGGTCCCTATTTTTGTATTCGAAAATTTTGTTAAAAGAATCGACGTCTGCAAACGTAGTCGTGGAGGACATTTACCGGATATTGTTTTCCATTCATAAATGTTCAAGCCCCTACAACATATTTCAGTAGAGAATTAGAAAATTTTCATACAAAATATGTGTTTCTTTTAAAATTTAAAACAAACCCCTGATTGGTAGACCCTTTATAATCGATGTACTAGTTATGGAACTCAATTGACTTGAGTTTTGGAGATTCTCCTCCTCCGTCGAAAATGAATTTTTTATTTTGGGTTGACACTAGCTTGAATTCTTCCATTATAGTAAGTGGCGCTGTAACGAAAACGTAAGATGTTGCTATGCCTTGACTTTCTAGCACCGAATATAGGATATAATTTCTATTTATTATTTTGAACAGCTTCTCGACTTTTTGCTTTTTCTTTATTTTTTATAAAATTGGTGAGATTTTAATTACCTTTTTTTCTGCCATTTTGACATACTAATTATTATAGTCCTACATATTCTAACATATTTTTTTTGTTGCAGGTGAGCGATCCTAATAAAATAAACTAGCGAGGTACAGGAGTAAGTGAAAAAATTACCAAAAATTTGAAACTCAAAATTATTGGTTCGCGCACACTTGATCCAAATCCGTGCTCGGCGAACGTCAACGCGACTCGCCACGGTGACCTTTCTAAACAAATAAAAAGCGGAGCCGTAATTGATTACAAAAATAAATGGTATATGCTTTTACGACACTTGACAACAAAATCAATATTGAATCGTTCAATTAGTTTGAATTTTATTTATTTAAAAAATGTATGCGGTTTGTTCTCTCTCTGTCTGACACTCGTGAAAACGCGTAACGAGGTAAGATGAGTCGGAATGTGCAGCATAATTATGAAATTATTATTACAAGTGTGTTGGTTTTAACGCTCTTGATATTTATACAAGAGAAGAAACAAGGTTATAAAAGATACAAAATCGTGTTCTGACTTTTATGAACCTTGTTGCGAGCTGTATCGACGATAAATTCACCTAAAATTAAAGTAGTAATAACGTCTGCGTACCAGCTAATAAATAGTTTTGTTTTTATGCGCGGGAAAATTTCGAATTTGCATGTAGCTGTCAAAAAATGGCGCAATCTCGGCATGGTCGGCGAACAGAGATATCAAGAAAGATGACTCGAGTGTTTCTATTGTCAGTATAACTGAAACTGTTCGAGCGAAACCTAACAAATTAAACCGTAACTTAATAAAACTCTTATAAATTGAGTCTTAATAAGATTTTCCGAACTGTCATTATAAATTTTGTTTCACTTTCGTCACGGAAGGGCGGAAAAATATAAATGTCAAAAAAGTCGATTAGCGTGGCAAACATAAAAGGGACAAAAATAAAAATCGAGACAACATTTAACATAAATACGATATAACTCTGGGCCGAATAAATTAAAAGCCCGGCCGCCGAGACTACTAGAAAAACAAATTCCAACCGGTTACTATGGAAACGGTCAAAAACGCCATTGTTGCCGAAAACAAATTCAAAATGGCGTGCCAAGACGTCCCAGCTGCAAACCGAACTGAGATGTGGAGTAATTTGTTTTTGGCGTTGACAGAAATACCCTTTAAGTTGCGGATCCGTTGATTAATGTCGCGAGACGAATCGCTCGGCGTTTATCAATGAACAAGGACGAACGGACACGAAATTTTAATAATTGGGTTAGAGATTTACAGATACAATGGGAGTAGGATTTTTAGGTTAGGTTGCTTTATTACTTTTACTATTATGTGTGTAATACTCGTATTCTTGCGAAGATAATTGTCAATTATCGGTGACATTCCAACGGAGCGCGGTCATATGTCATTGCCGACAACGGTCGGTAGATCTCACGACTGCTTATGGTAATGGAAGTAAATGGATGGGTGGATGGATGGATGGCGGAAATGGGGAATAAAAAAAATGCACGCGGGAGTGAGGTGCGTTCACACTTTCTTAAAAGTTTAATTTAACGACCTGTTATTTGCCTTGCCGAAAATTGTTAGTTCGATTACAAGTTGTAGGACGAGAACAAAAAAAGTAGAAGAGATACCTGGTGGAAGCTTTTATAATCGCACGGGCAATCCTGTTAAATTTTTTGATGCGTAATGTTTTAAAAGAATGACAAGTCACGTTTTCTTAATCGTCGTCGAAATAATTACATCGATTTACATGTGGTTAATCGAAGAATTTTTCGAGCGTTTAAGGATGGCGGGCGCTCGAGGAGGAAATAAAAAATTATTAATTGATGCTAACGCAGATGGTAATAATTAGCGATCACAATTTAACGATTGAAATTTACTAGTACAAATAAAAGTTTTGTCTTAAAGCAAAACGTGTAATTATTAATGGCCTTTTAATTGGCGGCTTGTGTTGCTCTCTACTTATGATCTGATTGGTCAGCTGATTATTTACATTCCAATTATCTCAACTAAGTCGCTATAAGGAAAAACAACATAGGTACACACTAACGTTTATTCTAAACAGAGAGGGATACGTCCATGCCGAGACCATATTTAAGAAGAAACTTAGGGAATGTAGATCAGCCGGAGGCGCGAGAATTATAAGAATGTCCGCAATGCGTCTTTTATCAGATTCTAACCGTTAGTTCGTTAGTTATTGTCTTTCTTCTCGGATGGTTGCCCACCGAGATATCTCGACGCGTATTAGTAGCTGTCAATGTTTTGTCTCGTTTATTAGATAACGAGATCAATTTTTACTCCCATCTCGGATCGAAAACTCTCTTCGACCGACCCCTTCGGATTCGAATCCCAATTCTCTCTTCGCAATCTCGGCCGTACATTTTAATAGTCCTGACCCGAATGTAAACCGTTCTTATCTTCTTCGCGTAGGCGCACAATATTTTCAATTTGTAACTTAACTGTTTTATCCTACGAAGAAAATTCTAATAATTACACTTGATAAATTGATAATTATAGAAAGTAATGGGCCGATTATGCACAGCCGAGGTGCAATCAAGTAACGTTACTCAAGGTCAAACGTTGTTTTGTTATTTCAAATTTTTCTTCTCCATCCTCCAACGACGATTCGTGTGGCACAAAATAATTATTCGAATTCTTTCTAATTAACCTTTTCGAGTTAAACTTTTTTTTTTTTGATACATCGAATGCACACATAACATTTTAATTTATTTTCCCGCTTATTACTGTCAAGCTTTTGACGTATCAAATTTTTGAACGAAGATCTAGGCGAAAAAAAAGGGTTCGAAAAATGTGTTTGCTGTTTTAATTAAAATGTTATACGCGCGATATTCGCACGGGGTGTCCTCGGCCGGCGAGATTTCGCAAGCGCGATAAAGAGTGGACACGGCGTGTTATTGCCAAAATAATAATTTTAAATCTTTGATACAGTCATTGGGGCAATCTTAAAGAGCAATTTTAAGTAGCATTTCGTGTATCGAGTGCTTATCAAATATTTATTGGAATCTCTTTATCGAATGCATTATTTTAATCCAACTTTTGAAGGCTTTATGCGCTTGTACCACACTTGAAGGCTACTTAAAATTTATAGAGCCACCACCTCACTTTTTTTTCTCACTTTTCTCAGTCGTAATTGAAAATCTCGTCGTTAACCCTCCGAAAAATTAATTACACTCGCGCAAGGACGTTTTATTATTATAAAAGGACATAAATTATGCTGTGAGTTACGTTCGTGCTTGCCACTTTCGCGCAACAAACTTATTGTTGCTGAAAGGACTCTACCCTTGACCCTACTGCCCTGTCTGGGCCAGCACTTTTATATTATATCGAGACGAACAATGCAATCCTCCTCTACTTCTTCTTACGGTCGGTCGTGTAAGATTTATCTTGTCATCGTCGTCATATGATGTAAAATCGGAAAGTTGGGTAGTACTTTCGTTCGTGAAAGCTACGCCGATATGACCGATCCGAACGTCAGGATGCAAAAGGGGGAATTAATTAATTTAAAAAAAATCCAATTAAAAAAGTTATGCGCACTGTCACAATTATCTACAAGTCCGAGATGCAGATGAGAAGAAAAAACAAGTTGGAACTATCAGATCTCCAAATATAACAACATTTGGGTCGTTGATCTCGAACACACGAAATGTAAATTAATTTAAATGGCCTTTTTTTATTATATAAATTATAAATTAATAATATAAAAATAAATTTTAATATAAAAACAATTAAGTGGCAAAATATAGTTGTTTGCTCTTATTTATTAATCGATAGATTAACGACCGCTCAGTTAATTACCAACAAAAATTGTATTGTGCTTTTTTTATTTGTTTTAAATTAAGCATTCACAAACTCGATTGTTAATGTTATAATTTGCAATAATAATTAATCGATAACCTACTTTACTACTATAATTAAGAAAACTAATGAGAACCTCCGCAATAAATTACGTCAATACTTTCATTTCGTAATGGGAAAATTTTAAATCGAAAAGCAAAGAGCGATAATGCACCTCGGTGGGCTTCCCCGGTTTCCCCTAAATTCGATAAATCCTTTTGACAACCTCGAACGATTTTATCGGTTAGAAATTTAATATAAATAATTTTCGGGAGAAAGTCCATAAAAATTACCGGCTTTATCGATTGTCGAATCTTACTTCCTGGCCGTTGTGCTCGCGAGTTTTGATAAAATCGTGCTCGTGAATGGAGGACCCAAAATGCTTTCTCTACTTTGTCACAGTGACGAAAACGCGAAAGCAGATACGTAGTAGCTTCCGTCTGTCTCTATTACCTGTTTAGGCTGCTTAGGGAAAAGGTACTGTAAGCTTTCGACCCCACAAACAGATGTGCAAATTTGCAAATTTAATTTCAGTTCAGACATAGTTTTGCCTAGTTTTCATGGCGCTAGGAACCATATCGGCAATGCAAATCGGACAGGACACGCAGTTTGACCAGAAATCCGAGCCATGGTTGGGAAAAGTCAACGTATTTTCATCCGAGCTTCGAATATCCTTCAAGAACCGCTTTTGGCAATAATTGCTTATGCTAATAATTTTTTTTGTAACCCTTTTTTTCAAATAACGGGACGACTATGGATCTCTTAATCTTAATTGGGGGGTTGGTTGTGCGCTAGATTAGTCGAACCACTCAATACTCACCAATATTATACGATTTAAACCATTCGATGACAGTAATAATATCTAATTTGGAAAACGAAGTTTAATTTTAGTACCTTTAGGCATAGAAATCTACTGATCAAGTCAATTTCTGCCGTTTGCTGAAAAGCTGCTCGATGAAGTTTCTCCAATTTCTGAAAAATTTTGTATTATTCGTTGATCCCATCGCAATATTGTTTAAAACCGTTATATCACCATAGCAACGGCCAAATTGTCTTAAATTTACTTCCGGAGTGGGGGGACCGTCCAGTGCCTCAGTATTATATACCACAATAATGCTCCATTTATTGGTGGTGACGTGATGTTAGCTTGGATTCTAATATTTGTGCACTGGGGGGTGTTCCACACCCCCCAGACCCCCCGGTTTAGGTAAATTATTTTTATCAGAGATAAAATAAAAATATCAGCATATTTTCAGTGTTCTCCCTCCTTAGTCAAAATTAAAGTAACTAATTGCAATACCTCAAATTGGAAAACATAATTGTAGCGACCGGGGGGTCTGGGGGGTGTGGAACACCCCCCAGGTCCACCCAAATTATAATCGATACATTTGCGAATTTATTACCTTCAGTATTAAAAGATTAACAGAGAAACTTCTTAAATATCATGAAATGTAAGATATATACCGGGGTTTAGGGGGTGGGCGAGTATGAAGTAACCCCCCTCCCCTAGGATATAGTATCATTCCCAAAACAACTAAAATACAGATTCTACATAATTTGTAAACAATTTAACGTTCTGCTTTCCGATTTTAGGGCACTGGGGGGGTGTTTCAAACCCCCGTATTGTATTTTTATAAGAAGTTAATTGAATATTTCAGCATACCCGCTTGGCAGTTGCTATGGCTACGTGACATTTGACCACTATTGAGATACAATCATTGAATAATAGAAATTCTTTTTTGAAAAACTTCACCCACCGGCTTTTAAAATAACATGAAATTGAAGATTTGCGATCAGGGTTTAGAGAGGGAGCATGAATACTCCGAAGATGTGGTGTGGTCTCCAAGAAAACTAAGATAGAGATTCCGCACAATTTTTAACCAATTTATTTTTATTACCAAAATTAAGAACTAAATAATAGACTACAGTATATTTTTGCTTGACCGTTGCTATGGTGACGTGATGTCAACCTGGATTCTAATATTTGTGCACTGGAGGGTGTTCCACACCCCAGACCCCCGGTTTAGAAAATTATTTTATCAGAGATAAATTAAGATATCAACATATTATCAGTGTTTTCCCTACCTAGTCAAAATTAAAGTAACTAATTGCAATATCTCAAATCAGAAAACATATTCTAGTGACCGGGGGTCTGGGGATGTACACTCCCAGGTACACTTAAATTGTAATAGATATATTTGCGAATTTATTGCCTTCAGTATTAAAAGATTAATATAGAAACTTTTTTAAACAATATAAAATGGAAAACAGTTACTATGGGTTTGAGGGGAAATGAAGTACCCTATAATATATGTAGCATCATTCTCAGAAAAACTAAAATAAAATATGTACCTACATAATTTGTAATATTTTTGTTCTGGCTTCAATGTTGAGGCACTGGAGGATGTTCCACACCCCTAGAACCCCCGGTTAAGTCAGTTTATTTTTATAATAATGAATCGAACATTTCAGCATGTCCGCTTGGCAGTTGCTATGGTAACGGGACAAATTTTGGCGCCATTATTGAGATACAATCAAACATAACATAAATGTTTAAAACTTTCGCAGATGCTTTATGATACGTCCCGTAATGCTCTTGGGAACAATGACATATATTATATTGGGGGACTACGTACTCCCCACCATCCCAGTACTCCAGCTCTATCTTCAATTTTATATTGTTTTAAAAGTTCCTTTATTGATCACTGAAAGTTTCTTTCACAATTTACATGTGCCTGGGTGATATCACACACATTTATGTTAGACTGGGAGTATTCCCCCCAGTGCACCAGTAACTGGAGTACTGAAAGGTGTTCCACACTCGAAAAACCCCCCAGTGATTGGACAGTTTATTTTTATCAGAAATAAATTGATGACTACAGTATATTTGCTTGACCGTTGCTATGGTGACGTGATGTCTGCCTGCATTCTAATATTTCGGCACTGGAGGGTGTTCCACACCCCCCAGACCCCCCGGTCTTCAAAACTATGATTTAGAGTTCTGTTGCTTACATTTTTTGCTTAAAATATCACGTCACCATAGCAACGGCTAATCAAAATACTTTAGTCTTTAATTTTATTTTAATAAAAATAAACTGCTTAATCCGGGGGGTCGGGGGGGATATTGAAATTGCGTCGACATCGAGAGACCAAATAAAATTTTTTTTTAATTAAGTAGAAGCTTTACGATAGGGTTCTAGTTTATTTTTTTAATTATGAGATATCCTGGAGCGTATTCCATACCCCCCAGACCCCCGGTCTATACGGTTAATATTCTAAGAAATAAATAAATTTGTTTATCGTACTGCTTTGCCGTTGCTATTTTTGAGAAACTTTAAATTATTCTGAAATCTTTAATTTATTTCTAATAAATATAATTTTTTCAAACCGGGGGGTCTGGGGGGTGTGGAACGCCCTCCAGTGCATCAGTATCGAAGGCAGAACATTAAATGTATACAAATGTATTATTCCATTGGCCATTTCTTATTATGAAAAACTTCATGAATAAAAATGTCCCGTTAGCCTAGCAACAGTTGAGTGGATATTTTGAAATCCCTGAATAGTTTTTTTTTGGAAAAGATGTCATTATTCTGATTTCAGCATATCCGCTAGGTCATTGCTATGGCAACGTGACATTTTCAGTTACTACGCAAAGCGATTAAATATTTTAAATTAGCAACGACGAAGCAAATATTACAAATTATTTTCTACCTGGCGGTATGTCATATCCCCCAGCCCCCCAGGCTATGCAATTTTTTTTTATAACAAGAAATTAATAAATTCATTCACCACACTGCTTGGGTTGCTAATTTTGAAAACGTCAAATGTTACTCTAAAATCTTGAATTCATTAAGCAAAAATACTAATACTATAGTTTTTAATTTGATTTTAATAAAAATTAATTGTTCAATCTGGGGGGCCTGGGGGGTGTGGAACACCCGCAAGTGCCTTGGTAGAGAAAAACAAAACAATAATTGTGTAAAAGTTAGGGAAAAGATTTGTGGTACCGCTTAAGATTTTTCGACAAGCTGGAATTTCCTGGAGGTATTCCATACCCCTCCCACCCCACCATTCTAAGCGGTTTATTCGTAAAAAATTCAGTCTTTCGGTATACATACATATCTGCGCAGCCACTCTTTATTTTCAATATTAGCGTAAATATTTAATTCACTTCTAATAAAATTAAAATGCTCAAATCGGGGTCTCCCAACGCGAACCTCGTATTTCTTAAACGAAACGTCTTAGAAAAAAACTAACGACCCAAACCGGATGGGGAATTTAACAAGCTGCAACTTTGGTTAAATAAATGTTTTTGAGTAACCACTCACACCACTTCATTATTTTCATCGGGAAGATTCAAGAAAAATATAAGTAGGATGGGAGAATTGTATTGGCGGATCGCCCTATAGTACCATCGTGCCATGGCACCATTACACAAAAATCTCAACCTCAAGAAGGCGAAAAAAAAAATTCTTTTTTATATATTTTATTGTTGCATCTACTGTAACTACTGTGCATGAGGGCGGCCTGTGAGGGGGTTACTTTCTGAAGGTACAGCAATGGTCAGTAAACAGTAAGTTTGGTTCGACAGAAAAAAATCCCATTGGAACGATTGAATGCTAAAAGGAAATGGGGACGACAGACAAAAAAACAGTAAAAAACCAGTATATTTAATTTAGTAATAAATTGTGACAAGAAGAAATGCAATTTAAAATATTGGAAAACTTAAAAATACTCAACATGGAATCACTTAATTAATTTTTAATTACCGCATTAGTTACGTTTACGGTGTATGTTTTATATGCTGCCTCCCAATCGAGAAGAGAGAAACAATATTGCGAAAATAATTCTTGAAGAACGAAGAAACGGCGAAAACAATTATTGAATGTGATCAAATTAACGAAAGAATTTGACAGTAACTGTCGAAAAACAATAGAAGAACCAGGAAACAAAAGAATTTGACATCAGGAACTGTCGATGGTTTCTATGACAAAAACCAAAAACGACGAAAACAAACGAAACTCAAAAGGATTAAATTTTTTGGATATTCGTTCTTTATTTTTTATGCTAATCGTGAAGTTGACCTTTTTGAAGAAACAATTTCTGGTGTAAAACACTTGTCGGGCAACACTAACACGTTTTTTAAATTTAAATGCGCGATAAACATCGATTACATTAAAATTAAATTATTCAGATTGAGCGATCGGGGCATTTTTTCCGAGTCTGCATCATCATCGACAATTTGAGAAAAGTTGGTCGTTTTCACGGATGCGCGGTGGTTAGCGATCGTTAATTAGAGCTAATTTGTTGCTTCCTGCAGTTTTTCTCAGGGTGGGGGGGGGTTGAATTTAGTCTTTCGTTCCGGGATGATGTCGCAACGATTCTGCGAACATTATAGTCTGTGACACATCAATAAAGCCATTATTCTCGATAGTCTGTCTTTGTTACCCCACAAGATTCCATAATATTTATCTCAGGATCACGAAGGAACGGAACGGCATCGCCGTATCCCATCTAACCATTTATTTCGATCATATATTTTTTATACCGAGTATTTATCATATATCGTTCACCTTAGGGGCCCGATAACTTAAGATGGGTCGCCTTGGATAGGCAAACGATTTTCGACTTATTTGTCTTATGTTATACGGTTTATATATTTAAAAAACATCGTCGCACTGTTGGATTTCTCCGGGTACTTTAGTTAGTTTATTTCAATGCGAGTTTGTTTTATTTTTGACATGAACTAGTCTTTGTTTTAAACTGCTTTGTTTGATTGTTGTTTATGTATCTTTTGATTATCTTTTTTTTTCAATCGTGACGATACAATTTTTGACGAAGTCTCGAACCGAATTTGGGGACATTCGGGCTTGGATGGCTTTGATCTATAATGGTTTCGATTTCCCACAAGGTGATAGCGCTAAAAAATATGAGACGTATGATTTGCTGCGAGCCTCCGGCGTAGAGCACGGTTTACGTATGCATATAATAACGGAACACTGAAAAACTGTTGAAAAGTCAATAATTATAAGGTTTGCTTTTAAAAAAATCTTATATTGTATAAGTTATTACCATAATCTATTGCGAAACTATTACGTTGGAATTTTGAACCACCATACGGTCCTATACAAACAGGATTGCAATTATAGCAACTTAATAAAATAATTCTTTTTTTTTTCTTTTTTTCGAAATGCATCACACGAGTTGGTAGTTTAACAACCGAAAATTATAATAAAACGTCGAATACCTTCGAGAGTCGAACAAGTGGAAAAAAAAAAGAATTTGTAATGAAATTGACTGATTTATTTCTTATTGTTGTAATTACAATAAAAAATGTACAAAAATTTCGGAATGCGGTTAAAATGATCGGCGCATTATGCAAAGTGGTCGGTTGCATTCATCTCGAATCGAGAGAGTTCCAAATCGGTGCGTTTTTGTAAAATTTAAGCCTGAAATCAATAGATCACGGTCGATTCTCGTACACTTTAGTTTTGATAGAAAGATTACAGTCGAGCGATAGCTTTGGGGTACATTTGGATATGCTGCAAAAGCCACATACATCACTTCTTTACAACAACCAACGGTAATAGCTGCGTGTACCGATCGACTTGCCCATGGAATTCTTCGACTAAACCTCATAACCCCAGAAATTGCATTGCTTTATCAGACTCGTTGCGTGAATTAGTTATGCTATGCAACAAAACTCGATATACCTCGCGGCCCAACTTTATTTTTCCGAATTAACGAACCGCAAGGAATTCTCAATTTATTTCTGCGTTTATGCTAATTTTATTATGCGCTGGATTAACTTTTTTTTGAACAAAACTCCCACTTTCTAGATTACATTTCTTCCAGCGGGATAGAGTCCTGTAATCTTCTCTCAGTCCTGCAATTCGGGATCGCATCATGCTAAGATGCATGATTCATTCGCTTACGGATAAATCTGTTTTTATTTAGAAACGCTCAATCGGAGTGAAGGCTGCCATCTTTAAAGCAATGACCAATCAGAAGCACAATCACGGCCCCTTCGCTCCTGATTATGGGAAAAACTTAGATAAAAATATATAAAACTCCCGAAAAGAAGTTTAAAAGCTGACTTTATGTAGATCATCTCACGATCCAGATTGGTCTAACACACAACACAAACGCCATTTAGAAAATCAGAATGCCCGAAAGTTTTTCTACATAAAAGAATTTTTTTATTATTTACCTCAATTTAAATTATTTTACCCGCTACTCCTATGCACTTGAATTTAAATTATTTCCATTATTTTTCAAATTTAACTCCCCAGTGTGAATAATTCTGTCTTACAATAGCCTCCCACGAACGTGATGAATTCGACACTTTCATAGTTTAACGTTAAATCCAAAGTCATATTTGCTGACCCTAACCTGGTGAAAAACCGGTGGTTGAAGTTTTTTAAGGAAGATTTCCTTATAATTCCATGATTGTATCTCAATTATGGCGCCAAAAATGTCACGTTACCGTAGCAACTGCCAAGCGGACATGCTGAAATGTTCGATTCACTTCTTGTAAAAATAATCTGACTTAACCGGGGGGTCTGGGGTGTGGAACACTTTCCAGTGCCTCAACATAGGAAGTCAGAACAAAAAATAATTAGAAATTATGTAGGTAGATATTTTATTTTAGTTTTTCTTGAGAATGGTACTATATCTCCCCTTCCCCTCAAACCCCCCAGGAACTATTTTCCATTTAATATTGATTAAAAATGTTTCTATATTAATCTTTAATACTGAAGTAAATATAACTATTACAATTTAAGTGTACCTGGGGTGCTCCACACCCCCCAGACCCCCCGGTCTCTAACAATATGTTTTCTGACTTAGGATATTGCAATTAGTTACTTTAATTTTGACTAGGGAAGGATAACATTGATAATATGCTGATGTCTTTAAATTATCACTGATAAAAATAATTTGTCCAAACCGGGGGGTCTGGGGTGTGGAACACCTCCAGTGTAGAAATACAGCAAGACAACACGTCACCATAGTAATCGCAAAGTTATTTTTAATTTACTTCCAAAAAAAATAAACTGTACAAATTATGTAGGTAGATATTTTATTTTAGTTTTTTTAGAATCTCCTCCCCTTCCCTCAAACCCCCAGTAACTATTTTCAATTTTATTTATTTAAAAACGTTTCAATATAAGGGTCGAGGTAAGAAACCCGTCTTCGAAAATACACTTTTCCTATAAAATGGTTCAACCAAACGAAAGAGCATAAAATACGAATCTTTTAAGGTGAGGATGAAAGTTGTCGGACTTGTAATAAGGCCACAATTTAATTTTGAAAATTGCAATTTTCCCATAAGAAATACATGTAAGTGTATTTTGTGTAGTAAAATTCCAATATGGCGGTCATTCTGTTGGCGGTACGTGTGCTGTGCCTGGGTCGACAGTGACTAGTGGTGGGAGATACCAGTCGCTCCAGAGATCTGCCGCGTCAACTTTCAAACTTTTCGAGTTGGAGCCGCTTAAGGGATGTTTTAATGAGTTTAGCACGTGTCAAAACCGCTCGAAGCCCGCACGAGCCCCGGAGGGCGAGGGCGGGTGCGGAGATAGGTTTTGACAGTGCAACCACCTCAGAAACAAATTCACACAAAAGTGATTTTTTCGGAAATTTGTTGTCCGATCACAAATTTAATTCTTTTATTAGCTAATTACACCATTATCTATCATAATTCGTCGTGAAAACCGAGATTCTGGTATATTTACTGTCGCCACATCCTCTTTCAACTTTGGGGCGGGGTTACAGTTCAAAAGAGCCAATGAGTAATTTGCATTGTTAATAAATTTTAAAGCCGTTTTTTCAAAATTGTGTGAATAATCCGCAAATTTTATTTTTTATGCGTTAATTAGACCATCATCTTTCATAATCCACTTTAAAATGGTCAAAATCGGATGACGGGATTCTTACCCGTCCCCAATATAAATCTTTTAATATTGAACACAATAAATTGCAAATATATCTATTACAATTTAAGTGTACCTGGGGTGCCCCAGACCCCCGGTCTCTAGAAATATGTTTTCTGATTTGGAGTATTGCAATTAGTTACTTTAATTTTGACTAGGAAGGGAGAACACTGATAATATGCTAATATCTTTAATGTATTTCTGAGAAAAATACTATGCCCAAACCGGGGGTCTGGGGGGTGTGGAACACCCTCCAGTGCACAATATTGGAATACAGGCTGATATTACGTCACCATAGCAACCACCAAACAAAAATATACTGTAATCTTTAATTTAGTTAGTGCAAATAAATTGTTAACAGAATATTAAATTGTTTAAAAATTGTGCGGAATCTTTATCTTTGTTTTCTTGGGGACGATACCATATCCTCGGAGTATTCATGCTCCCCCTCTCTAAACCCCTGATCGCAATCTTCAATTTTATGTTGTTTTAAAAACCGGTGAGTAAGATTTTAAAAAAATTTTTATTATTCAATGATTGTATCTCAATAGTGGTCAAATGTCACGTTGCCATAGCAACTGCCAAGCGGATATGCTGAAATATTTAATTAACTTCTTATAAAAATTCAATGCCTTAAAGGAGAAGTCTGGGGGTTTGAAACGCCCTTCAAATGCCCTAAAAGCGAAAAGCAGAACATTAAATTGTTTACTAGTTATGTAGAATATGTATTTTAGTTGTCTTGGAAATGATACCATATTCTGGGGTACTTCATACTCCCCCCCCCCACCCTACCAAACCCGCGGTCAGTTTCTTACATTTTATGATATTTAAGAAGTTTCTCTATTAATCTTTTAATATTGAAGGAAATAAATTCAAAATATTCTATCACAATTTTAGTGTACCTGGGGGGTGTTCCACACTCCCCAGACCCCCGGTTTGTAAAACTATGTCTTCTGATTTGGACTATTGAGATTAGTGACTTTGATAATAAATCATTTTCGTTCCCATTTTTCTGAACGTTTTTAATATTTTTCACTTCTGTTAAAAATTAACCGTATAGACCGTGGGGAGCTGTAATTTTCGTAGGAACGATGGCATTAGTGGTACTTTATGCCTTCCACCAGTTACTAGCTTGTATTTTATATGGCTTTAAAAGTTTATCCATAATTCACTTGCTATTGAAAGTCATAATTACGTGAAAATATATCTAATTAATTTTTAGTGTGACTAGGGGTATTTATACCCCTCAGACCCCCCGGTATCTAAAACCCTGATTTGGACTATTGAAATTAGTTACTTTCATTGTGATTAAGGAGGGGTGAACATTAAATATAATATGCTGATATCTTTAATTTATCTCTGATAAAAATAATTTGTCTGAACCGGGGGGTCTGGGGGGTGTGGAACACCCTCCAGTGCACAAATATTGGAATGCAGGACATTAAATATTATGTAGAAGCTTTATGATTTAGTTTCCTTAAGAACTGGGGAGTATTTCGGACGCTTTCGTTTTCGTACCTCAAAGGGGAGTCTGGGGGTATGAAACAAACACCTTCCAGTGCCCCAAAATCAACAAGCAGAATATTCTATTGTTTACAAATTATGTAGAATGTATATTTTAGTTATCTTGGGACCCCCTCCACGCCAGTTCTATTTTATGGTGTTTTAAAAGTTTTTATTAATTTTATTACCGAAGGCTATAAATTCGCAAATAAATTTATTCCAATTTAAGTGTGGTTGAGGGTGTTTTGTACCCCCGCTATGTTTTCTGATTTTGGTTATTGAAATTAGTTACTTAAATTTTGTTTAGGACGGGGAAAGCACTGATAAAGTGTTGATATCTTTAATTCATTTTTGATAATAATAAATTGTTTAAACTGGGGGTCTGGGGGGTGTGGAACACCCTCCAGTGCCTCGGCAGCAAGAAGCAGAATATTAAATATTTAAAATTAAGTAAAATTAAGGTCTGATTTAATCTTGAAAACGATAAAATATTTAGTGAGATATTTCATACTCCGATCTACATAGTTTGGTTTAAATAAACTACCAGAACTGGGGAGAAACTGATAATATGCTGATATGTTTAATTCGTCTCTGAAAAACGTTTTGAAATTAGTTACGTAAATTTTGACTGGGAGGTGGAAAATTGATATTGTGGTAAAATCTCTAATTCACTTTGGATAAAAATTAGCTTCCTAAACCGGGGGATCTGGGGGTATCGTTTTGTTTTCGCTTTGGTTTCCTTGGAAACGATAACATATAAGGGAGGGTTCCGGGACACTCGGTCTCTACCTCGCATTTTATGTCATTAAGAATTGATCCTGAAGTCTAGAACTAAACAAATTTATCTATTACAATTTTTGGAATGTACCTGGGGGTGGGGTAGGGTAAACCCCCAATCTTTAAAAGCAGGATGTTCTAATTTGGGCTTTTGAAATTTGTTAAATTTAGGATTGCAAATCATTTTAAATCACATTTTGAAGTAATTTTCTTATTTCAAAACATTTGATATTCTACCTTTCGATACCTGAAGGGTGTTCCACGACCCCCAGAGCCCCGGGCTACGTTGTTTATATTTAGAAGAATGAACGAAATTATTCAACATATCATGCATATGCTTAGTTGTTTCTAGTTTTGAAAAACTTCATCGTAACACAATAACGACTAAAAATGTAACGTTAGCATAGCAACGGTTAAGCGGATATGCTGAAATCTGGAATTTATTTCTGATGAAAGAAACTGCCGAATCCGGGGGTCTGGGGGGTGTGGAGCACCCTCCGGTGCTCTAATATTGGAATTCACAACATTACAAGCTATCTAGAAGCTTGATGATACCACTTTAGTCTCCTTAAACAAATTACACGACAGGGATGGGCGGGAATTTCATAACCCTCCTGCCTTTGACTCTTGGTCACTTAACTTCCCTTTTTAGGAATTATTTATTTTCAACTTTGTAATAATTTTTGTAGTTTTACAAATTTTTATGGCCCAGTTGGTTTAGCGCTCTGGTACGATGATGGGGTTTTGTATTAAAAAATTGTGGACGATGTTTCAATAAAATCCCCACTTTCGATATCAAACTTTTTCTAGCGGACGGGTCGGGGGTCCTGTTTTATCTCAAATCTCTCCGGTTACGGAAAATTGCGTTCTCGAAACGGTAATTTGTTTTGAATTATTTTGCAATAAAATACGAAACAGTAGTTGAGATTAAACGGAAGCCTATGATTATTTCGTTATTAATGATGGGACGTGTAATTAATGTGCCTCGATAATTTTTACTTTTCGGTGCCCGCTTACTCGTTTGATTCCTCTAAATTCTAAAACATGCGGCTCCTTGACGTACAAAAAAAAGCCCTTTTTTTTTCGCCGCGACTCGTTAATTACAAGCGATAAACTTGGCAAAACAATCAGTAATAAAGCAATTTTATATTTGCGAACATAAAATACTCACTCCACATCGCATTTGCATTTAATTAATTTTTATTATTACTATTACTTATTTCCGTGCCCCCTATGTTGTGTAATCGTGCCACCATTTAAATTTCATTTAATTCGAAATTTAAGATTCTACTTTCGTGATCGAATTGGATTGTATGTAGATTTGAGTGTGCGTGGTTATTGTGTTTTGTTTTTGATCCAAAATGGGGTGTTAAATTTAGTTTACAATTTAATTTGAATAATTCATGACAAAGTGCACAATGCGATCGCCTACATACATTTTTTAACATTAAACTCCCCATTACTAAATTGCATTCCTAATTGACTTTTACTATTTTACAATAGCGCAGATTTATAATACGCGCGATACTAAAACTTTTTTAAGCCCATTAATATTTAATTTATGGTTTACATTACAAATACAATTATGTTTTTTTTTGTTTTACACACCCCGGTGTGCCAAAGAACCGATCTGGAGTACAGACAAGGGCAACACTCTGAAGAGGAGAATACAATAATATTGTCAGTAATATGTACGTAGGAAAGATGGGGGGAGGGGTGGTTAATTTTGAAAGTCTCGGGAACTTGAGAAATCGTAAATAATGTTTTTAGCGCCGCCATTTGATATAAAAATCAATTAACCCTCGAGGCAGCGCTTTTGCACTTTTGTTAACTTCGGACATTTATACCGTCATTAATTTTGAATAACCTTTGCAAATCAATAGGAAATTTCGAAATCATTAAAAATGATTTAAACGACAGCGTTTGTTTTTTTGGTTCATAATCATCATTGCTTTAGAAATGGCCATTATTCATGAAATATGTTAATAAGTTAATATAAATTTTAGAAGGCAAAACATTTATTATTATTATTCAAAAATCCAAACGTGTGGGTGATATAACGCCGTTAAATTTGATGTCTTTGTTAAGAGCTATTTAATTTATCTATAGTCGGTTTATATGGTACAATATATAATTGTTATTATTATAACAATAATGGTTAAAACGACGAAAGATCGTAAAATTTTTTTTATATATAATCGACCATACGCCCCGAGCAATTTTCCACTACACACAACCTTTTTTTTTTAATTAATTTTAATCAAAAAGTCATAACAATTGATTACTAATAACAAAGACAATGCTGCACCAGTTCCTGTTTGAAATTGCCATGAGAAATTGTATTCTACGATTCACAATGTGCGTAAAGAAATGCTAATTGAAAAATTCGCACTGGGTAATCGGTGATGTCGCTGCGACCGACCAGCGACGGTTTGCAAACGCATGTTATGACGTTTTTTGCAATTATCGCGTTAACGGTTAGAGATACAGTAAAAATAGTGCTATACGAAATGGTAGAGTTTAAAATTTTCTACAAAAAAGATTTTATACATTTTTATCGTCCGAGCTATAGTTTGCGAGCAATTCACGGTAGAAGGGAGGAGCGAGATGTGTGAGGTTCTTTTTTGGAGAAAAAATGACAGAAATAGAAACGTGTTTAGTTTTATTACCAACTACTTTTAATTTTGTTTTTTACTAATTATTTGACGTAATACACGTAGTTTTTAGTATGTAGTAAGTTCATTTTCGCAATTTAACGCTTAGAGCTACGTAAAGAACAGTTGCATATTATAAAATGATAGTTTTAAATTTCCCACAAAAACTGTTCTTTTCATTTTTATTCCAGCGGCTATGGTTTGCGAGTAATCGCAGCCGGAACGCATGAGCGAGTTTGAAAAGTTCGTCTCGCGCGCTTTTTTGTGTCATTAGGTACAAATTATTTGTTTTTCGTTCAAAACGCATAGTAACTAAAGTGGACGCAATAAAATTGTCATTCTCGTCATTTTTCCGCAAAAGTACCCGCACGTCGGTACTTTTGACGTTTAATGCGTCATAATTCACTGGCGCCACTTCCGACTTGAATTGCTTGCAAACTACTGATTCTACGTCAAAAATGCACGAAAGTATTTTTGTTGAAGATTTGAAGCTCTACGTTTTCATGTTTCGCTATTTTTTGCGTAGCTCGCGCCGTTTACGAGATATTCACAAAAGAAGTTGTACTCTACGATTTTAGTCACGTGGCGTCCTTAATGGCCAATCTCGGAAATTCTGCCGTTATGACATTAATTTGAAAAGTGGTTAGGCGAAGCACGTGCACGGTAATAAAGGACTGCCAGGTTAGAAAATTATACGGATCCACTTTGACGTCAAAATTCTCGTTCGGATGTTTATGAATTGTGTCCACTTGACGGAGCACTTTTTCAGCACAATTTTGAAATATCTGCAGCTTCGTTTGACGTCGTTTAGCGGCTGAAATGAGCAGGAGAGGAATGTACACCGATGAATGTTGTCGGTGTCTTTTGGTGCTCTGTTTTTGGATTAATTCGCAGAGAATACTAATGAGATCCGAGTATTAACTAAATGTACTCTTGTTTTCGTCACTTTGTGATCTTGGTCCAACTCGCCACATACTTTTCTCGGAATCGACTTAATACATTTTAAAACAAAATAACAATTGCGAAACCACCCAACATTAAACGAAAGCTTTTTTATTAAATTAATTTGCTCGTACGTTTAATTTTTGCATTACTCGTACCGATTGACTTGAAATTTCGCACCTAATTGTAATTTTTTCTTTATTTTTCAGGTCAAAGTGACAATTTTGGACAAAAACGACAGTCCACCGTCGTTCAAAGACACTCCGCTAAAGTACACCGTGTCGGAGGACCTAAGTCCTGGACAGTCGGTGGCGACCATAAAGGCCGAAGATCCGGACACGCTGGGAAATCTGGAATACACCCTAATATCGGGCGACGATGGGCATTTTGCTTTGGACAGTACTAGCGGAGTGCTGCAACTAATCGATTCCGTTGATCGCGAAAGTAAAGACATTTACAAGCTAATCATTAGAGCGAGCGATGGAATTCAGCATTCGGATAGCGTAATTACCATCCAGGTAAGAGAAAATTATTATTTCATTAGGATTTGATTGAGTGATAAGTGCAGTTCTGATCCTTCCCACTTGCTCTCTCTCCATGTAATCCAGATTCCACGTTTGTTTACGTATTTTTTTCCACATCTGCAGTATTTCTTCTAATATTCCGCGCGATGTTTCTTTTCATCTCTTCATAATTACATCCTCCGGCCATTTGTCTTATTCATGAGTCGGATGTTATTGAACCTAATTGTTCGTATTCCGTGCATACCTTCAATTTGCAAATTTAAAGTGAAAGGGATGCCATTCGGAACCCGACGAAAAATGCCTTCTTCGTCGCTTCACATCCAAAAACGGTCGGACGGAATTATTTTTCAATTAGATACCGTTGCATTTTTTGTTCCTTTCTAATTGCCATATAATTTTAAGTAAACGTAACAATTTAATTCAATATTTTTCGTTTCATTTTTTTAATGGGCCCTAATGAAGTTAAAACCATCTGCGGGGTTAAGGCGGCGGCGCGGCGGTTCGATTTGGCGCCCGAGAGCGGGGCACGAACGACGCGATATCCGAGATTTTCTCTAAAAGTTGCTGTAGCAATAAATCAAAAAATAATCAAATAAATTCATCACACAATTATAGTTCGTTGCTCTTGAACGGTGAGTATGAAATCTGTTGAAATATCTTGAAGCAAATGACAGGTATGATAAACTGCAATTGGCCAGTAGTTGCTATTTACTGTGTAGGTACATAATAAGATATAGGTGTACATACATACACATAAACGTTGATCAGGAAATAGTAAAATAGTTATCGAGTTCCGCATTTCTTACATTTATTGAGATACCTACTACCTGCTTTATTGGCGTAAATAATTTTGAATATAATTATTGTGGAGTAACTCGCGTTACTTATTCTGTTTCACTTCACATTAAATTTTATTAAACGAACGTCTCAACGACGACAAATGTAAATTATGCCGTGGTCACGCGATTTAATTTTTGCGGTCAGGACCGGACCGAGGAACGGATTGCCTAAAAATGTCGTCTTCTTCGTTATTCCGCGGTCACCGCCTAACTAACGGTGCTTTTTCATTTTCTAACGCAAGTGAACTGAACTCGAAAAAATATTAAATCAGCAGAATTCTGACCATAAGCCGGCCGAGATGAGTTGCAAAAACAACTTAACTGTTAACAAATTTCATGTATGTGTTCACATCGATGATTATATTGCTGTGTATTATCTGATTTAATTAAAAAGACAATTTTATACTTAGGTAGGCAAGTTTTTAAATCAAAATTTTTAATTATAATAAAATTAAATCACATTTAATGTCTTATCAGATGAAATTCGTTACAATTGGTTATAATAGTCCTGTCAGTAAGAAGTTTGAAAAATGAGAGGAAGCTCCCATTTTGGGAAAAAAAGGCGACCGACTTAGTTTTTCGTGATTATCTCGCAAACCGCTGCAGATACCTTAAAAATAGTTATATTCAAAACGATACAGCTTTAAATTACCTACAAAAATTCTCTTGTTCATTTTTTTCGTAGACGCTTAGTTTGTGCGTAATCGAAGTTAGAAGTTTCAAAATCGCCATTTTTTTTTATCAAAATGTATTCGAACTAAATTGCAGACTGCGAAAATTTTCTACAATTTGTTTTTCATTTATTTTTTTGAAAAAAAAAACAGTTTTTAAATTTCAGTAGTTTTTTCAAAATTTTGGGTGTATACTTAGGTTTAGCTTTTTTTAAAGGATCTACGTCAAGGACAAATTACAGAATAACGGTTTGATTGTGTTCAATACCTCAAAGGCTATGAAATTCAATTAGTTATTAACAATGATAATAAACTAAATTTTCAAAAGTATGAAAAACAAAAATGAATCCAACATTGACAACACAACAAAATTTTCATTTTTGAAAATTCAACATTATTCATGAAAACAAGTTCAAAATTTACTGGAAGGTTTTCAGAGAAGATGGGGACGCAATGTTCCCTAATCATTCGAATAACGGCCATCTATAAATTTTTCTCGCATACTAAAAAGTCAGCTGATACAACGTTAGACCGCCATATTGAAGCAGCCATTTTACATTTTTTTTAAATTTTATTAATTTCTTAACTATAGAAGTTCTTAATGTCTATCTGATTTTTATTGATATTTGAACTTTTTACTGGCGAGATTCTGTGTGTTCTAGGTGTGACAATTACACACCCGGTGCAATGTGAAACTAAGAAATACAAAAAATTCTTAAAAATGGAACTTAAAATTATTTTCGACAAAACATTTCATGTTCTGCATCTGAATATTCGTGCACTGGAGGGTGTTCCACACCCCCCAGACCCCCCGGTTTGGGTAGTTTATTTTTATCAGACCTGAATTAAAGATTTTAGCATTTCCCTCGTTGCTATGGCAACACCGTTCATCACATCATTACGATGTGAAGACGTTTTCGAAAATAAAACGGCAAGCAAATGATATGCAGAATGAATTTATTAATTTTTTTATAAATATAAACATCATAGACCCAGGAGTTTAGGGGGTATGGAGTACCCCCGGACATGTTATCATTCCCAAGAAAACTAAAACGGTTTTGGAAAGCTTTTACAAAATTTATAAATTTTTTTTAATGTTCTATATTCCAAGATTTGGGCACTGGAGTGTGTTCCGCACCCCCAGACCCCCCGGTTTGGAAATTTTTTTTGAAAGTGAATGAAAGACTTCAGCATATCCTTGGCTGTCATTATTGCGATACAATGAGGTTTTCAAAATTAGAAATAGCAAAATAGATGAAATACTCAATGAATGTATTAATTTTTTATATAATATAAACAGCATAGAGCCGGGGGACTTAGAAATTAAAAAAATTAAATGCATTTGAGTTTTGTAAATTTTAAAATGTCAATTGAAATTATATTGAATGTGTAATTTAAGCCTTAAATAAAAACCAAAAATGTCACGTTACCATAGCAACCTCATAGCGGATATACTGATAAAATCTTTAATTAACTGCCGATATAATTAAATAAACTGCTTAAACAGTAATCGATACTGTCGATTAGGAATTCAATAATTTTATTCAGCATAATTATGATCTACTTGGTCGTTTCTAATTTTGAAAAAGCAATCAAGACAAAAATGTCACGTTACCATGGCAACAGCCAAGCGGAGGGGCTGAAATCTTGAATTCGCTTCTGATAAAAATTAACTATTCAAACCGGGGGGTCTGGGGGGTGTGGAACACCCTCCAGTGCCTCAACATAGAAAGCCAAAACAAAAAATATTTACAAATTATGTAGGTAGATATTTTATTTTAGTTTTTCTTAGGAATGATGCCCTACCCTGGGGGTACTTCATATTACCCCCCCCCCATAACCCCGGTAACTATTTTGCATTTTATATTGTTTTAAAACGCTTTTATATTAGTCTTTTAATACTGAATGCAATAAATTAGCAAATATATCATTTACAATTTAAGAATACCTGGGGGGTGTCCCCCCCGTCATAGAGACCCCCCGGTCTCTATAAATAGGTTTTCTGATTTGAGGTATTGCAATTAGTAACTTTAATTTTGACTAGGAAACCAGAACACTGATAATATGCTGATAATATCTTTAATTAATCTCTGATAAAAATAATTTGCTTAAACCGGGGGGTCTGGGGGGTGTGGAACACCCTCCAGTGCTAAATATTTTTACAGGACATTCGGATTTTTGCCTAATCAGCAGCAACTCCTTAGGTTATCTCATCATTCCTAAGAAAAGTAAAGTGGTATCACGAAGCTTTTATTTACTTTTTATACATTTAATTTAGGTTGTCATTTTAGATCTCCCCAAACCTTGTTTTATGCAGTGTTATCAGCAGTGAATTGAAAGTTTCAAAGTAATACTTGAACTATTTCAAAATTATCAACGGTCAAGGAAATATACTAAACGAATTTATTCATTTCCTATAAATTCTTCTTTCTCATTCTTATAAATTCTTATAAATAAATTAAAGTCGGGGAATAAATATTAACCAGAATATAGGTATGGAAATACCCAACATCTTTTCCAAGACGAATAAAGCAATATATTAAGGTTTCTACTTAATTTTAGACATTTCTTTAATTTTCACATCTACTGCAAAGGCACTGGAGGGTGTTCCACACCCCCCGACCCCCAGTTTGGACGGCGCGGTGTTATCAGAAGCGAATTAGAGATTTCAACATATCTGAAGTTGTTCAAAATTAGCAACAAGCGGACATGCTGAAATCTTCAATTTATTTATAATAAGAGCGAACTGTCTAAACTGGGGGTCTGGGGTGTGGAACACCCTCCAGTGCCTCGTCAAAGGAAATCAGAATATTAAATGTTAAAAATTAAGTTAATTTAAATTTCGGTTTTAATTTTTTTTAGAACGAATAAATACCTTGTGGAGGTTTTCATACCCCTCCCCCCTTCTAGACTCCCGGCTTATACAGTTTATTATTATTAAAAATTAATTAATTATTTCCGCACATTTGTTTGGGAGTTACTAATTTGAGAACTTTAAATATTAAGCTGAAATATTTAATTTATACCCTGATGTATCTGATAATTACCCGAACCGATGGGGGGGGGGTCTGGGAGGAACACCTTGCAGTGCCTAACAGCGGAATACATAATATCCAATGGTGGGAGGTATTTCCTCAGATCGATATTCTAGTTTATATTTACTTCTCCCGCCTTATATATATTTGTGCTCTGGAGGTTGTTCCCCCTAATTTTGCTACCTAATTTTGGAATCTTCAATTCACTTTTGATAATATTTATACGTAGGTATCTACATAAACAAACTTCCTAAACCGAGGGATCTGGGAGGGGGGGACATTAGAGGGCGTTTCTCAATTTAAACCACTGGAGGGTGTTCCACACTCCCCAGACCCCCCGGTTTAAACTGTTTATTTTTAACATATGCGAATTGAAAATATCATTACTTGGTGCTTATGGAACAAATGAAAATGATCACAAAAAGATGATAAAAAAAACGCGAGGAAATTTCTATTATTAAAATTTAAATTACTATTGGTGCAAAAATTTACAGCAGTTTCCTAACAATGAAATACTGAGGCGGGGGCGCATATTGTTCGGAGCAAACAGCTATCTTTAAAATGTAGTAGGCAGTAATAAAACGAAAGAAATTTAACTCAGATTTTTGTTTGGATAAATATATTAGATCCTTTGACCAAAATCCTTCTTTTAAAATATTTTTCACGACACCTTCGCATCAATGTCGCGTTTATAAAATATCGGCAAAAACAAAAATATTCCGTAAAATGAACAAATGAAGTTATTTCCAGCATTCGGCTCGTAGGACCGTCCCGAGATATAATAAATACGTTGCAATGGACTTTTATTGAAATTTAATTACGAACGTCCGTTTATAGCTGGCAATTTAGTTTAACGCAATAAAAACGTATGTTTGAATAATTGAACTCATAAATAACAATGCGAGTTTCGCCGAGATCACAATGCGCCATGTTATGAGAATTCTAATATATTACACAAATCGACAATTGAATCGAATAAAATAAATTTTATTATATTGCACGGAATGATTTTACACCATTAATAATAATAATAATGAAGCTTTTTTGCATTGGCGATAACTCGCCATAAATGAACCTATCAATTATTTCCAAGAGTGCAGGTCTGTATCCAGACCGTGCCCGATGCATAAATTACCTCCGCTTTCTCCTCCCTTCCTTCGTAAGGCGGGAAATTTGAAACGAACAATTTGAACACGGAATTATTTTAGCTTTTTCTAGCAGACTGCCAAAGAAACTAGTAACATTAACAATCGGGCGGAATGTAGTTGGGGTTTTTATCCCTCTTAGGTGGACAGGTGTTTTATAGACGCAGTGGAAGGAATTCGACGACATGAAAGAACGCGCCTTATCGATGATTGCTATAAACGAAATGTTTGCAAAATATGGTTTATTATTGCTGGTACAAGAACTTTATTATTGTTTCAGGTGACCGATACCAACGACAACCCGCCGATTTTTTCCGAAAGTGCATATTCGTTTGACGTTCCCGAAAACGCGCTACGCGGATCGAGGGTCGGACAAGTGCGAGCAACGGATCCCGATTTAGGAGCGAATTCTCAGTTGACGTACACCGTCATCAGCGATTGGGCCAACGACGTATTTTCGCTTAATCCCCAAACGGGAGTCTTCACGCTGACCGCCAGATTGGATTACGAAGAGGTAAGAAATTTTTATACGGACGATGGTTTTTCTTGTAAACGAGAGCATAGGTAACCCATGAATGGGTTTGTGAACGCTTGACGAATTTAGCATGTTACGACAACTAAAACGTCCGCGATAGTAAAAGTCACGTATTTTATGCAATTCCGAGTCATAAAACTCAACACAAAAGGTAGTAAGATGGTTTATTTTTTGAAGTTGAAATTCTTTTAGTGTTGCAGACTTATAGACATTAGGTTTGCGTCATAAATTGCATAAATTAAATAGGAGGCTGCACTGGTGCAATTATAGGTAAATTGTACGTGGTAACTACGTTTAATGCACTTTTTAATACAAACGAAATGCTGAATGTCAATACCACGCCAATGATTTGCATAAAAATGTTCTGCTGAACGCACTTGCATAACGTTATGCTAATAATAACTTTACAAGTTCATGTGAAAGTGAATAAAACCACAGAAGCAAGATTTTAAAACGTGATACAAGTTCACGGTTTGTTTATAATTTTAGGTATCGATTTTCTTACCCTTTTATTGATTCCTATTGTTGGTCAGCCTGTTACATCATAAAATTAACAAACGAGCAAACAATTTAATTCGATAAAAACACGCAAACGAGAAACCGTTATTGCAACTTTTAAATCACGCGCCTCTTCTCTATTTCGCAAAAGTGAGGTTATAGACAATTGACAGTAGGTATACTTTTGGTTTCTAGGATACCTCAAAATGGCGTCGACGAATCGATTAGAAGAAACTCGCCAAACGTGTAGTTTTGAACAAAAACGTAATTTTCAGACCACCTACGATTCTTTATCGTGTATTTTATATACATTTTGTTTGCTTTATTAATTTTTCATGTTTACACAATGATTGTTTATTTATTTATATCTAATTAGCATTTTCCGACAGCTGCCAATCAACTCGCTCAACTATTAATTACGATATTATTCTGTTCATTTGTTTTCGAATTAGTTGACTTAAACGACCTCTCCTTGTTCGAATTGTATCACGAAGCTTCTTTTGTTTCGTGTTAAATATCGACGGTCGAGTGTCATCTCCAGCGAAACGCGATAACCCGCATAATGTCGGAAGAGTTTTTTCTGCGACCATGTGGTAAGAATCTCCGCCATAATTCTAGCCTGCTCGCTAATTGAAAAGCAAATTTAAATAAATTTTGAAGAAATGTAAAAATGAGCAGTGCAAAACGTTTGACAGTTCCACGCCATGTATCATTATACACCTCCATTACGGTAATTTACCGTCTTATAGGCAAATAATGAATTAACTTTAATAATTATTCCTCTACATAACTTATAATTGCGAACCCACGCTTCTTTGAAAACAATACCGTGGAAACATAAAAATGCTTAGTTTGTGCAGTGATGTAATGGCGCTCGACTTATCATTAAAGGTGCGCCATCTCGAAACTAATTTTAAAAAAGGAAAAAAATGGCGCAAATTTGAATAACTCGACTTGCTGCAACACCCTGTATATGCGAACAAATATTGTAATAATATCTTTGTTCTTGTAACTTTTACTATATAAAAAGTGGATCTGTCTGTTAACATATTTGCCGGAACCCAGTTGGCTTTGTTCTGGGCGTTGCTACATCCAACTCGCCGTTTCTAGTTTTTATTATCGAATTTCTTCAAAACTATCGTCGACTCGGACCAAATTTGGTTTCAACTTCAAAATTACGTCTCACCAAACTTATTTATCGCTATCGGTTCGGCGTGTTTCGGTACACCCGCAACTCTTCAGAGGATGAAAATTTATTTTTTAAATTAGGGGTTGTTCCAAATTTTGAATCAAAATGTTTTCGTTATAAGTGGGTGGGGGATTCGCCGTTAAGGTGGTAGAATCGAGAATGGACGATATTGTAGCCTGTTTTTATTTCAAATTATCTGTTTGACCGGACGGACGGCATCCCAAAATTACGGTTGAGGCTAAACCTTGTAGTAGTGAAAATTGCTGATAATTTTCTGATGCATCTGATTTCTGATTTCCGGTTTTCTCTGCGAGAAGTTCTTATTTTAATGACGGCGTTCATTATCTTATCGTAAAATCCTGATTAATTGACTTACCAAGCTGTTGAAACTAATTAAGACTGTAGAGCTTCATCAGATATGAGTCAAGTTGCAGTGCACTGGTTCTGATGATTACGTGTACATTTTTAAAACCGCCCAAGTAGCGATGTTCAATTTTTACTTCTCCCTTTCGCCTCGTATCCCGCCACGACCAACATTCAGAGGAATTTGTGTTTAAGTAGTATAACTATATCACTTTCAGGTCACTTTGACGTAAGCCCAACTTTTTTTTTATTATGGGCAAATTGACCTCGAAGTGGGGTAGTTATACTACTTATGCCTTATTAAGAATACTTGATTTGGTGGATTGTACCTATCAACGTTAACGTTTTTATGTTGTATTTACATAAACTGCGCAACTAACAAGAGCAGAGTCAGACGTGCTTTTCACGGATTCCCACAATTGTTTTTTTTATAATTTACATTTGATGTTGGAAACAAATTAGGTAATAAGAATTAAAACAAACGCAACAAGCAATAAAACAAGAAAACAATTCAAAACTTCGAAATGCTCACGCTCCATCAATTGAGCAGGCTGTATCGAGTGCTTGAATCGTAGCGGTTCCGTTGCGTGGTACCATTTATATCTACTTTCGTGGGGAAAGGCGTCACAAAACGATTTTTGTGAAAAGAATTGTGATTTATCGATTTTTAATTGCCTTAATGACGATTTTCTCAAACTAAATTAGATAAAACTGTACACGTAACTCGTGAGAATGTATATGAGAATTCGTGACGGACACGTCTAACCTTGCCTTTGTAAGTATAGTCCCAGTGCACCACTGGCAAGGAACAAGGGCGGATGGGGATTTGTTTTCCGCCTCTAAGGCTTTAACACTATTTCCTATTATACTATGATAATATTGCAATAGTGACTAAACATGTTTTGTTATCATAGCAACGGCCAAGTGAATATGCTCAAATCAATAATTAACATTTACTAAAACTAAACTGCTTAATGAGGGGTCTGGGGGGGTATTCCCCCCGCAGAGTATGTAATCGTTCTCAAAAAAAGCACGTCGGTGTGTCAGTAAGAACGATTTCCTTACTTTTTACACATGTAATTTTCTGTCTTCTACTGCCAAGGTACTGGAGGGTGTTCCACACCCCCCAGACCCCCCGGTTTAGACAATCCAGTTTAATCGATAGGAATAAAGATTTCAACCTATCTGAAGTTGTCCAAAATTAGCTACAACCGGACATTCTGAAATCTTTAATTCATTTCTAATAAAAGCAATCTGTCCAAGTCGGGGAGTTGTTCCCAGCTCCCCAGTGCCTAATCAGCAGTAACCCGCTCAGATTATCTCATCATTCCTAAAAAAGGTAAATCGATATCACAAAGCTTTTACTTACTTTTTATACATTTAATTTTGGATGTTGCTTTAGCTCCCCCCCCCTTCCCGACCCCCAGGTTTATGCAGTGCAAGGTTATCAGAAGTGAATTGAAGGTTTCAAAGTAATATTTGAAGTTTTCAGAATTATCAGCTGCCAAACAGATAGGCTGAATGTATTTAATTTCTTGTAAATATAATCCGGTGGGGGGGAACCAGAATATCGGAATGGGGGGAACATTTCCCACTATTTATCATCGGTCCGAAGACGACTAAAACGATATCCTAATTTGAAATTTTTAAAATTATCAACGGACAAGCAGTTAGTATGTTGAATGAATTTATTTATTTTTATAAACAAAAGCTGGAGGGGGGGGATAAATATAAACTAAAATATCGGTCTAGGGGGAATACCCCCAGCATTTATCACCGTTCCCAAGACGAATAAATCATTATAATAAGACTTCTACTTAATTTTTAAACATTTAATCTTTTGAATTTTGCTGATTAAGGCACTGGAGGGTGTTCCACACCCCCGGTTTGGCCAGACCAGTTTTATCAGAAGTGAATTAAAGATTTAAACCTGTCTGAAGTTGTCCACAATTAGCAACAAACAGCCATTCTGAAATCTTTAATTTGTTAATAATAAAACTAAACTGTCCAAACCGGGGGGTCTGGGGGGTGTGGAACACCTCCAGTGCACGGATAAATATAATGGGGGGGAAGTAAATATAAACTAAAATATCGATTTGGGGAATAACTCCCGGAATTTTATATTCTGTATTCCGTTCTAGGCACTGGAGGGTGTTCCCCCCAGACCCCCCGGTTTAGGCAGTGCAGTTTTATCATATTGAAGGTTTCAAAGTAATATTTGTAGTTTTTCAATATTATCATCGACGAAAAAGATATGGTAAACGATTTTATGCAGAATTTTTTTGTAAATATAATGGGGGAATAAATATAAACTATAACACAGGTCTAGGGGGAGTACCCCAGTATTTGTCATCGTTTCCAAGAAAAATAAACAATAGATAAAATTCTGCTTAATATTTAAGGTTTTAATGTTTTGTGTATCACTGCTAAGGCACTGGAGGGTGTTCCACACCCCCCAGACCCCCCGGTTTAATTATTTATTCAACTTTGATACGAATAAACTGCGTAAACCGGAGGGGCACATTTAAATTGTAATAGATGCATTTGAAGATGTGATTCTTACGTCGGAGCGTAGAACATTAAATTTATTTAGGAAATTTAATTTTTATAAAAATAAACTTAAACTATTATAATTTCGGTATTCTGTACCCCCAGACCCCCCAATCTATACCTTTTATATATTTACATGATTGAATTCATTTTGAATATTCTTTTGGCCGTTGACAATTTATTATGGAAAACTTCAAATAAAATGTTGAAATCTCCAAAGCACTGCTAATATGAATAATCTACTTAAACCGGGGGTCTGGGGGGTGTGGAGCACCCTCTAGTACATTGGCTGCGTGGGGCACAATATAAAATGTTCAAAAATTAAGTCGAAGCTTTAGGATACCGCTTTAGTTTTCTTTGGAATGATAACTTTTGTATTCTATACAAATTCTTTATGTGCAGTTTAGTACTCTCCCTCTAAAATATTTATAATAGATATATTTATTTTTATAACAAGATATTAATAAACTCATTCAGCATATTTGCTTGACCGTTGCTAACTTTGTTAAACTTCAGATGTTATGTTGATATCTATAATTCGGTTCCGATGTAAATGAATTGCCCAATCCGGGGGGTCTGGGGGTGTGGAACACCCTCCAGTGCCTCTAGTTTAGGAATTATGATATTAAATGAAGGAACATTATACAGAAGCTGTATAATGGCGTCTAGTTTTTTGAGAATGAGGACATGTCTTGAGAGGTATTCCATACTTTTCAGACACCCTTCCCCCTTCTGCCACTATTTTTTATTTTATATTGTTGATACATCTATTAGCTTGACGGAACTATTTCCGTGCCGTAAAATCTATTTTTTATAAATACGCAGGATTTATCATTTCTTTGTTTGTGTCGTGAAGTTGTGTTTCAGAAACAGTAATCGGGTGGCGGGGGTATGTGACCTTTTTTCGACGCAAACAAAGGTAGAAGAGAATGCGTAAAAATTGGTAAATTTACCGATGAGCGAAACATAATTATTCATCTTCATCAATTTGATGATAAAATCAAAAATAAATTTGAGTGTGACTGGGCACCCCCAGACCCCATGCCTTTAAAACTATGGCTTTCTGGGTCGGGATTTTTGGAGAATTTATTATTTCAAGTTAATTGTATTTTTAAGTTTCAATTTTGTAATAATTTTTTTAGTTGGCAGTACCCTGTGTAGTCGTATAACAACTGAATCTCTGTAAGCTTTTTTGTTTCCTCGTTCAACTTTTTTTAAAGTGAATTTTCTGGAAATATTCGCCAAGTAGGCTAAAGAAATCTTAAACGCAATTCTCGATACATCGCAGCAGAAATTTCTCATTCAAAAGCCGTATCTTGAAGGGGATTTCACTTCCACCCCCTCTTACTATTAGAAGTACAGAACCATTTTCCAAGAGTAAAATTTGTGTCGTTTTTTTTTCCAATTTTATTATACGCGGTGCTCTTTACATTATAACTAGGGCAAATTGTAGATATTAATTTAAGTTTTAATAGATTCTTCTGGATGGTAGGCTCTCCAAACTTTGAAGTGAAATTAATTTCTTTCTTTAAGAAAGAAGAAAACAAAATAATGGTGGCATGCCGGGCGCCAGATGAAATTAATATTCACAAGGAAAGGATATGCATAGACCTAAAGAATTAAAGATGGCGCGGTGATGAATTTTAATTTCCGCATTGAAAACTCTGAAAGATAGAAGAAATAGACAAGCTAAATTTTGTGGAAGATCTCCCGACTGCGGAGGAGGGGGGGGAGGAAAAGAGTTAGATTAAAGTTTCTCAATTCGAAGAAACTCTTCGGACGTATTCGCTTGAAGGTTTTGTGATGACATTTTGAGAGATTGACAAAATGTCATGCTAACATAGACATCATGAGAACTACAAAAATAAATAAATGGAGACGCTGAGTTTATAAAGTTTCGAGATCATGTTAGTGGTTTTTCTTGTTACACTTATAAAATATAAATTGATTTGTTGACAAGTTTTTCTTCATCGCCTTGTCTCATATTATGGCGTAGTGGCATTAATATATTAAGTAGCTTACTAGTATGTTCGTTTTATCTATTCAGCATTCGAACCCTTCTATTAAACGGATATTATTGCAAGTTTTTATTATAAATTGAACACGCTATAAACTCTCAATGCTCTATCATTAAACTGGTTATTGATGTCCTTAAGGTGTATTTTGTATTTTATTTTATCTTGTTCATTTTTTTATGCCTTTACATATTATTGTGGTTTACTAGAACTACTTCGGATGACCATATACGTAATACGACGTAATTACGTAATTGTAATCGTGTTTCCTGCTGTTAAAAGTATTCTGATTCCTCTATTTAGAAGAGAGTGTTTTTCACATCTCGTCTGGACGCACCACCATTTGTTTACTACGTGGAACATAAACCGTCCGTACTTATGCACTACTATGTATATCTACGTATCTGAAAAATCTCTCGAATTTTTTTACAATGTAATTAAAAAGGAAGTCGTAAAATGTTGGCACTTAGAATTTTTGAGAGACTCGATTATCTCCAAGACAGTTTCGTTTACATTTAATTAAAGAAGAAATAAAAAAGTACTTAAATTTTAAATAAGAGTTCTTAATGAAATTTTTAGGTAATCTTGTTTCATTTCGAGGACAACCAAAAAGGCTATAAAATTATTATTTTACATCAAAATAGCTTTATCGCTCACTTTTCATTCGAACGTCCCTCGTAAAACCTTGGTTTCTCTTACTCCAATCCGATGTTATCTCACCTTCGCGTTAGTTTTACACATTAAAAAGATATAAAGTTAAACTTTAGTTGGTAATTAATTGGACGAAAATTTAATAATATGCATGTATTTAATTTCAGGTGCAACACTACATCCTGGTGGTGCAAGCCCAAGACTCGGGCCATCCGTCCTTGTCCAGCACCGTCACGGTTTACTGCAACGTTTTGGATCTCAACGACAATGCTCCCGTTTTCGACCCCATGTCGTATAGCAACGAAATTTTCGAAAACGTCTCGATTGCGACGCCCGTCGTTACGGTCAGCGCCACCGATCTGGATTCGGGTAAGTGCCGCCTTTGTCTTTCGCCAACTTTTAAAAAAAAAGGGGAAACACCTACTTTTAATATTGTGACACCTCGAAACTAACAATGCAACGCTCGAATTGATTGCCGAGTCGATAATAATATTTATTGAATTATTAATTTGATCGATTAAAAATTCGTGCCACTAATAAATAAAGAAAAATTTTGATAAGCTTTGTCGTTAAACTTAAATCGTTCACGATTTCTGTGTTATTATTTGAAAAGTAGTAATTGTTAAGTAATAAAATTGCATTGAACTTTTCATTTAAATTATTAGATTACAATAATCGATAAAAAATGGGTTTATAGTTATAGAAATATTTTATTGTTAATTTCTGTTATGGTAATAAACGTTTTAACTTTCAAGTACAAAAAGTTGATTGCAATCGTTAATATTCCACTGTTCTATTGTGCGAGACAGACTAAGGAATATTTTTTTATATTTCTGCGTTCAAAGTGAATTTCGATTGGGTTCTATCATTTCGTGGTTTTTTGTTTTGAGAGATCTTCGTTCCAAACTCTCTCAAATCCCTCATAGTTTTAAGTAGAATTGAATCGGATCAAAATAAAAATAAATGTGATGGAAATATCAAGAGCCAGCCCTGCTCCAGGTTACCCATCATAAATAGTTACAATCAACTATTGTTACATTATTCGGTATCTTTCGAAACTTCAAGCATAAAAATATTATCGATAAACTCGACCTTCAACTTACTGCTACGTTTTACAAATTGTGGTAAGAGGTCTCCAAGCACTAAAAATAAAAAAAAACCAATTACATACAACGGTTTCAAGCCATGGAATACTGGATATTTTTATTTTTTTTCTCATAAACCATGAGTGCCCTCCGCCCTCCAGGAAAAAGACTACCTATGACATAGGGCTGGATGCTGTCCTAAGTAAGATACAAAACTATTGGATAATTTTTTTATTGTTAAATTTATACAGTTTGCGTTTTGAATATTTCTGCGCGAATTTTTAATTTAAATGTATTGATTATGCAGACTGCATCAATTTTTATGTTCTGTGAGACTTGCAGAGTATTTACTTCATTTTCTTCACCACTTCAAAATTTGAGGTGCGCACTTTTTATAATTAATTATTATTTTTCCCATTGTCGACTAATTCAAGGAGAGTACAGCTTTGAAGACAAGTAAAACAGCGAGTTTTTATTTCATTTTAAGACATTTCATGTTCTGAATCCTGCTTCCGAGGCACTGGAGGGTGTTCCACACCCCCCAGACCCCCCGGTTTAGATACTTCATTTATTTCGGAAGTGAATTAAAAACTTCAGTTTAATACTTGAAGTTTTAAAATCACCATCGGCCAAGCAGATATATTGAAAAATTTAATTCCTTTTACAAATACAGTAATTATGGATTGGGGGGGGGGGATCTGTGAGATATGAAATTTTCCCCAGCATTTATCATCGTTCCCAAGAAAACTAAAACGATATCATAAAGCTTTTAATTAATTTTTAAGGATTTAATGTTCTGCATTCCGCTGCTAACGCACTGGAGGGTGTTCCACCCCCCCAGACCCCCCGGTTTGGGCAGCGCAGTTTTATTAGAAGCGAATTAAAGATTTCGATATATTACCTGCAGGTGTTCAATATTTGCAACAAGGAGACATACTGAAATATTTAATTTATTTATAATATAAGCGAACTGCCAAACCGGGGGGTGTGGAACACCCTCCAGTGCCTTAGCAGTGGAACCCCCAGGATGTCTTGTCATTCCTAAAAAAAGTAAGCGGTATCACAAAGCTTTTACTTACCTTTTTTTAATTTAATTTTGGGTGATGCTTTAGCTTTCCCCCCGACTCCCGGTTTATGCAGTGCAGGGTTATTAGGAGTGAATTGTAGGTTTTAAAGTAATATTTGAAGTTTTTTAGTATTATTACCTGCCAAACAGATAGGCTGAATATATTTCATTTCTTGTAAATATAATAAGGGGGGGGGATGTATATTGTAATTAATAAAAAAATATAAAAAATATAAGAATATCATTATGGGGGGAACATTCCCCAGCATTTATCATCGGTCTGAAGACAACTAAAACGATAACCTCAGGTTTATACTTAATTTTTGGTATTTAATGTTCTACATTCTGTTGCTAAGCCACTAGAGGGTAGCTCTATACTCCCCAGACCCCCGGTTTAGGCAGTACAGTTTTATCGATAGGGAATTGCAGGTGTCGAAGTAATATTTGAAATTTTTAAATTTTCAACGGACAATCAGTTAGTATGTTGAATGAATTTATTTATTTCTTATAAACATAAGCCGGGGAATAAATATAAACCAAAATATTGGTCTGGGGAATTCCCCCCCTCCAACTTTTAACATCGTTCCCAACTCGAATAAAACAATATCATAAGACTTCTACTTAATTTTTAAACATTCAATCTTCTGCATTCTACTGATTAAGGCACTGGAGGCGTTCCACACCCCCCCAGACCCCCCGGTTTGGACAGCGCAATTTTATCAAAAGTGAATTAAAGATTTCAACATATCTGAAGTTGTTCAAAATTAGTAACAAGCAGACATACTGAAATCTTCAATTCGTTTCTAATAAAAGCAAAGTGTCCAAACCGTGGGGTCTGGGGAGTGTTGAACACCCTCCAGTGCCTTAGCAGCAAGAACCTCTTAGGTTATCACATCATTACTAAGAAAAGTAAAGAGGTATCACGAAGCTTTTATTTACTCTTTATACATTTAATTTAGATTGTCATTTTAGAAAATCCCCCACCCCTCCCCGAAACCCTGTGTTATGCAGTGTTATCAGCAGTGAATTGAAAGTTTCAAAGTAATACTTGAACTACTATTTCAAAATTATCAACGGTCAAGCAGATATACTAATCGAATTTATTCATTTCCTATAAATTCTTCTTTCTCATTCTTATAAATTCTTATAAATAAATTAAATCCGGGGGGAATAAATATTAACCAAAATATAGGTATGTGGGAAATACCCCTTAATATTTATCATCTTTTCCGAGACGAATAAAGCAATATATTAAGGTTTCTACTTAATTTATAGATTCTGCATTCTACTGCAAAGGCACTGGAGGGTGTTCCACACCCCCCAGACCCCCCGGTGTGGACAGCGCGGTGTTATCAGAAGTGAATTAGCGATTTTAACATATCTGAAGTTGTTCAAAATTAGCAACAAGCAGACATGCTGAAATCTTCAATTTATTTATAATAAGAACGAACTGTCTAAACCGGGGGGTCTGGGGGGTGTGGAACACCCTCCAGTGCCTTAGTAGTGGAATTCAAAACCCTTCAGTGTTTTTATAAATCTAAGCGGGAGGAATACCCTCTACCATTTATCATCGTTCCCAAGACAACTAAAACGGTATCATAAAGAAGTCTACTTAATACTTGTAAGCATTTATTTGAAGAGAACTTGGAGAGTCTAGAGGGGTGGAACACCTTCCAGTGCCTTTAGCGCTAACAGCATACCTCATCATTCCCAAGAAAAGCAAAACTGTATCACCAAGCTTTTACTTATTTTAAATACATTTAATTTTTGTCTTTCACTGCCCAGGCACTGGAGGGAGTTTTAGACCCCCCCCCTCAGACCTACCGGATTAGGCAATGCAGTTTCATCCATAAGTAATTGAAGGTTTCAAAGTAATATTTGAAGTTTTTCAAAATTACTCGTAGGAACGGTTATTTCAATTCATTAAAAATAAACTGTTTAAAAGAACGGGGGGGGGGAGAAATAATGGATCCAGACACCACGGTTTATGCAATATATTTTTAGCCGGATTGAATTGAAAATTTCAGTGTACATAATGTTCCTGGTAGTTACTAATTTTTAAACATTTTAATTATCAGCTTTTCATCGATAGACTGAAAGTGGGAATCAAACTTTCGAATGAATTCAAAGTGAAAATAATAATCCTAGATAACGCGCAGTTGAGACCGGTGGGCCTGGAGGGGTATACGCCCCAGCTAGATATTAAAGTTGATCTTTACTTGATTAATTTCATTGCGTGCTAAGGTTTGGCTGGTTTGTACATCACGTCTTGATTCACGTCAATTTTTGCTATGAATAAGGTACCTGCGTAGTTGTCGTTAACCCTCATCCTCGGGGGTAAGAATATCATAAATTAAAATTTAATATTTTGAATTATTTAAGAAGTTCTATTAATTTTAAATATTCTTGTCGTTATTGCAGAGTGACCTGCCCCGTGTACGAGAATAATGAGATTTAATTCTACAGACCTTGGTAAAAGTGTTCCGTGTATTTATATTTATATCCTCCGGTGGTGGTTCAGAGTTCGAGTTCTGCATAATCCCACTTTTTTAATAAAATCTAGTTATTATCCTCATACATATGTCAGATCACTTTGTCTTGTTTTTTTTCTGGCCGTCAGATGTGTAATTTGGTGACTCTAACTGCGCTGCTAACCGCTACTGCAAGAATTGGGTGAAAAATGGATTGGTGTTTTTTGGGGGGTCTCGGAATTTATTACGTCGCTTTATCGGGCGGTGCATGAAAGGGTCATAATTGGTGCATTTTCGAAGCAAAAATTTTAACGATTACTTATCTGGAAGCTAATAGCAAAGGCAGCGAGTTATCTGGTTAGCAAGTCGTTTTTAAATGCGGGCCCGTTCTTGTGGTAAAAATCACTTCGGCGGGGTGGAACGAAAGAAAAATGTTTTGTCATTGTGCACGAGTGACCCGCAGGTCAAACCGTATTGTCTATAATGTCGTGTCATTATGGAAACTGTTGGTTTACGATCGGCAACAAGGAAGTCCGGGCCTGTAATCTGCACGCCGAGCGACACTCCTTCTAATGTTTGCACTAACGAAGGAAAGAATTGACATGGAAAAGTTTTGTGCAACGATTGCTTGCATGTTTGTTGGCACAAATTTGTTTTTACAAAAAAACAAGTCCTAGTTGTACCAACCTTGTCTACAACCTCCATTAACATAACTGGCTGATTCATTTGTTTGCCTTGCGCTTTTATTTACATAAAGTTGGCGTTGGTGCTTGCTCGAAAGTTTCTAACGTCAAAATCGCGCAGGCAATTAAAACCCATCAGGAATATCACTTTTATAAAATTAACTTGTCAAAATTTGAGGTGACCCGTGGGTTAGAAAAGTTTCCGACATTCCGTTCTCATCACGAAAATATTTTTAAGCTGTCGCGGATTTAAATGTGGGTTCGATCCTAAATGCGAGCAAACTTCTAACTGGCGTTTTTTGAATATTTCCACCGAGAAATGTTTGTAGAAGAGAAGTAAGCAGAAAGCAAGCAAGCAAGCAATCATAGAATGTAGCATTCCTCTGGCTATTGTAGTTAAACAATAAAAGAAGTTTTTTTATAAAATTCCTGCTTCCACGTTCGTTTTTCTATTTATCATATCTGTAAACCAATCCATCTGCGTGGTATAAAATATTCAAATGCGGCGTCGTAAATTTTGCTCATCATTCGTTGTAGTTAATGGCCCATTTGGATAAATGACGAATGCTTTTTGCTTTCACGACTTTCTTGCCGGTTGAAAGGCAAGAAGTCGTCTTTACATTTCGACATTCCCATTATGAGCTGAGAATGGTATTACACTCATACGGATTATTTGTAGCAGTAGTTGGTCGGTGTTCGTTGAACTTGAATTCTGTTTACTATAAACCAGTTGCCGAGTAAAATACTACTAGATAAATCATTGTAGAACATTTACAAGAATGAAAGTTATAAATTATTGAACGAATATCGACGACTTTACAAATTAATGTCGCTAAATAAGGAACATTTTTAAGCCCGCAAGTAGTGGAGGTGTCGCAAATGCCCAAACAATTCCAACAAGTCGACGACGAGGTTAACCCCCCAATTTTTTTCATTTTCTAGGGAATAATGGACGTCTGTCGTACGCCATCACGTCGGGGGACGAAAATGAAGATTTCGACATCGCCTCCAACGGAACCATCATGACCAAAAGGACGCTGGACAGAGAAAGCAGAAGCGTATACAATTTGGTCGTAACGGCAACGGATCAAACGGAAGTAATTCAGCAACGGTTATCCTCCACAGTTCAGGTAAAAAACTTTATTTTCGTAATTTATTTTACTGCTTTTTGGATTTTAAAATATATTTTTCGTAACATCAATAAATTATATAAACGGACATCTTTAAATATTAAAAACGAAACGACTTGTCATATTAAATTTTTCCCATAAATTACAATTTATTTTAAAATAAAATAAAATTCACCACGACAACGGACTTTTTTGATGGCTCGGGTTTGCTTTCTAACCTCGCATTCAAATCACCCCGCCTTAATTCGTTTACCTTTCAGGGCGCGGGTTCAAAAATGTTGACGTGTAATTAAAACAAAAGTAAACACAAGAAAGTGTCGGTCAAGATTTTTGAAGAGGTTTGCTCACTTTGTGATGTTTGTCTTTAAAAAAATTTTTTTCGAGTGGTGCTCATCACGTGACGTTTTTGACCCAAACATTTCTGATTTAGAAATTTATGCGCGGTGGCATGTAAAAAAATATGGCGGATTTGTTCGTATGGTTAGGTAATTTGTGCTTTATAACGATTTTATGACGCTTTAAAGTGTAAAAGATAATCTTAAATTATTAATCGTTAAATTTTTAACTTTGTGACATTTGTTTGCATTTTACAAGCAAAATGTCACTTTTAACTTGATGCTTGACGATTTTATGGATGCGGTTAAATTACACAAAGTTGGTTATGGGCGAAACAGTTGCGTTGCACGGCAACGCTCGTTCCAACTAATTAATCGCGCGAAATTTAAATTTGCTGCTCTATCAGAGTTCTATCACCCGCGCGAACTTTATTTACTTTGTTTTTTTCACCCTTGTACCAGCAGGTATCGACTATGCACAAAATTGTGTTTGGGCCTCTGCTTATATTTAATGTGCTGACTCGACCCGATGATTAGGCACTAGAGGGTATTCCGACCCCCCCGGTTTAGCCAGTTTATTTTTATTGATTTTATTCCCAATTATAAATTTCAACACAATATCTGAAGTGTTTCGAAATTTGAGTAGATGCTGTACGCTGTAGAACCCAATTTATTTCTGTTAAATATAAACTGATAGACCAGCGGGTCTGGGGATCTGGAGTACCCTATCGAGATTATTACATCACTTCCAAGAAAGCTAAATTGTAGTCTCTACTTAATTTTAAAACATTTCTCAAAAACATTTCAACATAATATTTTTTGTAATTTTTTAATTTGCAACATAAACCGCCGAATGAATTTATTCATTTTTTATATTATAATCAGATAGACCAGAGGGATTACTCCCCCCTTCCCCCTCAGAATATATTCGTTCTGAAGAAAACTAAAACGGCAACTTACAGTTTCTACTTAATTTTTAAACATTTAATGTTGTGGCATTCTATACTGAGGCACTGGAGGGTGTTCCACACCCCAGACCCCAGTTTAACCAGTTCATTGGGTCTGGGGTTTTGGAGTACCCAGGTTAATCCATCGTTTCCAAGAAAGCTAAAACGGTAATTTACAGCTTCTACTTAATTTTTAAACATTTAATGTTCTGCTTCCCAATGCTAGGGTATTGGAGTATATTCCATACCTTAAATAAACTATTCAAACCGGGGGTGGGGGGTGTGGAACACCCTCCAGTGCCTTAGCAGTGGGACGTTTAAATTTAAATGTTTAAAAATTAAATAAAAACTTTAAGTTACCAATTTAGTTTTCTTGAATAATCGAGTACCCCTGGGGGGTATTCCATACTCCCCAACCTCCCTGGTCTATACAGTTTATAGTTATTAAAAATTAATTAAGGTCTACAGGACATCTGCATGGATATTATTAATTTTGAAAATTTTAGATATTTTGCTGAAATGTTTAATTTATTTCCAATTTAAATAAACTACCCAAACCGGGGGGTCTGGGGGGTGTGGAACACCCTCCAGTTCCAAGTATTTAGATGCAGAATATTAAATGTTTAAAAATTAAGTAAAAGCTGTAAGTTTAACGTTTTAGTTTTCCTGAAAACGATGGAATGCCCGTCAGTCCCCCGGTTTGAGTAATTTATTTTTATTAGAAGTAAATTAAAGATTTCAGCATAATATCTAAAGTTTTTCAAAGTTAGTAACCTCCGAACAGATATGCTGAAGTTTTCAATTAATTTCTGATAAATATAAATTAATGGTCCAAGGGGTTTGGGGGGGGGGAGAACCACCCAGGTTATTACATCGTTTCTAAGACGAATAAAACAAAATCGTAAAGCTTCTACTTAATTTTTAAGCTTTTAATGTTCTGCATTCCACTGCAAAGGCACTGGAGGGTGTTCCACACCCCAACCCCCCGGTTTAGCTAGTTTATTTTTATTAGATGTCAATTAAAAATTTCAACATAGCATTTGTATTTTTTCAAATTTCCGAACTTTAAATAGAAATATTGAATGAATTTTTAATTCATTTTTTATAATATAAACTGCATAGACCGGGGTAGGCGGTATGGAATACCCCTGAAGATACGTCATCGTTCCCTAGAAAACTAAAACGGTAACTTAACCGGTAACTTTAATGTTCTGCCTTCCGATGCTAAGGCACTGGAGTGTATTCCAGATCCTACTCTCTCGGTTTAGACAGTTTATTTTACAATATACGCTTTCGTGGTTCGGATTCCACGTTAAGCAGTATGTCCCCCGTACCTGCACCTTCTTCACGAAAAGGCTACGGCACTGACGGTGGGTGAAAACTAAAACCTAAAAATTTTGCAAGAACAAAAATCTGTTACAACTGGAAAAGCTGTTCCTTCTAGAATCACGCTCGTTGAAGAATTGAATAATAATTTTTTCTCTGTTTCTTTCTGCAGAAGACACTCGGATCCGTTGTATAACATTACATTACCCTCGCACACAGAATAGGTCACTCTAAAAATTAGATGTTAGAACAGTAACTTTTGATGTTTTGAATAAATGATTATTTCGGCAAAACAATTACCTATAGCACCGCCCAGTTTGTTTGAATGCGGCGGGAAATTTAAATATTTCTATTTTAGAGAAATACAGCAACGCCAACGGCTTATTTCATGCTTCTGGTGTGAGGTTCCTTCCGTAGATCTTGTTTTAATACACTAATCGTATAATTGCATTAAATTTATGAGCGCTATCAACTGGAATGATTATCTAATTACATCAATTACCTGTTATATACAGGACGTTACAACAGAATTCGTCTGGTGTAAATAATAATTTTTGCTTGTTTTAGGTTACCATAACCCTGAAAGACGTTAACGACATGTCACCCGAGTTCATCACGCCAAACGAAACATCCATTGCCGAAAACATCCAAATCAACACAGTGGTGATGGCGATAAAAGCGATAGACAAGGACGAAGGCCGAAACGGATACATCGAGTACTCCCTTTCGAACGATCCATCGCTCAACGGCGTATTCTCCTTGGGTCCGGTGGATGGTTTATTACGAGTCGCGGGAAAATCGACCGGGAGTTGCGAAGCAATTACACCCTGCAAGTGGCGGCCCGGGATCGGGGCGATCCTCCGAAATTGGCGCGCACCAAAATTTTCGTCAAGGTTTTGGACGAAAACGACAACAGTCCGGTTTTTGATCCCAAACAGTACAGCGCTTCGATTGCCGAGAACGCATCCATCGGTGCGAGCGTCTTGCAGGTAAGTCGACAACAATGTTTCGTTATACTTTTTCGGATTCAAATGTTTGATTTGTTTGCAGGTTTCGGCAACCGATATCGATTTTGGATTGAACGGTCGGGTTCGTTATTCGATCAGTTTTGGCGATAAGAACCGCGATTTTAGTATAGCGGAAGATTCCGGCATAGTGAGGGTGGCTAAAAATTTAAATTACGAGCGAAAATCGCGGTATTTGTTAACAGTTCGGGCGGAAGATTGTGCGGGAGATTTAAATGGTGATGAAGTGCGTACCGATACTGCGGAAATATCAATCTCGGTGTCTGACATCAACGATAATCCGCCGACGTTTCTGGATTCGCCATATTTGGCCTACGTGATGGAGAACGTCATTCCTCCTAACGGTGGTTACGTAATTACCGTACAGGCTTATGACGCCGATACTCCACCTTTCAATTCGCTGGTTAAATATTTCATCAAGGAAGGCGACACCGACATCTTCAGGATCAACGCGTCCACCGGTGAAATTTCGCTGCTGAGAGCTCTGGATCGAGAAATTCAAGCCGAGTACACTCTGTCGCTCGTTGCGATGGATACGGGTGAGTAATTTTTCGGAGGGTTTTCCCCCCGTGTTTAGGCCATAATGTCCGTCCGTCCGTCGTCTATGCGTGTTTGTGTGGTAAATTTGTGTCGAAGAAAAATATAAAAAGTTATTAAGTCGGTAAACAATTGCACGAACTGGCTGTTGGGATGGTAACAAATGCCGCACAGCGTGAGTTGCTAATGAACCATCGAAGCCAAATTTATCAGAACAAGTTTACCATTGATATGTTCTGTGGCTTTAATGTACACAATAAAGCACGATAATACAACAGACGACGTAGCGCGTGAAACTATGCTTACAACCATTAACTTTGGTACTTAAGACTCGTCGATAATCGTCCATCTTTAGATAAACTCAACTAATTTTATGTAAAAAGTCTTACATTTTTTTCCGATATCGCATTGTGTACGTACTCAAGTATTTGACTTGAAAAGTAACATTAACGCACGTACCGGCCATTTTCAATTTTTTCGTCATCCCGAAATGACCGGCGAATCGTTCGGTGGTCGTTAATTAAAACACCAAATTTAATAAACTCTCGGGCGTCGTCTCGCTTCCGCGCTTGCTGCCAGCGCCGTCACGTTTCGTTTTCGGCGTGGCGCGACCTTGCTGATGAGCACCAAAGGGGTCCGAACTATTATTATTATTATTTTTTTTTGTTTTCGTTAACGAAGGGGGCGCTGTCGGCCGGCGTCTTCCACGAGCCGTCAGTTTGACTGAACATGAATTGTCACGAATGCGAGTTCTCACGGTGCACGATTAGCATCTACATTACAGATTGCGATAAGTGGAGACAAAGCGAACTGTTTCTGGTCCAGTGAGTCTTGCCATTAGATAGTATTTGGCATTAACGGGAGTGATGCTGCATTTTATCAATACCATTTATTGTAACAATGAATTCGTGATAAAATTTTCTCGAATCGCAGATATCATCAACAATTTACAAGGACAAAAGACACGATACGACCAATTTGGCCCATCATTTTAAAATTCATCTTTTTAATGTTAGGTTTCGACTTAATTCTTATGCAAATCCGATCGAGATGATCAGATCCCGAGGCTTATTTAAGTCTTTCGCGATCAAGTAGGAGAAAAAGTGGTTGTCAACATTTTTTTTATTGGCAATCAAATTGTGCGATATATTTTATATCGCGCGGCGCAACCAATTCTTTTTTTTCTTCTTGACTTATTTGTACCGCGAGCTTAAGCAAATTCATCTAAGAGAGCATCTGACTTGTACTGACCTATGAATAATCATTTAATGCCTAAAGCAACAAATTGATGACTTTACAAAATACAGCTATTTGCAACTATTCATTTAATAAGTTTGCGATTATCATCAATTGAAAGAGGATGTACGATGCATGTTAGATTATAAAATGCTACGTTATTATCTTACATTTTCGTTTTTTATGATCCAATTATTTCGTTTTTAAAAATCCAACTTTCGATCGAGAATTTTGGCAGAAAACCGCATTTTTTTTTTTGAACGAAATGCTGATTTTTACGCTAGGGGTTCTTAGTATTTTCATTTCGAACATTTTTAGATTTTTGATTTTGGTACCGTAGCCAGGTTTCTCGTTGGGAGGACACTCCCATGAACGATCTATTTTAAGCCTCAACATGGGGCGAATAGGGGGTGTAGAAGGACATACGAACGCCAATTGCAAATTGTAAAAGAAAAATGTATGAACTTATGGCTTCCAATATTAACTGATCAATAGAGGAACTTTTTAAACAACATAAAATGTAAAGCAGAGAACGGGGGTCCTTGGGGGCATCGTTCCCAAAGAAACTTAAAGATTAATTTGTAAACAATTCATCGTTCTGCCTTCCAATTAATATTGGGACACTGGGATTTTTTTATCGATGTCTTTCGCAGAGTAAATTTAGCGATTTCAACAAATTTACATTTTCTTCTAACTTTTCTTGCTCTCGTCGCAAAAGGGGGCGCCCCCCCTTGTCCCAAAATAAACTGTTTTTGTAAAACAAAAATTACAATACAAACATCAACCAGGACGATGTATTTGCGTGGTCGAAGAAAATAGAATTAACAACTCGGGAGTATTTCAAAATTAGTTCAAACGATATTAACTACATAAACACCGCTCCTCCCCCACCACTGGGTCAATGCAATTAATTTTTATTAGCAGTAAATTGAAGATTTTGGTATATTTTCTTATCATATTGAGGCACTCGAGGAGTTTTACAGCTCCCCAGACCCCTCTGGTTTAGCCTGTTTATAGGGTTTTGGGGGGTACCCCCTCAGGTTAATACATCGTTTCAAGAAAAATAAAACGGTAAATTCAAGATTGTGTTTAATTTTTAAACATGTTTTGCCATTCTGTACTACGGCACTGGAGGGTGTTCCACACCCCCCAGCCCCCCGGTTTAACCAGTTCATTGCGTCTGGGGATATAAAAATTCCCCCAGACATGTTATCGTTTCCAAAAACCTGAAATGGAATCGTTACGATTCTAGTTAATTTTTAAACATATAATGTGCTACTTCCCGATGATACGGCTCGGAAGGGTTTTCTATACCCCCTGGACCCCCCATCTCCCCGATTTAGCCACTTTACATATTTTTATTACATGTCAGTTAAAGATCTCGACATAATATCTGAAGTTTTTAAAATTAGCAATGGCCGAGCAGATTTATGCTTAATTTATTTCTGATAAATACAAATGGATAAACCGGTGAGTCTGGAGAAGGGGGTATGGAGTGCCCCCCAGAATATTACATCATTTCCAAGAAAACTTAACTTAAAGTTCTCGCTTACATTTTAAAAATTTAATGTTCTGCCATTCTATACTGAGGCACTGGAGGGTGTTCCACACCCCCCAGACCCCCCGGTTTGACCAGTTCATTGGGTCTGGGGTTTTGGAGTACCCCAGGTTAATCCATCGTTCCCAAGAAAGCTAAAACGGTAACTTACAACTTCTACTTAATTTTTAAACATTTAATGTTCTGCCTCCCAATGCTAGACATTGGAGGGTATTCCATACCTTAAATAAACTATCCAAACCGGGGGTCTGGGGGGTGGGAACACCCTCCAGTGCCTCGGCAGGGGGACGTAGAAATTAAAATTTTAAAAATTAAATAAAAACTTTAAGTTACCATTTTAGTTTTCTTGAGAATGATCGAGTACCCCTGTGGGGTATTCCATACTCCCCAGCCTCCCTGGTCTATACAATTTATAGTTATTAAAAATTAATTAACTTCTTCAGGACATCTGCGTAGGAGTTACTATTTTTGAAAATTTTAGATTTCTGATTTAAACAAATTACCCAAACCGGGGGTCTGGGGTGTGGAACACCCTCCAGTGCATAAATTTTGAGTGCAGGTAGACATCACGTCACCATAGCAACGGCTAAGCAAAAAACTACTGTAGTTTTAAATTTAGTTGTGATAAATATAAACTATTCAAAAATGAAGTAAAAATGTTAAGTTACCGTTTTAGTTTTTTGGGAACGATGATAAATTCTAGGGGGTATTCCCCCCTCAGGATGGATATTCTGGTTTATATTTATTTATCACAGCTTATATTTATAAGAAATGGATAAATTCATTCAGCATATCTGCTTGGCCGTTGATAATTTTGAAAAGCTTCAAATATTACTTCGAAACTTTAAATTTACTTCTGATAAAACGGCACTGCTTATACTGGGGAGTTTGGGGAGGGGGTAAAACGCCCTCCGGTGCCTCCGCAGTGGAAAACACGAAATTTAATGTACAAAAAGTTAGTAAAAGCTTTGGAATACCGTTTTACTTCTCTTGGAAGTAATGAGATATCTTGGGGGGCTATTACTGCTGCCAAGGCAACCCCTCAGACCCCCCCGGTTTAGACAGTTCATTTTTATCAGAAGTAAATTAAATATTTAGACATAATATCGAAAGTATTTTAAAAATACCAGGCAGATGTATTCAATGCATTTAATTTTGGTACAATTAATATATTTCTGTTACATAATTATGAACTACAATGACCGGGGGGTCTGGGGGGTATTCTAAAATTTCATCGTATCGCAACAATAATTAAAAATGTCATTTTACCAAAGCAACGATCAAGCGGATATGCTGAAATATTCAATTCACTTCTAATAAATTAAACCGTTCAATCCGGGGGGTCTGGGGGGTGTGGAACACCCTCCAGTGCCCAAAAATTGGAATTGAAGCCGGCATTAAATGTTTAAAAATTATGTTTGATACCACTTAAATTTTCTTAAGAACGATGTCATATGACATTGGGGCATACTTAATATCCCCTCTCTCCGCCGGGCCTCCAATAACTATCTTGAATTTGTGTTGTTAATCTGTTAAGTTCCTAAACTCGAAAAATTTAAAACGGTACCATAAACCTTCTACTTAATTTTTCGACATTTAATATTCTGCCTCCCGCTACTGATGCACTGGAGGGTGTTCCACACCCCCCAGACCCCCCGGTTTAGACAGTTCGCTTTTATTAAAAAGGAATTGAACATTTCAGCTTATTTGCCTGTCGCTAACTTTGAAAAACTTCAGACATGTTGAAATCTTTAATTCGCTTTTGATAAAACTGCACTGCGTAAACCGGGGGGTCTGGGGTGGAACACCCTCCAGTGCCTAGACAGCCGGACGTAGATTATTAAATATTTAAAAATTAAGTAAAAGCTTTAAGGTACCATTTTAGTTTTATTGAAAACGATTGAGTATCTTGGAGGGTATTCTATAACTCCCCGGTTTGAATAATTTTTTTATACTATTCAATAGTATATAATTTTTATACTATTATAGGTTGGAGCTCCTGTTTTCAGAATAAAACTAGACGTCCTAAATTTACCTTCTCTACACATTGGAATTAAACGTAAAGATTAAGTTTAATAACTGACCGGAGAGTATGTCTAAAACACCCATAAGGTTTACCTATCTGCCACTTTATGATCAAAGTTTGATTCCACGTTAAGGCTTTGTGCCCGCCATCTGACAGTTATATCCAATGTTCTGACTTTATTAATGATTTTATTTCTTATAGTACTTCTAAAATAATTCTTAAGCTTAGCACTCCAACAGGTCAGCCTTCCAACCGCATCTTTTATAGACACAACCGTCACAAAGACTAATGATCCGTCACAATCGAATTTAACAGTAGTTTTATTTGACAGGTTGTAATGTTTTAAAATTGAATTTTTTTATTAAAAAATTATACAAAAACGCGGCCTTAACGCAGCGTTGGAATCTCGTTAATCCAACCATGCGCGTCCATGTCGGCAAATAGTGGGGAAAGTCGACGCGCTCATATTGAAAACAAGAAATGCATTTTAAAAATACAAGAAGGAGGTTTTCGGTCGATAATGACTACTCCAAATGAAGATAGGTCAACTGGCCCACTACCGTGAATCTTAAAGTGCATATGCTGTTTTGTGCAATAATTTTGTAAGGATCTTTCAGGCGGCGTTGGATTTTGAACGCAAAAGTTGTAGAATCTTGCTGCGGTAAATTTTTAATTCCGCACCGCCTACGTGGAATTATCATATTGGAATTATCATAATTACCCTACGATCCAAGTTACTGGCGATGATTCGAACAAATAAATTATAAATCATCGAGCTTAACGAACCATCTGCAATGTGATATTTGTTTGTGTTGCTCATACAACGGATACAATTGTTGCTTAACTGTTTATTGTTGTTATTAATGATCGATCGATCGGTGGGTACAAAAAAAGAAGATCGGAACGTTGATTTCATATTTTCGCTACCACGTACATTTAGAAAGTTTCACAAAAAAAAAGTTAACTAACTATTAAATGGCGTGTGCTATGGCATTAAAAATCGTGATAATTAAGAGAAACGTGATTTTCGGCAAGGTCCGTACCGAAATTTTTTATTAGATAATTGTTAATGGTAAATAGGATGAAATACGCTAATTATAATAAAATGGAAGAGAGCATCAATTTGGGCGGTATCGTCTCTTTATTATGGTGTATAATTATCTACTTTCCCATGAGGTGATCGTCGGTTTTAAAAAAATAGTTTTTGTTCGGTGTATTTGACCTGGGTTCAATTTTATAATGACTGCAGAAACTATAACAATACGTACAAAGCACGACCTGTCTTGTCTCCATTAATGTAATGTTCTTAGTTTATAGATATTGCTGATTGAGTTCCCCGATTTCAACTTTAGATTTAAACTGCCATACTTCGCTTCCTGGTAATAATCTTGACCCCTGCCGTGCGCAATAGTGACAAATTGCAATATTTTATCTTACCATCGCGGCTATGCAATAATAACCTTTCGTGATATTCTTTTAGTTTTGACATCTTCCCTGCAAACTTATCGACTTATCGACTCTCCCCCGTACGCGACAAAATTGGAGGCCGCGATCGCCTCCGCTGTCGGAGGAACTTTGTCTCTGGAATGGAAATCAAAAATTAAACGACATAAATGCCGGGACTCCGGCGCATATTTTCTTACCAACGGTTTTTCCCATTCGGCTTTCTCGTTAAATCAGATGAAATTGTTCAGTAAGTTCACGTAAAGAAGGAGCTCGCTAATTATAATTCCAAAGTGTTTGCTGAAGGCCGTGGGACACCACAACCGATAGAGAATATTAAATAACCACACAACTCTTTGTCACTTATTCGATATTTTGTATGCCGTCCGAGTTTTCCTGTTCTGGATGCACTACCATCATTGGCTAAAATCATGTACAACATCGAATTACAATCAAAAATTTTTTTTGTTTTATTAAGTTGCGCTACATCGTTCGACTTTTATAAATTTAAAATTTAAATTCAACGAATAGTCGTCGGTTGACGTTTTTAATACTTACAGTACCGGATTAACCCATTTGCATTACTAGAATATTCGAAAAGTATGCCCATATCGCTAAATTCTGTCTTTTTTTTTAGGATCTCCTCCACTGACCGGAACCGGAACGGTGAGAATTATCGTGCAAGACGTCAACGATCACAATCCCGAATTCAAACGCCAGATGTATCACGCGACCATATCCGAAAATTCTCCGATCGGTTCCTGGGTTTTGGCTCCACTCGCAATCGACAAAGACGAGGGCCTAAATTCCAAAATTCGCTACACCATCCTAGGAGATAAGGTCGACAGATTTAAAGTGGACGCCGATTCGGGCATAATAACCACCGCCACCATTTTGGATAGGGAAGAAACCGACGTCTACTTTTTTACTCTGATGGCGCAAGATTGCTCTCCGACGGAACCCCGCGCTGCGGCCGTCAATCTAACCATCGTGGTTTCCGACGAAAACGACAACTCGCCCACCTTTACGTCTCCGCTCTACGAAGTTTACATTTCCGACAAAACCAGAGCAGGCCAGTTCGTCTTCGGCGCCAAAGCAATCGACAACGATATCGGCTTGAACAGTAAAATCATCTACTCCCTCACCGGACAGCACTCACAAAATTTCTCCATCGATCACGAAACCGGCGTCATCAAAGCCCAAAGCAACTTGTACAAAAGTTCCATCAACGTATTTAATTTGGAAATCGAAGCGCACGACGGAGGTCGTACGCCCAGAAGCGCCAGCACCGAACTAAAAATTTATTTGAAACCTTCGAATTTGTGCCCAAACTTTTTGACCACGTCGGAAACCAACTTCATTTTGCCCGAAAATGTCGAAGAAGGAAAGATTATAACAAAAGTTAAGGCTTTGTCGCCCAAAAAGGGGCCAGCCGGCAACGTTCGTTTTGCCATCGCTGGCGGAAACATAGGAGAAGCACTGAAAATTGACAGAGTAACCGGAGAGGTGCAAGTGACTCACGCAGGACTCGATTACGAAATAGCGTCGCAGTATAAAATCTGGATCGAAGCCAAAGATTCCGACAATCCGCCCCTGACGAGCGTCCTCCAATTATTAATCAACGTGACGGATTCCAACGATAATCTTCCTGTTATGAGCAGCTCGTTATACAACGCTTCGGTTCTTGAGGAAGAAGCTCCACCGCAATTGATTTTAAAAATAGCAGCAACCGACATCGATTCCGGTGAAAATGGACAAGTCACCTATAGGCTGGTGGATGACTTCGAAGGTTTTTTTGAAATCGATAGTGGAAGTGGAGAAATTTATACTAATGTAAAATTGGACCGTGAAGACGTTTCCAATTATGAACTAATCGTGGAAGCAGTCGATCAGGGTACACCGCAATTAACCGGTTCAGCTACAGTTTTAATAACGGTTTTGGATAAAAACGACAATCCACCGCGCTTTACGCGCTTGTTCAGTGTAAATGTAACCGAAAATGCTGAAATCGGTTCCTTTGTAATTCGAGTCACCAGTTCCGATCAAGATATTGGAGAAAATGCCAATGCTACGTATAGCTTCACCGAAAATCCAGGTGAAAAATTTACCATAGATCCCATCAGTGGAAACGTTACGGTGGTGGGTGCCCTAGATCGAGAGCAACAAGATGAGTATTTACTTAAAGTTGCCGCTGTTGACGGAGCGTGGAGGGCCGAAACTCCTTTAACGATAACCATTCAAGATCAAAACGATAATGCCCCTGAATTTGAACACTCCTATTACAGTTTCAACTTCCCTGAATTACAACGGGACATTGTCTTTGTCGGTCAAGTAACAGCTACGGACAGAGATAAGCAAGGTCCCAATTCGGTGATCAGTTATTCCCTTCAACAACCGTCGGACCTGTTCTCTGTCGATCCAGCTTCTGGAGAATTATTTAGCAAACGAAGTTTGCGTTACAAGCACACTCAACTAGAATCATCGCCTGAAAATATGTACTCTTTAACGGTACTCGCCATCGATAACGGAAAACCACCCATGTCTTCCGAGTGCCTCGTTGTGGTTAACGTCGTAGATGCTAACAACAACGCTCCCAAGTTCGAAAGAGAAGATTACCTGTCACCGGTTCCAGAAGATGCAGTCGAAAACCAACGTTTGCTTAAAATCACCGCCAGAGACGACTTGGACTTTGGAGTTAATGCCGAAATTGAATATTCCGTGATGGGTGGTAACGGAACAGACTTTTTTGCAGTCGATGCCATTACCGGCTGGATTAGCCTCTCGAAAAGAGTTAGCGGTGTTGGTAAAATTTACGAATTACGAGTTCGTGCGACAGACAAAGGCGTTCCAGCGCAACAGGACAAAATAACCGTAACTTTGATCGTTTCGGGTGAAAACAAATACACCCCCGTGTTTACTGCACTCAGCTATCAAGTGATCGTTCCAGAAAACGAACCGTTAAGTTCGACGATTTTAACGGTTCACGCGACAGATAATGACGAAGGACCAAACGGAATGATCAGGTACGAAATATCCGGAGGAAACGAGAGAAAAGAATTTACAATCGATGCAATATCCGGTTCGATCACGATTTCTCAACCTCTTGATTACGATACTGTTCAAGAATACGTGGTAAACATAACTGCTCAAGATCTGGGTTTCAAGCCTCACAAGACCGTGGCAATGTTGAGAATCACTCTCACAGATATTAACGACAATGCTCCTATATTTAACCAAACGCTATTCGTGGCAAACATAGCAGAAAATCAACCCGTTAACAGTTTTGTAACTCGATTAATTGCTACCGATACGGATTCACCTAAAAACGCCATCATACAATATTCCATCGCCGACGGAAGCGGGAAAGACGTTCTAGCAATCGATCCAATTACAGGAACTATAACTTCGAAGGTTAGCTTCGATTACGAAGAGCAATCGTTTTACAATCTGAAAATAATCGCAGCCAATCCCGATTCAAGCATGTTTGGTACCACTGAAGTTTTAATTTCCATCACCGGTGTTAACGAGTATTACCCCCACTTTATTCAGCCAGTTTTCCATTTCGAAGTATCCGAGTCGACCGAAATCGGAACAAGTATCGGACTGATTCAAGCGACCGATCAGGATTCAGGAGAAGACGGGGAAGTGTACTACTTGTTTGTCGGCTCGAGTAACGACAGAGGTTTTGTTATAAATCCCGAGAGTGGGGTGATAAGTGTTTCTAGAAATTTAGATCGAGAAACGCAGAGTCGGATCGTTTTGACCGTAATGGCGAAGAACTCGGGTGGAATACGTGGGAACGATACCGATGAAGCGCAAGTTATCGTTTCGGTACAAGATGGCAACGACCCGCCAGAATTTTTGCAAGTGCTTTACCAGGCGGAAATCTCCGAAGGCGCCTCACCTGGCGTGAAAGTTACCACCGTGAAAGCAGTCGATAAAGATGTTCGGCCTCAGAACAACCAATTCAGTTACTCGATTATCGGTGGCAACATCGACCAAGTTTTTAAGATTGATCCACAAACGGGCGATATTGAAACGTTTAGAGCACTCGATCGTGAAAGCGTTCCAGTATATAATTTAATCGTGGGTGCTATCGATACAGGTATTCCCCCACAAACGGGATCGACAACGGTTAAAATCCACATCACCGATATCAATGACAACGGTCCCATATTTGATCCACCTCAAGTCGTTGGATTCGTGTCAGAAAACGAACCTCCCAACACCGGCATCATGACACTTTCTGCCACGGATCCCGACTTACCACCCAATGGAGCGCCGTTTATGTACAGATTAATCGGCGGCAAACAAAAAGATTTTGTTAAAATCAACAAGCACTCGGGAGTGGTGGAAACGTTACGAAATATAGATAGAGAGATCACTCCAGTTTTGGAGTTTGTAATTGAAGTGGAAGATAGCGGAACTCCCAGAATGAAATCGCAACACAACGTTAAAATTAACGTTTTAGATCAAAACGATAGTCCATCGACCCCACGTTCCGTACACGTTCTCGTTCACACCTTCAACAATGCCTTCCCGTTGGGCAAGATTGCAGACGTGCATCCAAACGATCCCGACACGGTGGGCGAATACAAGTGCAAAATTTTACAAGGCCCAACGATTTCTGGCCTTCTCTCAATTCCATCTGCGTGTAACTTGCATACTTCTCGCATTAGTCCGGGTCAGGGCTACTCGTTATCGGTGTCTGGAAACGATGGCAAACATTTCGACGTCATTTCCACCGTAACCGTCGAATTTTTGACATTCACCAACGCAACTTTAGAAAACTCCATGACGTTGCGGGTGGAAAACTTAACCGCCCAACATTTTCTCAGTCACGTTTACAGAGGTTTGGTCGAATTCTTGAAAACCACCTTGACTTCCGATGAGAGACTTCTCCTCTACAGTTTGCACGAAGAGAAAATGTCATTAGAAATAACAATTGCAATTAAAGGTTCGTCGGGTTATAAAACTCGGTCGTACGTCATCGAAAAGTTACAAAAGAAGAAGGAATCGTTGGTGAACTTATTTCAGACTTCTGCAATCAGCATCGGGTATTCCCCGTGCAACAAAAATACGTGCGAAAATGGTGGCATGTGCACGGAAGGTATAACGATCGATAAGGTTACCAAAATAACGGACAGTCCAAATTTAATCTTCACTGCACCGTTAGTCACGCACAGTTACACCTGCCAGTGCATCGACGGTTTTACCGGTCAAAATTGCAATAAGAGACAAGATCCTTGTAATCCAAATCCTTGCAAGTCGGGCGGTCAGTGCAGACGGCAAGGTTATCACTTTCCAATGTGCGTGTCCGTCTACGAGAGATGGCAGATATTGCGAACTAGAACGGAGCGATGCGTGTCTGGATAATCCGTGTCAGAACGGCGGATCTTGCCAAGAAAGTCCGGACGGTTCCTTCTTCTGTCTCTGTCGTTTGGGTTACAGAGGAAATCGGTGCGAAGCGCTGGTCGATTCTTGTCGACCCAATCCTTGCCTCCACGGCGGGCTTTGTGTCAGTTTAAAGCCCGGCTACAAGTGCAGCTGTACGGATGGACGGTACGGACGTCATTGCGAAAAATCCACGTACGGTTTTCAAGAACTATCGTACATGGTCTTCCCATCTTTGGACGCAGCCACCAACGACATTTCGTTTACCTTCGCCACCACGAAGGCAAACTCGTTGCTCGTCTACAATTACGGTTTACAAAGCGGCGGCAGGAGCGATTTCGTCGCGATCGAATTGATCGACGGGAAAGTTGTGTTTTCGTTTGGTGGAGCCAGGACGGCAATCACGTCGGTCACGCTCGGCGGGAAATCGAATACGCTGGCGAACGGAAATTGGCATAAAATTATCGCGACGAGAAACGGAAGAGTGGTATCGCTGAGCGTGGCCGAGTGTACCGAAAATGGAGACGTTTGCGAAGAGTGTCGACCTGGCGATGCGTCCTGCTATGCCGACGATATTGGACCAGCTGGGTAAGAATTTTTACATTCGTTCACGTTCGTGTGGAGATACTAATTTTTTTATTTCAGCACTTTGAATTTCAACAATCAACCTCTCTTGATCGGCGGCCTCAACAGTGCGGATCCAATATTGGAACGACCCGGTCAAATTCACTCCGACGATCTCGTGGGGTGCGTTCACAGCATTTCCGTTAACGGAAGGCAGTTAAACCTCAGCAATCCATTACAATCGGAAGGAATCGAAAATTCGTGCAATCGCAAAAGTTCCTGCGCCGCTTCCAACTCGGATTCGTGCATGGGCTTCGGTAGCTGTATAGATCGATGGAATTCGGTCAGTTGTAGATGCGGAAGTAATTTAATAGCGCCCAACTGTGGTAGTGCGTTGCAACCTATCAGTATTAGTGACGGCGGTTTCGTCGAATTTACGATTTCGAAAAAGCATCGTCGTATGCAACTTTTGGAATCTTTCTATGGTGGATCAACGGTGTGGCCACGCCAACGGACTACGCGTTCTGTTACAGTGCCAACAAATTCTAGTCCTTCGCCTTCGAAAAGCGTGAGCGTTTTGTTTAGAACTGTGCAATCGAACGGAATAATTTTTTACGCGGCAACCAACAAACATTTTACTTCCGTCGAGCTGGTTAACGGCCAAATAGTGTATATAAGCAGACTCACGACGCGCGTTAACATGACAAACTTTTACGGAAGTGTGAGTGACGGGCAGTGGCACAATTTGACGTTGCACTCTCGCGGACGCGGTCTCGAAGTGATGGTGGACGATAATCGCTTCGGTGACGAACTCGATTCGGCCGGGGTGCACGACTTTTTGGACCCGTATTTGACTTACATGTCCGTCGGTGGTGCCAATCGTAACGTTTACTTCGGAGTAAACGCACAGCCTAAAATTTTTGAAGGCTGTTTAGCTAATTTTAGTATAAACAATGAAGTGCAACCGTTTAACGGGTCCGGTAGTATTTTTAACGAAGTAATTCTCAGGGGTAAAGTAACTAAAGACTGCAACGGGCCTATAGGCGTAGGTGCGGCTGCAGCACCGGATCCGTTAAGTATAGGAATAACATTAGTGATAGTATTTTTCGTCGTTCTTCTTGTCGCCATCTTAGTATCTTTTGTAGTTTTTCGACTTCGCAAGCAAAGTAAAGAAAAGAATGGAGCTCCCGATAGTCCATCGGGGGTTCACGGCAAGCAAAATGGAAGCAGTAACGGTCTAATAAATCCAGTTAACGATAATTTATTGGGTAGACAACTGCACGGAAACGATAATTCCATGGTCTTTCACGAAAACGGAGATATCATTCGAGGAGTCGGTGGTCACCATTTGGTCGGTCCCGAGTTGCTTTCGAAAAAATTTAAAGACAGAGAATTAATTCAGAACGAAATTCAACGGCCACAACGACCCGACATTATCGAACGAGAAGTTGTAAGTAAAAGTCCCCCGATCAGAGACGACCATCCTCCGTTGCCACCAACATCGAATCACACCCACGATCACCTTCAGAGCGACTTGAATTCCGAAATACCGGAACATTACGATTTGGAGAACGCCAGTTCTATAGCACCATCCGATATCGATATAGTGTACCATTACAAAGGTTTCAGAGAAGCAGGCGGAGTGCGTAAATACAAAGCGACACCGCCACCGGTTAATAGCTACCATCACAAGCACACCGCCGCCCAAACGCAAGGGCAACATCGACACTCGTCGATGGGATTTCCACCGAGCTCCCCGGTGTCGAACTCGGCGTTGAGGCCGCACCAGAGCACTCCGCTCGCTCGTCTAAGTCCCAGCAGCGAAATGAGTGCGCAACAACCGCGCATTTTGACCTTGCACGATATCAGCGGAAAACCACTGCAGTCCGCCTTGCTGGCGACCACGTCCAGTTCGGGCGGGGTGGGAAAAGATGCCCTTCACAGTAACAGCGAGCGGAGCTTAAACAGCCCCGTGATGTCGCAGTTGAGTGGTCAAAGTTCGAGTAGCCATAAAGGAAGTGCTCCACCTCCCGTCACATCCGCATCTCCCGGAATGGGACTAACGGCGGAAGAGATCGAACGCTTAAATTCGCGTCCCCGCACTTCCAGCCTAGTTTCGACCCTGGACGCCGTTTCTAGTTCGAGCGAGGCGCCACGCGGACCCGGCGCCAACCACTTGTCCCATTTGCCCCACCTGCGGCACTCCCCCGTTCCCGAAACGCACCACAGTTCGACGACGACGGACGAAAGTGGAAACGACAGTTTCACCTGTTCGGAAATCGAATACGACAACACAAGCTTAGCAGGTGATAAATTTAAATCTAACGAATCGGAATCCCGAATTAACGATTCGAGTTCTAGCAGTAAAAATCCAATTCCTCCAGCATCCTATGATGGGTTTGATTCGTCGTATAGAGGATCTTTAAGTACGTTGGTGGCGTCGGACGAAGATTTAGTTGGCCCTCTATACAGGCCACCTAATGGTTCGCCCTCGAATACCGCGTTAAGCTGGGATTACTTGCTCAATTGGGGCCCTAATTTTGAAAGTCTTGCCGGTGTTTTCAAAGATATCGCAGAATTACCCGATTCTATTAACGGAAGGGCTCCGTCTTCTCTCAGGCTAACGAACGCGCCCAAACCATCCGAAGAGTATGTATAGCCAACAGCGACTGATTTAGTGTTACTTTTATTTTAAATGAATTTGTACAACTTTATTATTTTTTGAACCTTGTATCAAGTAGTTCAATCTCTTGCCATATTTTCTTGTATATTATTTTGTAAATTAATTTTAGTTTTAAGGTCCAACTTCCTACAGTTTTATCGAAACTTTGTATATAAATATTTTTTTTTACTAAAAGTTGATGATTTAATAAAATTTGTCTTTTATTTTATTTTTAGGAATTATAATTTGTTCTTTTGTTGCTAAGTTACTAGAAAAAAAACAAAACATTTTTGTTAATCGACTAAAAACAATTGGGTGCTGACCATCGATTTTGTATACGTAAGTTCGATGGTGCTGACAATTAGCACGTTAACCGCCAAGGAGGTTTATCTAAAGATCCTACCAGGCCAAAAATTTTGGTTTCATTTTTGTCAAGTTTACGATAGTAAAATAATATTTGAATTGTGTTCCATAGCTTGATTTTAATAACTTTTCTAAAATTATGAAAATTATCAGTGGTCCCCCCGGGATCGTTGTAGTGACAGTGGACATTTTAAATTGGTCAACCGTGAAAGTTGAGATAATTACAACTTGGGAGTTGCAGAAAGATCTAAGCAAAAAGTTTGAGCATTCTTTAGTGAGTATTTTTTGTCATAAAGTTCCTTATGTAAGTTTTTTTTAATCACATCAAGACGATAGTTACGGAACCACAGTATCATATTAAACTTACCGCGAAACAAGGTATAGTATAATCTTAACCCCTCTATTTCATATATTATGTCATGTGATCATTCGGCCGTACTTTAGAGAGCATGTGAAGCCATCAGTCCCCCTATATTGATGACTGCCTCGTTTAACAATTTGCACAAGGTAATAAGCACCGATTTAAACAGACATGGGGTCTTAATGCTGTCGCCCTTTTCTTACAAAAAGAGGTTGAGCTTCTGCATAATATTTGATCTGCCTTCCTATAATCAGGTTTCCCTTAAACCCATTATCAAAATCAACGTTAACAACACTATCGTTCACTTCTCGAAGTGAACTCGGTCCCATAGTCGGAGAGGAAGCGTATGCAAATCTACATTTATTTAAATAACCTCATAAAATACTGAGTGTTCTTATATTTATAACTTCTCAAAAAATAAAGACAATTTTTATAAAGCATGAGTGCCCCCTTCTAAGAAAGAAGCCTATCTCCGGTACAACCATCCCTTCCCCTCTGTCGCTCTGAAAAGTTGAGTTGCGTACATTTTGTAATTATTTTTCTCGTTTTGGACTTATTCGAAGAGAGTACAGTAAAGAAGTAAGTTTAAATAGTTTATAAAACCGCGAGGGTGGGGGTAATTAAATACTCCTAATCGCACTATAATTTAATTATCATACAATTTAATCTGCTCCCCCCTGTTTACGTAGTATATTTTCATCAGAAATGAATTAAAAAATTCAGCATAATATTTAAAGTTTTTAAAATTAGAAACGTCCAAGTAAATGTTTTGAAAAAATTAATTTTTAATAAATATAACGTCTATAGACTCGGAACATGGTATGGAATACCCCCAAATATTCAATTATTCCAAGAAAACTAAAACGGTAACTTAAAGCTCTTACTTAATTTTTAAAAATTTAAAATTGTGCGTCCTTCAGCCGAGGCACTGGAGGGTGTTCCACACCCCCCAGACCCCCCGGTTTACCCAGAGCAGTTTTTCAAAAGTGAATTAAAGATTTCAACATGTCTGAAGTTTTTTAAAATTAGTAACAAACAGATATGTTTAAATCTTCAATTCGTTTCTAATAAAAGCGAACTGCCTAACCCGGGGGGTCTGGGGGGTGTGGAACACCCTCCAGTGCCTTAGCAGAAGGACTACCCCCAGGATATCTCATTATTCCCAAAAAGAGTAAAGCACAATCACAATGCCTTTACTTACTTTTTATACATTTAAACTTTTTTTTTCCACTACCGAGGCACTGGAGATGCTCTCCTCAGACTTCTCGGTTTAGGCTGTGCCGTTTTATCAAAAGAAAATCGATGTTTTCGAAATAATATTTTAATATTTGAAGCTTTTAAACAGTTAATATTTAATATTTAATTTTTAAACAGTTAGTATTCTGTGTCCCGCTGCCGAGGCACTGGAGGGTGTTCCCCCCCCCCCCAGACGTTTATTTAATGCAAAAGTAAATTAAATATTTTAGCAGAATATCTAAAAATTTTAGAAATAGTAACGTTCAAGCAAATGTGCGGACGACCTTAATTAACTTTTAATAGCTATAAACTGAACTGCAGGGGGGGGAGGATATTTATTTGTATGGATATTTTATCATTCCTAAGAAAACTCAAACGCTATCTTGAAGCTGCATAATTTTTAATGTTTTATCTCTCGATACTCTACCTCTCAGCAGTGCTGTAACCATCCCTAAAAGTAAAAGTATCCCTAAAACTCCTGGTTGAAAATTAAAATTTTATTTATTTCAAAAATTTTGCATCTTTTGATTCAAAATACCTCGAGCCGCCTCTGACAGAAAATTTTAATAAATACATCAAAATGTTGAGAACTTCTGGTACTGCTGCCGCTGCTTTTAAGTTTCAATTTTTTTGCTTCCCTTCATATGACATATTCTTTCTTTAAAATATTGGTATAATTGCATATTTAATTTGCATTTTAAAATCAATATTTATTTTTATATTTTAAATTTAAAATTTGAAAATTGACGTATACGCCCCTGTCAGCACAATACGAAACTAGTTATATAGTAACTTTTGTGTTACCCACTGTGTGTCGTGCAACCTTGTAGTTACCGTCGTGGTTTTGTGGACGTTCCTTTCTTATTTAAACTGTGAAAATGGCTACAACGATATCAAAAAAACGTAAAGTAAGTAACTTTTCTTGTAAATTTCATCAAAATGATGGATTGGTTTACGTCGTTCTTTATGTGAACTGAATTTTGGTGTATTATCAATGTTGTGTAAAACGTGATGGCTGTGATATACCACGATTTAGGTTAACTTCGCATGTTTTCTAAATTTTACGCTTTTTTTTAGTTTGTTGGAGATGGAGTCTTCAAAGCCGAATTGAACGAGTTCTTAACTCGAGAATTGGCCGAAGATGGTTATTCCGGTGTTGAGGTTAGGGTTACCCCAACAAAAACCGAAATTATTATTATGGCCACCCGTACCCAAAACGTTTTGGGTGAAAAGGGTAGGAGAATTAGGGAATTGACATCTGTCGTGCAGAAGAGGTTCAACTTTGCCGAAGGCTCCGTTGAATTGTATGCAGAAAAGGTTGCCACTCGTGGTTTGTGCGCTATCGCTCAAGCCGAATCTTTAAGATACAAATTGATCGGCGGTCTTGCCGTCCGAAGAGCTTGTTATGGTGTCTTGAGGTTCATCATGGAATCTGGGGCTAAAGGTAAGTTTATTCTGTTTTTAAATGTGACTTTTGCTGACTAATCGGTTATACAGGATGTGAAGTTGTTGTATCCGGAAAGTTACGTGGCCAACGTGCTAAATCGATGAAGTTCGTCGATGGTTTGATGATCCATTCCGGTGATCCATGCAACGATTATGTTGACACCGCTACCGTCACGTTTTGTTGAGGCAGGGTGTGCTCGGCATCAAGGTTGGTTTTTGAAATTTTTTGAAGTTATAAGATAATTTAAATTGTGTTTGTAGGTTAAAATTATGTTGCCGTGGGATCCTAATGGTAAAATTGGACCAAAACGTCCATTACCTGATAACATTTCTGTTGTGGAACCTAAAGAAGAAATTTTGCCACAAGCTCCATCGAGTGACACGAAAGCTCCAAAACCAGACGCCCCACCAGTAGCTATTGCTGTACCCTAAATGTAAAATTTTTCAATATTAAAACGTTTTGAAATTTTTTTCAAGTAAATTATTTTTTTTTTGAAATTTTGTTTGGTTTTACAAATTTAAAAGATGCAGAATTTGAAAATTAGCTTTGTGTCTTCACAGCTTCATTAGGAAATCGGTAAGGAGTCACAGCCCTGGAATTAGAAAAGTTTTTTGAATTATAAAACGCAAATGGACTTATTGATACTGCTGTAGTTTTCTTGTAAACAAGGACATTGACATCTTCTGAGATACCCAGTATTTATATTGCCTTTTGTATTTTAAAGGTTCTTTCATCGATTAATTCATAATCGGAGCCATAAGTTTGGATTTATCTTTCACAATGTAACGTGTACCAGGGGGCATTTCGTACATTTGTGTGGCTGAAATTGTGAGTTTTATTGTTTAAATTTGACTTTTTGAAATGAAGAGTGAATAAAATGTCACGTTACCGTAGCAACAATCTAGTGCATGTGCTGAAATCTTTTGGTGTTTATTAATTTTTTACAATATGAAAACCTTGCACTACATCTGCAGAAATCATGATTTAAACAAGACAAGCTAGTAATTCCGTCAGAAGGTTTCAAGACGTACATTCAATTCTCTGGACGATGGTTAGGTATAAATTTAAAATCGAAAGTGATGTTGATATAATTGAGTCGATGATAATAATATCCTTGACGGATTTCCACGTTAGCTTCTGAACCTCTTCGATCTTTATTAAGTTTCGTAGTCTGTAATCACATTCTCCGGAAGACCAATCCAAACATCAAAAACTTGACTGGGCAGGAAGTGTTCCCTCGCTCTAATCTTGAAATTTTCACAAAGCAATTTTAGACTGCATACAGTGGATTCGTATTCGGATGAATTCTGACGAAGGAAAATTCTATCCTTCACTGTTACCGATCACTTGCATCTATGAGTCTCCGTCAGACTTTCTGTTTGCAGCAATTTGTTCGAAAACGGACCTCCTGTACGAGCTGCCTTAAACAGTGCCGGTGGACTATTGCAGTTGACTATCCATGTTGAGGACAGAGGCAAAACAAATCCAATGGAAACGGATGGTTGAGTGCTTGAAAAGTAATTATAGATTCTCCCGTCAAATTTCTCGAAAGATGGTCTGTTGTGGTAAGGAAAGGCCATTTGGTAAAGTGGTTTACTTAAAGTAGTGATGCCCGATTTCTTCACTCATAGTTATCTTCAAGTTAGTAAATTTCAGCTTAAATTGACAAAATAACCAATCGGGCGACAACAAAACAAATGAATCAATCATCTGATTGGCTATTTCGTCAATTTAACCTGAAGTTTGTTAACTTGAAGATAACGAGTGAAGAAATTGGGCATGTGACAATTAATCATAACTTTGACAGAAAATCTAATTTAAGTCAAAATAAAGAAAGAAGTTCAGAAAGTCATGTGAATGGCTCATTCAAAAGACTTTGAAAGTTTTACCTTAAACGCATAAAAGTATTTTCTCGCCACTTTAAGGTTTCCGCTTTTAAGGTGGCGCTGTTTTCATAATTTAATTATTTCAAGGTCAATCAAGTGACAAGTTGAAAATTAAAATTTACTTTAGCACGTAGCCATATTGCATTTTAAAAAAGCGTCTTTTTTGTGGTCTATTTTCTGTGTGATCTACTGATTGCTTAGTTTATGTGATATTGTTTGTTGATCTATTCTGTGGTAGTTGTGTGAATTTTTGTTTTAAAGTGATTACGCTAAATTGGACTGATAATTGTCGAACGCCACCACTGTCAGAAGGTTTGTGAAGTTTTTCGTTGAAATTTTAAATCAAAATATCTACTAATAGACATCTTCTTCTTCTTCATGGTATAGCAATTATGCCTGTTCGCACGAATATGTACATGAAAAATTAATTTGATTAATTTTAGCTACAACAAGCACTTTTGGATAGAATAGGGATGAAGACGTTACAGTTCAAGTTGGTACACCTCGAAGAACAAAAGGTTTGTACATGCAAAACAAATATTAATTTATGCTAAAAAATATTTTTTAGCATCACTACTTAACAAAGTGAACATAACAAGATCTGCTCAACTTACTCCTAAAGCTAAATTTATATATAGCAAACCTGTTCACTTTCGAAGACAATTAAGAAGTAGCAAGTTTCAAAATTCAAATTTACGACAAAGGATAAAGCTTGCCGAAAAATTCAAAAAAATAGCAAATCACGTACAGGTAGTTCCTAATCATTTGAAAATTATATTAAAATTTAAGTTTTGTTATTTTTAGGTGTTTACTCTACGGAAACTTAAAAATGCTGTATCGATGGAGTTGAGTTAATGGCTAAAGTGGGATCATATTTAAAATGCATATTTAATAGATGGTGTATGTGGTGAACTTAGGGCGATGCCAAAAATAAATGATAATCACATTTATCCACAAAATTTAAAAAAAATTAAGGTTTCGTGTTGCACCAAAGTGTTGAGCTACACAGTTGCTGCTACGATTAATCTTATGGCAAAATCGGGTACAAATTAAACATTTTTATATTGTAGATAAGTTTTCACTAATGTATTTTCTATAATTTAGGGACGACTGCTGAAACCGATAAAGGCATTCTCAAGTTACCATCAGAAGCAGCACGAACTGCCCAAGTCATTATCTTCTTAGATAAACTATTTGACAGCGTTAATGGTCATGCTGGTTTTGATGTAGAAGGAAAACCGTTACGAACCTGCGGCACTGACAAATCTCCACATTAAATTTTGGAAAAAGCTCATGTGGTTTATTTGGCTCGACTTCGTCTCGCCAAATAAATTTCCACATTCGTGAAAAAAGTATCACTTCTAACACGAGTTGTACAAATAACTATTTTAGCTTACATTTTTTAAAAAATGTGTGTGGAAAGTTTGACAGGGTTTTAATTTTTGGTAAAGGGTTTCGAATAGTACAAACAGGATGATTAATGAGTTTTGTGCTGTACTTCTCAGCAATAGTCGAATAATATTTATTTATTGAATAAGACTTCCACTGTTTCCTTCAAATTGGGAAGTTTAACTTGAAAAAAATATATAGCTTTCAGTGTTGACATTCCTCATTTGTCGATGTTTTTACATAAAATCTTAAAAAAATAAAATCTGATCTACGGAGATATTTATGAAACGGAAGAACCCTGAGGTCGATAAGAGCCTACCTTTAAGGGACCTCGTTGCAAAGTTATATATGGGCTAGGTCTCGAAAACCAAATCTTCTAATTAAGCCGTACTTGAATTTTTTTCGCTTTACATTTACCAACCTCAATAAATGATCCATAAGTAAATTTGTTTTGGGCCAGATAAAATAAATTGTATTTTTTTTATAATGACATAATTGGATAATCTTGTGTTTAAAAACTATATAAACAAAAAAATTGTCATAATATTTTATCAAACAATAACCATTTTAAATTCGTATAATGTCTACTCCACCATCAGTTTCAAGCAAAAAACGTAGTTTCGAAGACTTTTGTTTTATAATTAACAGCAAAAGAAGTAAAATGAGCACTCGAAAACGACAAACATACAAAAGTTTTAACTTTAGAGGAAGCAATAAAACCTCTCGGGAGCCATTCAAAAGTTGCAACGAAGACTCCATCATGTAAAAATTGGATGAGAACAAGACAGCATGATGTAATGCGAAAACTACGTGAAGAATTGCAAAGGAAAATCAAAACTAATAGGCAAAATTCGTAAATAGTTTTAGGTTTCTCGAAGCCAAAGTGGAAGAACCCTGGTTTCATCGGGTTGAAGGACTAGAGGAAAAATGTTATTATTGGATAGAGACAAACGGAGATCCAAAATCTGATCTACGGAGATATTTATGAAACGGAAGAACCCTGAGATTGATAAGAGCCTACCTTTAAGGGACCTCGTTGCAAAGTTATATATGGGCTAGGTCTCGAAAACCAAATCTTCTAATTAAACCGTACTTGAATTTTTTTGGCTTTACATTTACCAACCTCAATAAATGATCCATAAGTAAATTTGTTTTGGGCCAGATAAAATAAATTGTATTTTTTTATAATGACATAATTGGATAATCTTGTCTTAAAAAACTATATAAACAAAAAAATTGTCATAATATTTTATCAAACAATAACCATTTTAAATTCGTACAATGTCTACTCCACCATCAGTTTCAAGCAAAAAACGTAGTTTCGAAGACTTTTGTTTTATAATTAACAGCAAAAGAAGTAAAATGAGCACTCCCGAAAACGACAAATATACAAAAGTTTTTAACTTTAGAGGAAGCAATAAAACCTCTCGGCAGCCACTCAAAAAGTTGCAACGAAAGACTCCATTATGTAAAAATTGGATAAGAACAAGACAGCATGATGTAATGCGAAAACTACGTGAAGAATTGCAAAGGAAAATCAAAACTAATAGGCAAAAATTCGTAAATAGTTTTAGGTTTCTCGAAGCCAAAGTGGAAGAACCCTGGTTTCATCGGGTTGAAGGACTAGAGGAAAAATGTTATTATTGGATAGAGACAAACGGAGATCCAAAACTTTTAGAAGAAGGTCAATGTGGTATATTGATTGAAAATTACAGTGACGACCACTTGCCACCATGGTCAGAGGAAGAGTCTGACTAGTATGGTTATAATAATGTTACTTGACGCTTCACATAATGTAACAATTTATTAACTACAGCAGACCTTATAAAAAACTATTTATTTGAACAAAAGGCCTGGTCTTTTTGAACTAATAAATTGCGCGAAATTTGAATTTAAATTAAAATAGCTTGTGCACATTAAATTATTTACATTTTTTTTCAGCTTGACATTGTATCATTTAAGATCTAATAAAAAATTATTATTTGAACAAAACATAAAATTCACCCTGTATTATTATTATTTAATTTCAAATCCGCCGCCATAATCTACAACCAATCAGTAGTTCCGATACAAATGCTTAAGGTTATGTTGATTTTTGAAGAAGGTACAATCTTTGTGTTTGGAATGATTTATCCGTTTAAAAAACCAACAAATTTGATTAATCGTAACTATTTCGTATTATGAGAAAGAAAAAGAATAAAAATACTGTAAACATGGACCCATATATGAAAGTTCAGCAGCTACCTGTCGCCGTAAAAGTCGACCGCAACAGTTTGAGTACAAGTTTGATCCCTACAATTCGCAAATTGTTCAATAATACAAATTATTGGCACAAAATTACCGTACACAATGTGAGACACCTACAAAGGGACTTTGTCCTGAAGGCTATTATGGACAGCATCTTTCCTATCGACATAATTCCTGTGCATTACCACCTCGAAGGTGACGACGGTAATTTTCTAGCTAGAAACTGCAAGTTTGCTCTGGAGAAATTATGCACACAAAATTTATTCGTTCCAAACCCAAAGAATCCAAGCGAACCGGTGAGTGCTCAAATTATGTTTACTAATGCAGAAGTCACCTTTCTCATTTTCAGTTCACCATATCCATGGTCGTCGCATTTTCGGACACCGGAGACTTGGCACTGAACGTTCAAACGAACGTTAACGCCGTCTTGCTGAAGAGGTACAACGCGTTGACTAAAACGTTAAATTTGGACAGCTTCCACAGAGACCCCGGTAAGTAAACTAGTTGTACGGAAATTCACAGTAGCAACCAATTATTTTTTAGAGCTGACCGAATTTTGTACACTGTCTCAGTCTAAAATTTTATACTTCGTCTTACACCTCAGCTACAGTCAATTTCAAATAAGTAATTTAATCTTATCGAACAATGACATCCGAGTTTTATCCTCGTTCAACAACTTCAACGGCACTAAAAGTTTAGTTTCGCTGGATTTGCGATTCAATGCGGTAAAAATAACAATTTCAAACAAACCGTTTCGATGCTTAAAATTATTTTACAGATAAAAAGTTTTGAGGATCTGGATGTATTGGCAACCAAACCAATAACCGAGTTATTTTTGGATGGGAATCCTATATGTGGAGATCACGACGAATATACATACCAACATGCCGTCAAGAAGCTTTGTCCACAGTTACAAAAATTGGTGCGATTCCACATCAGATTTATTTTTCACTTTTCAATAATTATTCTTTTAATTGTAGGATGGCGTTTTTTTGGGACGGGATGGTTTTATGTCATTTCGGCGCAACTATTTATGCAATATGGAAGGCCAAAATTTAGTGGATCAATTTTTAGAACATTTTTTTACCAAATACGATTCCAGCAACCGTGCCATACTGAGGGGATTATACCAAACCAACGCCATGTTTTCGGTAACCTGCAAGTACTTGGTTGGCCAAATTAATCGAGCCACTTCAAAGTAACTACCATATTTTGTTGTATAAAAAGAGTATTCTAACTTTACTTTTTTTACATCTGACAGTTTGGGAGCATACAAGTGTGTGTCTAGAAATTTGTTGCTGCTAACCGACTTTTCGAAAAGCGAAGATTATCTCGTCATTGGGAACGACAAAATCATTCAAACTTTCTGTAAATTACCGTTAACGGAGCATGACCCTTACACCTTCACTGTCGATTTGGTGTACTATACGGTACGTAGCATTTGAATCGTTTAATTGTAATAATGTACGTATTTCTTTAGGAGAAAACGGCCATTGTGTCTGTATCTGGGGTTTTTCGCGAAGTCGCGACCTCGTTATTGGATCCCGAGAACATTTTAGGGTTCACTAGAACGTTTGTTCTTTCTGCGCTTGGAAATGGGGAATACAAAATTATTAACGAACAATTGCACGTTAGTAACGCCACCGCTTTGCAGCAAACAATTGCGTTTAAAAATGTGAGGATCCAGCAAACAAATCACAATCGTTTAGATGGCGCCAACACGGATGCAGAAAAGAAGTTTTGCAGCAGACTTTTATGTCCATCACGGACTTGAACGTGTATTGGTCAAAAAAGTAGGTGGATTTCCTTTTTTTATTTAAATTGGAAAGTAATTGGTAAATTTCTTGCAGGTGTTTGGAGGACTGCAAATATAACTTGAAGAGCGCTTTGGAACTTTTTGTTAAATTATACAAAATCGATAAAATTCCAATTGAAGCGTTTTCGAAGACGACACCCTAATGGAAGTGCGGGAAGGGTGAGGTTAAAATTTTAAATCTATTTAGCAAAAACGACTGTTTCCAAATTACAAGAAGTAAAATCATTATTTTTATTCTTTTTATTCCTTGTTCTTTTGCTCACTGAGCCTAAATGGTGAAATCAAGGTTGTAAAAAAAACCGCTGCAGTATCTCCCATGGGAAATAATTGTTTATTGTAAGTTTTATAAATTATTTAAAATAAAATTATAAAATTTAATGGATTCAGATTTTTGATCTTATCATTCTTTAAGAATAATGATTTAAGATTTTTGATATGACCCTGGCCGGTGAACTCCACTTTTATCCCGCCTCTTGGACTGTTTTCCATAACTACCATGGAAGCTAAAGCTAAAAATGTATAAAAAATATTTGCATTATGTTAATTAGTACTTCGTATGGCGATAAATCCAGTTGCACTCCCCTGCTGTAAATGAGGTACTTTTACCACCCCCTCCCATTGCCAATTTTTAGTGAAATTTAGCTTAGCTTCAATGAGATTATAAGTTTATCCTTTGAACTTAAAATTATTTGTTTAATAACGAAAAAGAGTGGGAACATAAAATGAAAAATTCAAAAAGTGAAAAGGGATGTACCACGAATCAACTTGAAGGTTTGGGGATTATCCGTTCATTTCAAAGTCATCGAGATGTGCAAAATCTTGCGAATTTTTAAAATGTAGCCTTGGCTTTGTCATTTGCTGAAGAAAAGGGGTTGTCGGCTAAACTGAGTGCGAGATCGTGGAACCAAGGGAAATTGAGGAGACTACATTGACCGTTACCGGAATGATCCGAGTTCTAGCCTAGGTTGTGAACAAAAGTTTACTGAAACTGTACTTTTATTTAATTTAACTCTCGAATACATAAACCAATTTTTTGTTCAAATATTTCGTTTATTTTAGTCGACGTGATATTTAATAAGATCCATAAAAGCAATTCCCTTCTTTTCCACTTCTTTTCTGCTATCGTTACCCGAAGGGTTGTTCTTCGAATACGAACTAAGGAAATCTTCGACTTGCTTAGGTCCCGGCATGATGGACATCTTACGCATCGTTCCCTATAACGAGCAAAACTGTAAGATGGATGCAAATTAGGTTACAGAAGTTTACCGTCAGTTTTCCTTCTGGTTCAAGTCTCACGCCAGGCATAACAGACATGCGTCTCGACGTCGGCATTGCACCCATCTTCCTGAACAGGAAGCCCACTTCGTCTTTCATTCCTATGCCGGCCATCATTTGTATTATCTGCTGTTCGCGTTTTTCTAATACTTTCAGCCCACCGAATTCGTCGCTTTCAATTGTATCGAGCACTTCCAAGCACTGAAAAATAAGTTTGTGTAACTTAGCTCTATTGAAAACGCAGAATTAACCTTCATGACAAACGGAATTAAATTTTTAAGCCCATCAACCCGATTTAAGAATAGAATTTCCATAAGCTGAGTTTTCGTGTCGTTTTTATTATGCTGCAAGAAATTAATTCGAGCTATTAGCATTGCCGAGTTGACGTACCAATGCAGATTTAGTGATTCGGTCATGCATTTCCTCGCATAAACTCTTGCCAATTCGTATTGCTTCACTTCGGTGTGATGACGTGCCAGTTCGTAGTACAACCAACCCATTTCTTCTCTTGACGTAGCTTTTCGAAGTCGTTCCTCCAAAACGATAATTTCTTTCCTAAAACAGACCAATCTAGCAACGGCAAACTAAGATAGTATATCATTACTTCCAATCGATAAAAACATCCTTGAATTGATCAATAACGGAATCGCTGGAAGCTTGTCTGCTGAGCGGTACCCCATACCAATTGAGTATCCTCCTTCGTGTTTGAAACTCCAAATGATGAGGATTAATGCGAAACATCATGTTGTAAGCCATGGCCGCAAAGGCATACGTGTCTTCCAAATATTGTTCTTTACCCGGAAGAACCTTATTCGGTTTAAGGTCACAATAAACTTTCACTTTTTCGACCAACTCTAACACTACCCTCGACTGTTTTGCTATAGCCGCCTGTGCCATCTTCCCCATCAGTGTGTCGATTCCTTTAATGACATCTTTTTGCACAAACTCCAATTCTCGTGCCATTCGTTTTCGCATCGCAGGCGATGGACGAGCCTCCTGGTACTTGATGTTGTAGAAAGGTCTTCTCGTACGCAACAATTCCTTTAAATAAAAATATTGCCACGAAAAGATGGAAAAAGATGTTGCTCGTTCACCTGTTTGTAGACCAGAGTTTTGAACCCTTCTTTGCTCATCTGGAGTATCTTTTTCGAACCTTCTTTATTTGGTGACCCAACACCCGCGTGTTTCTTCACGTCTCTCAAAAATATTTTATCCAAGTACATGTTGTCCAAATACTTTTCGGACATATAATTTTGTATGTTTGTTGTGTACCTCTGCATCGGTCGGAAAGGAAATGGTTTTTCCAACAGTGGAGCAAAATCCGATTCTGATTTTATCGTGTGTAAGCTGTCGCAGATAGGCGCGGGAAGTTCCAGAAGTGGTAATTCATGTTCTTGTGGTACCGTTATCGGTTTTGGTTTCTTTATTCTGATGTTGGGTATGACTGGTTCAAGAACTTCCACCTTTTTTGTGTTTGCTTTGGGTTTTTTCCTTTTTCTGTGCTTCGAGACGTTTATGATTGGTTTTTCAGCATCTCGACATCTCTTCCAAGCCAAACGGCGAATAATTTTGAAGTGATCGCGTAGGGGACGTCCAGCTCGCGTACCAACGCCATTTTGTATAGTTTCGGTACACTAGAATTACTAGAGGTTTGAAATAAAAAAATGTGGAATGCCAAATACTTACATTCATAACGCCCATTGTGAAATCGTCAGGCTTTTTCGTTTCGGTACCATTCTGACGTTCAAAACCAACGCATCTTCGAATTCACTGGAGAGGTATTCCAGAAGTGCTTTTTGCGCAATTGCTAGTAAATCTTTGGAATCTACCTGAAGAATTTTGGCGATATCGTCCATTGCATTTTTATATTGACACACTTTGGTTTTGGCATTGGCGCTACCCAGTAGAGCTCTTTTATCGGTCGGAATCCGAGTAAGGGCCTCATCGTAAAATTGAAGAGCTAAAAAATTGGGTCAGAACTCGTGGGGAGTCATAATTTTAAAATACCTCGTTCGTATTCTTCTCTACGATGAATAAAGTAAGCCAATTCTCGGTAAAAAGTCAACGCTCCGTAAACATCTTCCTTTTTTTGCGCCATATTTTGCTAATAATTAAATTAATTTAACTTTTCAATCCCCAATTTTAACGTCCCCATCTAAGTATTGCCAAAATAATATTTTGCTCCAAACCAACTTGGATATTTTTTCTCGCTCCATTCCATTTCAGTCTTTTTGCAGCGGGTCGTTTTGTGCAAAAACATCCAAGCCAGTTTGGCGCAAAATATTGACAGCGCCAATATTTTGCTGTTTAGCATTGTAAAATTACTTTCTTGTAAATATTGAAAACAAATATGGCACAAAAAAAGGACGACGTTTATGGAGCGTTGACCTTTACAGAGAATTAGCTTATTTTATACACCGCAGAGAGGAATACGAACGAGGTAATTGTTTGAAAACGCTCCACAAACTTTCAGACCTTTTCCTTTAGCTCTTCAATATTACAATGAGGCCCTTAGTCGAGCTCCGAACGATAAAAGGTCTCTACTGGGTAGGGCCAATGCTAGAGCCAAAGTGTGTCAATATAAAAACGCAATGGACGATATCGCCAAAATTCTCAACGCAGATCCCGAAGATTTGCTTGCAATCGCGCAAAAAGCACTTTTGGAATACCTGACCTGCGAATTCGAGGATGCATTGGTTCTGAACGTCAGAATGGTACCGATTCGAAAGAAGCCTGATGATTTCACAATGGGCGTTATGAATGCAAGTATTTTGCTTATCACTTTTTGCCCAATTCCTAACCTCAGCTTCCAGTGTACCGAAACAATCCAAAACGCCGTCGGGACGCGAGCAGGGCGTCCCCTACGAGATTACTTCAAAATCATTCGCCGTTTGGCGTGGAAGAAGTGTCGCGATGCCGAAAAGCCATACGAACACATCTCGAAACACAGGAAAAAGAAGAAGCGTAGAAAGACAAAAAGGGTGGAAGTTCGTGAACCGGTCGTACCTAACATCAGAGTAAGAACCTCGAAAAAGGTAAAAAAGGATGCCAACACTCAAACAGGAGCCGAACCACTTTGTATAGAAACTATCGATATCGTCGACAGCTTAAATACTCTCAAAACGGAATCGGATGTCATTCCACGTTGTAAACCATTTCCTTTCCGACCTATGCAACGGTACACATCAAACATACAAAATTACATGTCGGAGAAATATTTGGACAGTATGTACTTGGACAAAATATTTTTGAGAGATGTGAAGAAACACTCTGGTATCGGATCGCCCAATAAAGTTGGTTCGAAAAAACTACTCCAGATGACCAAAGAAGGATACAAAATGCTGGCTTACAAACAGGTGAGCAATTATTTCTAGACGACGACTTTTATTTTCCATTTTTTTTTATTTGAAGGAATTATTGCGTACAAGAAGACCTTTCTATAACATCAAGTACCAGGAGGCTCGCCTATCGCCCGCGATACGAGGACGAATGGCGATAGAACTGCAGAAAATGCAACTGGCCGCTATTAAAGATGCCGACAAGTTATTGCTGAAGATCATGATAGCGATCAAGTCGAAACAAACTAGGGTGGCGTTGGAGTTGGCAGAAAAACTGAAAATATATTGCGAACTCAAACCGAAAAAAGTTCTTCCCACCAGAGAAATTTATCTGAATCACCTCTATAATCTGTCGGCTTACGCTTACTTCTTGATGTTTCGTCTCAATCCTCGTCATTTGGAGTTTCAAACACGAAGGAGGATACTCAATTGGTATGGGATACCGTTTAGCAGAAAACCCTCTGCCGATTCCGTTATTAATCAGTTTAACGAAGTTTTTATTGATTGGAAGTAAGATTACCTCGTTCTGTAACGTTGCTATGTTGTTTAATCGTTTTTTTTGTTTAGTAAAGAAATTGTCATTTACGAGGAGCGACTGCGGAAGGCCTCCTCTTCGGAAGAAATGGCTTGGTTGTTCTATGAACTGGCACGTCATCACTCCGAAACGAAGCTGTACGAATTGGCGAGAGTTTATGCGAGGAAATGCATTGCAGAAACGGAAAATCATCATTGGGTCGTCAATGCAATGATGTTAATAGCTCGGATTAATTTCTTGCAGCATAACAAGAACGATACGAAAACTCAGCTTCAAGAAGTTCACAATTTCTGTCTACTAGCAGAGCTTCCGGAAGTAGACGAGTTTGTCCTTAAGGTACTCTTTACACCGTCAATCGTCAAAATTATTAATAATCTTAATTTTTAGTGCTTGGAAGTGCTCGATACAATCGAAAGTGACGACTTCGTTGGGCTGAAAGTATTGCAGAGACGCGAACGCCAGATAATACAAATGATGGCCGGCATAGGAATGAAAGACGAAGTGGCCTTCCTCTTCAGAAAGATGGGTGCAATGCCTACGGTGCGACGTATGTCAGTTATGCCTGGTGTGAGACTCGAGGAGGACGAGAAGATGACGGTATATTTCCTTCCATAAGGTAATTTGTTCGTATCTGATATTTTGCTTTTTGTAGGCATCGATGCGCAAGATGTCCATCATGCCGGGAGCTAAGCAAGTCGAAGAATCCCCTGGTCCGCATATGAAGAAAGACACTTCGAGTAAAGGTGCTGGCAAGAAGAAGGGAATTGGATTTATGGAACTTATCAAGTATCACGTCGACTAAAACCAACAGAAGATCGTGTTACATATTTTTGAGAGCAGGGGTTTTTTTGAGCAAATTTTGGTTCGCACTGAGATTCGAACTCGATTGTTCTACCAAGTATTCAATTGGAGGTTGAAGTTAAACAGAACCTCAAAGTTTGCGATCAATATTCGTCCAAGAAAATTGGTTCGATTTAATCTTCAGGGAAAATACACAAAAGGATTTTTTTTGCGGATTTATTTTTTGGGGCTAACAGTACTTTACAGTGATGTCGATGTGTTTTTTTTTATATTAGATTATGTTGATTTTTTTATATTTTTACAATATTATATAAAGTTATGCGAAAAGTGTTTCCATTGAAGTTATTGCTTGGCCAATTGTGGGTAAAATCATAATATATCTTGGTAAACCCTGTCGGTAGGTTCGGCTATACACATTTATACCAAAGAATAGCAAGTTATGCAAAGTTATAAAATTTATATAGTTGTGTTCAGATGTCAAGTTTAAATGCTCTGTTGTTTTGAGCCAAATCATTATAACAATTTATTGTGAACCTTATGAAATCTCCCCCCCCAAACAGATGTGCAATTTAATTTCAGTGCAAAGTTGCGAATCTAGGATCAGCTCAGGCTTGACAAAATTAGTAATAAATTGTAATATTAATTTTATTTTGTTTAATATTCTGTTTTCCAATACAGGGGCAAATATTCAACTATATATCTAAAATAATTAATTGATTAATTCCCCCGGTTTAGGCAATTTATGTTTACCAAAATTAAAATGAGCCGTTGCTATTTTTAAATTAAATCTTTAATTCACGTCTAATAAAAATAAACTACCTAAACGAAGGGTCTGGGGGGTACGGAATACACTCCCAGGATATTCTTAAAGCTTTTACTTAATTTTTAAACATACATTATTTTGCGCCCTCTGCCGACCACTGGAGGGTGTTCCAGACCCCAGACCCCGGTTTGGTTAGTTTATTTAAATCGGAAATAAATTAAATATTATTGAAAATGTTAAAATTACTAACGTCTAAGCAAATGTTCTGAAGTTAATTTTTAATAACTACAAACTGTATAGACCAGGGGTATGGGGAGTGTGGAATACCCCCCAGGATACTCGATTGTCCCCAAGAAAACTAAAACGGTAAATTAAAGTTTTTACTTAATTTTTCAACATTTAATAGTCTTCGACCCGCTGCTGAGGCACTGGAGGGTGTTCCACACCCCCAGACCCCCCGGTTTGGGTAGATCACTTCAGGTATGAAATATTATCCAATAACTTGGCATGGGAGGCAGAACATTAAATATTTAAAAATTAAGTGCAAGTTACCATTTTAGTTTTCTTGGAAAGGATGGCTCGACCGAGAGGGGGGCTACTAATCCGTACCCCCAGATGCAATGAACTGGTTAAACCGGGGGTCTGAGGGGTGTTTAAATTAAATGTTTAAAAATTAAGTTACTGTTTTAGTTTTCTTGAGAACGATGACATATCTTGAAAGGTAATTGAAAAGCAGAATTTTAAAATTTTAAAAATATAGTAGAGACTTGTAGTTACCGTTTTAGTTTTCTTGGAACCAACGTATTAACCGTGGGAGTGGAAGTATTCCATCCCGAAAACAAAGGATTGGAATTCACAATTTATGATTTTCTGTTTTCCGATACTAGTGCACTGGAGGGTGTTCCAGACCCCCCGGTTTAGGCAATTTATTTTTATCGGAAGTAAATTAAAGATTACAACACATCTGAAGTTTCTGAAAATTAGTCCACGTTAAGCAAATATTAAGCGGTACAAAATTCTACATAATTTATAACGTTTAATATTGTGTTTCTCGGTCGTGGGGAAATATCACGAGATATTGAACATTGGAGGTGTCATAGACCGGGGGGGCTGGGAGGTGTGGAACACCCTCCAGTGCATCAGTATCAGAATTCACAATTTATGATTTTGGTCTTCTAATACTGGTGCACTGACCAGACACAGACCCCCGGTTTGGGTAGATCACTTATGGTATGAAATATCCTCCAATACCTTGGCATGGGGAGGCAGAACATTAAATGTTTAAAAATTAAGTGCAAACTTGAAGTTACCATTTTAGTTTTCTTGGAAAATATGGTTCAACCGGGAGGGGGGGCTACTACTCTGTACCCTCTAGACCCAATAAACTGATCAAACCGGGGGGTCTGGGGGGTGTGGAACACCCTCCAGTGCCTCAGTATAAATGACAGAATTATTTAATGTTCTGCTTTCCCGTACAACACGTTTGGCAAGCGAAGAGTGTAACTTCCAAAAACCTCCCTGAAGAACCAAACCAATCCTTTAAAAAGAGATTTGGGAGGGACCTATGTCCAGGAGTAGATGAATACGAGCTGACTCTTTACTTCTTTTTTACTATTTCTATACATGGGAAAATACATATTTAAATGTATTTTTTAAGTGGACGAGGGGGGGGAATATTTTATATTCTCAGACCCCCCCGGTTTGAACAATTTATGTTTATCAGATACGAATTAATGACTTTGGCATTTCCTTATTTCTGAATTTTTTCTTAATTAGCAACGACCAAGTAGATATTCCGAATATACATATAAATATAAACTGCACAGACCGGGGGATCTGGGAGGGTACTCCACAGACATTCTGAAATTTTAATACTATATTAATTTTATTTTAGTTAATGTTCTGCTTTTCTGTATGTTCAAATTTGAGTAAACCTGGAAGTTTACTCCATACTTCTCTAGATTATTGGATCCGAGGAGTATGGAGTACTCTCCGGTGCCCAAGTATTGGAATGCAAAATATAAATTAAGTAGAAGCTTGTAGTTACCGATTTAGTTTTTTTTGAAACGATGGATTAACCTTTGGGTACTTCAAACCGGGGGGTCTGGGGGGTGTGGAACACCCTCCAGTGCCTCAGAATAGAATGGCAGAACAGTAAATGTTTAAAAACTTTAAGTTTACGTTTCAGTTCTTCTGGGTATTCCGAATTCAGCATAATATTTGAAGCTTTCCAAAATTAGTAACGGTCAACTAAATAATATGCCGAGTGAATATTTTTTTAAATATTAACTGCACAGGCCGGGGATATGGAATCTCTTTTTAAAGCAACATAAAATGCTACATAGTGACCGAGAGGCTGTAAATGTCATTGCTCCAATGAAAACTTAACCGGTATCATAAAACTGCTGCATATGGGGAGAATCGTTGCATATTCTGGAGGGTACCCCTTATCCTCGGTGGTTATACAGTTTATATTAATTGCAATAAATAAATTCATTCTGCATGCTGAAATCTATAATTTAGTTCTGATAAAAATAAACAGACCTAAAGGGGGGGGGTACACCCTTCGGTACTTCAGTATCACAATGCAGAAACTTCACAATACTGCCTCCGTACCCCACAATCTATCTCTCCGAGAACAAAATATATTTTCTCTATAAATTGCAGATACGACTAAATAATTTAGTAGTTAGGTTTCCATATGGTTCGAGCCTGTTACAAAAAAATGTGTCGACGAAGAAAACAATTTTGTTTTAAAATTTATTTGTAAAAATAAACATTTACAATTGATTTTCAACATCCTCGTTATGATTCTTAAAATTTAAAAAAACAAAATAAGTTTTGTGCAAGTCAACATTTGATAAAACAATTACGTAAATAAATGCAATAACCCGTGCGTTGTTGCAGTTTCTATTTTTAAGTATAACGGCATTTTTGCGGAAGGCGTAGTGGTTTAGAGTCCAGGTTCTCAATTTGACGAATCTCAATTCCGGTCTCTAGCAAAGCTAAATTTTTGTGATCACTGGCCGATTCAAATTTTTGTTTCTGTAAATTCACTACAGGAATAAATCAATATTAATTGATTTACAAGAATGAAATTCTTACTCATCGAATCGTTATTTTTGGGATCCTGCACTGGGCAAGACGGAAAAACCAAAAGAAATATAAAAATAAGTATCTAAATGCAAGAAGGTGAAGTTAAAAAGATTTCGGGTTAAAAATGAAATCCTACCCTATTTAATTTTTCACTAAAAGCCATTAAATTATGCCAAACCACCAGAGATAAAAAAATCGCCTGGGGCGCTGTTCCCTTCGTTCGGCTATGTGCACATAGTCACTGGTAGATTTATAGTTACTGGCTGACTTATTTCAAGTCTCGGGGAGAAATTATTAATTTAGTTTTGTTTGAAATATTCCAGTATTTAATTAGGTGGTAAAAAAAATTGCATAAAATTGTCACACTTTCACTCATCACCGTCACCACTTCCTTTTTTTGACACTTTTTTTTAAACAACAAACGTCACCTCAGAACTCTCACCTATCAAATTACAATACAATCCGCAATTGTTCAATTTCTTTATTTTAGTTTGCGTAACGTTCCTTCAAATCGCGACGCATAATTTTACCCGACGCGTTCTTCGGAATGGATTCAACCACAGCGACACCGCCGCTCAATTGTTTGTAACTCGTAACGCGTTCAGCTACGAAATTCTGCAATTCTTGAACATTCAATTTTGCGTTTGCCTTTGGAACCACAAACGCTTTAGGTGCTTCCCCGTCCGTCTCGTGGGGAATACCGATAACGGCGGCGTCGTCCACCAACGGATGACTCCTGATGATTGCCTCCAATTCTGCAGGAGCAACTTGGAATCCTTTAACTTTGATCAGTTCCTTCAGTCTGTCTGTAACATAAAACGATTTGTGTTCGTCGTAATATAGCATGTCGCCCGTACGCAACCATCCGTTAACAAAAACTTCCTCCGTTTCTTTCGGCTTATTGTGGTATCTTTGCATTACTTGTGGTCCTTTGACCAAGAGTTCTCCAGGTTGATTGGGGCCGAGGGCCTCCCCTTCCGGGTTGTCTACTGGAACAATTTTTACCATCGTGTTGGGAACGACTTCTCCAACGGTACCAACGAGACCTAACTCCTTCTTTTTCCTAGCCGAACTTACGAACACCAAAGGAGAAGTTTCGGTTAGGCCGTAACCTGCAATTACAGTGACATTTACAAGTGAAAAAGAAAAAAGTGCTGGCAGTTACCTTGGAGGATATCAACCGGTCGTGCAATTTTCCGGCGCAACTTCTCTTCGTCCAACGATCCTAGAGGAGCCGCACCCGATAAAATCATCCGAATACTGTCCAAGTATTCCTTTTTCACCGACGGATGCGATGACATAAAAATTACTATTGGTGGAACGATGAACAAAAGATGAGGTTTGTAGTTGGCCAAAGTTTTTACGTACAGTTCGGGGGTAAATTTTGGGAGCGAAACCAATTTGCAATTGTAGCGTAGACACTGGAACAGAACTCCGGATATACCGTAAATGTGGAACCACGGAAGGACGGCTGGAACCACATCCTGATGCGTTTCTACAATGAAATATAAATTTGGAAAACCATCTTTGGTTACGAGAGGATCTAAGATACCTGTAGTGGGTTCATTGATCATAAACTCCGGAACGTCGGATTGACCTAGATTAGCTAAAACGTTGATATGGGTTAGCTCTACGCCTTTGGGCAAACCAGTGGTTCCACTCGAGTATGGTAGCAGAACAACACTGTTCGGATCCAGCGATGACAAATCGTCCAGATCAGTTTTGACGTCTGCAAGTTCGGTAAATTTAATTGTTCCCTCTGGCGTCGTGTCCGCTTCCTAAAATGAAGATGGCTTAAATTCGCACATAAGTTTTTAAGATTCCCGTTGCTTACCATCATTTTGACCGCGATAACTGGAATATTCTTGTTGAGTTGTTTTATCGCTGCAAGCGCTGGTGGGTATAAGGCGGTCAGCGTTACCAGCACCTTCGAGTTTGAATCTACCAGCTGCCGATGGATTTCATCTGAAAAAAAGTAAATAATCTCAATGGCTCATGTGGTTATTGAACTAGGCGATAAAAAATATAACACTTGATTTTTAAAATTAAAATACTATGATGAAGTTGTTTGCGATTTGAGTAAAAATAGCGATACGATGAATTTATCATGATTCATGCCGATTACATTATAAGATAAGCTATAAATTGTTTTATACCTATGTTTACTCGATCTTTCAGAAAACTGGGTGCTCAAATGACCAAAAAATTACAAGTTGGCCGATGGCTAATTGTTCTTATTTGTAATGATTAAAATGTTATTTACTGAATTTCTGTCAATATTATTATAAAACTACATGATATGCATTTTAAGTAATATTTGATAATGAACAACTTAAAAAATATTTATCTGCAATTTACACTTTATACCATATAATATGTACTTAATTAGCAAACTTGTGCGACATCTAATAAACTTTGATCTGGCATAATTTTATTATGAAAAAAAAATGCATAATTTCTTTGTAAAAAAATTAATGATACATAAGTATTATATTGATGTCATATTTTAATTAAATTAATTTAATAATTAAATACAAAGAAATTAAAACTATAAATTCATAATAATAATGATTAAAGATGTTTGCAAACATACAAAGTAATAAAAATATTACTTTGAACAAGTAATTGCATAATAATATTGTACATAAACGGCTGTGTAAAGCTTAATAAGAAATATTTCCTTTTATTCAGTGATAGTGACTAAACATGTCACGTTACCGTAGCAACGGCCAAACGAATATGCTGAAATCTTCGATTCCTATTAAAAATATATACCATAAACCAGGGGGGAGGGTTTGGAGAATATGGTTATATGAGATATTATATGGGGGGTGGGGATATAACATAGAGCTTTTATTTAATTTTTAAATATTTAAAATAGATACGACATTATTTCTTCCCAGTACCCCAATATCAAAATGCAGAATATTAAATGTTTACAAATTAGGTTACAGTTTTCTTGAGAACGATAAATACCGAATGCGCGTGGAGGGTATTCCATTCCCCAAAGACCCCCCTTCCGGTTTAGACAGTACATTTAAATCAGAAGTGAATTAAAGATTTCAGCACTTCTGAGTTTTTTAAAAAAATTTTCCATTTCTGCCAAATGCATAACTTGAGTTCTTAGAAATTATAAACTGAGGGAGTCTGGGAATATGGAATACCCCCCAGGATATGTCATCATTACCTCCCAATCTCCTACATCGGAAGACAGAACATTGTTTACAAATCAGGTAGAAACGTTATGATACCGCTTCAATTTCTTAGGATCAATAGCAATTATCGAGTCGACCTGGGGGGTGTTCCACACCCCCCAGACCCCCCGGTTTATACAGTTTCATTTTATCAGAAGTGAATTAAAAATTTCAGCATAATATCTGAAACTTTTCAAAATTAGGAACAGCTAAGCAATTATGCTAAATGTATTGGTGGATTTCTTATAAATTATAAACTGCACAGAACGGGGGCTGGGGGAATATCCATCAGGATATGTTATTATTCCCCAATGCCCCAATATCGGAAAGCAGAACAGTAAATATTTACAAATCACATAGAAACTTTATGATACCGCTTTAGTTTTTTTTGAAAAATAATATATATATACATATACCGACACACCCCCCCCCCCCGAGGACCCCCGGTCTACTATTAATATTTAAGTGATATAAATAAATTTAATTTATGTGTCATCATACTAGGATGTGCTAATTTTAAAAAACTTCAGATATTATACTCAAAACCTTAATTTACTTCTGATATAAATACACTGTCTAAACCGGGGGGTCTGGGGGGTGTGGAACACCCTCCAGTGCCCCAGAAGTGGGGGACAGAATATTATATTTTTACAAATCAAATAGAAGGATTAAAAATCCTGTTTTAATTTTTTTAGGGACGATGACATATACAAAGGGTGCCTGGAGAGTATGGAATACCCTCCAGACCCCCCGGTCGGTACTGTTAATATTATTTAAAAAATATAATAAATTCATTTAAAGTATGTTCTAGCCATTGCTAATTTTAAAAAACTTTGGATATTATACTACAATCCTAGATTTACTTCTGATATGAATAAACTGCTCAAACCGGGGGGTCTGGGGGGTATGGAATACCCTCCAGGCACACTCGGTTATGTCACCGTTTCCAAGAAAACTAAAACGGTATCACGCAGCTTCTACAAGATTTATAAATATGTAATGTTCTGCTTTCTGAAATTGGAACACCCTCCAGTGCCTCAGAAGCGGGGGGCAGAATATTAAATTTTTACAAATCAGGTAGAAGGTTACGATTCTGTTTTAATTGGTTTAGGAACGCTGACATATACCGAGGGTATATGATTTTCTGTCTTCCGATGACTGGTGCACTGGAGGGTGTTCCACACCCCCCAGACCCCCGGTTTACACAGTTTATTTTATCAGAAGTAAATTAATAATTTCAGCATAAATCCGAAATTTTTCAAAATTAACAACAGACAAGTAGATTATAATAATAATCTGAGTATGTTACTGCATTTATGATGTCGGTGGGGGGAGGTATAAAAATGTGCAATATTATACCTAGCACGCATAGAAAGCCACCAGTGTTTTAGACGCGGAAAATAACACCTCCAGTGCCTCAGCAGGGGGGGTAGAATATTAAATTTTTACAAATCAGATAGAAGGATTAAAAATCCTGTTTTAATTTTTTAGGTACGATGACATATACCGAGCGTACCTTTAGGGTATTCATACCCCCCAGACCCCTACATTCATTTAAAATATGTGCTAGCCATTACTAATTTTTTAAAAAAGGATATTATTTAATTTACTTTTGATATAATTAAAGTACAATCCGGGGGTCTGGGGGGTGTGGAACACCCTCCAGTGCCTCGGCAGCGGGGGAAGGCAGAATATTAAATGTTTATAAATTAGGTAGAGCTTTATGATCTGTTTCAATTTTCTTAGGAACGACGACATACACCGAGGGTACCTGAAGGGTATTCTATCCCCCCAGACCCCGGTCTGTACTGTTAATATAAAATATATAAATAAATTCATTTCAGCTGTCAGCTGGTTGCTGAAAAATTAGCTGTTGCTAATTTTGAAAAACTTCAGATATTATACTAACATCCGTAATTTACTTCTGATATAAATAAACTGCCCAAACTGGGGGTCTGGGGGTGTGGAACACCCTCCAGTGCATCAAAAGCGGGGGACAGAATATTATATTTTTACAAATCAGATAAAAGCATTAAAAATCCTGTTTTAATTTTTAGAAACAATGAATGACTGGAGGGTATTCCATACCCCCCAGACCCCCCGGTCTGTACTGATAATATTTAAAAGATATAATAAATTCATTTAAAGTATGTTCTAGCCATTGCTAATTTTAAAAAACTTCAGATATACTAAAATCCTAGATTTACTCCTGATGTGAATAAACTGCCCAAACCGGGGGGTGTGGAGCACCCTCCAGTACCTCAGCAGCGGGGGCAGAATATTAATGTTTACAAATCAGGTAGAAGGTTTCTTATTCTGTTTTAATTTTCTTAGGAACGATGATATATACCGGGGGTATATGATTTTCTGTCTTCCGATGCTGGTGCACTGGAGGGTGTTATCTTCCGCGTCTAAAACACTGGCGGCTTTCTATGCGTGCTAGGTATAATATTCTACATTTTTATTCTCCCCCCCCCATACTCATCACATACCACGTCATATTATAATCTGCTTGCCTGTTGTTAATTTTGAAATATTTCGGATTTATGCTGAAATTATTAATTTACTTCTGATAAAATAAACTGTGTAAACCGGGGGGTCTGGGGGGTGTGGAACACCCTCCAGTGCACCAGCATCGGAAGGGAGAAAATCAAATACCCCGATATATGTCATTGTTCCTAAAACAATTAAAACAGGATCGGAAACCTTCTACCTGATTTGTAAAATTTAATATTCTGCCCCTGCTGCTGAGGCACTGGAGGGTGTTCCACACCCCAGACCCCCCGGTTTACACAGTTTATTTTTATCAGAAGTAAATTAATAATTTCAGCATAAATCCGAAATTTTTCAAAATTAACAACAAACAAGCAGATTATAATATGCTGAGTATGTTACTGCACTTCTGCTGTCAGAGGGGGGGGGGTATAATAATGTGCAATATTATACCTAGCACGCATAGACAGCCGCCAGTGTTTTAGACGCGGAAAATAACTTCTCTCGACTGAAAGATTCGAGAAGCTCGAATTTAAATAAAACTAAGTCATATTATTTTCCAACGCTGGGTTTTACGACATGACACCTGGTGTAGTAAATAAATTCGTTAATCCATTCGTGCGCATTCTTGGCGAAATAATAGGAAGGCTACTGGTTTTTGTAAAGGATTGGCAGAAAAGTGGTTGATGGGACAAAAAAGACTTTTATAAGATGAGAAGATGATAGGTGAGTAAATATTGTATAAACGGCGCCGTAGGCGAAATTATATTTCAAGGTCAAAACTTGCAGTCGAAAAATAGATTCAGTAGGCAAAAGTTTTCTGGTTTTTGATAGTACAAAATAAAACTCGACATGAGTAGTTTGCATAGAAAACAAACAAACTTACACGTTTACTGTTGCCATTCACATTACAATAAATTAATTGTGCTGTGTAGAATAATCTAAATGTCCGTCATAAAAATTAAATAGCAAATAAAAATTGAAGTAATAGGAAATCCAATTATATTTTAACATATGCAATATTTTAAAAATAAAAACCAATAAAAATGTAAATATATAAAATTTTAAATTTGAGAACTTAAAGTGGCGTATGCCCCCCTCCCCACCGGGGGGAAGGATCTTATCATTTATAATTCCTTCATTTATAATTAAAACTCCAGGAGGATTTACATTCCGCTCCTGCTTGATATTTGCTTTAAAAAATCACTTATTATGTAAATAAATTATTATTTTTATTATTTATCTCATTTTTTATGGATAAATGTTTTTAAAACATTTATGTTTAAAGAATAATTGTAAATTAATTGCATATATTATACATAAATATTATTCGGATAATCGTACTTTATGGTTGTGAAAACATGCGTATGTTTCCATTTCGTTTACTCAATTCCCGGTTCTCCCTGATCTGTGCCCGCTAATTTAACGTGGATTCCAAACCACGGCAATAGACATAAGAAATTCGGAAAAATCCTACTCTTTAGGCAGCAGAACAGCTACTGACCACCAACAACTACATTAAACAAATTAATGATTTAGAATCCGAGAATAAAATTGAATATGAAAAATTTACTGCATGTCAACCCCTGACGCTGGACTTGACCGTTTAGCGTAATGCAATTTTTTTGGTTTTCCTACAGAAAAAATGTAAATAATGATTATTGTAATCTACTGATTATTGAATCAGTTGAACTTCGACATTTAGTAAACAAATAATCGACTTTTTTTTTAGTGAACGAAAAAAAGTGGATAAAGCAAAAAAAATTTGCCAAGGCCGTCCCTGTCAACTGTTTACATGGAAACTGTGAAATCTTGTTTGCGAATTGGAAAAATAGAGGCGTCTATTAAAATAAACAACCTTGAACCAAGATTTTGTTCGGTCAATTTATATGATGCGAAAACACATAAGCAATAGAATTTGGAATGTACTTAATTGTTTGTAAATTAATTTTTTGTAATACAAGAAAATTTTAATAAATTTGACCCGGAATGTTTGTGGAAATCTAAATTTCCAGCTGACAATCTCGGGATCTCTTGGATAAAACTGCAATTGGAGTTTGGAGATGGTTTGGATATCTTGAGAATAGCTGTCATTTTAAAAAGGGCGAGATTGTAGAAAAATTTAAATACGCCAATAAATTAATTGGCAAAAATAGAAGCGAGAAGCAATTTTTCTAACCTTTGAATTGCCAAAAAGCGATCGCTAAACGATATTTCTCGCTCTTTTAAATTGGCCAATTAAAACAAATCAGTGCAAAAAAATTAACTCCGATCAAATAGAGCAAAACAATTGCTGTTTGTTATGTAAAAATTTATGTTGTTAGCCCAGAATCGACGATGCACATTATCCTTTTTATAGAGGAAATTATTTGCTCATAAAGCATGAAATTTTAATATCATCACCGGTGTCCTTCGTCGTTTAGACATTTCTGCTGGCCACTAAAATGCGGAACAAACGTTGTCATATAATAATGTCATAATTTTAGAAATTATTTCACTAGCCCCCTCCCCTTTTTGAAATAGCGCCCTAGAAACAATTCAATGCGTTGCCGTGCCGACAGTTCTAAAAACCAAAACAGGCAGTCGGAACGCCCCTTTTGGCTAGTTACCGCGCGCCGATTGGCCGATTGCGTTTGTTAAGTAAAAAGAAACAAAAATTTCAAAAATGTCAACTAAGAAATCAACATTTTGAAGGTCACGTAAAGAAACGGATAATCGAATAATAATCGCGTCCGATTATTTGCACTTTATTTAAATTGGTGAACTTTGAAACCTGTTAGATCCCCTGGCAAGATATAAAAATTTTTGTTTACCTTCAAAGTCTGAAAATTAATAAAAATAAATTTAAATGAACTTTGTACAATAAATGTTACCAGTCATGTTGTTGGCAATTTTAACAAATTCATCATCGTTTAATTAATTGACATAATTTTACAAGAGGAAAGGATAAGATATCACGAAACTTGTACATTGGAGTTTTGTTTTCCTAATCCGCACCTGTCTTCCTTCCCTACTTGTAAATTTATGAAAATTATATGAATTCGATTTTATCCATTCAAACTTGTCGATAAAACTTATGAATTATGCACGAATTGATAACGGCGAAACAATGTCTCGGTCTCAAGTTATTAGAAACAAAGTATAATAATTATTATGACTAATTAATGAGAGAAAAAAATTGAGAACGAAATAAAAAAAGAGCTCCCATTGAAGATCGAACCGGTTTTTCTTCTTTCATTCAGTGCATCAGGATGCATCTACATCTGGGTTGAAAAAATACGCGACTTTTAAATTTCTTACATGACTTTCACATTTTTTTTTATAGAAAGTTTATCGTAAAATCAACAGTTTTCGAGATAAATCAAATCAGCAAAAAAACATGGTTTTTATAGAATAAATTGAACAATTATGGTATTTACTTATATGATTGTGTGGTCCAAAGGGCGCCGGAGGGGGGGGGGAGCGAATTTTTGGTGGCGCTGTTTAGGTTATTTTCTAAATAATATAAATTTTACAACTATTAGACAGGAAGAAAGACTAAAATTAGGGGTGGACGAAATCCACCCTGGCCGTGGTGATGTTACGCCACTGGATTAAAGACAAACTCCCAACAGCGAAGGCGCTTAAATATTTACCCCTCTTCATCTTTCTCATAACCAAGCCTTTTTTACTTACTTAAACCGTTGCTTAAGGGTCCTTTAATTAAACAAGGAGGGAACTAGATTGTCAAGGTTGTGCGGCCTAAAGGCCGCACTGCGCCTTGTTAAATATAAATTTGATATTTGAATTAGACATCAGGTTCCTTCGCAATTGGACCACCATAGATCGACGAGTGAGTATTTACCCCCACCCTCCTCCTTAAACCCAAGAAGGGGCTTCATTCAAATTTCAGCATATAAAAATCGACAGTATTTGTTAAGGAGGGGGCGTAAATTACCAATTTTTCACAAAATTATTTGAGTGAATTTAATTTTTAACCCAGCTGATTCCCCAAGCAATTTAGACTGAATTCGAACGAAATAAAATTTGTTCTCCAATTTAATAAAAAAAGGCCTCACACTAATGGTATGCGCCTACTACGGATATTTCTATTGAGATAAAGATTTCCTGTCAGGCAACTTTTTTTGCGATATCGGAATTTGAAATTCAAATGTGTAAAAAAAACTTACCCGTGGTATACATAGGATTAATGGTCGTTATGATGAGGCCAGCCTCCATGGCACCCAGCAAACAAATGGTATATTCAGGCACATTTGGAAGCAAAACAGCAATTACATCCCCCTGCTTTAAGTTCAATTTTTTTCTCAAAGCCTTGCCAAAATTTCTCGATTTGGTTATTAGTTCCTCGTACGTGTAGTTTTTTCCCGTTGCACTGCACACCTTAAATTAAACAGGAATTTCAGGGTTCGTTCTTTTCTTTTTTTTAGTGAAAAACAACTTACTACTGCCGTTTTGTTAGGCCACCGGGCGAATCGGTCAAAGAGGTACTGGGATATGGTAATATTTGGAATTTCGATATCGGCAACCGCAGAACGAACGACATTGGATTCGCTCCTGTTTGCAACGCTCAAAGCGTTCACAAATCTTAAAACATTTTTCTTACTAGCGCAGCGTCGAAATATTACCGAAGACATCGTAACTCGCACCAACTCAAATTTAGACTCAGAACAAAACTGTTTTAGATTGCGTTGAGTGAGTTCAGTAGTACCTTGGCACTCGGTTTCTCCCCCACCACGAAATTTGACTGGTTTGTTGAGTTCATTTATTGGATATTTGCAGAGGTGGCTTAGCCGCAACGGTAAAAATCACACATCGACGATCACTATAATCGTGTATTCACCTCTCCGTGTATAAAATTCAAAAAATCCGCCGTACGAGAAAATGGGTAAAAATTTTAAGCCCGATCCTGTGACTTCTATTTTTGCGTTGTAATTCGTACATCGACCGCAGAATTGACTAAACGGTTGCAAAATTAAGTCGAACGGAAATTTGAAATTCGCCACGACGATGATTGTAGAAATGTGAAATCAACAAACACAACGTGAGATAAGATGCGGGTAAACACTCGAGCGATGTGTGGGATGTGGCCACTAAAAAATCGCGAACTTTTCGATTTAATTTGGTTTGTTTACCACTTGAAAAATATTCGATAGGTAAACAAAAAATATGTTGCGAAGTTTGTTTACAACCTACGTGGGGGACGCGAAGTATTATGTAATAACGCCAGCTGACAACCGCACGAGTCTGCGTTTAAAAATCTGACGTCATCGTTTCGATTATTATTTGCCTCCAAAATGCGACCTCATAAATTGCAGAATAGTTAATTAACGTTCAGTGTCGCAGTGGGAGGTAACATTCTCGGGTTCGATTCCCAGCGGCGTCGAGATGCGAAAGTAGGCAACGATAGCTAGAGGCCAGCAGTTTTTCCTTTCAATTACGAGATTTAAACAATTATTTTATCTATTTCGCTATTTTGATTCGTCAAAATAATTTTTAGCCATTATTTTTCCAATGCGAGTGGTTACCGACGTTTGCGCCAGTCCCAGGAGCATTTTCTAACTCGACACGTTCCAATGGGTCGAATTATGTAATAAAACGGTAAATTTCATGCTTTTTGGTAATCATTGAGAGTACACCCCCACCACTTTCATTTCGCCCCCACCCGCCACTGTGTTCAAGGTCGCTCCGCCCACAGAGTTGCACCCACAGGTCGCTCCACCCACGGTTGCGTACATTTCTCAAGGTCAATGGTGGGGGTAAACTCTCAATTCTTGTTATTGGTTACGTCCAAGGTTGCCCCGCCCATAATTCTCAAGGTTGCTGGTTGGTGGAGAACATCGAGAGTTCACCCTCCAGTCTTGAGAATTATGGGGGTGGGGTCTTAGATAGGTGGTCGTGAGTGTAGGCAATAATGAGAATTAACTCCCACCACCAACCTTGAGAATTATGGGCGGAGCAACCGTGGAGTTGGCAATTCACCTCCACCACTGACCTTGAGAAAAGTGTGTAATTATTGTGAGTGAGGCGACCTTGAACATAATGGAGGGGGGGAAGAGAGTGAAAGTGGTGGAGGTGTACTTTCAATTATTCACTACTGCTTCTGCTGTATTTAGATGATATACAATTGTGATATTTTACTTTATATGAGGCTTCAAAGTGAAAACCTTCGATTCCACCTCCAGCAGCCACAGGAGCATATTCCGAACTCTACACGTTCCAATTTGTCGATTTATGTAATAAAGGGACATCGAAATTTTGAGAATTTCTGAAAAAAAACGAAAAGAAACCTCTTGCAAGCTGTTTTGTAACCGAAAAATTAAAAGTTAGAAAACTTCCAATTTTTTTGGTGCTCCTAATGTGTTTTCCTGCTATAATTGCATTAACGCAGAAAGAAATCACACAACTTTGATATTTTACTTTTTATGCGGTTTCAAAGTGAAAATCTTCGATTCCACCCCTGAACAACCGACTTATTCTGAACTTTACACCTTTCAATGCGTTAAATTATCTAATAAAACGGGCAGTGAAATTATTCTTGGACAAAATTTAATTTCAGAGTTATTACATTACATCATTAACTGTGTAGGATGCGTTGGCAAAGTGAACGCTCCCATTCATAACAATTAGTGAACGCTGCCGTGAACTGTCAACGCACAAATTAATGTCATTCATATTTTTTAATAAATTATTATAAGAAAGTGATTATTAAAGTAATTATTTTGTTAATTAATTGGAAGTAATAGACTTGGACCTAAAGACGGTATGGTCGGGCACTTGAACTAATACCCGATTTCTTCACCTGGAGATATCTATTAGATAAATTAACGAAGTAACCAATCAGACAGCAGCAAAACAAAACAATCAGAAATATGATTGGCTACTTCGTTAATTTATCTTATAGATAGATTATCTAACAAGGAGACCACCCGACCTTACCCTAACCGATTTGCTTGATTTTTGTTTTACGAGCAGGTTATGACTAGAAATGAAGCGGGCCAAAATATTAGAGCGCGATATTCACCCGTTGCCGAGAAAATCTACTTTGAAAATATCGTCTTTTTTCATATTTTATGGGGTACGGCTGAAGGGTCTAGTAATTTTCTTATTGGTATCTGTGGATATAGGGATAACAAAAAATACTATATATAAATTAAAATTATAATATATCAAGCTGTGTACTAAAAATCAAAAATCTTATTTTTATCTATTAATCTTCGGAGGAATCATCCGAAAATTCGCAGGAGCCAGGGTGATATTCGTCGTAAAACAAAAAAGCAATATGTTTCACTACATCGAGCGCACCTTATAAATGCAGTTTTCTTACACTTGCAAGGATTGTTTAAAATTTCTATGGGGAAGCACATTTGGTTTACATTTATGAAAACATTTCTCTCGTCAGTGAGCTTGGAAGCAAACCACGCGTACTGCAGCATATCCGAAAAATTGGTGAGGACAACTGATGTTGTACTATCGATTGTATTTTTATGCAATCTTCCGAGAATTGATTTCACGTTGTGTCTCGATCAACTGTGCACAATTTTGAAGACGTTTGATAAAATTTTTTACTTGTCGATAAAAGTAAACATCGCAAGGCTGGACCAATGGTGTACATTTCGGAGGAATTACTTTAATCGTACAAGTTGATTGACCTTCTTCATCCTGAAATACTTCATCGTATAGATCTAGATTTGTTTGGCCTCCCCAAGAATCGATTATAAGTAGAAAACGTTCTTTTCCCACGTATGGCTTAAAAACGTTCGTTAAATAATCTTTATACAAAGATGTTGTCAACTTTCCCGACTTTGAAGAAGTTACAACAACATTTTTATATTTTCTAGCATATTCTTCTACACATATTTTAACCCTCGGCCCAAATGATCCTGTCGCCTCTTGTAGGCATACAAAAACGAGAGGTAATAGTTTTCCGGAGAGGGTAATGGCATACTGTGCTGTATAGGAATGGGTGACCTTGTTCATGTCCTTTGTATTAACAATAATAACTTTTGATCCCCGCTCCGCGAGAGTTCGGTTATAATTTGACTGGTATTGACACCCAGTCTGATCTGTATTGATAACAAGATCTTTGTCAAATTTCGGTATCAACGCACGAGTCTGGATTCGAAATCTTTCAGCGGCAGCCAAAGTTTCCTCCAGTGTCGCGGTTTCTCTTGGCTTACAAATTTGGTTATTTTTCGCTGGCCAATTCGGTGTCTTCTTTTGAATCGAACAACCCAATTTTCAGAGGCTTTGAATTCAAAATTCTCAAACTGACCCGCTGCAGATAATGCCCACTGTTGCAAGTTTCTTGTTGATACTTGTTGAGAGTTTTGCGAGCTTCTACAAACCTGTCATTGCTCCAAGAGTCAATAATTTCAAATTTATCAAATTTTGTTCCACCATTTTGAATTTGTTTTCTCCATTTCTTCAAATCCTTAAAGCTTTTTAGACGGGAACATCCTCCTTTTTGAAGAGTTTTAATGCTCCACTTTGGATGTTGCCTAGCAATATTAGAAACCTTGATTTTGTAATCTAGTGGAATATTATCGATTTCTTCTATTTTCATCCTTTTCTCTCTGGAGAACAATCTTCGGTCATATTTTCTTTTACTTCTTCAAAATTTCGTCCTCCGACACAATTCCTTTTTCTCCTAACGTTGTTATAATGTAATGGTAAATGTCTTCTCCTACTACCACAGCGTCTTCACTAATTACCGCAGAAGCTTCTGGCGCCATTAAATTATTTGCAATAAGGAGTTGCTGACAATACACCATCGCATCTTTCAATCGCCTCCTAGAAATTTCACTATACAGAGATTCTTCATCGGTTTCTGTTATGTATCGAAACGCATGTTACTATTTACACTTTATTTACATTCTATGTTCAATACAAAGCTCAAACTAAACTGACTATTTTACAATATATACATAGGAGGTTACCTAATTAATTCCTTGCAGTTGGTACGTCCCGCCAACTTACTATAAATTCAAATATTAATACATTACAATACCTCCCTTACAAGTTTAAACGCTGGGGCGGTCGGGTATTTCTCGTTGGTCGCCCTATTGTATCTTCTTGCAACTTTGAAACTACCTTATTTTTCTCTTTTCTGCGGTACCTCCACTGATTCCTCTACTTGTACCTCTTCCTCGGGTGTTTGGGAGACTTCCTCTGGTGAAACCTCTTCCGTTCCTGACTGATCCACCTCCCTTGTAGTAAGCACTCCACCTTGTCGTGTTTCCTCCAACGGGATCGTCCATGTTGGATTCTCCATTCTGCTTCTCTTTGGCATTCGCTAGTTTCTCTTCCACCTTTAGTTGTACCTTTCGACATTTGGTTTTCATGTCTCTTCCACACCAATTCCTCCTCTAGGACCTTGCACAAATACGTCTGTTCTCCTAGCACCTCCTCCACGATGCATTCCTTCCACTGCCTTTTATTTGGATTTCTATAATCCCTGCAGTAGACTACTTCGTTTTCTTGGAACTCCGTGCTATGTTTCTTTCTACCCTTCTGCCCTTCCTCTGGTTTCTCTTTCTTACTTTTCAGCAAATCCAGTCTCGTTTTGGGTTTGAAGTTGAACAAAAGTTGTGCAGGCGTCATTCCTGTCGTTGAATGCTCCGCATTACGGTAATCAAACAAATAGCGCTGCAGCAGGGTTTCCAACGCCACCCCTTTATTCTTGGGATCACTCAGCGCTTTGCCTATTCCCTGCTTCACCGATTTGACGCAATTCTCCGCCGCTCCATTCGTTGCCGGGTGAAAAGGGGGTGATGTAACGTGCCTTATTCCATTATTGCTACAAAATTCACTAAAAATCTGTGCTGTGAACTGTGGTCCGTTATCCGTAACAATGCTGTTTGGAATCCCAAATCTTGCAAAGCATTCCCGAAACTTCTTCACTGTAGCTTCTGCCTCCGTACTATTCATTATAAATACTTCTGGCCACTTGGAATAAGCGTCTGTAATCACCAGCATCATCTTTTGAGCAAATGGGCCTAAGAAATCTGCATGTATTCTTTCGTATGCATGCCCGCTTTACTCCATGGTTTTAGTGGAGCCTTCTGCGGTTCGGGCCTGTTACATGCACAGACCTTGCAGTTACTGACATATTCTTCTATTTTTTGTCTAGCTTCGGCCACCAAAAATATGATCGAGCTGTGGACTTCATCTTGGCCATTCCCATATGAGTACTGTGTAACTCCTCTAACAATTTACCTTGAAATTTTGCCGGAATAACCACCCGATACCCCCACATTATCACTCCGTTCTCTATATACAGCTCATCTTTTCTTGATAAAACGGAGTTAAAAGCACGTTGTTGGTTGTGTTAGGAAATCCATACCTGATGAAATTCATTACTTGCCCGGTAATTGCATCCTTTCTGGTCTGTACCCGCAGTGCATTCAAATCCAACGCCATGGAATCTTCCACAAAGTTCAGCTGGCAACATTCTTCTTGTTCCCCTTCCGCTTGCACCTGTAGAGGCAATCTTGACAACGCGTCTGCATGTACGTTTTCTGCACCCTTTAAATACTTAATGGTATAATCAAAGCCTGCTAAAACAGGGACCATCTTTGCAGTCTTCCTGCCGCCATTTGTGGCAGCGTTTTGTTCTCTCCGAACAATGCTAACAATGGTTTGTGGTCGGTCATTAGCTCAAATTTTCTTCCTGCCAAATACTGGTAAAATTTATTTACCCCCCAATAAATTGCTAGTGCTTCCTTGTGTACCATCGAATAGTTTGATTCTGCCTTAGTCAATATTCGCGAACAATAAGCTATCGGCCTCTCTTGCCCGTTGTCTAACACATGCATAAGCACTGCTCCGATCCCTTTTTGTGAAGCGTCACACACTAATCTCACTTGCTTTTCCGGATCGTAGTGTACCAAAACTTCGGAGGACGATAACTTCTCTTTTGCCAATTTCATCGACTCTTCCGCTTCCTTTGTCCATCGAAATACACTATTTTTCTTTACCAAGTCGTACAACGGTCTTAACCATTCCGATAACTTTGGAACAAATTTAGCATAATAATTGCACATACCCACAAATGCCCTGACCTCAGTCATATTCTTTGGTCTTGGCGCCTCCGTGATTGCTTTTACTTTAGCTTCATCTCTGCTTAACCCTTCCTTCGTTATTGTATGCCCCAAATAGCTGATACGATCCTGGAAGAAAACGCACTTCTTATAATTCATCCTGAATCCCGCCTTTTGCAATCTCTCCAAGACTCTATGTAAGTTTTCTAAATGTTCCTCGTCTGATCGACCTGTCACTACGATATCGTCCAAAAAGTTTACCACTCCTTTCAATCCTAGCAAAACTTTTTCGACAATCCCTTGAAATATCGAGCAAGCCGGTTTAGTGCCATATGGTAATCTTTTAACGATGTAGATGCCCTTGTGCGTGCTCCATGCAAGCATCCTGCTGGTCTCTTCATCTACCGTTAATTGGTTGTACGCATTTAAGAAATCCAATTTTGAAAACTTTTCTCCCCCTTGCAGTGCCGCAAAAATATCCTCTATTCGGGGTAATGGGTGGTTGCAATCCTTGAGATGCTTATTTAGTGTCGTCTTATAGTTGGCGCACAGGCGCAAGTCTTTGCCATTGGGTTTTAAAATCGGTACCAATGTTGTCCCCCAGTCTGTCGATTCTACTTTAACAATAATGCCTTCGGTCTCCAACTTTTCCAATTCTGCCTCAACCTTATCCTTGAATGCATATGGTATCGGTCTGGGCTTATGGAATACTGGTCTCGTCTGCTCTACTAGTTCCAATCGAATAGGATTGCCATTGTAAGTACCCAATTCCAGCTTAAACAAATTTTCAAATTTACTTAATAATAATTGTACCCTATTGTTAATATCTACAGATTTAGTGGCATGCATTTGATTTATTTTTAACCCTTTTTTGACACTCTCCGGACCTATCACCCTAAATCTTAATTTCGTGAACAAATCTCGCCCTAGTAATAATCTGTTTCCTCCTTGAACAATCATTAATTCAGCCTTCACCACATTTTCACCAACTATCACCTCCACTTCAATCGTACCCATTGTTGTTATTACTCCATTATTGTAAGTCTTTAACCGAACCATTGCAGGAGCTAGCGGTACACTCTTAAAGTTTTCTAAATACATGGCCTCTGGCATACACGAAACTCCCGCCCCTGTATCTACTTCAAACCTTACATTTTGACCATTAATCTTGCCTTCGATCCACATTGGTTCCACATAGTTACAATCGGAGACACCTCGTTCCATGCTAAACAGTTGCGGTCCATCTTCCACCTCTAACATATTGTTGTCCTGCTCCTTCTTTGGACACACCACTGCTAAATGACCTTTTACTTTACAAATTTTACACACGTACCCTTTGTATTTACACTTCCCAAAAGTATGATTACCTTTACCACAATGAATACACTTGATTTCATCTACTTTTGGTTTATCGTCATCTGGAAATGTCTTCTTTGTATAGCGGACAACCTTATTTATCGTGGACTCTTCTTGCCTGTTAGAAGCCTCCCTACTTGAAGCTATATCCAACAACTGTTCTAGCGTCTGTGTTGGTTTTTCTTCGCACAACCTATCTAATATGTGACCTGGTTTCAGTCCTGTTACAAATTTAGTTTTCACCCATTCGTCTAACATTCCTCCAAATTCACATTCTTTAGCCACCTTTTTAATTCGCACAAACCAATCGTGTACTCCTTCATTTTCTTGCTCTAACTTCAGAAACTCAATCCGTCTACGGAATGCTGATACTTTTGGGGTAAATTGTCGCCCCAACAATAACGACAGATGCTCCAGTGATTTCTTTTGTGGTAATTCAGGGTCACATAAATCTCGAAGTGTCGTATACGCTTCGGTGCCAATCAATGTTAATAACAACGGCACTTTCCTAGTTTCTTGAATACCATTGACCTCGAAATAAAGTTGGAGTCTTTCAAAATAAATTGACCAATTGTCTCCCAACTTATATTCCTCCATTCGCCCCATCACAACCCCCACATCTCCTTTATCTACCGACATCTTCAGTGCTCTTAATCTTCAATTACACGTTTTCACTTTTCCTTCCACACACAATTTCTTCTTCACTCGTGTTGTGACTTGAAACCAATTATAGAAATTGTATTATTTAATATGTACTTACTGGTACGTTCTTCTGAAATCCTACGATTCAAACCGACATTCAATACTTGCATGTAACCGTTACTTTGAAATCCTACGATCGAATCGACATTCACCGAACCTGTACCCTAACCTTACAATTTCCACGTTTTCCGTATGTTCTTTTGAAATCCTATGATTTCATTTATCCTACGTCGCCAAATGTTATGTATCGAAACGCATGTTACTATTTACACTTTATTTACATTCTATGTTCAATACAAAGCTCAAACTTTAAAACTGACTATTTTACAATATATACATAGGAGGTTACCTAATTAATTCCTTGCAGTTGGTACGTCCCGCCAACTTACTATAAATTCAAATATTAATACATTACAGTTTCGATTTCTTCAACTGTCGAAGGGCCCAGTGTTTCCATGAATTTGTAGTCAGACATTGTCGAAACGATATATAGGTATAACTTGATATATTATAATTTTAATTTATATATAGTATTTTTTGTTATCCCTATATCCACAGATACCAATAAGAAAATTACTAGACCCTTCAGCCGTACCCCATAAAATATGAAAAAAGACGATATTTTCAAAGTAGATTTTCTCGGCAACGGGTGACTATCGCGCTCTAATATTTTGGCCCGCTTCATTTCTAGTCATAACCTGCTCGTAAAACAAAAATCAAGCAAATCGGTGAGGGTAAGGTCGGTGGTCTCCTTGTAAGAGATATCTTTAGGTGAAGAAATCGGGCATAAGAAAAACAGCCTTAGTAAAACTTTGTTTTTAATTTAGTCATGTCGCATTTTCTAAATTCGTACACAGATTTTCATAATTTTTATTTTTCAAGGTTTTCAAATCTTACGAAGCAGCAACAAACATGGTAAACAGACTTTCGAGTATAAAAATGAAAATAGTTTATGGAAGCTGATTCACAGTTCGATGGCAAACCATTGGATTTGTTTCGAATTTGATGACGAAGGAGCAAACGAAAAGGTTTGTGATATTTAATTTTTAGTGTCTACAAATTAATAGGCTAATTGTTAAATAATTAAACCGTGAAATTCTCTTTAACACATTGGTATATTACAGGAGTCGGCACTCAAAGTGTTACCAACTTCAGGCTACTGTAGCAACGAAATGGCTGATGACATGCGTTACTCTGTTATGTTCTTTTCAAACCTACGGAAGCATATCATACATCGCAGTTAAAAGTTATTGAAATGGAATTCAAATGCAACAGTGTTATTGCTTTGTATTTGACTGAAAAATCGCAACCAGCCATTGCTAATGAGCTGTGACATTTACATGTGAACAAAACGTTTGTGTATCAGACCATTACACGTTACAATGATTATACTGGTAGCATCAAAAAACGACATGGAGGTGAACATCGACAGAAATGGTTCGAAAGGTGAAGGCCAGAATTCAACGTAATCCACGACAAGAGCAGTTCTATTAGCGAAAAATCTGAATGTGTCTGCTTGTAGCATGGGTCACATTAAAAAATGAACTACGACTGAAGCCCTACAAAATACAAAAAGTTAGTTTACTGTTCGAAAAAATGTGGGTCCTTACTTTAGTTCCTATGCGCGAATAGGAATAAGTTAGAGTAGTTGACTAAATTCCGCAAGTGCCATTTGAATCGGAAAAAAACAAGAAAATAAGGTAATGCTTATCGAATTAGGGATAACTTAGGGTGGTTGGTTAATTTGTGTGAACGTGATTTTGATCGGGCACAACCAATAAAATTTAATCCGCTTCCCGGAAAATATGTTGGTTCTTATATGGGAATAGAACGTTATTTCGATTAGGCAAAAACAAGGAAGTTGATAGTCGTCCTGGAAAAAAAAGAAGTTCGTGCTCTTTGGTTTGTGAACCCTTCCAGATATTTGATTAAATCTCGCAAGTGCGACTCCGATTCGAAAATTACCCAAAAAGTTCAAGTCCCGTTTTCGCTTAGGCGGACCACCGAGTATTGATTATAATCTCATAACGTGTATTTCAGAAAAAAGAAAAGTTAATTTGTTAGTCAAGTTGGATAGTCTTAGTTAGTTCGCTATTCTTTAAAAATTGTCCTAATGTATTTTTTAATTTGCAGGTGTGAAACATTGTGCCGTCCAAGTCGAGAGTTGCAGCTGAGAAGCAGTTGTTCAATAACAGGGTTCCCACTTGTATGGAAAACCTGGGAAAGTCAGGAAATTTTTAGTACCAATGTCGAGGAAAACAAAATTTTGTTAAGAAAAATCCTATTTTCAGAAATAATATTTTTAAATTTGAATTAATTTTTTTGGTTTTAAGTTGGTACATATCCTGATAATCAGACAACTCGAAAATAAAAAAGAAACCGTAAGAAAGTACTGGTCGTTTAACATACCATACTTAGGTAAACTCTTTCTTATCTATGGGTAAACCTTTAGGTTAAAAACCATTAGTTATGTCACTTTAATCACTGATTTTCGGGTGATTAAATATTTTGCGTAGTTAACATATGTTAAAAAAGTGCTTATTATCGTTTGTGAAACCCTAACGGGTAGATGTATAACCGAAGTAAATCCTCGGATCACGTTGATCCGTGGATCGAGTTCGGGGTAGTTAAAGGTTTTCTTTAGATCACTACGATGCCAAATTTTTGAATTTATTATTTATGCTTGTGCATTGAAAATGTTCAAATTATTTTCCGTTTACTGTTTTGCGATACTAAAATGTCAGGGAATTTGCTTTGAAAAATTTAGTGGGAACCCTGAATAATAATGTTTGTAATAAACGAAGAGCATTAATAAACGTAAAAGACTGTAACGAGTGTTCTTTTCAAAATAAACTGCCTGAACCGGGGGGTCTGGGGGGTGTGGAACACCCTCCAGTGCCTCAGCAGCGGGAGGCAGAATATTAAATTTTTATAAATCAGATAGAAGGTTTATAATTTTGTTTTAATTTTCTCAGGAACAATGACATACCGAAGGTGCCTGGAGGGTATTTCAAACCCCCCCAGACCTCTGGTCTGTACTGTTAATATTTAAAAGATATAATAAATTCATTTAAAGTATGTGCTAGCCATTGCTAATTTTTAAAAACTTCGGATATTATACCAAAATCCTAGATTTACTCCTGATGTGAATAAACAGCCCAAACCGGGGGGTGTGGAACACCCTCCAGTGCCTCAGAAGGGGGGGGGCAGAATATTAAATTTTTATAAATCGGGTAGAAGGTTTCCGATTTTGTATTAATTTTCTTAGGAACGATGACATATACCGGGGGTATATGATTTTCTGTCTTCCAATGCTGGTGCACTGGAGGGTGTTCTACACCCCGCAGACCCTCCGGTTCAGGCAGTTTATTTTTATCAGAAGTAAATTAAAATTTCAGCATAATATCTGAAGTTTTTAAAATTAACAACAGATAAGCACATTATAATATGATGAATATGTTTCTTCATTTCTGATGTTGGAGGGGGGGTATAAAATTGTGCAATATTATATCTAGCATACATAGAAAGCCACAAAAATAACTTCTCTCGATTGAAAGATTTGAGAAGCTCGAATTTAAATAAAACAAAGTCATTATTTTCCAATGCTGGGCTTTAAGACTTGGCACCTGGTGTAGTAAATAAATTCGTTAATCCATTCGTGCGTGTTCTTGGTGAAATAATAGGAAATGTGTCAAATCAGTAGAGGTACTATTGGCAGAAAAGTGGTTGATGAGACAAAAAAAGGCTTTTATAAGATAAGAAAATGATACCCGAGTAAATATTGTATAAACGGCGCCGCAGGCGAAATTATAATATATCAAGGTCAAATCTGTTTTTTAATTTCAAGTTTGAATATCGTAGGTATATTATGACCAGCAGTTTAGCGTAAAGCATACACGAGTCGACTACGAAGCGTAAGCTCGTGGTTCGAGCCTTGTTCGCGTTAGATATACTGCTGCGATCAAAAAGTCCAATATTGATCTGTGGACTATGGGGAAGGCAACGGGAAACCACCCCATAAATTATACTCCTGGTAAATTCATCTTGGCTTCTGCCAAGTTGAATCGCCAACGTCCGGGAGACCAAAGTGGTTGATGAGACAAAAAAGGCTTTTATAAGATAAGAAAATGATACCCGAGTAAATATTGTATAAACGGCGCCGCAGGCGAAATTATAATATATCAAGGTCAAATCTGTTTTTAATTTCAAGTTTGAATATCGTAGGTATATTATGACCAGCAGTTTAGCGTAAAGCATACACGAGTCGACTACGAAGCGTAAGCTCGTGGTTCGAGCCTTGTTCGCGTTAGATATACTGCTGCGATCAAAAAGTCCAATATTGATCTGTGGACTATGGGGAAGGCAACGGGAAACCACCCCATAAATTATACTCCCTGGTAAATTCATCTTGGCTTCTGCCAAGTTGAATCGCCAACGTCCGGGAGACCGGATATGGCACATGAAGAAGAAGGTATATTACAGTCGAAAAATAGCTGTCGCCTTTCCGTTGGTGAGAGGGCTCTTACCACTTTTGTTAGACGGTCAACATGATCGTTCCATTCCCTTCTGCTTTTGAAAAACTTAATGACATTCACTATATCACATTGCTCTCTTATTTCGACATTTCTTACTCGTTCCATCCTATAGTCTCGTCAAGTATTATTTGTAGTGTGGACGTTTTAATTGTTCATAGCAAGTGAACCAGCAGTGACATCATTTTCCATCAGGGCACCCAGCAACGGTCCCAACAAGCGTTGTATGAGGTGAGCTTTCTGATTTTTGATCTCTGGTCCTCCACGACCTTACGTTCCAGGTTGCAAATCTCACTGTATTCTTCCTCCTTACTCTCTTGTTCCTCAATCTTTGCCGGGTTGAGGCCTTGCGTAGTTCTGTAAGCATTAATCGAATCTGAGGTAGCTTGCTAAGTTGATCTCGGATAGCTTGTTTGGTCCACGGGAGGTATTTTATTTCCCTCCTACCCTGCCTTTCAGGGTTTCAGCCTCCCGAGGGAACCTTTTAATCTGACTCTTAAATCAATGAACCTGGCAATTAAGTTTTACCCTATCCCAGTATCATTGGTTGATAGGTCACCCCGGATCTGTTAGTTGATATATTATAAAAACTTAAATTTATCTATTGCAGACACAATTTAAAGCCTTCAGTGCGGCCTTCAGGCCGCACAACCTGGAAAGTTTAGTTATAAAATCGAACAATCTTATCAAAAACTCAACCGAAGTTTTAATGATTTTAAATCATTTATTTATGATTTTAAATTTTTTATCTTATGGAAAGCAGAAAGATAAAGTTTTCATAAACTGAGGGTGCCCCCTTCAACTACATTGGATTATGGTAATGTATGAACGAATTATTTAATTTTGGTTAATTTTTTGACAATGTGAAAAAATCTATAAGTAAAATTCTATTGAAACTTGGTGAGACCACGTCTGCCTTGCCCATCCTGACAAGCCGCCACTGGTTGATTAATAAATAAATTAATATCGATTAAACGTGTGACCGTGTGAGTCCTGCCTTAGCTCATTATTTAAGATGGGTCATTAGTAATCTATACTGATGCAATTTGAACACGAAAAATTGGCAAAACATATCGGTACGCCCCCACCATTTTTTTAAATCTTATTTCCATCCCATCCGGTATGCAATTCTTTTGTGCAAAAGTTGCATATTTTGTGACGCACGTACATTATAAAGTAGTGTCATTTTGATAAACTGATGATACGAGAAATAAAAATGAATGGCAAAGACGAACCGGAACGGGCGTATCTATCCCCGTGCGGCAGTAAATGCGGCACCATGAATATTAAAAAAGTCGTGCGCATGCATGTCCAGGAGTTAACGTACGTTTATACGTAACTGTTTTGGGATTGAGCGCAACAGATTCACTTCCGAATGTTCAACCAACCGCAAACAGCGTCGACCGCAAACCGGGCGATGCGTTTCATCACGCGCGTTAGTTTGCTGTCGTCAGCCCAACCGTTAGAAACGCAATGGACGATTTTTTTATCAACAACAAACAATTGATAGCGGAGGTTAAAAAAAGACCCGAACTGTACGACGTGACGGACCTGCATTATTACAATCGAAATAATCGGGATGAAAAATGGATCGAATTGTTTCAAGTGCTAGTGCCGCAGTGGATTAAATTGTCGCCTATCGAACAGCAAAGTTATGGTGAGAATCTGCAATGCAATGACGCGTTTAAACCAGTGGCGTAACATTTTTTTTTTCAGGATTGAGCATCAAGAAAAAATGGCGCTCTATGCGAGATTCCTTCGCGAAAGACATCCGGAAGAGGTCTTCTCCTAGCACCGCGTCCAAATCGCGCCGCTACATTTATTATAACCAAATGAAGTTTATTCTGCCGGCTCTCGCGAAACGGAAGTAGGTTTATTGTGATAATCAAGTTTTGAGGTTACAAATTTTTTCGTACTAGGGGCCCCGATGGTACAATAGCAGACAGCGGTACAGACCCACTGCAATGCGACGACGACGATAGTTCAATCGAATCGGAAAATAATGCGGCCGACGAAACCCAAAGTGCAAACAATTCTCAACACGGATTTTCCGAAGACGAAGATAAAATATTTCTATTGTCTCTTCTGCCCTTGTACAAATCGATGAAGAAGGATTCGAAACTGGTGGGACGAATTAAAATGTTGGAGGCTCTGAGGAACGTCATTCAAGAAAATTGTTGCGACTCCGTTGCTAGGTCCGATAAAAACGTAAACAGGGAGGACGGTGGTGATGATTTCGTCACAAAAATTGGCGAGGACGGCCCAAGTCAAGAAGACGCCTATAGTGGAGCCGTTTTGAATAGTCCGAATTTTTCTCCAGAAAGTGTAAGTTTTGTTGTCGCCTTGACTACGCCAGTGGTTGAAAGTATAAAAATGTTTTTGTTTCGTTCCAAACTGCGCCTTTAAGGCATGCAACCGCGCGTACAGTGGAATTTACCTGCGATTATTTCGAGTGAGCTCTCGGTTTACGTGACAGTTTAATAATTATTTTTCTTTACTTTCTAAAAGACGGCACTAAAGTGTGTTAGAAAGAGAAACAAAAGATTGTTTCGCATGCGCCATACTTGTGCACTTTTGCGTGCTGTTTGTATACTTGCGCAGTTTAACTGGGATGTGGAAAATGGACGTTGTTTCGTTGAATCAACAATTTATACGCGAATTGCTGCAGTTGTACTACAAATTACCGGCGGTTTGGAAAATTAATAGCCCCCTATATAAGAATAAGGAAGAAAAAAATAAGGCATACGACTTATTGGTGGAGAAATGTAAGCAATACATTCGGGACGCCGATCGCGATTTTGTGAGAAATAAAATTAATTCGTTGCGCAGTAGTTTTCGCAAGGAGTACAAGAAAGTTAAAGCTTCTCAAACGCGCGGGGATCCAATCGTTCATGTGCCCAACTTGTGGTACTATAATTTGCTCATTTTCACCGCGGAACAAGATAACGAGGATTGTATGGCAAATTTAGACGATTCCTCCCTTCATTCCGAGAACAGTTACATTGTAAGTTTGTTTTTTCAAATAATAGAAGGGCGCGAATTTTGTTCTATCATAATATACCGGGTGACCCATTTATTTTGTTTTATAATTTTTTTACAGGCGCAGAATTAAAGCTGTGGTTGCGACGAGTTCAACGATACGTAACACGACACCAATCGCACTATTAATCTTGTGTATATCGCAACTTTATTATTTTCTTTATTAAAATTATAACCTGCTATATGTCAAAAAGTAAACATTGCAATGTCAACTTTTGTTGACATTCCCACAACCAATGTGTCGTTTTGTCAATCACAAAACAAACACGAATCGTACATGCAAACACGCGGCAACGGCGCTTTTTGGTGCGCGTCAATCTTGTTTTGACGCCCATATACAGGGTGCATCACAATTATGTGCAATTTACGAATATTTATTTCAAATTAATTAATTACAACTAATTAACACGTTCACTTAAATTAAAGCAACTTTTTAATCTATTTCTATGCATAACATCGCAAATTTAATTTCTACTTACCCAAATCAAAACGGGCGGCTTTCTTTGTCGTGATAATTGATCAATCTAGAAAAATGCCAATTAAAATGATTTGCCATAATCTAGTAACTCGAGATTTCAGTCTAGACTAACTTGGAATTCTTCTTGGGGTTCTGCATTCTATTAAATATTCTAAAAATACAGGTAAATGGAATACGTAGTATATAGTAAATGGAATTCTATTTACCTTGGGTAAAAATGGTGGAAACAAAATGGCCGACCAAAATTTGTTTAGATTGCATTCTGCTACTACTATCCTAAATTTTACCAGTCAAATTTAAATAATAAAACTACAAAATATTTCACTACATACTTAGAGGGGAGGGGGGCTGGAATAGATAAATTTTCCAACCTATGGCCTTTAGTATCAAGTGATTAATAGAGAAACTTTCATAAGCTTCAACATAATTTGTCAATATTTTTTAATGTTTTGCCTTTCGATACTGGGGGCACTGATGGGGGATAATGGCATATTCTGGGGGTAATATAATAGTAAATATAAACTACATAGTCCTGGGGGGTAAATTTTTTGTACAGACGCACTGAAAATGTAATAAATTAATGTTCTGCCTTCCGATACAAGGTTACATATTCAAATTAATCTATTAAAATTTCAGTGTACCCGGTGAGTATTTCAGTATTACCCCCCCGCCTATTCACTTTGTATCTAAAAATTCTAAAATATCATACAGGATATCGGTTTCATCGTTGTTGATTTTTAAAAATTTTAGATACTTGGTTAAAAATAAACTGCCTAAACCGGGGGTATGGATTGTAATAGATATATGGGACTCAAATTGTAATACATACATTTGAATTTGTGTCCTTGTATGGGAACAAGAACATTAAATAAAATAAAATTAATCTATTGCATTTTCCCCCCCACATCCCCCTGTCTGTACAGTTTATATTAATTTATCTTCATAGTCGTGGCCCCTTCCTATAAGGGGGCTTCCTGGCTAATGACCTCAGTGAGTAGCTTTCCAAGGGAAAACTGTTAGAATAAATCTTTACTCCACCTGAGCTCAAACTGGGTATCTCGGTTTGGTAAACGGCACACCCAAGTGCCAGATCGTGATCGTCTTCAATTTATATTTTCTTCCTTTTCGTTTTTATATTTATAGGAAGTATTTATTCTGCAAATCTGTTTGACCATTGCTAATTTTGGAAGACTTCGGATATTCCCTAAATATTAAATAAAATTAATCTATTACATTTTCAGTGCACAAACCCCCGGTCTGTGCAGTTTACATGTATAGAATTATTTAATCCGCATATCGGCTTGGCTGTTGCTAATTTTGAAAAACTTCCGATATTATGTTGTAATCCTAAATTCACTTTAAAAAACAAACTGTGTAAACGGGGGGTGTGGAACACCCTCCAGTGCACCAGCATCGGAAGACAGAAAATCATATACCCCCGGTATATGTCATCGTTCATAAGAAAATTAAAACAGAATTATAAACCTTCTATCTGATTTGTAAACATTTAATATTCTGCCTCCCGCTGCTGAGGCACTGGACCACACCCCCCGGTTTACTGTTAATATTTAAATAATATGAATAAATTTAATTAAAGTATGTATCAGCATGTGCTAATTTTAAAAACTTCAGATACACTAAAATCCTTAATTTACCTCTGATATAAATGCACTGTCCAAACCGGGGGGTCTGGGGGGTGTGGAACACCCTCCAGTGCCTAAGCAGCAGGAGCAGAATATTAAATTTTTACAAATCAGATAAAAGGTTTCCGATTCTGTATTAATTTTCTTAGGAACGATGACATACCGAAGGTACATGATTTTCTGTCTTCCGATACTGGTGCACTGGAGGGTGTTCCACACCCCCCAGACCCCCCGGTTCAGGTAGTTTATTTTGAAAAGAATACTCATTACAGTCTTTTACGTTTATTAATGCTCTTCATTTATTACAAACATTATTATTGTACTAATGCTCTCGGCGGCAACTCTCAGCTTGAGTAGTTGGCATAGAACACCCTCCAGTGCGCCAATGTTTAAAAGAAGAATATTAAATGTTTAATAATTGCGCAGAAGCTTTATAATATGTACTAATTTAATTTTCTTGAAAATGATAAAATATCCTGGGAACTATTCAATACCCCCAGACCCCGGTCTATACAGTTTTTAGTCTGAAAATGTTTAAACATTTAACGATACAGCTTCCGTACTCCTCGATTGTATCTCATATTTTACACATAATTTTTAAACAGTTACTGTTCTGCCTTCCATTAATGGGGCACTAGGGGTATTAGATAACCCGCAGACCCCCTGGTTCATGCAGTTTCATTTTATCGGAAGAAAATTTGAGCACATGTGCTTGCCGTTGCTATGGTACCGTGACATTTTTAGTCACTTTTATGATAGAAATCAGTGAATAGTAGAAAATCTTTCTTGTTTGAAAAACTTCACCCACCGACTATTTAGCAAATTAAATTCATCTGAGCATAGAAACTGGCAAACATTAAATGGTTTTCCATATGCGAGCGTATCAGGTTCCATTTCCATTTGCTGAAGAGCCAGTGGTTCAAGTTTTTCAAACTTACGAAATATTTTCTACTATTCATTGATTTCTATCATAATAGTGATTACCATAAAAATCTTACGTTACCATAGCGACTGCCAACCAAATATATCTACCGAAATCTTTAATCCAATTCTGATAAAAATAAACTGGGGATATGGAATCATTAGAATCAGAAAGGAGAACATTAAATTTTTTAAATGCGTCATTGTCTGCACTGAAATTAAATTTGCACATCCGTGTACCTTCAAGTGAAGTAAACAAATTGCTCTTCGGAACGCCAAAAGCTAATTCAATAAGGAGGTGGCGTAAACCAACTAATCGGATGCAAGTAAAAACAACTCGTAGGTATCCGATTGGTTCATTACCTCCCCTTCCCCCAATACGCTCTTACCGTCTGCGAGATTCCTGTCCATCCGCCAGTTGGTAAAACAATTATTTTTCCTGCTTTGCTCCTGTTATTATCAAACAATTCGTCTCGACCTCATTGATTTGAAAAGATTAATTTTTTGTTTACAGGACGTAAAAAGCGAACCAAGCTACCCGTTTATGTTGGACACAGAAGACGATCCACTTCTTACCACAAACGAAGATTCGTCGCCCCCGCCAACAAAAAAGCACCGGATCGAACATCAAAAACTCATGCACAATAATTCAATCCCCGTTGTATCTCCCGCCCCATCAGCTGCATCCACATCGGACGACATTTTCGAAGCGATAGGTAAAAACGTCGCCCATAAATTACGGCGAATGGAACAACAGCAAAGAATAATTGCCGAAAAAATCATAGGCGATGTTATGTACCACGGGCAAATGGAAATGCTCACTTTAAATTCACACTTAGCTGTAGACAAATGAAATTATTTTTTAAGCCATATTGTTACGTTTTTATTAAATTTTATTTTCTTAAAATAGTCTTCTTTATCTACAATGGTACATCGACACTCCAATTTGAAGTACACAAAAGTTAGTATATCACCACTTGAAGACGGACTGTACGCGCCGCCTAAGCATTGTTACACTGGATAAAATATCACGATAACTCAATACTGTCTCGAACCGACACAAAAATTGCAACTTAGGCTGAAACGCGGGGTCACCATTTTGCTCGTTTTCCCCAATCTTTCGGTGTCCAATGTAGACAAGTCGAATCGATTCTAATGAGACGTTTCTCCATCGCATGCAAATGGCCTCCTAAAATTTCTTTGTTTAGCGTGACTATGTATTGGCCCTTGTAATAATTTATCAGGTTTAAATTTTGTAGCGTTGAGATCACGTCTTCTTTTTTTATGCTCGTTAATTCGCACATTTCGCTGGAAAAAATTACATAACTATTAAATTACAATAAAATTAAATAGCATGCGGTACAAGCATACACTCCTTCCTCCCTACTCTATATTCAAAGAATTAACCCTTGACCACGTCCCCATGCCCCACTGACAACCACCCCCTGAACATTTCGACACTCCCAAGGAACAAAGTCAGTAACTCACTTTTACCTATTTTCAGGAGCGCAATTTGAAAGTTTAAAAATTCTCAAGGATTTAATCTAAAAGTAAAATAATTGTTTTATTTTTGTTCAAATTGTTCAAATTCATTTTGTTCAAATTCAAATTTTGTTCAAATTCAAATTGTTGAATTTTTAAACTTTCAAATTGCGCTCCTGAAAAATAGGTAAAAGTGAGTTACGTTTGTTCCTTGGGAGTGTCATTAAGTTCCACTCTCTCCATAACTTAATCTATAGTCCATCCGGTTGGTAATTACTAGCCACTTTAAAAATATGAAATAAAAAAATCTTATAAATTTGTTACAAAATTTTAAATTAATTCACGAAAATTTCCACCAATCATTAATTTAGTACCGTACACTTGGAATTTTGTGTTTGTAATTTACTGACCACACCTTTTTACTTCTATTTGAACCATGCCTTCTTTACACCCTTCTCTATTTTATTTAAAGCTTGAAGTTAAACCCGTTATTTGAGATGTCACATGATATGACTATGAAATTTTTTACCCCTTGAATGAATCCTAGCAAGGAACTCAGCACCAGTGATCGAGGACAACCTAATTAATGTATTTGAATAAAAACGTTTCAAGTGGGAGCCCTAAAAATTGAAAATAAGGAATATTCTTAAAAATGAGGCTCACTGAAAATCATTTGAGAGGAGAGGATGATCATGAAGAATTAGTAATCCACCAACACAGCAACGCCAGATAAATTTACTAGTAATCTTAAATAAACAATTTCTTAATTTAGTCCCCATCCCTTCAACAGCAACAAAACGTAAATAGTGATCAACAATTTAGTTTGTTAAACTCCCCACGCTGGGATAGCTTTCTTGCACAAGCAAGAACGTAAGCAAGAACAACCAATTGAAAAATTTAAAAGAATCTTTTTAAAACAAATCGGAACAAATACTTACTTGATTGTGATTTGAGGTTTTTCGTTATCCCCAACAGGATTTAGCGATGTGAGAATTTCGAGTATGGTTTGGGACCAATAACTTCGGTAGGACAGGAGCCCCAGATCGGAGAGCGGTTTTTCTGGCGACCCGTTTTACCTTCAAACTTGGATAACTCATAACCTACGAGACCAAAGGATTAATTCTATTAAAACACAATAAAAGCGACTTACTAAATTCTATCAGCAGTTTACCATAACCCTTCCGCTGATAGGGCGGCATTGTTAGTATGCACGCCACGTTATAATCTTCGGTCGATTCTTTCTCTTTAGAGAAGTAACCGACAATGTGAAATCCACGAATATCAAACACCGTCATCACGTAGAATAAAAACGGGTCCGTGTCGTAATACAGTGTTTTATGGTCCAAGAACAGCTTCGCCAAAAGACACAAGTTCTGTGCGTATGCTTTGTTCTTCCGTCCGTCAATTTCAAAAAATGTGATGTTGCCCTTCCTGTAGATTTCATTCCCAGGCGGATGTCGGAGGTTGCATTTTGCCAAATGCCGCTCCAGGCATTTCCGACTCTTTCTAAACTTCAGACAAAATTCGCAAATGTAGATACACTGAAGTCCGATCATTTCATGAGGGTAGGGGGCAAAGTACCAAGGTTTAATCCGTGTCGACCCAACTCGATCATCTCCACGTTTTTCATTCGCGTCACCACATCGTCGTGATGCGCAACCATGCTGCCTGATTGTCGCGGACCCGGCGAGGGTAGCTGCTGTAGGGGTACCTCCTGGGAGTCTTCGTTCTCCACCGAGGGAATTTTACGTTTCCGACTCAACCGTTTTTGAAGCGCTGCTGCTAACACCGCATTTCCGTTAATCAATTCGGTTGGGACGGCTGCAATAGGACTAGCAGGCCTTGAGATTGGTGCTCCATTTCCACTACTTACGTTACCACTTCCGTTACCATTATCGATATTTCCAATAGTAATTCCATTACAGGGAGGAGGAGGACCCCCACCACCACCCCCACCGATGTGTATCTTTTTAGGGGTTGAGACGCCGCTAACGGCCCCCGTATTACTGCTGCCATCTTTCCGAGGAAAATGAACTTTTCGTGTATCCAACGAATCTTCACTCACCCATTCGTCCAATCGCTTATTAACTAAAACAAACCACTCAAGAGAAACGTTATTACAAATACGCCAAACTACAACTTACAATCTACGTAGTGTACGTAAAACACTCGGTTGTTTAGCAGCACGTCCTTTATACTCACAATTTCTGCCAGAGCTAAAACAAAATTTGTTATTCTTGAATTTGTCAAACTAATTTCACTTACGCCAGTCGTCGGTCCCTGACATATGAACAGGTAGTCGACATCCTTCCACCAGCGACGACTAAAAACAAACTTTGAGGTTAGAATAAACGTCAAGTTATTGTTTGGCAAAACTGCATACCACAGAATCGCAAATCGTTGTGTCGTCAAGCTCCTCCATTTCTACTTTCATCTGTACCAAAAGCAGATTTTAAAAATTCCACTCGATTCCAGAATTATCAACAATTTACCACCAGAAACTAACTTCCTTTGACAATAAAACATAACCTACAAATTTGTTGACGGTTAATATGTATAGGATGAGGCAAGCAAAAACCTTTTTGCTTTTAATTTTAACAAGCAAATTAGTAATAGTAATTTCGCAAGGTGAAGTTTTATAATTTAGGTGATGCGAAGATCGACAGCCTTGTAGTGCAGAGGTTCTCAACCTATGGGTCGCGAGATGATTTTGAAATAGTTTCATAAATTATGCCGATTAAAAATAAATAAATAATTTTCTTATTAAATATATGCAGACGTCTTAAAAAATTTAATTAATGAGGTACTGACGTGGCCATACAAAATCGCATTTGAGCAAAGAAATGGAGGACATACCAGTTGACAATGATAAATCCGCCATTTCCTGGCGAATGTAGACATTGTCGCATAGCGCCATCTTTTGGAACAGTGATGGCATATCTAGGATGCAAAACTTGCCCTGAAAGATAGCTGTGTTGTGCACAAATGAAAATTCAAATACCTACCCCCTTTTTTTTGAAGAAAATCTTTACGTCCAATTTTAAAAGTTTCGGTGTGCTTCGTACTTGAAAACTCAAAAAGACGAGTGATTTTTACAAGATTATTTTACATATACGAAGAAACGTCGTCACGATTTATCAAAATTAAGGTCAAAGTTTAAGAGCAATGGGTAAACAAATCCATATCAATTTCATTCCAGTTGGCCGCTCGATTAGTTGATACTTTCTATCTAATTAAAAGTGACGAGATTAACCGTATCGTCTGATAAGAAAAATGAAAACTTGAAAGCAATGATTGAACGATGGAGAAATTTTCTGATCGGAACCGTAGTTTTTGTATTAATGTTTGTTGGAATTCCAATCCACATAAATAACGATGATGGAGCGCATAATACAACCGAGACAGGTTTGGAAGGGCAATTTCAAAGTTTCATGGTGCAATTCAACAAAAATTACGATAATCACACGGAATACAAACACCGCTTCAAAGCCTTCCAGGTAACTCAATCTTGTGTGATAATTTAAGGGTCGGTAACGAATTGTTTTAGAAATCGGTGAAAGAGATAAAGAAAATGAATGGGCATCGTAAGCACGAATTGGATGCGCGCTACGGATTAACGAAATTTTCGGACATGACAAGTGAGGAGTTTATGCGGTTACATTTGCAACCGGATTTGTATAAACGGATTTCCACCGTGTCTGACAGCGCGGAAGATAAACGTGACAAAAGGTCGGTGCAAAATTTGACTACGAAGGTCGATTGGAGACAAAAGGGGGTTATAACGGAAATTAATAACCAGAAAAATTGCGGTGCGTGCTGGGCGTTTAATACGATCGAAACTATCGAGGCGATGTATGCTATCAAGTACGGAAAATTGGTGCCTTTAAGTGTTCAGCAAATGATTGATTGTGCAGATTATGGTAATCAGGGCTGCAGCGGCGGAGATTCTTGTTCTTTGTTAGATTGGTTGGTCGATTTAGACGTTCAACTTTGCACGGCAGCGAATTATCCTTTACATTTGAAAGACGAAGATTGTAAATTTTGTAACCAAAGTCTTACGGTGCAGGTTGCGGAATATTCGTGTCAGGAGTAAGTAACCTCCGCCCCACGTTGGGCGCCAACTTAAACGAGTTTTTTGTTCTGTTGTAGACTAATTGGAAGGGAAAATTACATTTTGTCTACCATCGAAAAGGTTGGACCTGTGGGCGTGGCTGTTAACGCCATGTCCTGGCAAAACTACTTAGAGGGAATTATTCAGTACCATTGCGGAAGCGCACCCGAACTGATGAACCACGCCGTCCAAATCGTTGGCTACGACATATCTGCTGAAATTCCCCATTACATCGTGAGAAATTCCTGGGGTCCAGACTTCGGTGATGACGGTTACTTGTATATAGCAATTGGCAGTAATCTGTGCGGTTTGGCTAACGAAGTGTTTGCTTTAGTTGTGGCCTGAGCTTATTTATTTAATATTTTGTAATTCATATTTTTTTTTAAATTTTCTATTATTAAAAACGACAAAATTGATATTTTTGAAGTGTCTCAGTGACCATTGCAGTTTTCTAGAATAACTCGAAAACGGTAAAAAGTGTTTAGTGTAAAACAACAAATATTTTTCAAGCAATTTGAGAAAAACTGGGTTAATATTCTCATATAGTTTTTATTTCCACAAAATTCTGTATGTTGTGTATTGGCAGAAACTACATACGATAATTATCTCAAATAGCGGTAACCATGGCACTAAATTTAAAAACATACAGGCTTCGTTCATTTCTGCCGTTACTAAACTTTTCAGCTTCGATACAGAATTTTACTGCCTAAAACTTACCAGGGCCGTTCTTGCAGTTATAATTATACGGAATGAAAGTTAACTGGAACGTTTCGGGTAAAATTTGTTAAAAATTTTAGTAATCACATTTTATTGTACAAACTTTTCAAGTATATACAGAGTGAAGTTTAAGATATTTTAAAAACATTTAAATATTAAAATTTATATTTTCATGTCAAGTATTAACTAGGCAACAAATACGTAAGTATCTAAATTGGAAAAAATTACAAAAAAGTCTTACCAAATTACGATTAATGATAACGAGTCATAAATTAAGAAATAAAAAACAAAATAATAAAAATACACTTACAGGCACATAAATTACTTTTACTCATCAAGATTATAGGACTAGAATTCAAATTTTATATAATTTTACGGTACTATAGTTTGAGAACCGCAGGATTTCTAATTAATAAATAGTAGAATTTTCTTAAAAAATATTTACACCCATTTTCCATTTTAAAAAATGCGAAAGAATGGCACATTTAGCCTAACAATATCGAAATACACCTAAAAAGTACTTTTGTGCAAAAACGAGGGCGAACCTCGTCGGTGCCACCCCTGATTGGTCAATTTTCTATTACCTGGCAGTTAAAAACAAAACTGTTTTCAGTCTTCTGAAGTTATTTTTACGGCGAGCTAAATATTAAGTGCGCACAGAAAAAAACAACGATTTTATTGTAAATACGGAGCCTCTAACCACTTTTAACCGTTAAATATTTAATTACTAGAAGCATAAGATATGTGGAATTTTTGCGTGATTATGTTACATAAAAGAGCAACAAAAATCAAGCTCTCTGTGTAGGTTATCTTAAATAGTGATGCGTTCACGAAGCGGTTCAAAAAATGGGACGGACTTTTTATCTAAAAAAGTTTGAGGTTCACTGAACAAACGACATTCGCGTCGATCATTGTGTCGCCATTTTGACACCAATTACAAAATGGCGGCTCAAGTGTCGACAAAAAAAAAACAACGGATCTAGGACGGATTTTCAAATTGTAACCGAATCGTACGAAAAAAGGGCGTATTGTAAAATAAATATAAATTATGCCTACCACTAATAGGAATTAAAGTAACCTTACTTCTCAAAATGTAGGAATATGTGAATTAAGTACGCAAATCTCGGGCGTCACCCGAATAATAGTACCTATACGCAAAATCGATATGGCAGTTTGGTAACTAAACCGTTAGTTATCCCTCGTCGATATCTGACGGTGGATCGAGGGCGGAGTGAAGCGTGACGCCGACCCCTCGATTTAAACTCACCGCTGGATAAAAGACTCCGTATAAATCACTAAAAGCGACGGAACCTTGCGGTTCGTCGTTAACATAAAACGATAACGTGTGCCTATCTAAGTCTAAGAGAACACCGACCGTGCTTCCCATAACGATGCCGCCTTCAACGCGCTGTTCGTGACTGCCCGCATGCTGAAACCACGATCTTTGCCGATCGATGTACATCGCCCAACCTTTATCGTCTTTACCTAGCATTTTGTCGCGCGAGACGTCGATTCGGGCGATTCCGAACGCGGGATCCGTGTCCGCGTCAAACTTATCTACGGTAAATTCCCAGTAATGAACGCCGCGACTGAAACCGACCGTTCCCAATGCGACTCGGTGCTCCCATCCTTCACACTTGACGCCCAAATTGTGTTCCGTGTATTGTAATCCTTGTCCCGACATCGTGGGGTCGAATGTGAACCAGGCAACTGAAACATAAAATCGCAAATTAGTTAACAAATAAAGAACAAAGAGAAAACTTATAGCAACGTTGCTGAATTATAAACAGCCAGGTTATCGTAGGTGAAAGAAATCGAAAGGCTAAAATGTGAGATGGAAACGTAAGAACACCCGGGGGTTGGATGTTCTATCGAGGTCACCAATTTGGATCGTAAATGTACTGAAATTGTATCACAATGAGTTAAAGAGAGCTAATCAGTTAGTTGAAGGTCGCGTTGGAAGGGGGAAGGGCTAATTAAATTAAAAATTTAAAAATTAGAGCATGGTTCAAAATTATTAAATATTTTAGAATGTCCACGCTCAAGTGAATTTATTTTGCTTCATTTTTAAGCTATGGAGTGGGTTTTAGTGTCTTGTTTTTATAATAGGGTGGACTACGAGAAGTACATTCTAGAGGACTACATTCAGGCAGTACCTATAGTTTAACGTGGAATTCGAAGTTATACTTGCTGCCGCTTGGTGAAAACCAGGTAGGCGAAGTTGTATGATTGCATTGTTATATGTATGAAGTTCAATAATTGCATCGCAATAGTGACTAAAAGTCACGTTACCATAGCAACGGCCAATCAGATATGTGAAAATCATCAATAGACCAAGGGCTTTGGGGTATTTCATATCCCCCCAGTATCGGATGGCAGTTAGAAGTTATGCAGATGCTTCAGGATACCGCAATAGCTGTTTTGGGAACGATGACGTAATATTATACTGTGGGGTATTTCATACCCCCCCCCTTTGTCACTGTCTAGCAATTTATGCTATTTTAAAAAAGTTTCTCTATTGATCACTGTAAACTAAGGGCCATCAGTTCGAAATTGTTTCTATTACAATTTGAATATGGGCGGGGAGTCTGTAAAACTGCATATTCTTATAACGTTACCATAGCAACGGCCAATATCTTCAATTCGTTTAAATAAAAATAAACTGCATAAACCGGACGTCTGGAATACCCCCCAGTGTCCCCTTGAATATTAGAAGAGACAAAAAATCAATAAAACTTATGCAGAAGTTAGTTTTCTTAGAAATAATAGAGTATATACTGGGGGGTGCTCCCCTGATCTTGGATCATCTTGCAAATTATGTTTTTTTAAGTTTCTCTAGTGATCAATTGATACTGAGTTAGTAAGTAAGCAAATTTTTCTTTTAAAATTTGAGTTTGGCTAGGGGGTAGAATTAGGAGAGTAGATAGTGATCGGGGGGAGGGGGGAGGAATAATAGAAATAATACGGTATTATTTAAAAAAAAAAATATGCGAAATTATGAAGATTTCACATAATTTTTGAACATTTATTGTTTCTTCTGATACTCGGACAATGAGGAGGTATTATATTTCACACCCCCAGATCCCCTAGTCTGTGCAGTTAAATTTGATCAACAATAAATTGAAGATTTCAGAATACTGGCTTGGTCGTTGTTATGGTGACGTTATACGAATATATAATGTTACGAGTCTGGGGGGTATGGAATACCCCCCAGCTACACTCAAATTGTAGAAGTAAAATTTGCATACTTATGACCTTCAATATCAAGTGATCACTAAAAAAAATTTCTAAAATAACATAATTAACAAAACCGTGACTGCAAATCGGGCAGAATACCCCCAGTATACTACATTATTTCTATGCAAAGAATTTTTTTAAAGAAATCCTGATACTGGGGGTATAAAGGGGGTACGAGCATACCCACCATTACCCCAATATCGGAAAGCAGAACATTAGTTCTTTACAAATTATAAAGAAGCTTTGTGTTACTGCTTTTGATAGCTTATCCCCTCCTCTCACAAACTCTCCGCTGCAAACAGATTATTGTTATCGGATGAATTAAAAATTAAAGCATAACATTTGAAGTTTTTCATAATTATCAACAGCCAACCACATATCTTGAATATAAATATAATTCCACTAGTTCTATAAATTCTTATAAATTAATAAAAATTCCATAGACCGGAGGTCGGGAGGGGGGAAGCTTGAAAGCCTCTAAAAAATTTGTCAACAGTGAATGTGTTCTGCATTCCGAAATAGAAGTACATATTTAAATTTACAATAATTTAAGTATGGCTTCCGATACTATTGCACTGGAAGGTGTTCCACACCCCCCAGACCCCCCGGTTTAAACAGTACATTATCATTATATGACAATTAAGCATAATATCTGAAGTTTTTCAAAAATTAGCAAGGGACAATAATAGAACTGTGCTGAATGAATTTATTCGCTTCCTATTTTTCTATAAATATAAACATATCAAATTAAAATTTTAAAAATTAACGGGCTAACAGAAGAATAAAACGAAATTATTTTTTGTGAATTATCTTCAAACTGTTAATTTTTAAAAATTTAATTTAATATTAATCTTACAGGTTGATATAAATATAAACTGTTTAGACCGGGGGGTCTGGGGGGTGTGGAACACCCTCCAGTGCACGAATATTGGAATACGGAACATTAAATGTTTTTTAATTATGTAAAAGCTTTACGATACTGCTTTAGTTATCTTAAAAATGATATATTACATAATATTACAATTTAATATTGCAAATGTATTTGCTTGGCCGTTGCTATGGTTACGTTTTACGAATACACAGCTTTAGAGACCAAAAGATCTGGAATATGGAATATCTTACAAGCAATAGATAAATTTGCCAACTATAGCGTTTTCATCAATAAAGAAAGTTTAACACAATATAAAATATGTAGAACATAGCAACCGAGAGTTTGAGTATTACCTCCCAATAAAAGTCATCGTTCCCAAGAAAATTAAAGTATTTTCATAAAAGCTTCTAAATAATTTATAAACATTGAATGTTGTGCCTTGCGAAACAAAACCACATATTTAAATTTACAATTTAAGTATAGCTTCCAATACTGTGCACTGGAGGGTGTTCCACACCCCCCAGACCCCCCGGTTTAGACAATACATTTACATGTACTGTCAATTAAGCACAATATCTGAAGTTTTTTAAAAATTAGGGATAATAATAAAGCTATGCTGAATGAATTCATTCATTTCCTATTTTTTTATAAAAATATAAACATATTAAATTTAAATTTTAAAAATTAACAGGTTAACCGAAAAATAACACGAAAGTATCTTTTGTGAATTATCTCCAAGCTGTTAATCTCACAGGTTAATATAAATATCAACTGTTTAGTCCGGGGGGTCTGGGGGGTGTGGAACACCCTCCAGTGCCCAAATATTGGAATACAGAACATTAAATGTTTTTTAATTATGTAAAAGCTTTACGATACTTTTGGTAACGTTATACTAATGCAGTCTCCCCCCCCCTATACTCAAATGTTTTCTTGTTGCTGTTGGGATTAGTTACATAAATTGGATTTGTTATATTATTTAGGATAGCGAATCACTAATTTAGTTTTCATTTAATAAAAATTTTTCCTAATTTAGTGGTGGTGCGGTCACAAACTTGTGGCATGGCTTCGTACAGCAATGCGGAGCCCAAAAAATGTGACCCTGGTGAAAAATATATCCGCATCATTCTTGCAACCAAATTAAAAAAAACAAATTTGTTGATCTACATCGTTAGCATAATATAAAATTACAACAGAAATCTGGAGCATTGTAAGAGTTCTTACCTTGATAGATTAAATTAACAGAGCGTATTAAATTTGCCGTCATAATGAACGAAGAAAAAAAAAAATAACTCGAGCAAATTTTTAAATACTACGCAGGTAATCGAAATTTTGGCAGGCCATTCAATTTTTGATCTTCGCGTTTTGGAGAAACGGACCACACCCGTCGTAGTTGTAAATTTCAACTTGTTTTGGGAATTAACGAGACAGAAGCACGCGTATGGATTTTTTGCCAAATATTAACTTAAGCAGATGGTTCCACCCATAGCACAGATGATTGAGTAATTTTAAGTTTATTTTTGGCGTGAATTACAGTTTACAATTTCGGCATTGTCTCTGTTCGGCAAAATAAACGTGGGGAATATTTCAAACATGCAAACATTTGCGTTCGTGCCTGGTACTACCAAAAAGTCACTTGAAATTACAAAACAGAAAATGAAATTCGTGTGACATTTAATTTAAATTCCCGTCAGTTCGGAAAAGAATAAAGAAACGCTAAATGTTTTATTACCATCAGCTGTTTGCAGTCCAATTATATCGCTGTAGTCTCCTTCACCAGAACTGTTAAATGCTTTCACTCTTGCGTTGTATAAACTGTGAAAATGTAAACCATCCACGGTGCAGGTTGTCTCTACTCCGCAGTAAACTTCCTAAAAATGAAAAAAAAATAATACAATTTTTGTAATCCGGCTCGGAAACCAAGTAACTCACCCTGAAGTCTCCGCCGTTCCCGTCGTCAAGTTCGAGGACGTAACCCTCGATGTGCGAATGTGCCGGAGGGGACCACGCAACCGTTACCGTATTATTTTCGGCACTACACTCTTCTGGCACTATAATGGGTGCGATGGGAGCTACAAAATATAATAACGTACAAAATGGAAAAAACGCTGACGGATAATAATCTACGCTACAAACTTCTCATGCCAAACAAGATGAAGGTTTCAGATCCACTCGCTCAAAACAATAAATTGCGATCCAAGTCGGCGGGTGTTCAATTTGGCGCCCGCGCGGGGACCGCGATTAAAACAAAAGCGCATCTGGAACCTTCAGAAAAACGTTCAAGCTAAATGTTTTGTTTACCTGCCGGAACCCTTTCTTCTCCATCTATGTAAGCTAACATCGAATAATGAATTATTATTTAACAAGTTTCTTTAAAAGCTTTTCGACATAATAAAGAAAATATAATCTCTATTGAAAATGAATTAAGTAAAATTTTAATGCGTTCGAATCGCAAAATGAGCGAAAAAGTACAAAATCGAATTAAATGTGAACAAAAGAGCACCAAAGGAAATGCTAATTCGTCACAAGAAAATTTGTGTTTTAAGCGTTAATTTGATTTTGCATAATAAAGGTCGTTAAAATTTTGTCACTTAAAAGAGATGGGGAGGCGTGACTTACGTTTCATTTGAATAAAATTCAATTGTTCTATGGCTCGAAGCACCGATTTGTCGTCCAATGTGAGATCGAAGTTGGGAGAAACGCGAGGAACGGACCATTCCTTGTGCCAAGAGTGATCGGTGGTCGCGACGCGACTAATCAGCATCGAACCCACCTGAGGAATCGAACATTTTAGTTTTGCGCTAACCACCGCGCTTGAGAGTTTTACCTGCAGGAACGACATACTATCCGTTTCTTTCAATGCTTCTATGCAAAACTGAAGAAGAGCGGTCGTTTGTTGTAGACGAGCGGTGCAAGTGGCCACTTGTTCCTTGAGTGCTCGAACTCGGAGATCTTTATCTTGACGTATACAATCCAATAACTGCGATCGCCTCCTATGTATGGCATCGATAAGAGCGTCGCATTGAGCGGACACAATCGATTCGAATTTTATGCAATTGTCCTGCGAACAAGAGAAAAGTTTAATATATTATATTTTACGGTTATCGGGGTCGCACTGTATATTATAAAAAAAACTCTCGAACGGAAATTTATGTTTTTACAATAAAAACGCAAGGAAATTTTAAGGAAACTAATAAATGATAAAGTTTCGACGTTTCCCTAAGCATTTTGTCATCCCCCTTCCTCGATGTAATTGTTTACACACGAATAAATCGAATAATTAAATTTCCATAGTCGAATTCAATTCGCGGTGTCTTATTTATGTTCAAAATGCTTTTATAATAATCCCATTCAACTTCACCCTAATTTTTTTTTAATTAAAACCTCCCACTATACAAAACTTACGTGGATATTGTGCAAGTGGACCGCCATTTTAAAAATATTCTTTGAATTAAATTAACTAAATCCCTGAATTGATATGAAAAAGTTTTTGTTCTGGCTTAAAAATGCGTCCAAACCGAAAAAATACAGTCGTATCTTGTTAAGTCGACCGTTTTCGTTAAATAATTCTCCAATTGTTTGTTCAATTAAAAAATGTCAAGGGAACGGTTTTATAGAAGTCGAAATTTTAAACAAAATGCTGTTTTCATCTTTAAAATCCAATGAAAAATACGGAAGTTATGGGTAATATTTACGAAATGGTGCTAGTCCGTCAGTTAACCGTCATTGTTATGCTTTTGTTTTCCGTTTATTTTCCTATATCTTAATTTTTTTAAATTTTTTGAAAATAAAAAATGTAAAATACAACATTCCTTTGCAGTCTTCAGGCAGTACCCATAGTTTAACGTGCAATCTGAAGTCATACTTGGTGCAAAGCCGGCGAGTAACGTTTGTCAAACTTATGAAAGATCTCTTGTTATCGCAATGGTGATTAAAAATGTCACATTACCATAGCAACGGCCAAGGGGGGATATGCTGAAATCTTCAATTTACTTGTATGAGAGTATGGTTAGTTACGACTTCTCCTTAATTTTGAAATTTTCTGCTACTAATCACGGGGGGATATTCTCTCAGGATATGTCATCTTTCCCCCCAGCGCTCCAATTTCAGAAAGCAGAAGATTGCATATTTATAAATCTTGTAGAAGCTACGTGATACCGTTTTAGTTTTCTTGGAAACGGTGACATATACCGAGTGTGCCTGAAGGGTATTCTATACCCCCACCCAGACCCCCCGGTTTAAGCAGTTTGCTTTTATCAGTTTGAATTAAAGATTTCAGCATATCTTTTTTTTTCAAAATTGGTACAGATAACGCAGATATGCTAAATAAATGTGTTCATTTCTTATAAAACTAAACAGTGTAGACCGTGGGGTCTGGGGGGTGTGGAACACCCTCCAGTGCACCAGTATCGGAAGACAGAACATTAAAAGTTTACGAATTATATAGAAGCTTTATGATATCTCTTTAGTTTTCTTGAGAATAATGACATATCCTGAAGGGTATTTCATATCCTCCCCAAACTCCCCAGTCTGTACTGTCAATATTTATAAGATATGAATAAATTCCTCCGGGCACACTCAAATTGTAATAGATACATTTCAATATGTGCCCCTGTGCCTGAAGGACTGCCGAACATTAATTATTATTTATAAATTATGTAGAAGCTTTACGATGCCGCTTTCGTTTTCTTGGGAAAATTTCATACCTTTCCCCCCTTTTCGAACTCTCGGTCTCTATACCTTCGGCTTTGAGGGCGTAACCCTCCCCCCCACACCCAGGGATATCATGTAGAAACTTGATGATAACACTTTAATCTTGTTAAGAACGATTATACATATATGGGGAATTACATTCTCCCCTCAGACTCTCGGCCCCTCTATTCTGCATTTTATATTGTTTTAAAGTTTCTTTATTGATCAATTAATACTAAAGGCGAGACGTGCGCAAATTTATCTGTTATAGTTTGAGTGTGCCTGGGGGGTGCTCCTCACCCCAGACCCCCGGTCTATGCAGTTTATATTGCTATTTTATTATGTTTATATGCTGATTAATAAAAACTTGCGATATTGGCCGAAACCTAATTTACTAGTGATAAATATATATAAACTGTGTAAACCGGTGGGTCTGGGGGGTGTGGAACACCCTCCAGTGCACCAGTATCGGAAGGCAGAACATTAAAAGTTTACAAATTATGCAGCTCTATGATACCGCTTCCGTTTTCTTCGGAGCGATGACATATATCAAGTTGAGTACCTGGACGGTTTTCCATACCACCTAAGACCCCCGGTTTAAGTAGTTTGTTTTTATCACATTTGAATTAAAGATTTCAGCATATTTGAAGTTTTTCAAAATTAGTGCAGGAAACGTAGATATGCTGAATAAAGTTCTTCATTTCTTATTAATCTGAATAGCATAGACCGTGGAGTCTGAGATCCCCCCTAGGATATTCTTTTCAGTATCGGACGGCACAACATTAAATGTTTAAAAATTATGTCATAGCTTCATGGTACCGTTTTAATTTTCTTGTAAATGGTGACATATACCGAATGTATCTGGAGGGTATTCCGTACCTCCAAGTATACAATACGCCCCCGCCGGTAAACCATCATCTTTCCCAGTATCGGAAGGAACAACATTAAATGTTTAAAAATTGTGTAGAAATTTTATAATACCGCTTCAGTTTTCTGGTGGACGATGACATATACCGAGTGTGTCTGGAGGGTAAACCATGCCCTTCAGACCCTCCAGTTTAAGCAGTGAATTAAAGATTTCAGAATACCTTAAGTTTTTTAAAATTAGTAGAGGTCAAGCAGTATGTTGAATAAATTTGTTTATTCTTTATAAATTAAAATGCATAGACTAGCAGTATGAAATAACCCTCCCCCATTTAAAGAATCATTCCTCCCAATATCCCCCCTAGTACCTATAGTTTAACGTGGAATCCGAAGTCTTGCTGCCGCTTGCTGAAAAGTCGGTAAATGAATTGTTTCGCAATAGTGATTACAACTTTACGTTGCCATAGCAACGGCCACGTGAATATGCTAAAATCTTCAATTTACATCTGATAATAAAGAAATTAAACCAGCAGTGTAGCGTAAAGCATACACCGGCCGACTTTAAAGCGGTAGACCATGGTTCGATTCCTAGTCGAGTCGGTTACACTGCTGTGATCAAAGGTCCGATATCAATCTTTGGACTGTGGGAAGGCAACGGAAACCACCCCATTAATTATATTCCTAGTAAAGTCAGCTTGGCTTTGGCTAAGCTGATCGCCTACGCACAATGAAGTGTATGGTACTTGAAGAAGAAGAATAAAGAAATACGTAAACCGGGGGGTCTGGGGGTGTGAAACACCCTCCAGTGCACCAGTATCGGAAGACAGAAAATTATAAATTGTGAATTCCAATATCGTTTAATATTGTACTTCTCGGTAGTGGGGGGAAGGGAGAAATCCTGATATTGAACGTTGGGAGTATCATAGACCGGGGGTCTGGGGTCTGGAACACCCTCCAGTGCACCGGTATCGAAATTCACAACTTGTGATTTTCTGTCTTCCGATAATGGTGCACTGGAGGGTGTTCCACACCCCAGACTCTCCCGGTTTAGACAATTTATTTTTATCAGAAGTAAATTAAAGAACACATCTGAAGATTTTCAAAATTAGTTCAAGTTAAGCAAATATTATGGAAAATGAATTTTTTCATTTCTTTCACATCTAAACAAATTAAAGATAGATTTGGGAAAAATAAAAGGGGAACAGAAAAATAGAAGGGGATATGTAATATTCCTCCAGTATATGTTCTAAAGCGGTACAAAATTCTACATAATTTATTTCTCTATTATTCTATCTATTTATATTTTGTTTCTCGGTAGTGAGGACATCTTGATATTGAAAGTTGGAGGTGCTCATATTAGAAAATACAGAAAATGATTAGAAACCGTAGGGCCTGGGGGGTGTGGAACACCCTCCAGTGCACCGGTATCGAAATTCACAATTCAGGATTTTTATCTTCTCATACTGCTGCACTGGAGGGTGTTCCACACCCCAGACCCCCCGGTTTGGAAGTAAATAAAAGATTTTAACATATCTGAAATCAACATATTATAATGCAGAATGATTTTGTTCATTTCTTATAGATGTAAACACCATCAGTGTAGAACAGCATCAGCAGGGCTGGGGAAGGGTATAAAACCCCGTGGTTATTTTTGGGGTTTGTAAAAAAATTGTGTTTGAGTATTTTTTTTTATAATTTTAAAATATTATGATAACAAATGAGGGGGCTTGATTTGTTCCGGAGAGAGGGGATAAAAGATTGAGACCAACTGCGACAAAGGAGGGGGGAAGATCCAAAATTTGGAAAAAATTGTGGACGTCCTTCACGGACGGCCCCTAACCGCTTATATGGATAGTTCCAGTGGTGACGTAGTGAGGATTTATTTTGGAGAGTACTTTAGTCGGCATGGTACTATATTTATATCAGTCATAGCTATAGCCTATATTATTTACTTCTTACACTGTTCTACGCGGGGGGGGAGGGGTTCCCCCTGCATACCCTACTGCTACGCTATTTGCTGAGAAATTGAATTCAGTGTACGATCCATCTGTGTACATAATCTACGTCAAGCCAAAGGAAAAAATCATCTTAGACAAAATATTCAGCGCAGAAGCTACTGTTTCAGAGGCACCAATTGTAATTTTTTATTAGACTTATGTATGTCTCTATACAAATCTCGTAGTCTTAGTTAAGTTATACTTTTTCGTTTTTTGAGTGAAAGTCTTCAATTTGCTATAAAGCAATAATTATCTCCTTCATTCGTTTTATTTGTGTTAACTGGCGCCCCCAATAAAATCGCTATGTTCTTATTCTTGAAGATAAAGGCGAGGGGCTCGTGTCCCTCCAAATCAACTGTTTCGAAATACATCCATGGATATTTTTATCTTTTATCTAATACAAAAAGGTTTTTAGAAACCGTCAATTCCCCCCCCCCCTGAATGATAAGGTTAGCTATAACACTGACATCACAAATGTTATAAAATACCACGAGGCAGATCAATATAGTGCATGACATTTAATGACAAACAAATATGAAAATTTCGTTCGTCAGAACGAACGAAATATTTATGCTAAATTGACGGTTCGACCGCTTATTTTGGCATATTTTGTCAAGTGATTTTGAAAATAGAACAAAAGGTTATTGTTTATAATTGCTTATAAAAGAGAGAACAAAATACTAAAATTTTGTTTAAGTTCAAAGCATTTAATATTAAAATATATTAAATATATTATAGTTGACGGTTTGACGGTTTAACTATTATTATTGTTGTGCTGTTGTTTCTTTTGTTGTAATTCACTTGTTCTTCAGCGGATTAAAAAACTAAAATAACATTTTCGTTTCGTTTTTTCCGATTTTAATTTCGGGAAATTAAAATTGCTGTCGAAGCTGACGGTTTAATTTTCTTTTCGCTTTTTTCCTTGTAAATATGTAAGTTATTTTTTAATCGATTTTAAAATAAAAAAAGTAATTTGTTTAGAATTCTATGCGCTACAAAACTGGTTTCTTGACGTTTTTTAATAGAGCGACTAATAACGGAACTATTTAGAAAAAGAAAACAAAACTTTCTGACGACACCTCGTACTTGTGTAGTACATTCCTTCGCCGATAAATTAGCATCGATTATTCATATCGCAGGTGTCGAATTCGAAACAAAAACGTGATTATCGAATCATGAGCACTTTATCAAAAATTTATAAAAAAAAAACAAATCAGAATTCCATTCAACCAATACACATGCTTATGGCGTTATTTTCGCCGCTGTATGTGAAGTTACAACAACATAAGCTTTACACGAGAATTTTCTCTACCCACTTGATTTTCTCGAGATCAAAAGCTCACCCACTGTTCGGAGGTTAATATAAAGTGAAGAAAAGCAACCCCTCGTAAGCATGTAAGCCGTCAATTTTTCTTGCGGCATCAAGAGAGATAATGACGATGTTAGGAATGAAGGAAATCGATAAAAACATTTTTCGGCTGTTTATGCATTTTGGTTGCATAATAGATCGCGCCAGGACCGGACCAAGAAAATTTCGTTGTACTAAGCGAAATCAGCGCATCGTGAGCGCTATTCAAAGGTAATCGAAACAAAAGCGCGATTCCACCTCGAGTCGATCCTGTCGACTGTTAAATTTATGTACACTGTTAACACATACGCAGGCACATAAATTCCAATCGATCGCTCCATAAAAACGCCACTGTATGGTTTATGCGATTTCGAAACAATTACGACAGGACCGTACTCGCGAGAATAATAAAAAAATTTAAGGTACTTACGTTAACGTTATCGCTCATTCCTTTGAGGCGTTGTATAAATTCCGTGGTCGACTTGGCCCGTTCGGAAAGTTGTTGTAAGTTTTGTGATAATTCAGTCTGGAATAAAAAAATTATTTTAGATGGATGACACAAATATTTAAAAATAAACAAACTATTTTAGTAACACCTGAAGTAAACGACCACATTAGGCAACAAATAAACGAGTATTTTGACCTCAAATTCGACGATTTATCAATTAAAATGTTAATGCATGCGCATTTATAATTAAAACAATATTGCTACACCACTGATGCGGAACGCTTCCGCGCAAGGTTGAGAAGCGCTGGTTCCAGCATTTGTTTAAACAAAAAACTAGATATTCGATAGCTGTCACGAGTATGACAGCTGAAAATCGAAACTAAATTACCTAGAATTAAATGCAGAAATAATTAATTCATTAGTCAAAACACAATTTAATTTTCTAGCCTGGGCACAATTGAAATGGCGTCCGTTGCGCGGCGGGGTTTATTTAAATGTGATTGATGGTTGCTAAAACTAGCTCTTCTGTAAGCTCCTTCATTTATTATTCCTGAAAGCAAATATCTTTTGAATTGAACTTTTAGGGGTTGCAATTTCGTTCGTTTATTTAGGTCTTACAAATCTCAACATTTTTGTTTTATTTACCGGCTGAGAAAACGAAGCCCATTTCAATTGGGGGCTTTCGCGCTACATTACCTGCAGGTTCAAAATTCGTCTGGTGACTTCTTGCAAAAAGGTATACAATCAGTGAAAGCATCCCCCTATGACATCTCCAGGGACACTTTCGAGAGGGAGAGCAGAGCTTACGTTATAATTTTGTGCTAGTAGTTGGGGTCGGAAAAAATTCAGCACACTTTAACAAATTCGCACTGCAAAGCTTTCTCAATTTTTCCATACGAGAGGTGCGAGCGGCGCTGGTTTATATTTTATGGATTAGATGATGACGATGATGAGAAAGGCTTTTGTTCCGGCATAATAGTGCGATACATTAATTAATTAATTATTAAAGCTTCTAAATATGGATCGCTAATTAAGACCCTCAGACAGTATCCAATGTTCGCGAAACAATAACACGTCTTAAGGGTACGAAACCAGGCACTAGGGGCTGATAGTGGAGTATGTTGCAGACAGCAACTTGACGGTAATTACTGAAGTCGTCTGATCCCCAATTACACAGGAATCAAGTACCCGTGATACTGCGATAACGATTCTCCTCCTTGCTTCTCATTTCAAAATTTCTATTAATTTAATTTATCAGAACAAATCACAATTTTTGGTCTTAATTACCCAACATAAATTTGCTGTAAATGCACTTTTTGCTCTCACCGTAGCCAATTCGGCTCTCCCTCGCTCAATGATGTCACCACATTAAATTTACTACCCCATATTTCCCAATAAGCCATTAATAAATAAATTTTAATGCACCCCCACTCCCCGATTTGCGGGAAACAAGTCTGCAGCACGTTTTTCAATTTCATCTTTTCTGATAAAACACAAAATAATTCCAACACCACCGTACGGTGCTCTTATAAGATTCTTATTATTCCACATGTTCTTCGATAAATCACCCCTTCCAGCAGCCACGTGTAGTTATCTGCGTTATGAATGTTGTGCCGTTCGTAACGGGGAAGTTAATTAACAAAGCGGAAATTGGGCTTTTGCTAGAAAATATGTCCAAAAGGAGGTGGTTGCGACGCACGTAACAAAGCGAACAAAGAGTAACTTTATTAGAAATCGATTGCGCTAACCACCGCGCCACCGGAGCGGGGACTTCGTACGGTGCGTGTAATGTTTGTATTTAGAACAGTTTCGCAGGTTAATTGTCTCATCTTCTTCCCCTCTTTGTGCCAAAAACTGCTAACGCTTGTAACGCCTAATTGGTACAAATTGCTAAGTGCACCTGCCTCGCACCATATCCAGCAACGTCTTTATTTCCTAATTCTTTGCAGAAACACATAAAATCTTAATCGAATTCCGGCGGCGATCTTCCTCCCACTTCTAATTAACTTTCAAAACTTCTGCATTGGTGCCCATATTAGATAGTTAAGGTCGTGCGGCCTGAAGGCCGCACATAATGTAATAATATAACACAAACAATTACGTAATCTCAAATATCAGCAATCACTTGCGATGTTGTGCATAAGCCTGGGGGCTCTCGCCCAATAAACATATTATGATCTGAAGATACATATCTCAAAATTAGTTCTCCCTATACCCAATTTACTTTGATACAAAGCAGACTAACTAACCTACTAGAACTAGCCAGGCTTGTTCGCCCTGCAGCTTTCATTAAAATCTCCACTTTTGTATTTCCGACCCAAAGTTTACAAGCTGATCAGTCTCATAGTTTTAAAAACAAATGCTGTACATGCCATTATATCATCCCCCCAAAACGCACTGTGTCTATGCGGTTTTTGTTTATTTCAGCATATTTCAGAACTTGACAGTTGCTAATTTAAAGAAAAAACTTCAGATATACTCAACCGCCTAAACTGAGAGGTCTGGAATGGTAAAATGCTATTTTAAATTTTGGCTTCTTAAATTTTCCGCGGAATTCCAACTTCTAAACTCTTTAAAAAAAGAAAACTTATTGTTATTATTACCCCACGCATATTGCGTTTGTACATATTGACATTTTGGAGGTATTTCATACCCTTCCTCCGACTCTCGGTTACTATGTTGCTTTCAAATTGTTGAAAGTACATACTGAAGGTCATAAGTTCGAAAACTCATCTATTACAATTTGTGTGACTGGGGGGTATTCCATACCTCCCAGGACACCCCGGTCTATGCAGTTTATTTTTAATATAAGTGAATTGAAAATATACTTTTTAATTTAAAAAAATAAGAATTTAAATTATTTACTATTTTAATTTTTCAAGTACCTAATATTTAAGCAATAAATCCCTAAGCACAAATTACAATACAGTTTTAGAGACCGGGGGGTCTGGGGGGTGTGGAACACCCTCCAGTGCACCACTATAGGGAACCAGAGGACATTACATGATAATTACATTTGTCAACATTTAATGTTCTGCCTTCCGATACTAGTGCACTGGAGGGTGTTCCACACCCCAGACCCCCCGGTTTACGCAGTTTATAGTTACAAGTAAGTTAGGTATCGGCACAATATCGGAAGTTTTTTTACCTCCCGCGTACACTCTAATTATAATAGATAAATTTGTAAATTTATGGTCTTCCGTAATAATTGATCAATAAAAAAACTTGAAATAATATAAAATGCTATATAGAGTTTGAGGGGGGGGGGGGTATGAAAACTCCCCAAGATGTTATGAAATATCGTTATGATGAAATATTTATCGTTCCCTGAAAATTAAAAGTTTCTAAATACTCAAGCACTGAAAGGTATTTTATAACCCCCCAATCCCCCCGGTCTATGTAATTGTATTTTATCCAAAGTGAATTGAAGACTTCCGGATATCCGTTGACGATTGCTATGGTGACGTGACATTTTTTTCTTCCGGTCAAAATTAAGAAACTAATCTCAGTGTCCAAACTACCAAACATAGTTTTGCTGACCAGGGGGACCGGGGGGCACACTTAAATTATAATAGATAAATTTGAATATGTGCCCCCGTATCGAAAGGCAGAACATTAAATGTTTAAAAATATGTAGAAGCTTTAGTTTTCTTAGGAACGACCGAGTTTTTCATGGGGAGAATAATTTTCCTCTTCCCCTAAGGTTTTCGGTCACTACGTTGCATTTTATTGTTTTAAAGGTTCTTCATTGAACAATTAATACTGAAGGTCATAAGTTCAAAAATTTATATCTATTACAATTTGAGTACGCCTGAGAGGTATTCCATAACCCTCCCAGAACTCCATCCGGTCTCTAAAATTGTGCATTCGTATAACGTAACCATAGCAACGGAATAACGAATACGCTGGAATTTTGAAATTGTTTTCAGGTAAACGTAAACTGCTTAAACTGGGGAGAATTTTGATTACTGACAGAGCTTCTGCATAATTTTTAAACATTTATTGTCCCTCCTGATACCAGGACATTGGGAGTTTTCCCCAACCTCCCAGATCCCCCGGTTTACTGTAGTTTTTGTTCTCACAAATTAATTTCAAGACATCAGCATATGCGCCTAGTCGTTGCTATGGTTACGTCATACGAATATGCAGTATTAGAAACCGGGGGTATGGGGGTATGGAATACTCCCCAGCGGTACTCCAATAATTTGTAGAAAATAAATTAACAAAATTATAACTTTCAGTATCAAGTAAAGCAGTAAATTAAAGCGTTACAAATTATTTAGAAGCTTTATGAAGTCATTTTAATTTTCATCGAAACGGTAACATCTTGGGGATTTTCCGGTTTCCCCCCCCCCTCTCAAACTCTATAAAACATTTTATATTGTTTTAAAGTTTATTTATTGATCAGTTATTACTGAAGACCGTAAATTTACAAATTTATTTATTATAATTGGAGTGACCTGGGGGGTATAAACCCCGGACACCAAAACAATGTTATCTAATTGGAATCCCCCGATCTATGCAGTTTATATTACTATTTTTATTATGTTTCTATGCTAATTTAAAAAAACTTCCGATATTGTGCCGAAACCTAATTTACTTGTGACAAATATAATCTGCGTGAACCGGGGGGTCTGGGGGGTGTGGAACACCCTCCAGTGCACCAGTATCGGAAGGCAGAACATTAAATTTTGACAAATGTAATTATCATGTAATGTCCTCTGGTTCCCTATACTGGTGCACTGGAGGGTGTTCCACACCCCCCAGACCCCCGGTCTCTAAAACTGTATTTTAGTTTGCGCTTAAGGATTTATTACTTAAATATTAGGCTTGAAAAATTAAAATAGCAAATAATAATTTAATGCCCTTTTTTTATTAAAAAATATAATTTCAATTCACTTATAATAAAAATTAACTGCCTAGACCGGGGGGTCTGGGGGATGTGGAACACCCTCCAGTGCACTAGTATCGGAATACAGAACATTAAATCTTGACAAATGTAATTATCATGTATTGACGTCTGGTTCCCTATACTGGTGCAATGGAAGGTGTTCCACACCCCCCAGACCCGCCGGTAGCTAAAACTGTATTTTAGTTGGCGGTTAGGGATTTATTGCTTATATATTCTTGAAAAATTAAAATAGCAAATAATTTGAATTCCTTTTTTTTTAATTAAAAAATATAATTTCAATTTTCAATTCACTTATAATAAATATTAACTGCCTAGACCAGCAGACCGGGGGGTCTGGAGGGTGTGTGTATCGGAAGAGTATCGGAAGACAGAATATTAAATGTTGACAAATGTAATTATCATGTAATGACGCCTGGTTCTCTATGCTGGTGCACTGGAGGGTGTTCCACACCCCCCAGACCCCCCGGTCTCTAAAACTGTATTTTAGTTTGCGCTTAGGGATTTATTGGTTAAATATTACTTGAAAAATTAAAATAGCAAATAATTTGAATTCTTAATTTTCTACATTACAAAATATAATTTCAATTTACTTATAATAAAAATAAACTGCATAGACCGGGGGGTCTGGGGGGTGTGGAACACCCTCCAGTGCACCAGTATCGGAAGGCAGAACATTAAATGTTGACAAATTATGTAGAAGTTTTATGATACCCCTTTAGTTTTCTTGGGAATACTGACATATCCTGGGGAATATTTCATATCCCCCCTCCCCAGACTTCCTGTTAATATTTGTAATATATATGAATAAATCCCCAAGCACACTCAAATTATAATAGGTGCATTTCAATCTGTGCCCTTGTGCATATAGAACTGCCGAACATGAAATGCTTATAAATTATGTAGAAGCTTTAAGACGTCGCTTTTGTTTTCTTAGAAATAATGAAATATACTGGGGAGCATTTCATACCTATCCCTATCCCATTTCGTACTCTCGGTCTCTATGTTGCATTTTACATTATTTTAGGTTTCTTTATTGATCAATTAATACTATCAAGTCCTAAGTTCACATATTTATCTATTACAAATTCAGTAAACTTGGGGGGTGGGGGGGGGGCCCATGCAGTTTATATTTATGAGTAATGAATAAATTCCTCTAAAATATCTACTATGTGGCCGTTGCTAATTTTGAAAAACTTCGGATTATTATGCTTAAATATTTATTCTACTTGTGATAAATATAAACTTCATAAACCGGGGGGATCTGGGTAGTATCCCCCTATAACCCATTGGTTATATTTTTCATTCATACCTTTCCCCCCTCAGACGCACGGTCTATATGTGGCATTTTTTATTGATCAATTTATGCTGAAAGCCAAAAGTTTGCACAAATATGCATGTTGTGCCTGGGGGTATTAAAGCTCCCCCCGTGCCCGGTCTATGAAGTTTTTATTTATAAGATGCGAATAAATTCGTTTAACATATCCACTTGGGTGTTGCTAATTTTGAAAAACATCTGATAAAAATGATTTGCCTAAACCGGGGGGTCTGGGGGTGTGGAACACCCTCCAGTGCCAAAATATTGGAAGCCAGGACATTAAATGTTTATAAATTATTTAGAAGCTTTATGATACCGTTTTATTTCCTTTGGAACGATGACATATACACTGTGGGGTTTTGTTTTCCCTCTTTCCCTTGCAGAATCACGGTCATTATTTTGCATTTTATGTTGTTTTAAAAAGTTTCTCTATTTATCTCGTGATACTGAAGTTTGGAAATTTATCTACTACAATTTGAGTGTACCTGGAGGGAATACCCCCCAGACCCCCCGGAAACTATGTTTTCTAGTTTGGACTGCTGGGATTAGTTTCTTAAATTTGACCGGAAGAAGAAAAATGCCACATCACTATGGCAACTGTCGGCGGATATTTTGAATTCAACACTAATAAAAATAAAACTACATTGACCCGATGGATTTGGGGGGTATAAAACACCAAACAGTGTCTGAGTATGGGACATATTTTAGGGTTATGGAATATCCGGCAAACTTTCTTCCCCGCCGGTCTGTCTGTTTATATTTATATACTTAAGAAAGTTTATTGCCCAATAATGCTTAAGAAACTGCCCAAACCGGGGGGTCTGGGGTGTGGAACACCCTCCAGTGTCTTAGCAGCAGAATGCGGAATATTATATGCACTAAATTCTCAGTAAAGGTCAGCAACTGTAGGTACTGCCCGATCAGCATTGCGAAGGTTCGATGAAGGACGTAATATAGGGCTAGACGCTGGTAGTATGTCACAGTGTCAACCAAACAAAACAAATGCAATATCTGCACTCAAATTAAGTTTGCACATCTGTTCGTGGGGTGAAAGTCGCCAGTGAGTGATCTATTGCAAAATTTTGTTCGATAATGTTTTATTTTGTTGAAAAAAAAAATGCTTTTTTTAATTCGATCTGAATTTGTGGCTTTTCTATTTCAATACAAAGAAAATCAATAAAACTAATTTTGTGGAGCGCTCGGATATGTTTTCGTGGCCGTTTGAAAATTCAAAATCAGTTAATAAGATCTCGACGGCCGCTGGAAGAATTTAAAATATTCTTATCATGATATGAATATTAAAGAGGCAAAATGATTTCCCAAAGTCCGCTCCGAATTCGAATGGCTATCACGAGGCCGAAGGCCGAGCTGTCATTTTTTCGGCTGTCCAAAAAAAATCTGCAAAGGCAACTCGCCCGTCGGATCTTTTCATCTAATCAAATCGCGCATATTCCCTTCGTTCAAAAGTGGGATGACTGACCGATTCTCGTGCTCTCGTGCCCGTAACTTTACGTATAGAAAATTTCATTTCCTGCAAATAAAATAATTTCGGTGTTAGATTTCAGATTGCGATCAGAAACCCCTAATTGCCTAATTGCGTTACAACCAAAAGACTGAAATTTGGTACAACGTTGGGAACCTTGGGCCAGTTGTGAAGTAATTTCGCGTATCACAAATCTAGCCCAATTATCGCCGAGATTAAGGTTCGCCAAACGAGATTACCGAGTCTCGCACAAAAATGTGGACAAAATTTTCTTTTGACATGTAGTCAGCTTTTATTATGGGGGATTCTTCCGCTCGTTTCACTTTCAGTTGTCTTGTGGAAATAACAAACGCGCACGGAATTCGAAAAAAAATGAAGTGCATACTTAACGCAGACTTCGTAAACGTGAGCCGAATTTTTGGATTGTTTTGTATAACACGCAAGCGGTAACTAAAGCTTTTAATGGCATTTATCGACCCACGTAAAGAGTTGTGTAATTTTTTGTCTGGCGTGTAATTTGTCTCGGCTTGGAAAAACCTACCCCCAAATTAGTTTAAAATAAATCGGGGATATACGGCGACCGCAACTCGGCATTTTTTCGCAAGAAGGTTTACCACTCCGGGGTCACCAATACAACTTTCGTAAAACATTATTTGTTTGAAAAAACAAGCGAACGATAAAATAATCAAACTTGGAGAAAGGAACCCCCGAATGCGACTTATAGCGCCCTAGCATTTGTTCCCCCGCGAGTCGAGTCAATTTCGATGCAAAATGGCATGTAAATTTGAAAAGCAAATTGTTTTAGACTTAAAATAATTGTTTAAACGACATCGTCATAAGAGCGTGGTGATTTCGTGTTGTGTTTTGTATACGGTTGTGGCTTTCGAGTAAAGAACATACAACGGCAACGCGAATTTCTGGGTCGCCATAGAAACACCCCAATGCGTACGAAAAGGAGACAAATTTATGAGCCAGCAAAACGCTCTATTTAAAATTTGCAACATCATTTGTACAAACGTACTCATTCAGGTAAACGACATTTTAAGATGATTAAGATAATTGACTCCATTACGGCGCGCACGTTTATTAAAAAAAAGAATTAATAAACAAATGAATAGCTTTGAAAAGTATCCCTAAATAATCAAACGAACCCTTACTTTGTAGTTTCCAAATAAGAAGCTTATAAATTCGGTAATAATTAATATCTACCCCGGGGGAAACCCCGACGGGGGTCGTCAGACTGTATTATCTGAGAAAACACTTTTAAAAGGGCAAAGATAATCCGCACGTTAATTAGAAACGGGAAAACACGAAGAGATGATTTTTAAATTTGCAAAAGCTGTTTTGTTCCCGATCCCAAGTCGACGATATAGTACCTCCAGAACTACAAAGCTATTTTCGGTATACTACAAGCAGATTTATAGAAATTTCAAGTATGAGAATTACAGCTCCTTAGGGCGGCGTTACGAGGGGCCGATTTCTGATGGGCGGCAAATTCCATAAGCCGCGAACTTTATTAAAATTGTACCCCTCTTCCCGGAGGCTGTTTTCAAGAACGCTAACCTGGGAAGTGGATTAACGTTCCTTCGATAATATTATAAACCCCGACACCGCATTTCGAATACCTATCTCACGCACCCGAAGAAAAATCGTCCAAAGCGAATCCTTCGCTGAAACTTGTCCTTATCGGTCATCATGACCGAGAAGGCTTCGCAAACCCGAAAGTTTGTTTGTTTTCGAGGATTACTTTTCTTGCGTGAAGTCTTGGCGGTAATCTGGCGGGGTCATCGGGTTTACCGCAAACGCACCTTTTTCATTCGACGAAGAATTTAATTCGTTTTATGATTAGCGATGTCATATCTCGTGATATACGAGGGTCGCACACAAAATATTTCCACGTGTAAATGTCATGCAAATTAATGCAATTTAAGCTGGCGAACGTCTTTTATATGGTAATTGATTTTTTTTGTCGACTTCGGAATTAATTAGCTTTGTAAGTGGAATGTTTACCATTGTAATTGGGTATGCATTTTTGATGGGCCGTAACTGGGAGAAGTGAAAATAGGGTCAATTTGTATGCAAATCCACCCGGGACTAGTAGGATGTTCTCCACAATTTGCTTGTCAATACAAAAAAGATTGTGTCACTTGACGAAATTTGTGCACCGACCGATTCCCCCGATGTCGCTTAGTACGCGCAATCAAAGTGATGAAGCTACACTAGGGAGAATCGATCAGCTCCAATTTGAAAATATTAGATGGATGCGACACGAGTAACTGGATTATCTCGATTTACGTTCCGCATCGATTATTTTCTCGACTTCAATTATTACCTATCTATTTCGTTTTCGAAAATAAACAATCGAAATCGAAAACAAAACCGAAACAAATGACAGATTTTTTGACAGAACGTCACAATGTTGTAACGACACAATCGGCCATTTCGTTTTCAATAAACAAACGAAAAGAAAAACTGCCAGGAGCGGACTGGGGTCAACATTTCAAGGCGCAGCCCGTCAGGCAGATGTCAGCGGAACCAAGTGAAAATTGTTATTTTTTTTAATATCACAAAAATTTAACACTACATAGATACCTATTTAGTTAATTAAACCGCATAATAAATTTTACAAGAAACATTAATTTGTCAAGAACTCGCGTCAAGTTCGTGTTGTGAAGATAAATTTATTTTAATTTTTGCCATTTTCACTCTTTTGCTATTTCGTTCGTTCTACGTAATGTAATACTATCAAAGATAAGAATATATGGCACCGAAAAGCTCCGCAGGGGATTTTTCTAAATCAAATGCGTTTTTATCGTACAAAGTAAATTTTACGGTTATACAACGACAGCATGTTCCGATCAATAATAGGAACCTATGTAAATAAATTTAAATACACAAAGTCAAGATTATATTTTATAATAATATAAATTTTTAAAAGCGTTTGTCATCGCATTACAGTGTCGCCTATCTATCATTTTATCATCTAAATTTAAAAAAAGGACAGTAATACAAGCATAATTACGCGTGATAAATGGTGTGAAGTTTTAGAAAACGGTATGGGGATCAAATTTACAATGTATCGAAACAGCCAAAGCAAGAAACCGACTAAAGCGATTAATAACATTTGCCCGGATAAGGGGGGTGGGAGATGCAAAACCTCAAGACTACTACAATATCCCAAACTAAACTTTATAAAATTTGAAAATGTGTAATTCTTTTCATGTCAAAGATTCAAAAAAATACTTCAAATAGGTTTTGGTTTCGACAAAAAAACGCCGCATGCGATTTTTTAATATTTTACGTCTTAATCTTCTACAGAAACGTTCGCTCGTATGGGTAGAAGGTTTTTAACTAAGAATTACGATACCTCGCTTCTAAATGCGATGCAGTCATATTTATACTGAAAAAGTTTAATTTTGATCTACACAAAGGGGAGGTTCAACTCCTTCAAATTTAACTCCCGTTGAAATGTAAAGCTTAAATAATTATTACAAAATCTCAAATAACGATAATAATCTCCCCTCGACGGGGAGTCTAACGGGTATTCCATAACCCCAAAATATCTAATAATTTTTAAGAAAATTAAATCCGTATCATAAAGTTTCTACTAAATTTTTAAGCATTCAATGTTCTGCCTTCCCATACTGGAGGGTATTTCGTATTCCCCAAGCCAATGTAGTTTTATGTTTATTAGAAGTGAATTGAAGATTTGCGCATATTCGCTGACGGTTGCTATGGTAACGTGACATCTTCTTTCTTCCAGTCAAATTTAACAGCCTAATCCTAGTACTCCGAATTAGATGACATTGTTTTGGTATCCAGGGGGTCAAGTTGTTTTAAAGTTTCTTTATTGATCAATTATTACCGAAGCCCATAAATTTACAAATTTATCTATAACATTTGGAGTGTGCCTGGAGGGGAGGGAATATTCCACACCCCCAGACTACAATGTTATCTAATTTGGACCTCCGGTCTATGCAGATTATACTACTATTTGTATTAAGTTTCTATGCTAATTTAAAAAACTTTCGATATTATGCGAAACCTAACTTGTAACAAATATAAACTGCGTAAACAGTTGTGGAAACTCCAGTGCACGAGTATCGGAAGGCAGAACATTAAATGTTGACAAATGTAATTAGCATGTAATATCCTCTGGTTCCCTATACTGGTGCACTGTAGGGTGTTCCACACCCCAGACCCCGGTCTATGCAGTTTATTTTATTATAAGTGAATTGAAAATTGAAATTATATTTTTAATTAAAAAATTATTTGCTATTTTAATGTTTTAAGCCTAATATTGAAGCAATAAACTAAGCGCAAACTAAAATACAGTTTTAGAGACCGGGGGTCTGGAACACCTCCAGTGCACCAGTATAGGGAACCAGAGGACATACAGAAGGAGATAATTACATTTGTCAATATTTAATGTTCTGCGTTCCGATACTGATGCACTGGAGGGTGTTCCAAATCTATGCAGTTTATTTTATTATAAGTGAATTGAAAATTAAAATTATATTTTTTAATTTAAAAAATTAGGAGTAAAAATTATTTGCTATTTTAATTTTTAAGCCTAATATTGAAGCAATAAATCCTAAGCGCAAATTAAAATACAGTTTTAGAGACCGGGGGTCTGTGGAACACCCTCAATGCACCAGTATCGGAAAACAGAAAATCATAAATTGTAAATTCCGATACTGGTGCACTGGAGGGTGATCCACACCCCCCAGTTTACGCAGTTTATATTTGTTACAAGTAAGTTTTTAAATTAGCATAGAAACATAATAAAAATAGTAATATAAATTACATAGACCGGGGGTCCGAATTAGATAACATTGTTTTGGTGTACGGGGGGTCTGGAATACCCCCCAGGGCACACTCAAGTTGTAATAGATACATTTGTGAACTTACAGCTTTCAGTATTTGGGTGCGACTGTTTTTATATTGCTTTAGTTTTCTTGGGAAGGATAACATATTCTGGGGGGTATTTGATGCCTTTCCCCACTCATGCCTTCCATTACCTCCCTGATTTTTACGTTGTTTTATTTGATCTAATGATGACCTTTTGACTAAACATCATAAGTGTGCAATTTATCTATTAAAATATGAGTGTGGCTGGGGGGTATTCGATACCCCACGGCCAATGCAGTTTCTGCATACCCGTTGCTATGGCAACTAGGTCACTGTTACGATACCATTATTGAAAAGTCTTAAAAAGATATGATGGAAAACTACCGAAAGGTAATCTATCGAAAATGACAGTCTGCCGATTATGTTTATTAAATTGGATTGTTAAAAGTGCGCGGCCGAAGGCCGCACTTATTTTATTTTATTCAAATCTGTTATTTAACAATTGTAAGTTGGAAGTGCAATAAATACGTTCTTCTCTTCAAAAACTCAAGTCGAAAAAGACGATTTGGACTGTACATAGCAGTTAAGAAGAATGTAGTTTGAGATAGGGAGGGAAAAAGTAAATTTTAAAACATACGTTTACAAACAAAAAAACATTAATTAACTATATCGTGTGTTTTACAATAAACCAAGTAGGTATACACTAATTCGTATCTAAATCTTTGAAATCGCACTTACTAGTAGTAAAACAATGTGTCTTCTAGCTCATTTTGTCCACAAAAAGTAAATTAATTATGTTTCACATTACAAGTTACAATTAATATTAAATTCTGTAACGACATTGTTTTGCCTTCGAGGGCGGCGGCTAGCCTTAATTTTAGTATTTAATACCGGGCGAGAGTAATTATCGTTAATTATAATCAACAAGATAGGCATCAGTAAGTCCAAAATTACATATTATATATCAAATTTTTATGAAAAATAAAGAAATCAAAAGTCGGAATAGCAAACGAGACAAAAGAAACGACAAGACAGTTGACACAATCGGCCATTTTAAAAACAAAAGAAAGATCGTTTGTTTAATTTTGCACTTAAACGCGAGGCGAACAAAAGACTAAAAATTTCCGAATCGCGTTTTTTTTAGAACAAATTTCGGCCATTTTTCTTTTATTAAGCAACTCAAATTTACACAGTTTTCCGTTTCGGGGAAAGTTTGAATTAATTTAATGTTTTTTTATTGAAATCTTCAGAGTGTAAACACCTGCAAGTTTAGTTGATATTTCACCCCTGCTGTTAACTTGGCGAAACTTGGCGAAAATGTTGGTAATTGAAGCAAAGGATGGCGAAAATGTCGGACGAAGCGAATCGTTATAATCTCATTATTTTTCCATTACAATTAAGGTGCATTTGAGTAGGTAGGCGAGAAATTACACTTACACTAAATTTTCCTTCGCCCTCGTCAGATCCCAGTTTCGATTTAAGTAAAATAAGGGCGACTTTCAGAAAACTTTTTCTGCAAATTGGACCAATTATTATTATGACAACATTTTTTCTACCTTATTTAGTTTCCCATAAAGCGAAACTACGCGCACGTAAAACCTTTCGAAATATCTCGCTTATTTTTAAACGCAAAAGCGCTAACTACTTATTTTATTGTCACCCTGTACCTATGTTTTGAAGTGGAATTCGAAACGAGTTCATCAATCTAGCGATAACTTGTTGTCGAGATATTTAATAATAACAACAAATTTCGAACATGAGATAACTAGGAGACTCAAAATTTATGTTGTAACGTCTCGAGCTCCACTTTAATACCAATTAAGTGCGTAATTTGTTTTGAAAAATAAAACTCCCGCAAGTGTCGTACCTTCATTAATTGAGTGATATTGACATTTTTTGCAATCAATCAATGTAGTAAATAGTAAATAAATATCGTATGCGCCATTCGCCTCTTTATTAATGTAATACATCACTTCCGTTCTGCACTTCCGAGTTTTATAATAAATAACTGGATGACACGAAGCGTTTGCTTCATTGATTTTTGGAGTGGCTTCTCTTTTTTTTTTATAAAATTAGTTAACTACACAAAGTAAATGAATAAAGACATTTCGTGTAGAAATTTCGTAATTTCCTTTGCGGAATTGAGTGCTCTGCAATAATATATATAGTAAAGAAAATCTTTTTCGAGATTGCAGGAAGTAGGTTAAATTAAGAAAACGTTTCGCAATTGTTTTTTTTTCAAAACCGTTTCCATTCGCCATTCTTTTGTTTTCGATTCAAATCACCCGGCAATTCACCTGACGACGGAGTTTATTTCATAATGCACTACGCAAAATGCAATTTTTCTTCCGCTCGACTAAAAAATCTTCCAGCTTATCTCGTCATTTTAACATTTCGCTTTTATTTCCGTCATCATACTTCATCCATTATACTCGGGAAACCGTACCCCCAACTCACTCACTTCAAGTATTACCAAACTTTTTTCAGCGAGTCCCGACCAAGTTCCTTCAACTTTCCAAACATTTTTTATATCCACATCGCGGGATAAATTGACAACGAAAAATTTCTCAAACGAAAGAGGTGATTTAGATTTGAACTTTGGAACGACCAGCATCCTACGATAATAGAAAATTCCATAATGGCTTTCATTCAATAACCAATAAATAAGACTCGGGGAAATGTCAAAGTTTGAAACAAAACGTCGTCGGTCGACGTTCCATTATTAATTTTCAATTCCGTTCGATTGACAGTCAGCCGATCCGGATTTTTTGTTATTGTTAATTTAAATTCTATCCCGGATCAATTCATTATTGTAAAATATCGGGACGAGCAAAAAATGTCTCACTTAAATTAATTAGAATTTCAAAGACGACGGCCGATGCGGCGCTTTCATCGCATAAACCTTCGCGTAAGTGCTGAAGTTCGCATAACCTCAACAATGCGCTAATTAACACAGGGTGATTTGTCTAATGTACTTTGCGCGGCTTTAACCGTTTAACTAGATTTGGTATAGTAACTAACACTTGCCGAATAAGAAAATTTGTCTCCCTAGCACGTACGAACGTGTCAGTAATAAGCAATTAAAAATATTTTCGAAAATAAACAAACACCAGCTCGCTTCTCAAAATATTTATCAAAGTGTTGAAAAGTCAATCAACATGTGACTTCGCTGGGTGCCGACTAAAAATACCGCTCGTTGGGTTAAATAAAGAATTTTCACTCTCTTTCAGGTGAAGCTGAACTTGAACGACATCGGCCATTTTATTTCTCCAAACTCATTTTTCTAGCAAATCAGATTAGAGAAAAAAAAACCAAAAATAAGGATTAGTAGTAATTAGCCGGATCAGATAAGGTTCGCCTGCAAAGCCTCGTAGGCACGCAATTCGCCACTATTTAACTCCCAAGGTTCCTCGTTTTATTTAATAAAACGATTTACATTTGTTTTTACGTTAAACAGTGTCGCCCGACCTGGACACGACACGAAAAAGCACTTTGGGGAAAAATTTGGATCGATGATGAATAGCGGCGTAAATTTTAAGACACCCAATTTCCATAATTATAGAAAAAATTGAGGTTAGGTTAGTTTTTATTTTACGCGCGATATCTCAAAAACAATGCATTTGATTGAAAAAAACAATCGGAGAAGATTTTTGGGTCGATCAATTGTCTTTCTAAAAAGTCCAGAAAAATAAAAATCGAAACACGTGTACCGAAGTTATCGGCTTTTAAACAACTCGAAATGCAAGAAACTTTATTCCTTTTCAAGTCAATTGTTTTTCAGAAAACAAAGAAAATACTAATTAATTTTAAACATTAAAACTACAAGAGCGATTCGCAGTTCCTTTTATATATCGCAATATTACGTTGGACTAGAATTCTGTACAATTAAATCCTTAAAAACATGTGCAGTACAATTAGAATTGGTAATGACATAAATTGTCGAATTAAAAGCGGATTTAACAACAAAAAAAAGAAAAAAATCGATGGAAATAATTTTTTCTCCACAAACGAAGTACATAATTAAAAAATTTAAACACAATTTTTAGGCAAAGCAATTTACTTCCCATTAAGCCGTTGAGGGAAATTAAAATTAGTTAGATTTTGTAGAAGTTATCGATTGTTAAATCATGCAAGGACGACATCATTTTAAGCTCCACGTTCGTACGAGTAGTTAAATTGGAAGGATTAACTTCATAAAACCGTTTAGAAATATTTTTGCAGCGCAGAGGTTATAAAATTTAAATTTGTAATTACAAAAATCTAGAACTTTTGATGAAAATATTGATGACAGATAAAAATTTCGATTAATTCTAAACCGGAGGGTCCCCCCAATGCCCGAGTACCTGGAGAGAGTTTAAAATTATATCATTTTGTTAAAATTATTTTTATAATAATGTCTTATACTGCGGAGTATTCCCCCCGCTCCCCAATCCTTATTTTGCATTTTTTTTACTTTTTAAACAGTTTCTCTACTAATCACTTGATACTGGAAGATCCTTCGCTCGTTAGGTTCATCATTTATTATTTGAGTTTATCAGACCCCCCGAACACAACACCGAATATTCGTATAACGTAACCATAGCAACGCCAAGCGAATATAGCAAAATCTTTAAAATCATTTGTAGTAAAACTCTTCGTCTTTGAGTGCCATACCAGGACTTGAACCGCGGTCTCCCTTTTCTAGTCGGCCGGTGTATATTTTACGCCATATTGTTGGTCAGTAAGAATACAATGCACAAATCTGGGGGGTCTGAACCGAGTATCCCGAAAAAAAATTAAATGTTTAAAATTTCTACAGAAGTTTGCTCCTGATATTGCATTAGTTTTCTCAGAGATAATTCGCTTAACCGTTGCCATGGTTAATTTATACGATTATACGAGCTGGGGGGGTATGGAATACTCAAATTGTAATTGACAATAAATGTTTAAAATGTATGCGGAAGATTTCTGATATTGGAAGAGTTTCTTTAAAAATAATATCTTAAGTTGGGAGAGTATCATTCCTACCTCTCCAAGGGTCCCGTTTAAAATTTTTTTAACAATTTAAAGTTTCAGATTTCGCCCGTCGTTGCTATGGTTACGTTATACGAATACAGTTTTACAAACCGGGGGTTTGGGGGTTCAATAGTTTGCAAAAGATAAATTAACAAACTTATGACTTTCAGTATCAAGTAATCAGTGGAGAACTCTTTTAAAACACTATCATTTACAAGATATTGACCGGGGATCGGGAAAAATATCTCCAGTATACGACATAATTTCTAAGAAAACTAATGCGGTGTCGTAAGGCCTATGTTTAATGTTTAAACTTGTCATGTGGAATCTGAAAACATTCCATACCTGGACCCCCTTTTAAAACAATTTATTTTTAATCATAAGTAAATCAAAGATTTCAGCGAAATATTTGAATTTTTTCAAAATCAGCAACATCCAAATATAAATTAAATATTTTATAAAAAAAAATGTAAGGCATAAACCGGGAGGTTTATCGCTTACCCCTCCAAATAATGTAGAAATTGATGATAAGCTTTTAACTTTTAAAATGATAATTATACTAAATAATAAACCCGGTTTTGTCATCGCTGAAAAGGATCGAAAAATATAGCATCTATTACATCATCAGAAAAAGGAGAAACTATTACCGTCATATCTTGTTGTAATGCCGAAGGAAACTTTCTACCACCTGTATGCATATTCAAAGGCAAAAATAAAAAGCTGAGTTTGAAGATGGGAATGCCACCCGGTTCCACTGTTTATATGAACCAGAAGTCAGCTTACATTAATACTGACTTGTTTTTAAAATGGTTAAAGATCCATTTTGTGCCTAGGAAACCTAATGGTAAAGTTATTTTGATTCTTGATGGGCACTCAACCCATTGCAACTCTGTTGAAATGCTGGAATTTGCAGATCAACATGAAATAATACTATTCTGTCTTCCCAGCCATACCACTCAGTTTCTTCAACCTTTAGATAGAGCGTTTTTAAAAGTTTCAAATCTAATTATGGCAAAGTGTGCAATACGTTTATTAAGAATACCCAGCAAGAAAAATTAATAGATTGGTTTTGGTAACCTATTGTCAGGTGCTTGGTCAAAATCTGCAACAGTAGAGAATGGAGTTTCGATTTCGTGCAACAGGAATTTACCATTCAATCCAAATGCAATACCCGATTATGCATTTCTAGGTGAAGAAGAAAGTGGTGAATTGTTACTACTGAAGTAAATAATGCTATCCAAGACCCAAACCCTAATCTTATGGACGGTTCAGAAATTACCAGCAATAAAACAACTCCACAAAAGAGACACCAGGTAAAGTGCTGGATAAAATAAACCCAGTGCCTAGTACATCTGCTGCAGTTCAAAACATACGAAACGCAGTAAACAAATTGCAACCATTTTAACATCTCCTGAAAATATAGTGAATGTCAAAAGTATTGAACTAAAAGCAAAAGCATCTGTAGCAAGGAATAGTAAATCCGGTAAAATGCAAAAAGTCTAAGAAAACTTAATATACGATTCATCGTCGGATGAATCAGAACAGTTTAAACCGCAAGATTCTGAAGATTCTAACTTAGAAGAGGAAAATGAAACTTGCAGGTATGTGGAGAGCAGTATTGTAATACATCAAAGCATGACGATTGGCTCCAATGTATTCATTGTAAAATTGGTTTCATGAAGGTTGCTCCAAGTATATGAGTTTATGTGATCGCTGTGGTCAAGTTTTAAGCAAGAAACGAAAGTAATTTAATTTCTGGAGAATTCTTAGAAAGAAAACGAGACGAATCATCTCACCCATATCTATGGGTTAGATAGCTCAGTCTTCAAAATCTTTTTTATTTATAACAAGTTTAAATTTTTTCATTTATTTTCAGATTTTGAAGGGGATGGAAATACTCAATTTTTATATTTTAAGAAATAATTGTTGAAAATTAAATAATGTTTAAACATCCTGTAACCGAAGAATTCTATTTTTGCTTAAAGCAAATTTTAACTAAGTAAATAAATTTCAGCGAATATTTGAAATTTTTAAAAACCCCAAATTGCAAATTTATTTTTAAAACCATAAACCGGGAGGTTTATGAGCTTACCCCCCCCCCTCCGAGAATATCATGTAGAAACTTGATGATATCGTTTTAATCTTCTTAAAAATGATAATATACATTAGGGAAATCACACTCCCTCCCCAGACTCTCCGTTGCTACCTTGATGTTGAAGGTTATGAGTTAGCAAATTTATCTAGTATTACAATTTGAGTATTGCTACCCTCAACCCCCCGGACTATAAAGGTATACTGGGGGATGTTCCCCCCGGAAACCCATCATGATCTTGCAAATTATGATTTTTAAAAAGTTTCTTTATTGATCATTTGATACTGAAAGTCATTTGAATATGGCTGGGGGGGCCCCAGACCCCCTGGTCTAACAAATAAGCAGATCAATTCAGTATTTCTGATTAGCTCTTTCTAATTTTGAAAAACTTCAGATATCCTGAAATTTTTAATTGACTTCTGAAAAACTATCCAAACCGGGGGTCTGGGGTGTGGAGCACCCTCCAGTGCACCAGTATCGGAAAACAGAAAATCATAAATTGTAAATTTCGATGATGATGCACTGGAGGTTTCCAACCCCAGACCCCGGTTTAAGTTTTTCTAAGGAATCAAATTTGCTAAGTACTCAAATATTAAATCAAATAAGCAAAGATATCCTGATTGTTTTCGAAAGCTATGCGATAATCTTATATCAAGATCAAGTCTTAAAATAACTATCAAACTGCACGGTATGTGAAACTTCAATCAGCATAAAAAACTATTCAAACGAGTCTGGGGTGAAACTCCATAGCCCCATAATGATGACAATATTAAATCCAAATCTGGAATGAAAAGAAGCTTAGACCCCATTAATTGGTGTACGAATATTGATCCGATATCCACCAACATTATACTGGATTATTTCTGGAAAGTCGATAATAATATTAAGTCTTTAAGTTGGTGGGGGTTAACCAATCCCCGATACAACATTAGATCATTGCGAATTATATTTTTGGAAATTTTTATTGATCACTTGATACTGAAGTCATTTAATATGGGGAAATTCATACCACGCGGTAACAAACAGACATCCATTCAGGATCTCTGCTTGGTTGTTTATAATTTTGAAAAACTCCAGATATGCTGAAATTTTGAATTGACTTATAATAAAAACTATTCAACCTGGGGGGTCTGGGGGGTGTGGAACACCCTCCAGTCAAAGCGGATTATTAAACCATTTCAAAGATATATGATAACATAACTAGCCACGGTAAACTTTGCCCTTTTAAATTTTTTAAAAAAATTCGTAGTAAATATACCCCATACATATACAGGGTATTCCATACCCCCCAGTCTCAAAACTGTGTGTTCGCATAACATAACCATAGCAACGGCCAGGCGAATTGCCTGTAATCTTTAAAATTATTCGTAGTAAATATAAGTTGGGGGTTTGGGGGTATGGAATGTCCTCAACAGTGTGAGAGTATCAATAAATATTTAAAAATTATACAGAAGCTTTATAATATCACATTAGTTCTCTTAGAAACAATGTCGTATAATGGGGGTATTACCCCGCCCCTTCACCCCAGTAGTATCTCTGAAATCCTCAATGCATTTTCTGACATAAATAAGCAGTTCAAACCGGTGTGTTTGGGGTATGGAATACTGAGTGCCTTGGTATCGTAAGGCAGAATGGTAAAAGTTAAGTTACCCCCCAGATTATAGAATAAGCAAATCATCCAGCATATCTGTTTGACTGTTACTAATTTTGAAAAACTTTAGATATTAAACTGAGATCTTTAATTGACTTTACACTCGGTACATGTTATCGGCCCAAGAAAACTAAAGCGGCATCATAAAGTTTCTATATGATTAGTAAGCATTTTCCCCCAGACTTGAACACTGTATTATATATTTACGTACCGGAGGGCTTAGAAGATATCGGGAGACGGAACATTAAATGCTGAAACTTTATGATACCGTTTCAGTTTTCTTGGAAACCATGACATCGATTGGGGGTATTTCATACCTTTCCCCCCTGAGGCTCTCGGTCACTATTTTGTATTTCATGTTGTTTTTACAAAAATTTTGCCATTGATCACTTAACACTGCCGGTTAATGAGTGCGCAAATTTACATATTACAATTTAAACCCCCAGTCTCTAAAACTGTAACGTTACCATAGCAACGGTCTATCAAATATGCTAAAATCATCAATTTACTTGGAAAAAAATAAATTGTATAGGCCGGGGGGTCTCGAATACCCCTCCAGTGTCCAAATATCAGAGAGACAAAACCTCTTAAAACTTGTGCGAAGTTATATTTCTTAGAAATAATATAGTATACTGGAGCATGTTCGCCACGAACAACGATCGTTGATCTTGCAAATTATGTTTTTTTAAAGTTTCTTTAATGATCACTTGTTCCTGAATCTTTGATTCATTAAAATAAATTGCTTAAACGGGGGTCTGAGGGTATGGAGTATCCTCAAGTTCCCAGGACAGGGAGACAGAATCCAGATATGTTTAAAACTTAAGCAGAGGCTTGCTGAGACTGAAACCAGACGAAAAGTTCAGTTTGAATTAATTATTAATTTTGTAAACACATATTATATGCATTACTACCCCCCCCCCCACCCCACCAAGACTTGGAACTCCTTTGACGCGCCTCGCTGGGGATGTACGGCAAGTCGTCTATTAAAACGACTTATTACATTCGCCCTGTATATTTGCGCACAGTTGCACAATTTCCATTTTTTGCCGTCTATTACTTTCGGTGGTCCGAGCAGGGAACTTTAATTAAAATGTAATGCAATATCTACTAGTTGAAACAATGCAATAATCCAGCGTTAACCGGGAATTTAATTTATTCTGTAATTATGATGTTAACGCAAATTGAAATAAAACCGAATTTTTTTGCTTTAATTACGTAAAAATGTCGATATTCGAATAAGTTTCGCAAAGAAGTGCGCGAGGAATTTAAATAAGTTTGTGGAATCTCGTCATTTCGTCGTTTCTCTCGTCTGTTATTTTTTGAGAAAGCGTTTACTTTGTTCGAGACTGATCATGTTGAATTACTCTGGATTTTGGTTTCGCATCCTTCTCGCCAACTCCCATATTACGCTTTTCGTTTTTATTTGCCAAACCGAATATTTGTCGTTTTATTATCTAATTACGACAGTATACTATATACCAGCACGCGCCGCTGTAATTTAAAAGAAATTAAAGGTACATTTTTGTTGCCTTTGGTTTCTGGCTTTTTTCTAATTACGCTGATTAACTGCAAAAGTCGACGACACCGATATCGATTTTAATTTATTTAAGTACAACTTTTTTTTATTAGTTTAATGTTCCGAAACGTCCTCTGGGGAACGACTTGTTTGTCGATGTTTTTATGTTGTGATCAAAGTGAAACTTTGACTTTGTCAACGTACGGGGTGCGTCCATTAAATTTCCACATAAGAAGTGGGATTGCCGACGCGCACAAAACAAATGCATTTGTTCTCATTACAATGTTGCTCGCTTAATTGGTTAATTGTCTCATATTTCTTCAGATGTCTGCTCGTTATTTTCCATAACACCGAGTGACGTTTGTGACAGACGCTGCTGTTTGCCGTTTTAGTTTTCGCACTAATTGAGTTAGAAAAGTTGAGAAAATGATAAACGTAGAGTGCCGAATTGACATTTCGGCAAGTTTAAACTTAGACTGCTCATTTTAACTTTCGTATTGTCACAACGCGTTTCATTGAAATCTAAATTTATCCACCCAAACTTGTTAATTAAAATCGTTAAGGGTTGAAATTATTCTTTTAAAATTCCGGGCGTTGCGTCAGTATAATCCAAATACAGTGCCTGGATGAATTTTAAGCAAAATAATTCACATGTGCGTTTTTATTTCTTTCAACTTTACAGTACAAAATTAACAGATTTTAATTTTTACGCTTTTTATCAAGACAGTTTCGCCTAAATTATTTTTTTCTGTAAAACGATCAGTTCTAAAACATTCATTTTAAATTCCATCATCCCTGGTTCTTCATCGTAATTTGAAATTCTATCCAGTAATTGATTTTCTTCTCTACTATGTGTAATGTATGTGGTGTGCGTTGCGAAGTGTTGTCACACGCACGTAGGAAACTTACAAACTTAAATGTAGGTTGTAACTAAAATAATTGTTCAAGTGTCACTATCACATGACGCCATAGCCACTTGTATGCTCATAGATTATACGATTCAGCTAAACTTTGCTTTTTTCATCGACAGTTTCGGAGCAAGGGTGTTTCGTAAACCTCTGTGAATTTTTATAAATTAGGTCTTTGGATGTAGCTGGTCTACTGGACTGGTCAATGTTTTAGTGAGCGCCAGCTAATACAAATAAAACTAAAGGGGGAGGTAAAAGTTGTTCTGACTAAAATAGACAAAAAGAATTGGACGATATTTTCATTTGAATTGTACAAGTTAAATACCAAGAAGTTCATAAAGTGAAAATCGAGCAAAAATTCGAAACTATCGATAAATCAACGTAGCACAGAATTTAAATTCTCGGAAAATGAATGACAATCAAAACCGATTCTTATGAAAATATAATAATTGAAGAAATATATTATATAACATGATTTTAAATTTTAATGATTTTAAAGACCTGGGGGATACTTAAATTGTAATTGGTAAATTTACAAACTAATGGCCTTCAGTATCAAGTGATTAATAGAAATACTTTTTCAAGCAAACTGATAAAGCATTACTTCCCTTTGCTGAGAATTAGGTGCATTTAATATTGTATTCAGTAATATTCATAGAGAAACTTTTTTAAAACAACACAAAATATAAGATGGCGATCGTAGCCCTTATGGGGGGGGGGTTACTGACCACTGTAATAATATATCATACTTCTTAAGAAAAGCAAAACGGTATCACAAAGCTTCTGCATAATTTGCATTCCAATACTTAGGCACTGGAGGGCGTTCCACACCCCCCAGACCCCCCGGTTTGATAAGTTTATTAATATTAGAAGCGAACTAAAGATTTCAAAGTTATATTTGCATTTTTTCAAAATTATCCGCAGCCAAGCAAATATACTGAATAAATTTATTTCATGTAAACATAAATCATATATTCCAGGGCGGGGGAGAGGGATTATGGCCAAGGTTTATCCCCGTTTATATTTCATACTTCTTCGTTTTGATAAATGACTAATGACACGTTAAAATGTCACGTTACCTTAGCAACGGTCAAGGGAATATTCTCAAATCTCCAAATCACTTTGATAAAGATGAACTGCCAAACTGGGGTCTGGGGTGTGGAACACCCTCCAGTGCACCAGTATCGGAAGGCAGAACATTAAATGTTAACAAATGTAATCATCATGTAATGTCCTCTGTTCCCTATACTGGTGCACTGGAGGGTGTTCACACCCCCAGACCCCGGACACCAAAACAATGTTCTCCCCCGGGCTATGTAATTTGTATTACTATTTTTATTATGAACACCCTCCAGTGCATCAGTTATCGAAGGCAGAACATTGTATACATATTTACCATTTCTAATTATGAAAAACTTCATCGTATCGCAATAATGAATAAAAATATCCTGTTACTATAGCAACAGTCAATTGGATATTCCAAAATCCCGAATAGCTGATTTTTGAAAAAATGAGTTTATCCTGATTTCATCATATCCACTAGGTACCAGTGCCTCACACAGGAAGCCAGAACAAAAATTTTTACCATTTATGTAGGTAGATATTTTATTTTAGATTTTCTTGGGAATGATGCTATATACCATTGAAGGTACCTGAGGTCCCCCAACCGTCTCAAAAGTATGTTTTCTGATTTGGTATTGCAATTATTAGTTTAATTTTGATTAGGTAGAGAACACTGATAATATCTGATATCTTTAATTTATTCTGATAAAAATATATTGTTTAAATTGAGGTGTACCTGGAGGTGTACGACAACCTCCAGAGCTCTAAAAGTATTTTTTGATTTGCAGGTATTGCAACTTACGTCACATATTTCAATTTTGATTAGTAGAGAACACGATATATCCTGATATCTTTAATTTAGTTAGTGTAAATAAATTGTTAACAGAATATTAAATTGTTTAAAATTGTACGGAATCTTTATCTTAGCTTTCTTGGAGATGATACCCCGGGATATTCATACCATAGATAAGAAAGAGTAATTTTTCATTTCAGAATTCATACTTTCCCCGTCCAAATTATTTATACAAATTTTATTTTTAATCAGTGCTATTCACGATCGCATTGCCTATTAAGTATATATGCTAATTTGACGTTTAAATGACATTTGACAGACTTCGCAAGTTTTCTTATTTTGTAAAGATCTGATAGGAATTGTTAAGCTAGCAAGCTTGCTAAGTTTAATCAGTGATATTCACGGTTTTATTAAACTTAGCAAGCTTCCTAGCTTAGAACTCTCTATCGGCTTTTAGAAAATAATGCAGAATTAATGAAAACTTGCTGTCAAATGTCATTTATACGTCAAATTAGCAATATGGTACTATAGGCAATATCGTGTGAATAGCACTGAATTTCTCCCAAAATTTAAATTTTGGCGCTCTATTTGAATTCATTTGATACTGTTTGGCCGTTGTCGATTTTTAAAATAGTATTCTGATAACCTTCAATTCACTTCTAATAAAAATGATAAACCGGGAGTCGGTTTGGGGTACGGAATGCCCTCCAGTGATTGAAAATCGAGAGACACATTATTAATTGTTTAAAATTGAGTAGAAGCTTTACGTTAGGGTTTGAAGAATTTTTAGAAATTATGACATATCTTGGGGTATTCCATACCCCGAAACCCCTCGGTCTATACGGCTTAGTGTTATAGTAAACAAATAAATTACTTTATCGTACCACTTGGCCGTTGCTAATTTTGAAAACTTCAAATATTCTGAAATCTTCAATTTACTTCTAATAAAAATAATATCTAGAGGTTGCTGAGACTGCAAGCAGACGAAAAGTTCAGTTTGAATTAATTATTAATTTTGTAAACACATATTATATGCATTACTACCCCCGACCAAGACTTAGAACTCCTTTGACGCGCCTCGCTGGGGATGTACGGCAAGTCGTCTATTAAAACGACTTATTACATTCGCCCTGTATATTTGCGCACAGTTGCACAATTTCCATTTTTTGCCGTCTATTACTTTCGGTGGTCCGAGCAGGGAACTTTAATTAAAATGTAATGCAATATCTACTAGTTGAAACAATGCAATAATCCAGCGTTAACCGGGAATTTAATTTATTCTGTAATTATGATGTTAACGCAAATTGAAATAAAACCGAATTTTTTTGCTTTAATTACGTAAAAATGTCGATATTCGAATAAGTTTCGCAAAGAAGTGCGCGAGGAATTTAAATAAGTTTGTGGAATCTCGTCATTTCGTCGTTTCTCTCGTCTGTTATTTTTTGAGAAAGCGTTTACTTTGTTCGAGACCGATCATGTTGAATTACTCTGGATTTTGGTTTCGCATCCTTCTCGCCAACTCCCATATTACGCTTTTCGTTTTTATTTGCCAAACCGAATATTTGTCGTTTTATTATCTAATTACGACAGTATACTATATACCAGCACGCGCCGCTGTAATTTAAAAGAAATTAAAGGTACATTTTTGTTGCCTTTGGTTTCTGGCTTTTTTCTAATTACGCTGATTAACTGCAAAAGTCGACGACACCGATATCGATTTTAATTTATTTAAGTACAACTTTTTTTTATTAGTTTAATGTTCCGAAACGTCCTCTGGGGAACGACTTGTTTGTCGATGTTTTTATGTTGTGATCAAAGTGAAACTTTGACTTTGTCAACGTACGGGGTGCGTCCATTAAATTTCCACATAAGAAGTGGGATTGCCGACGCGCACAAAACAAATGCATTTGTTCTCATTACAATGTTGCTCGCTTAATTGGTTAATTGTCTCATATTTCTTCAGATGTCTGCTCGTTATTTTCCATAACACCGAGTGACGTTTGTGACAGACGCTGCTGTTTGCCGTTTTAGTTTTCGCACTAATTGAGTTAGAAAAGTTGAGAAAATGATAAACGTAGAGTGCCGAATTGACATTTCGGCAAGTTTAAACTTAGACTGCTCATTTTAACTTTCGTATTGTCACAACGCGTTTCATTGAAATCTAAATTTATCCACCCAAACTTGTTAATTAAAATCGTTAAGGGTTGAAATTATTCTTTTAAAATTCCGGGCGTTGCGTCAGTATAATCCAAATACAGTGCCTGGATGAATTTTAAGCAAAATAATTCACATGTGCGTTTTTATTTCTTTCAACTTTACAGTACAAAAATTAACAGATTTTAATTTTTTACGCTTTTTATCAAGACAGTTTCGCCTAAATTATTTTTTTCTGTAAAACGATCAGTTCTAAAACATTCATTTTAAATTCCATCATCCCTGGTTCTTCATCGTAATTTGAAATTCTATCCAGTAATTGATTTTCTTCTCTACTATGTGTAATGTATGTGGTGTGCGTGCGAAGTGTTGTCACACGCACGTAGGAAACTTACAAACTTAAATGTAGGTTGTAACTAAAATAATTGTTCAAGTGTCACTATCACATGACTGGCCATAGCCACTTGTATGCTCATAGATTATACGATTCAGCTAAACTTTGCTTTTTTCATCGACAGTTTCGGAGCGTGGGTTTTCGTAAACTTCTGTGAATTTTTATAAATTAGGTCTTTGGATGTAGCTGGTCTACTGGACTGGTCAATGTTTTAGTGGGCGCCAACTAATACAAATAAAACTAAAGAGGAGGTAAAAGTTGTTCTGACTAAAATAGACAAAAAGAATTGGACGATATTTTCATTTGAATTGTACAAGTTAAATACCGAGATGCTCGTAAAGTGAAAATCGAGCAAAAATTTAAAACTATCGATAAATCAAAGTAGCACAGAATTTAAATTCTCGGAAAATGAATGACAGTCAAAACCGATTCTTATGGAAAATATAGTTGAAGAAATATATAACATGATTTTAAAGACCTGGGGAGAGGGGACATGAAATACTCCCCGGGCATACTTAAATTGTAATTGGTAAATTTACAAACTTATGGCCTTCAGTATCAAGCGATTAATAGAAATACTTTTTCAAGGAAACTGATCAAGCATTACTTCCCTTTGCTGAGAATTTGGTGCATTTAATATTGTATTCGGTAATATTCATAGAGAAACTTTTTTAAAACAACACAAAATGCAAGATGGCGATCGTAGACCTGATGGGGGGGGGGGGTTTACCCCCCACTGTAATAATATATCAGAGTTCCTAAAAAAAGCAAAGCGGTATCACAAAGCTGCTGCATAATTTGTAAGCATTTAATGTTCTGCATTCCAATACTTAGACACTGGAGGGTGTTCCACACCCCCGAGACCCCCCGGTTTGAACAGTTTATTAATATTAGAAGTGAATTAAAGATTTCAAAGTTATATTTGCATTTTTTCAAAATTATCCACGGCCAAGCAAATATGCTGAATGAATTTATTTCATGTAAACATAAACCATATATCCAGGGGGAAGGGGTTATGGCCATTGTTTATCCCCATTTATATTTCATACTTCTTCGTTTTGATAAATGACTAATGACTAAAAATGTCACGTTACCTTAGCAACGGTCAAGGGAATATTCTCATATCTCCAAATCACTTATGATAAAGATGAACTGTCCAAACCGGGGGGTCTGGGGTGTGGAACACCTCCAGCGCACCAGTATCGGAAGGCAGAACATTAAATGTTAACAAATGTAATCATCATGTAATGTCCTCTTGTTCCCTATACTGGTGCACTGGAGGGTGTTCACACCCCCAGACCCCCCGACACCAAAACAATGTTCCCCCCGGTCTATGTAATTTATATTACTATTTTTATTATGAACACCTTCCAGTGCATCAGTTATCGAAGGCAGAACATTAAATGTATACAAATTTACCATTTCTAATTATGAAAAACTTCATCGTATCGCAATAATGAATAAAAATATCCTGTTACTATAGCAACAGTCAATTGGATATTCCAAAATCACCGAATAGCTGATTTTTGAAAAAATTAGATTATCCTGATTTCAGCATATCCCACTAGGTACCAGTGCCTCAACACAGGAAGCCAGAACAAAAATTTTTACCATTTATGTAGGTAGATATTTTATTTTAGATTTTCTTGGGAATGATGCTATATCCTGGGGTACCTTATCCCCCTCAAACTCCCAATAACTATTTTCCATTTTATATTGTTTAAAAAAGTTTCTATATTAATCTTTTAATATTGAAGCCATAAATTCACAAATATATCTACTACAATTGAAGTGTACCTGGAGGGTACACCCCAGACCCCGGTCTCTAAAAGTATGTTTTCTGATTTGGGGTATTGCAATTAGTTAGTTTAATTTTGATTAGGTAGGGAGAACACTGATAATATCCTGATATCTTTAATTTAGTTAGTGTAAATAAATTGTTAACAAAATATTAAATTGTTTAAAAATTGTACGGAATCTTTATCTTAGCTTTCTTGGAGATGATACCCCGGGATATTCATACCATAGATAAGAAAGAGTAATTTTTCATTTCAGATTCATACTTTCCCCGTCCAAATTATTTATACAAATTTTATTTTTTAATCAGTGCTATTCACGACGGCATTGCCTATAAGTAATATGCTAATTTGACGTTTAAATGACATTTGACAGACTTCGCAAGTTTTCTTATTTTGTAAAGATCTATAGGAATTGTTAAGCTAGCAAGCTTGCTAAGTTTATCAGTGATATTCACGGTTTTATTAAACTTAGCAAGCTTCCTAGCTTAGCAATCTCTATCGGCTTTTAGAAAATAATGCAGAATAAAGAAAACTTGCTGTCAAATGTCATTTATACGTCAAATTAGCAATATTACTTATAGGCAATATCGTCGTGAATAGCACTGAATTTCTCCAAATTCAAATTTTGGCGCTGCTATTTGAATTCATTTGATACTATTTGGCCGTTGTCGATTTTTAAAATAGTATTCTGAAACCTTCAATTCACTTCTAATAAAAATGATAAACCGGGGAGTCGGTTTGGGGTACGGAATGCCCTCCAGTGATTGGACATCGAGAGACACAATTAATTGTTTAAAAATTGAGTAGAAGCTTTACGTTAGGGTTTTAGTTTTTTTAGAAATTATGACATATCTTGGGGAGTATTCCATACCCCCGAAACCCCCTCGGTCTATACGGCTTAGTGTTATAGTAAACAAATAAATTACTTTATCGTACCACTTGGCCGTTGCTAATTTTGAAAAACTTCAAATATTCTGAAATCTTCAATTTACTTCTAATAAAAATAATCATCTGTTCAAACCGGGGGGTCTGGGGGGTGTGGAACACCCTCCAGTGCATCAGTATCGAAGGCAGAACATTAAACGTATATACAAAACATCGGATTATTATGCTTAAATATTTAATCTACTTGTGATAAATATAAACTTCATAAACCGGGGGGATCTGGGTAGTATCCCCCTATAACGCATTGGGGGATTTCATACCTTTCCCCCCTCAGACGCACGGTCTATATGTTGCATTTTTTATTGATCAATTTTTATGTTGAAAGCCAAAAGTTTACAAAAATATGCAAGTTGTGCCTGGGGGGGGGGGTATTAAAGTGCATCAGTATCGAAGGCAGAACATTAAATGTATATACAAATTTACCATTCCATTGGCCATTTCTAATTATTAAAAACTTCATTGTATAGCAATAATGAATAAAAATGTCCTGTTACTATAGCAACAGTCAAGTGGATATTTTGAAATCCCTGAATTAGATTTAGATTATCTTGATTTCAGCATATTCGCTAGGTTGTTACTATGGCAACGCGCTATTTTTAATCGCAACGCAAAGCGAATAAATATTTCAAAATCAGCAACGACGAAGCAGATAATGCCGAATGAATTTATTCTATTTTTTGGTAAAAATAAATAGACCCGCGGGGGGGGGTTATAGAATTTCGTCCAGGATATATCGATATTCCCAAGAAAACTAACATAAATTTTCTACATATTTTGTAAATTTTTACAATTCTGCCTTTCGATGTTGGGGTACTGGAGGGTATTCTAAACCCCCAGAACCCCCTGTTTATGCGGTATACGTATATTTATAAAAATTAATAAATTCATTTAACATATTGCTCGGCCGTTGCTAATTCTGAAAAACTTCAAATGATACTCTGAAATCTTGAATTTACTTTCGATATAAAGAAACTGTCTGAACCGGGGGGTCTGGGGGGTGTGGAACACCATCCAGTGCCTGGGTAGGGGAAGGCAGAATATTAAATGTTGAAAAATTAAGTAGAAGCTTTATGATACTGTTTTGGATTTTTCGAGTATTAACAACACCAAATACAAGAGAGTTACTGTACGTCCGGGGGAGGGAGGGGGAATATTAAATATGCCCCCAATGTAATATGGCATCGTTCCTAAGAAAGTTTAAGTGATATCATACATAATTTTTGAACATTTAAGGTCTACCTTTATTCCACTATTTGGGCACTGGAGGGTGTTCCACACCCCCCAGACCCCCCGGTTTATTCTTATCAGAACTGAATTGATAATATAATGGCTTTGGCTAATGTTGTAAAATTTCACCCTGCAGCTTATAAATAGGGGCATGGAATGAGACCAAAGAGTAAGGTTGAAGGTCTTCATAAACCTTTGTATCTGAAAAAATCTAGCTGCGGCACTAAAGCCTCCGTTATTTATAAAATAATATATTATGATCCAACAATAACTTTGCAATTTAAAGTAGTTTTTAATTAATTGAATATTATTAAAATTTATAACTTCAAAGTAATAACTTTGGAACTTAAAGTTATTAATTTCAAGTTCAGATAGCTGTTTTATGCGGTAGCCTTAAACTTTTGATGTTGTTTTTCTTTCGTTCTTGTGATATAATAAATTCGAATCAATATCGTGGGTGGTGTATCTACGGAGGAGGAGGGAGTAATAAAATTTTAACTTTTAATATTCTGCTTCCTATGCCGAGATACTCGATATTCCATACCCTCAGACACCCCGGTTTGAACTGTTTATTTATATCAGAAATGAATTGAAGATTTCAGAGGTAGTAATGGGAAACCGGGGGGAGGGGGGGATACCCCAGCATACGAATTATTTCTAAAAAACTAATGTGATATTATAAAGCTTTTGTATAATTTTTAAATATTTATTGATACTCGAACACTGGGGGCAATCCATACCCGCAGACCTCCAGTTTTTTTTACTACGGATAAATTTCAAGATTTCAGCAAATTCGCCTAACCATTGCTACGGTTACCTTATACGAATACAGTTTTGGGACCGGGGGGTATGGAATACCCCGCAGGCATACTCAAATTGAAAAGTATAAATAAATATTTTTACGCTAAAAAATGCTCGTCTCAAAAACGACTGAACGGAGTCAATCTATCAGTATTTTATTCTCTACAAAAAATCAATTTCGAGTTTTTCTAACCCCAAAAAAGCTGACTACGGCACTGGGCGGGAATTCTATACCTGCGAAGGGAGATCAGCAGTTTTTAAAATTTCCTTTCTCAATTTGACGGAAAGATAATGTAAATCTTAATTTTGTAATGTTACAATAAATTGATAATTAGTGCTCGGTACTATACAGTGCCCGAAGACATTAAAGTGAGTTCTCTGTATTTCTGTTAAATGTCGACCACCTCAACATCGGCATTTTTTTCATTCAGCCGAACTTTATAAGAACACTAGGGTGCTTTCGTTCAAACTGCTTTCAGAACTGTGTCCTAACCAGATAAAGTTAGATGTTTGCGAAGTTAAAAAATTTAATATCTCACTACATTTTTGGACACAGTACCCCCCAACGGGTTACGGATATCCTGTGCGATCAAAGCAAATATTTTTAACTTGCCAATGGAAACGTGTCACATTCAAGTTTCTGCAATTCGAAGCGACATAAATTCAGAAACGCCGCGCGTCCTGTATAAAAGAAAGCGTTAAAAATAACCACAACGAAATTAAAACTTAACCCATTCTATCGATTTGGATTCAAAAATATAAATAACCTAACAATCCCGGAATTTTGCCAATTTCGTTGAACTCGCAAAAACGAGATAATATGACGCTGCAATCGATTTCGCTCCGCGGAGCGGCGATAAGAATCGAATAATAAATGCAAACGTAAAATTTTAACGTTGAGTAATAAACAAAAAGGTTTACAAGTTTTAAAGTGAACCTTGGCACGATTCCATTTATAAAATGGTGTAAAGCTGTCTACAACAGAAGAAACGTCCATTCTATCTCCGTGAACTTCACATACACACTCACACACACATGCATACGTCATTTCAGTTGGATAGAAAATCGTTTACTATTTTTACCCTACAAGACTCATCATACTACAGCATTGAATTCCGAATCAACGCCAAGTAGTCCAATCGGAATTTCGAACTCAGTCCTCGTTAGCATGCAGGTTGCACACAGACCGGCTAGAAAAAAAACGATTCGCGTAACTAAATTAACAATTTTATCGCAACATTCCAAATTTATCACCAAACAAACAAAGATATTATCGTCAGTCACTTTTTGCCATATTGTCAAATGAAAAACAAAAGAAAATCGGTAGTGAAAATGTTGGATGAAATAACAAAAGAAGACGGAATTTATTACGTCAAATTCGGCGAAAGTGTCGAGAGGACGGGTAAAATCTTTTCCTTCACCTTTTGGAGGACCCAAATCGGAGACGACGACGTTTTTTGGACAATTCAGGGCGTGGATGCGAACGCGAACAGGCCGACGTGGATAACTACGAAATATTTTGGACCGTCGAGTTGGGGAGGTAAAAAATTTCAACAGGAAATTATCCTCAGTCATCCGACCAACAAAAATATCAACATAACCTACAGTTCCAATTGTTACGACGAAGAAAATCGTATCGAGATTTCCAAGTACGTCATGCAGCAGTTCAAAAATTCCGACAACACATTCAATTTTGAGTTTAGAATTGTTAAAATTAAGCGAAGATGTGAATGCGTTCGAATGTTGTAGATTTTATAAAAAACATTTTTGTTAAAAAATAAAAGTTTTTGAAAATTAAGCAAGTGGTTGTTGAATTTAACGGCTAACCGCATCATGTTTTTCACGAGCGCTCACCCGCGGGAGTTCTAATATTAATTTTGAGTCGTAAAAGGTCGATCTAATTTTGAGTTTATCATATCTTTTTATTCCGGTCCCGATATCGCTCACGAGCAAAGTAATCAAGGTTCTAATTTGAAATTGGTTTAATCTATTTCCTTATTGATTTTTAATACTAAACGATTTACTACTTAAAGGGGGCCACACACGCAGGAGAGAAAAATATTTGGCGTCGTCTTTCGTCATTAATTATGAGGTCTCGCGAACACGCACCAGAGCAAGGGTGTTAATTTCATCAACTTTCCGTCCATCGCCACAAAATAAAAGTTTCCCCCCCCGTTTGTTGCGATACAAGAATCGAACGGGGGTCAGGTGTCATATAACGCAGGAAGAAAAGAATCCTCTAAGTGCAGCCTAAAGGCATATACACGTTAATGCTACTTAAAAGTCGGATAAATCTAAAATGACACTTTCGATCCAATCAATATGTCTCGCTGGCATGCGATGCCACATCGCGTTACATTAAATCTTGCAGAAACATAAGAAAAGCGGCCCCGACTGAATATAATCGGAAGTTATATTATGGGGTTTTTCAACTCGAATGATTACTTTTGACAGTCGCGATTTGATTTTAAAACAAAACAATTACTATTATAACCCTCCCACCATCCCTTCCCATTCCACCGGGGGTCTATCAGACAATCAAATTGTATTTCCGAGTTTTATTGATGTGTCTGGAAGGTAAGCGTCGTCCCTTTCCACGAGGCAGATGGCTTTTGTTTCCATCAGTAACACACTAAAAATATACTCGGGGATGGAATCTGGAAATCTGAAGTACAATCCGCGTATTGTTACGTGTCACCCTCGTTGCGGTCGTCTCCTGATCCACTCAAAACATAATGAGCACCACTTACAAGAAGTATTACGCGTGACCTTGAAATCTACAGTTTCGTGTAGTCTACAGAACGCAATCAAAGGGAATAAATGAAGGGTACAGGAATAAAACAAGGTAAGTCCATTTTTTTGCAAAATGAAACTGTTAATCCCATTTCTTGCCTCTATGTGGCTCTTTCTACATGTAAAATATCAAAAAAATAAAACTAAGGATGTCCACAAAATTTAACGTTGAAAATATAGTATACCGGTATAAACTATAGAAGAATTAAGATTAAAAATTAAGATTTCTCAATATTCTACTTTTGTGACATACCCTGTTTTATTCCTGTAGCCTTCAAATATCGAGAATATTCCACAATCAAATTTTTCTCGAATTACATTTTTTCACTTTTCCTATATTTATATTTACAGCGAACATTTTCAATTCGTGTCGTATTTCTGTTTATTTCCCTATCTGGTATTCAACACACAAGCCGTTGTATCTCGGTAATCCGAATTTATTTTCATTTCCTCTTGCAATATTTCAAGTTTCAAATTCATACGTAAACGCCAAAGCGAAGCTGTCAAAAAGAGTCTGAAAGTACGGTAAAATACAAAAAGTTCGACGATCCCAATATTTAAATTTTGCAGACGAAGTGTCTCTTATTTGCCATTCTACAAATAGGTGGGGGGGTAATTTGTTTTCTTTTACAGTTTAGTTACAAGTACAACCTACTTTGTGAAAACCGAAATCCACGCTCTCGAAAACGATACCTCAAAAAAGGTAAAGCATAGCATCTACTAACATTCAAGTGACCAGCGCTGTACAAAAATTGGCTTCTGAAACGTTCTGTATATTTTACTTCTTGCTTACTCGGGACATTTCGAGCTTCTCTATATTTTATATCCACCAAGTGCTTCTGAAAACTCCCATAAGGTTTGCTTATCTGGTACTGTAAAATCGAACCGACGTTTGTGTAATTCCCCGTTTGTAAACGTAAAATAAATTAGTCTAATCGAATATTTTTGTGTTCTCGGTACCTTCTTCATACACTCCTATTTTTACCTAAAGAGGATTATGGGGGAGGGGCGTCATCGTAATATACATTGTTTAACAGAAATAATGTAAAATAAAACTGTAAACACCAATTAGTGTTTAATTTAACAAATACACTTTGCAAAGTTAAAACTTGTAAAACCTCATTACAAAAATATTATATTTCATGTTGTAAATATACAAAGAAAGCAGTTACCATAACTACTCGCACTTATAATGTAGAATTTAAATTTTATTTTATTAACTTGAGAAATTAATATTTCAAAATCTGATGTTTTTAATTTGTACATTGCAATTATGCAAAATTAGTAGCTTTAATTAAAATACATTTTTTTTATTACTTTCTCCCCGATAAGTAGTTGGCATTAGTAAAAATAAGTGCTCCGATTGGTTAGTAAAACAAAAAAAGGTTATATAAATTGTATTTCAAGTGACCTGATTGGTTATTTCGACTCTCGCGAGTAACGCCATCTATTTGCCGAGGCGACTACACGTAAATTTGTCAGGCATATTCTATCTTTGTAATTCTTATATAATTGCTCTAATGGAAAAAACATGCTGACAAAATTATATAAAACTATAAAAACTATAGCGCCACAATGGGAAGAATATAACTTGGCACCTACGCCATTGGTTATAATAACAAAAATACAAAACCTCTTTAAAAGGAATTAAAAGTAACAAAAAGTAAATTTCACCTCCAAGTGGAAATGCACTACTTGATTTATACTATTTCTAACGAAACCCTCATTAACCCCCCCCCCCTTTTCCAATTGTAAAATTTTTCGAACTGAGGGCTTCGGTATTAAGTAATATTCATAGAGAAACTTTTTTAAAACAACACAAATTTGTAAGCATTTAATGTTCTGCATTCCCATATTTAGGCACTGGAGGGTGTTCCACACCCCCAGACCCCCCGGTTTGAGCCATAGCAAATAGAAGATTTCCGCATACTGGCTGTTACCAGGACGACGCGAAATTTTTCGTCTTCGAATCAAATTTAAGCAACTAAGTTGTATACTTTTCAACATTTAATGTTCCGCATTCCAATATTTGGGCACTGAATGGTGTTCCACCCCCCAGATCTACAATTTAGGTAACTTATTGAAATCAGCAGTAAATTGAAGATTTCAGCATCCACTTTGCCGTTGCTATGGTAACGGTCTCATTTTAGTTTTTATTGCAATACGATAAAATGTTTCAGAATTATAATTTAAATTTATATTATATAAATCATCTAGAAAAACGAACTCCGTAAGGGCTAGAGGTAAAATACCCGGAATCGAAAATACACTTTTTTCCCATAAAATGGCTTTACAAAACGAAAGAACGCAAAAATACAAGCTCTTTAAGGTGAGGATCAATCTTGTCGGAGTTGTAATAAGGCCACAATTTAATTTTGAAAATTGCAATTTTCCCATAAGAAATACATGTAAGTGTATTAAAATAAAAGATATCGTTCATTCTGTTGGCGGTACGTGTGCTGTGCCTGGGTCGACAGTGACTAGTGGTGGGAAATACCAGTTGCTCTCAGAGATCCGTCGCGTCAACTTTCAAAATTTTCGAGTTGGAGCCGCTTAAGGGATGTTTTTAATGAGTTTAGTTTGCGCGACCGGGGGTCTGGGGTGTGGAACACCCTCCAGTGCACCAGTATAGGAACCAGATGACATTACATGATAATTGTCTCGCCCTCCGGGGCTCGTACGGCGCTTCGAACGGTTTTGACAGTGCAACCACCTCAGAAATGAATTCACACAAAAAGTGATTTTTTTTCGAAAATTTGTTGTCCGATCACAACTTTAATTTTTTTATTAGCTAATTACACCATTATCTATCATAATTCGTCGTGAAAATCGAGATTCTAGTATATTTACTGTCGCCACAGCCTCTTTCAATTTTGGGGGCGGGGTTACAGTTGAAAAGAGCCAATGATAAAATTGCATTCCGAATTAACTTTAAAGCCGTTTTTTTCAAAATTGTGTGAATATTCCGCAAATTTTATTTTTTTTATATGCTATTGGGACCCTCATCTTTCATAATCCACTTCAAAATGGTAAAATCGCGATCCGGGAATCCTACCTGTCACCCTCCGTAAGTACATCAACTTCTTATAAATATAAACAGATAGACCGTGGGGGGGAAACGGAGTCTGGGTGAGATTCCACAACCCCCAAAAAATATGCCTTAATTTTTTAGAAATATAAAACCGTATCATAAAGTTTCTACTAAATTTTTAAGCATTCAATATTCTACGTTCCCATACTAAGGCACTGGAAAGGTATTCCGTAGTCCCCAAACCCCCCAGGCCTTTGTAGTTTTTTTTTATCAGAGTTGCATTCAAGATTTCCGCATATCCGCTGTCGGTTGCTATGGTGACGTGACATTTTCATTCATCCAGTCAAATTTAACAAACTAATCCCAGTAGTCCGAACGAGAAAACAATGTCTTAGGGTCCGGGGGGTCTGGGGGGTATGGAATACCCCCCAGGCACACTCAAATTCTGGTAGTTAAGTTTGCAAACTTATGGCTTTCAGTATCAGGTGATAAACAGAGAAACTTTTAAAAGAACATAATTCCCCCTTCTGGTTTCAATTCATTTTCTTGTTTTTACATGTTTTGAAAAATGACAGATATTATGTTGAAATTCGTAATTGACATCTAATGAAAATAAAGTGGTTCAACTCGGGGGCGTGGGGAGTATAGAATGCCATCCAGTAACCAAATATTGAAAAGCAGAATTTTAATATTTTAAAAATTTAGTAGAAACTTATAGTTACCGTTTTAGTTTTTTGGAAACAAGACAATACCGAAGACTCAATAAACTGGCTAAACCGGGGGGTCTGGGGGGTGTGGAACACCCTCCAGTGCATCAGTATCGGAATTCACAATTTATGATTTTCTGTTTTCCGATACTGGTGCACTGGAGGGTGCTCCACACCCCAGACCCCCGGTTTGAATGGTTTAATTTTATCAGAAGTAAATTTGCAGATTTCGGCAAATCCGTTTGGTCGTTGCTATGGTAACGTGACATTTTTAGTCTTTATTGCGCTATGATGTAGTTTTTCAAAATTGGAAACTAAATATTTTGTATACTTAGAAACAACCCCCCCCCTCCATTAAATATGATTTATTTTTATATATTAAAAGTTGCTCCTAAGCCCAATGTTTATAATTTTGTCCAGTCCTTCCCTGAGTTGGTCCTTGAGATACTTTGGAATATCAGCAATGAGCGGCGTAATCGTTCATTTTTAATTTAATTTTTATTATAAACTTTAACATAATAAACTGTTGATGTAGCATAAAATAAAAGATTCTTATCTTGAGGTTTTCATTGGATTAATTTAAACAAAACACAAAAGTTGAAAAAATTGACGTAGTTCAAACTTGTTGCATGTTGAATCACCGAATTACAAAAGTTAACCGATTTTAACTTTTCCGAGCCAATTTTGCCCAGGGCCGGCGTCAGGGGCCGCTTGCTGCGGAAAATTTCAGAGGGCGGCAAAATCATCAGTAAATTAAAAAAATAAATTAAATTAAAAATATAAATTAATATTATTTCGAATATTACTATTATTATTTCGCTCTCTAAATTAAAAAATAAAGTTGAATAACAGACGTTAATCCTCGGATTACGTTGATCCGTGGATCAAGTTCGGTAATTGGTTGATTTTTAAATTTTCAACCAACCATCGAACTTAATCTACGGATCACCGTGATCCGAGGATTATCTTTTGTTATACAACTGGCCCTTAGTGGCACTCATAGCAGACCGTAATAATAATGTTAATTATATAAAGTTAAACTCATTATTTACTTGGAAAGGGGTGGGGTGTCGGAAAAGATTCGATCTAGAACATTTAAAAATTTATGTATCGATAATTTCAGTTTAATATTACGATTTTTATTACAAATTTAAAAATTACGTCCACTGATACTGAATTAATGACAAAATGACAAAAAATATTTACAGTGGCGTAGTGTCAGGGGGCGCTCTGGTGTTCAATTGTTGCATAAGAAACAACTCATATTTCACACAGTTAAAAATCAAAAAACAGCTGCACCCTTTAAATCACGATACGCCACTGAATATTTCATTGGCCAATAACTTCTATACATCAAGTTAATCGCCATAACGTTGACAAGTAACTTTCTTTATTTTTTTATTAGGTGGATTATTTTTTATCTATAAATCAATTGGATAATCGCTTGACCGTTGTCATGGTGATATTATACGAATACAACAGGTTTTGGAGAGCGGACGGGGAGTTTGTAAAATTCTTAAAAATGGGGATGATTACCTAAAATATTTATCCCAATAGCTCAAAACAGAAAACAGTGACCGGATATCTAGGGGGGGAATACCCCTCGGTCGCACTTAAATTGTGATAGATTAATTTGCAAACTTATGGCCTTCAGTATGAAGTGATTCATTAGAGAAACTTTTAAAACAGCACAAAATGCAAGATAGTGACCGGGGCGAGGGTTTGAGGGGGGAAAGGTCATTGTTTTCAATAAAACTAAAGCAGTAAGTACATAAAGTTTCTGCATAATTTATAAACATGTCATGTTCTACCTTCTGATTTTGGAGCACGGGGATATTCCATATCTCAAACTATTTTTATCAGAATTACTGACTTTGATTTTTTTAATATTGCAAAAAAAAAAATCAATCAAATTCAAAAAAATTCGTTACAATCAAACGTTTCTTCAACAGTACTGGTAGTCAGGGCGCTATTAGCATCCGTGATATTGGAGATGCATCGCGGAAGTAGACGCAGCCCCTACTTAGCGTCCGCCACTGTCCAGATTTACGCTTACCGAGCGATTTTTAAAAATTCACTAAATCAATTGAAAACGGCGATTTCTTCGATTGAAAATTGTGTAACCCTTGCAGTTGGAACGATAGCATTGCAAAGGAAAATCTTACAAACGACAATTATGTCATGTCAGTTCCCTAACCTTTACATTGTTGGATTCCTCTTCTGGTATTCCAGTTGCAGCACACGTAGTACGGTCATGCAGGTAAAGAGAACCGGTTGATATAAAAAAAAAAACTCAATAACTTTCATCGTGAAATTATCAATCTTAACCGGTTGTGAGCCGTGTCAGTCGACCAACCGCCGTCTTCGTCTTGTAAAACGTAATCGACGAGTAAAAAATTAAGTAATAGCACTTTTAAAACTTTTGTAGGGGCGAAATTTTACTTTCGATGCTAAAATTTGGCCTGGTCTGCAAATATTTGAGTTGGATCAATATTCAAAACGCTTTCGGCTTTTAACCACGCAAAAGTTAACGTTTCCCCCCTTAAACTACGTCGAAAAGGCCGAAATTCGTATAAATTTATCCACATTTAACGAAATCGAAATGATGGCTCGGAATCCCCCGGGGCCAAGAGCGGTGTGTACATATTTCATGTTGTACACAATATAGTGGACAATGCTACTATTGATGATTTTATTATAGGCGCGCAGCTGTCAGAAATATAATAAACAATCGTGAAATAAAAAATGACGGTCCGGGAAAAAAAGAAAACAAAAGATTGCGGCAACGTGTTGCTTCGTTTGTTTTAATAGCATTTTTTGTACTAACCTTTTGAGATTTGCACATCGTTACGATTGCTTGGACGTCGTGAGAATTATGACGGGGGTCCATGAGACACAAAGCACACACACCAACCTTGCACACCTGACAGTACATGTTAATTATTTCTTCTTCGTGTTCGAAACATTTGCCGTCCTTGCCCCTAAAAGTGGTGGCGTTGAGTCCACGTTTGGGCTCGATGAGAGTGTGTTTGGCCAGAGGTCCTCGCGAAGGATGGCAAGAGTCCTTGCAAGAATCACAATAGAGCACTTCGCACTGCTCGCACATAATTGTTGCATCGTTAGCGGGTTCGTTCTCGCACATTTGACATTTTAAAGTAAGACTTCTGACTTCACAAAAGCGATTTACGATTGTCTGCATGACTATGTACTTGGGCAAATTGTAGGCGCCGTTTTCGTCGAAATAAACCAATTTGTGACAAATTGGACAACTTAACGACAATGCACTAGGAAACGAACCGTTCGGGGTTCCCACGTAACTGTTGGGCCTGGAGGTGCACACGACGCCGCTGTCCGTTTCACTCAAAATTGATAATTTATCGCTTTCTTGATAATCAGAACTTCCAGAAGCTAAGCTTTCTGCATTTTCGCCCGAAGTACCGGCAGAACCAATGGTGGTTCCACCTGCACTTTGAGCCGGTTGTTGCAATTGCACCGCACAATTCAAACACAATGCATGATAACACGGCAATAACACCGGGTTACTATAATATTGTTTACAAGTGAAGCAACGCAACTCCTCCTCCATCATACAAGCGCGAACTGAATAACTGAATCGGCGTTCAACAAACCGTCGAATACATAATACGAGATCGCACGATTACACGCGAACGCACGCGAAAAATTAAAGAAACAAAAAATTAATTTTTTACTCGGATATTGAATTTCTCAAATAAACCGACAAAAACTCGAAAGAACGTGCAGTAATTATTCAAGTTGCGTAAAAAAATGTCAAAATATGGAAATTACATTTTTTATTTATTTATGTAACAAAGTATACAGTTTATAGTTGTTTAATTTAAATAAAACCATCAATTAAAGTCGCAAATCGTACAGGTCCGCAATTAAATGTACCAAATAACATTTGGGACCTTGCCATGCTTTCGTTTTTGTTTTTAAATCGTACAATAATTTATTTAAATCAGCCAAGCCGGAAGAAGCTTTATATTTTTTATTATTAGATGTGCGTCATTTTACTGCATTTCTAAATTTTTAATTGACATTTCAAAATCTTGATTTTATTACCAGACCAATCGTGAGCCAATGGTCATATTATTATTTCAATTTGACTTGTTCAATTTAATTTCCTTATTTTCACTTGTTTGAACATTTTAATAAATGCGCAATTGTCACACCTAGCCGCCAATAGATGGCGCCTGTAAAACTAAATGTTCTGATTGGTTAGAAAAAGTTTACGTAAATATTATTTAACCTTAGTTTTGTCTTTAAGATTAACGCCGTTTACCGAAGAGAAAATAAAAGAAAATGATGCACCTAACTTTGTGTGGTATTTTCAATCTTGACAATTCTTACATCTATGGTTACTGATAGATAAACAGAGTTTCAATAAAAACACATTTGCCAAGGTTATGTGGCAGGGGGGGGGGGATAATTTTAAAGTCATTATATTGTGTCGCCCCTTTCATGTAGATAGGTTGCAAAATTTGAAGTTACCATAGCAATGGGAAAGCGAATATCGCCGAAATACTGGATATCGGGAGACACAACCTTAAATGCTGAAACTTTTACCGTTTCAGTTTTCTTGAGAATCATCACATAGACTGGACTCCCCCCCCCCCTCATGAAGCTCTGTCACTATTTTGTATTAAATTTAATTTTTAAAAATTCGCTCTTGATCACCTAATACTGCGGGTTAGCAGTTTGTAAATCTAACTATTGCAATATGGTCCCTAAAATGGTCCCCGGTCACTAAAACTAATTCATGTAATGTTATCAAAAAGCCGTCCAATCAGATATGCTGAAATCTTGGGCATCTGGAATCATGATACAATAATGACAAGATATGATATTACGCAGATTATGCACTAACCACGTGACGTATATGCGCACCAATTTCCAAAATGGAATTTGTATCTTTTATTTCATTGGTTCAAAACAAGTTATTGCGCAGAATATCACTAGCCACGTGACGTCATGCGCAAAAATTACCAAAATAGAACTCGGATATATCATACCTTTTATATCATGATCTGGAATGTACCTTAGTGTCCGAATATCAGGAGAGACAAAATATTTTTAAAACATGCAGAAGTTAGTTTTCTTAGAAATAATATAATATACTGGGGATATTCTCCACTATAATCCTGCATTTAAATTATTTTACTGTATCATATAATGTAATATGAGAAAGTACTGTTTTAAGTTTTTTACTAATCATTGGGAACGATAACATCTTGGGGGTTTTTCATACCCCCCCCCCTCAAACTCTATATAGCATTTTATATTGTTTTAAACTTTCTTTATTGATCAAATATTACTGAAGACCATAAATTTACAAATTTATCTATTATAATTAAAGTGTGCCTGGGGGTATTCCATACCCCCGGACACCAAAGCAATGTTATCTGATTCGGACTCCCCGGTTTATACAGTAATTTTATTATGTTTCTATGTTAATTTAAAAAACCTCCAATATTGTGCCGAAACCTAACTTACTTGTGACAAATATAAACTGCGTAAACCGGGGGGTCTGGGGGGTGTGGAACACCTCCAGTACACCAGTATCGGAAGGTAGAACATTAAATGTTAACAAATGTAATTATCATGTAATGTCCTCTGGTTCCCTATAGTGGTGCACTGGAGGGTGTTCCACACCCCCCAGACCCCCGATTCTAAAACTGTATTTTAATTTGCGCTTAGGGATTTATTGCTTAAATATTACGCTTGAAAAATTAAAATAGCAAATAATTTTAATTCCTAATTTTTAAATTAAAAATATAATTTCAATTCACTTATAATAAAAATAAACTGCATAGACCGGGGTCTGGGGCGTGGAACGCCCTCCAGTACACCAGTATCGGAAGGCAGAACATTATGACAATTATCATGTAATGTCATCTGGTTCCTATACTGGTGCACTGGAGGGTGTTCCACACCCCAGACCCCCGGTCGCGCAAACTGTATATTCATATATCGTCACCATAGCAACCGGAGGACCTAGAAGATATCGGGAGACAGAACATTAAATGCTGAAACTTTGATATCGTTTACATGAAAGCTTCATGATAACCCATTGGTTTTTCTAGGAATTATATTTTATAGTGGGGAATATTCCCGTCGACCCCGGTTACTATCGTGCAAATTACTTAATCATTCCTTGATTTTTCTTTTACAATTTGAGTACTGCTGGGAGTTATTCCATAAATTAAGTTTCTTAGAAATAATATGGCATCAGAGGGGAGAGGTTTCCCCCCCGACTACCGATCATGATCTTGCAAATTATGTTTTTTAAAAGTTTCTTCACTAATCACTTGATCCCGAAAATCGTAAGAACGCAAATTTTTCGTTTAAAATTTGACCCCCACCCCGGACTTGAACACTGCATATTCGTATAACGTTACTATAGCAACGGGGAGGCCTAGGTAATATCAGGAGACAGAACATTAAATGTCAAAACTTTGTGATACTGTTTCAGTTTTCTTGGGAATCATGACATAGACTGAGGGTATATCATACCTTTCCCCCCTCAGACTCTCGGTCACTATTTTGTATTTCGTGTTATTTCAAAAAGTTTCGCTATTGATCACTTAAAACTGCGGGCTATGAGTTCACAATATTTATTTTACAATTTGAGTATGGCTGATTGTGGGTATAGGAACCTCCCGGTTTCTAGAACTGTGTAGTCGTATAACGTTACCATAGCAACACCAAAGGGAAGAACAAAAATTCTTTAAAATTTATGCAAAAGTTTGGTTTCTTAGAAATAATATGTATACTGAAGGGAATTCCCCCCCCCCCCGACAAAATTCTTGAAAATTATGCTTTTTTTTAAGTTTCTTTACTGGTCACTTGATATTGACGGTTGTAAATACGCAAATTTTTATTTTACAATCCGAGTATCTATGAAATACTATAATGGTTCAATTCATGGCACCTTAATTGTTTACCGTTACTATATACCAAATAGCGCATAACGCACCTGTAATCAATGTTTCATTAAAAGCGAGTTTCTGCCGCGTGATATGCCCTTTACTCTCACCATTTAAACCACGCCTTCATGACACGCCCACTCCCTATAACCTAATCTACATACGTAATACCTGAGCGAGACTCTTTATTAACCACGCCCCCTTGACACACCTTTTATTACTCCCACAATTGCAACCACGCTTTTCAACCCCTTTAATTTGATCGCACCAAGAATATCTAAGTTTGATTAATTATTTCAATCATTCAAAATATAATAAAAAAATGCATGTGAACTTGTAAATTTGATAAGAATCGGTATCGTTTTACTCTCACCATTTAAACCACGCCCTTTTGACATGCCCCACTGACAGTCCCTTTTAATGTCATCCCTAGTCATTTAATGCACTCTTCTAAAGGTTCTTGCAATTAATACCTGTGCGACGCGGCATACATTAAAATAATAAAAGTTTCTACCAGGGCCGGTGCCAGGAGAAAGTGGTCTATCCAAAACTATTTAATAATATAAATTAATATTATTTCAAATATTATCAGGCAACAAATTATGAATCTCGCTTGTAGGCGGATACGAGACGGCATACTACCAAGTTGGCCCTGCACGTAATAAATAATTCGACACTCTTTACCTTACCATAACATCATCTCCGTTCCTACCTGTAATTTGCTGACCACGCCCCCTGGACACGCCTTTTTGATTCCACTATATAAACCACGCCTTTTGACACTTCCTCTCAACTCCTTCGGACCAAATGCCGGCTCTAATCTGGCAAATGGAAAGAGGGGGACGGGGAAGGTTGAGGACGAGCGCGAAATGATAAGTCCGCCAGAGTTAATCTCGACCATCTAAATCAGCGTCAGCGGATAAATGGCTGTGCGCAGAACCTGGCGGACCAAAATAGGTACAAGCCTTTCTTAAAACGCCCAGAAAGTAAACACAGACGACAGGGAGTATGGGGCTAAGCCCTGGCATCCCAATTCAGGATACGACCTGACCACTTCCCCTCTACTACTTTATTTACCCCCCTCGATAAGTATACGGTTGCTGTATGCAGGCACAATAACTGCAGGAAGATGTTTTTCAGCTTTAGATCACTCAAAACTTTCACCCACGTATAAATGACTGCACTCACGATTAATGATTAACTTTACTCTTTTGTAAAATAATAAACACTTCTACTTACTACTATGCCGTCTGGACGATGAACACCTGTTGTAAAAAAGAACTTAGAATGTTACCACGCAAATATATTATTCATAAATTTTAAAAAACAATTTTCGTCCGAAATGCACTTTGAAATAAAAAAAATTACATTTTCGTTTACGCGCTGGCAGCTTGACTTGGCAGCAGTTTTTCACCACGTACGGTTTAATTTTTTAAAAAACGTCCGTTTGCTGCGAAGCGAGAATTTTTAATATCGGCAGATAACAGATGGCGCCACGTTTCACCCGACTAAAATAAGGAGCGATTACGTGCCGCGTCTCTTTTTTTGATTTCTACGTGACGAAAAAAGGAAAAATGGTTCGTGAAGGGTTAAACCAACTGACAAGAGTTTATCTAATAATAAAACTTTAATAAAATAAAAAAAAATCAATATTTTGCTAGTCTGGAGTCGAACTACTCTGTTCCAAAACTTGATCCGGATGTTTCGATTTGATGTGAGTTCTAGTGACACCCTCTGCGGAAATGCCATGTTACAATGTTCACACGCAAACGGCTTTTCTTTTGTGTGCCGTCGTATATGCGTTTTTAAAGCGTTGCCGCTTGAGAATCCTTTTTTGCAGTACTGACAGGGATAGGGTCGTTCACCGGTGTGACTTCTCATGTGCACCGATTGCTTATACTTACTGTAAAACGTTTTTCACACACAGAGCACTCAATAGTCTTGGAATTGACTAAAAACATAGAAACCGTATATATTTTTCGAGTAACACCACACGAAACTTACATTTGTGTCTCTTTATGTGGTCCGTGTAGCCTTTCCTGTTTGTGAAGATTTTCGCGCATTCGGTACACTCATAATGTATGCCCTTGTGGATTAGTACATGCCCTCTTAGAGAGCCGGAATTTTTGAACTCTTTTCCACAAAATTTGCACGATACAGGCGATTCGGTGTGCGTCAAAATGTGTTTCTTTAAATTGTACTTTGAAATTAACTTCCCGCAGACGTTGCAAATGGACCTCACAATCTCCTGAGTCTTTTTGTCGTCCGAATCATCCTCGGCAGTTTCTTCACTTTTGCTTTCGGTATCTTTTTCACCGGTGTACTTCGAAGGGGTGGTTTCCAATAGAACAACTTCAACTTTCGGTAGCACCAAATGTAATTCCTCACTTTGAATGTCTTCTTCGCTGAGGGAGTCGCTTTCGCAGTCTTTCTCCTTTTTGATGCACTGTTCCTCCAACATCACATTGGATGCTATGATGGTGCTACGAAAATCGTACAAGAGGTGGACGTTCTTAGCGCACCCTTCGCATATTTTGGATGGAAATCTGTCGTCTTCCAAGACCTACAAAAAGAAACTTAAGATAAAATTAGGCAAAAACAGTCGAGTCGTAAAATTTACAGGGACAGACGAAATTGTTTCGATTTTATGCGGCAAATCGTCTGAAAATAAGTCTAGTAATGTGTCGGTAATTTTTAAACACGTACGACACTGGCGTTCCATGATTTTCCAAATTTATTTTGAGAAAACATCAAATTTAGATTTTTATTTTGACAGTTTCCGTGTGGGTTATGCAACTTCCATTACTTGACAGATGATGTCTAGGTTATGCAACCTTTGTTACAACTTGTACGAGGTGTCCGCAGAAAGTTTCATACCTCGCTCTTTTTTTGAGAGGTAAAAATGGGTAGGTTCACTTGGCAGGGTTCATAAAAAAAGGAGGCTAAAATAAGGACGTCTTAGGAAATAACAAAAAAGTGTCCTTAACATTCTCATATTTTTATCAAGATTTTTTTAAATTTCCAAAATTGTATCCTTTTCTTTAACAATAATTCATGATTTTCATTAGTAATTTGCACCGAGGCAAGTAGGTAGGTTAATGATCTCACTTAGCTGAGTTAACCAAATTCTTCCTATGTTAATCTTAGGGGAGGTTTATCACAGAACACCCTTAACCCCTACTAAAATACAATAGTTTTACACGAACAAGTTCACAATATACTTTTCATGTGTATGTAACAACGGAAATTGGATCATAAATGTCTCAAGATGTCAAAAGGGTTGAAAAAAGGTGGGTAATAAAAAACCTTGAAAAAGATCAAATAAAAATTTAAATTAAAAAAATTTACTTTTATGCGGCATTCTCTTGTACAATTTTATCAGCATGTTTCGTTCTCAAATGATTTCTTAGCGAGACCCTCTGAGGAAAAGCCATATCACAATAATCACAAGCAAACGGTTTTTCATTTGTGTGTCTTCGTATGTGAGTTTTCAGGGCGTTACTGCTGGAAAACCCCTTTTGCAGTACTCACAAGGATAAGGTCGCTCGCCTGTATGACTTCGAATATGCTTCGCCAGAGTTTGCTTATCATAAAACATTTTTCCACATAATGCGCACTCCACGGTTTTCACGTCACCCACTACAAACAAATTTATAAATAATACATAGCCTCAAAATAAAGCAACTTACGTTTATGCCTTCTCATATGGTCCGAGTAACCTTTCCTGTTTTCATAGATTTTTCCGCAAGTCGTGCATTGATAATTAATTCCTTTGTGGATCAACAGATGACCTCTTAGGGACCCTAGATTTTTAAACTGTTTGTCACAAAATTTGCACGTCACGGGTGCTTCAGTATGGGTACGAATGTGATGCGTTATATGAGTTTTCCTCACCATCTTGCCGCAAATATTACATACGGCCTTTTCCACTCCAATATGAGATTTACTCCTTTTATGATTCCGCCACAGGTTATAAGCTGAAGTTGTAAAGTCACATTTTTGGCAATTATAAATAATTTTTTCACTCGTGCTGCCCTCTGCACCAGAACTGTTGTCTTCTTGATCTGCAGAATCATCACTTTCGATTTCATCTGGACTAGGATCGTCTAAAGCGACAGCCTCCACTGTAACGCTTTCAAGTTTCACTTTTAAGTTCGTTTCGTCCAATTTGTACTTGGCGTCGCCGGCTGAAACAACAAAATCGTATTTCTTCCACTGTAAAGCATGCAACTTACGTTTATGTCTTCTTCTGTGATCGGTATAACCTTTTCTGTTTTTGTACACTTTTCCGCACACCTTACACTGGAAGAGGTGACCCTCGTGGACCGATACGTGCCCGCGCAAAGAACCCACATTTTTAAACACTTTACCGCAATACTCGCACGACACAGGGTCTTCTGTATGCACTCGCATGTGATTCTTCAAGTTGTGTTTTGTAACGACCTTTCCGCACACCTCACACGCTGCCTTCTCAGCCTCTTTGTGCGTGCTGCTCCTGTTGTGATTCCTCCACAAATTGTACACAGAAGTTGAGAAACTGCACTGACTACACTGATAAACTTTGGTTTTTCCAATTTAACGTTCCACTTTTTTGACGAACTTTCTTCCGTTTTCGCCATTTCCACCTCGTCCGTCGAATCATCCAAGAGCCACGAATCTACTGTCACGAGCTCGACTTTCGGTTCCAAGTTTACATCAATTTCGGGGGCGCTCTTAACCACTTCTTTATTTTCTTTCCTCTGCGAGTCGGGTTCCTCCTTGATGCTATCTTGCAGCAAAATGAGGTTACTCTTGATGATGATGTTACGAAAATCGTACAGGTGGTGAACGTTCCGTACGCACTCTTCGCATATTTTGCAAGGAAACCTCGAATCCAGTAAAATCTACAAATCATAAACTTTCATTAGCTTGAGAAGAAAGTTAAAAATTAAAATTAACAAGCTAGGAAAACAATAAAATATTTAATTCACTTGTTAAAAAACAAACTACTCAAACCGGGGGGTCTGAAATACCCTCCAGGTACACTTGGTATGTCATCGCTCCTAAAAAAACTAACGCAATATAATAAAGCTTTTACAATCCGCATGATTTGTAAATATTTAATATTCTACCTTCCAATACTGGTGTGCTGGAGGGTGTTCCACACCCCCCAGACCCCCTGGTGTATGTAGTTTATTATTATCACATTTGATAACTTGTAAATTGATGATCTTAGCATATCTGCTTGGCCGTTGCTATGGTAACGTGACATTTTTAGTTACTATTGCGTAACAATCATTAAATTATGCAGAGTATTTCAAAAACACTGATAACATACTTCATAACTGAAACTGTAGACATACAGGATGATCCAAAAAAAATAGAAAATCTTTTATAAAAATTCACCCCCAGGGATTTTCAGCAAGTATTGCTTCGGATACCATGTTAAACTATTGGTACTGCCTGAAGGCCACGAAAGACGTATACTGCCTGCTAAGGCTAATTGGGGTACCTGCTATTTTGGTTAATCGCCTAAAAAAAAAAAGGCAATTTAGTTTTTTAACAATGCCGATTATAGGCTTATCGTTTTTGTAATAACCAAAATACCTAGGTAGCGTAATTTTTTGAGATATAAACTTTTTGAATATATACAGTAGACACCGCTTTTTGCTTTAGCAATGGGCTAGTAAGACGCTCATTTGTAGTTTAGAAAAGAGGAGAATTAAATCCACTTAAGCACGAATTGAATATGTAACTTCATCTTCCCCTTAAATATCGTTATTTTTGTTTTAAAAGTTAAAATTTTAATATTTACAATTTTATCAACCCCTCACCCCTTTCAATTAATCCTAAATCCACCGCTATCCTTACATCTTCTGGTTGAGAGGATTAAATTAATCTATCTAGCTGTGTATTTGTAACTTGGAAATATTATAATTAATTAATTGAAGTATTTTCCCAGGATCCGCATAATAGTTTTGATGCCGAACAACCCAACGTTAACAACATTTCAATAAATAATCTATGAATTTCAATATTAGTAATGCGTAAATTTTAATTAAGTTCATGTTTCTTTTAAACCTAATCACCTTGGGACACAAATAACTATTTACTTATCTGAACTTATTTAAATGTGGCCTACCTGTAAAACACTACGGGCTGCCACTGTGAATAACTTATCGTGTTTATGAAATAATTTCAATTTTATTGCATTTACTAGTCTTGTTAATACTTAAATTACGATTAAATAAAATTAAATCTACAAAATAAACGAAAAATTAGGTCGAAAAGATCGATTATCATGCGGACTTACTTGCACCGATGAAATCGTTTCTATTTTGTGCGGCAATTCGTCGGTAAACAAGTCGAATAGAAAGTTGGAAACTTTTAAACACGTACGACACATCCATCCATTCTTTTCTTTCCGAAACGCTGATTTCTTTATCCAAAAAGCGAGAAAATGTAAATAAACACGGCGACAGATATTTGACAATCGACGTAAAATCTGGTACTTTCTGGGGACCCTAAACAACATAACCTCAATATTCCTAATGTTTACGAGAAAAACCATTTATAACGCAAACGAACCAATTTATTATAATTTTTTAGTCTTACACGTTTTTTTTGGCATTAAGGCTGTTCCGCTATCTTATCTGAATGTTTCGATCTTAGATGCGTTCTGAGGGAAACCTTCTGCGTGTAGGCCATATCACAATAGTCGCAATTATATGGTTTTTCGTTTGTATGCTGGCGTATGTGCGTTTTTAGAGCATTATTGCTGGAAAAACCCTTCTTACAATATTCACAAGGGTAGGGTCGCTCACCCGTATGACTCCTGATATGTTTAACCAACGTCTTTTTGTCATAAAACAGCTTTCCGCACGTCAAACATTTGACAGTCTTAACATCTCCAACTAAAACTTTAAAATTCATGCACGTTACAAAAGAATTACCACGAAAACTTACGTTTGTGCCTCTTTATATGGTCCGAGTAGCTTTTCCGATTTGTATAAATCCTTCCACATACAGCACACTGGTGACGGATCCCCTTGTGATTCAGCAAATGTCCTCTCAAAGAACCCCAATTTTTAAACTGTTTTCCGCAAAATTTACACAGCACAGGTGCCTCCGTGTGAGTCAGGAGGTGCTTGCTTAAATTATACTTGGTAATTAATTTCCCACAATAATTACATATAGATTTTTCCACCCCTGTGTGCGACTTGCTTTTCTTGTGATTTTTCCACAAATCCCGAACGGAAGTCGTAAAATCGCAGTGGTTACAATTATACATCACTACTGCTTTTATTGCCACAATCTTGGCCCCCTTCTGTTTCACTCAAAACCCAAGAATCTTCCGTAATGAATTCTACTTTTGGTTCCAATTTTGTTGCTTCTTCCTGTTGAGTATCATCCAAAGCGTTTTCCTCGATGTATGTTTCCACTTTAACAACGAGGCGCTGTTGTAAAATCTCGTCGCTTCTTATGAGAATGCGACGGAATTCGTATAAGAGGTGCACGTTTTCCACGCACTCTTTGCATATTTTGGACGGGAACCTGTCATTCTCCGAGATCTACAAAGTAAACTAAATTCGGGTCCCATAAAAACTTGTCAAATTTACCTGCACCGCTGATATCGTCTTAATTTTGAGCGGCAAATCGTCGACATACAAATCCAGTAAATTGTCGGAAATTTTTAAACACGTACGACACTCCGATTCCATTATTTTCCTTTCAAAAATTCACATCAGAAATTTGAAACGTCATTTCGTTTTGACAACTCATAAACCAGGTTATGCAATTTGCTTTACGCGACTGCTAATGTTTTTTATACAGGGCGAATAGAAAAAAAAACGTTTACTGTTTTGCTAATCTCTTTTTTGCTCGATTGGTACAATTTTATCAGGATGTTTTGATTTAATGTGCGTTTTAAGTGAAACTCTCTGATGGAAAGCTGCGTCGCAGTCATCACAAGCGAATGGCTTTTCGTTGGTGTGTTGCCTGGTGTGAGTTTTAAGAGCAGAACTGCTGGTAAAGCCTTTGATACAGTATCGGCACGTGTAAGGTCGCTCGCCTGTGTGAGTTCTACAGTGAGCCTTTAAGGCTGTTCTGGTATAAAATCGTTTTTCACAAATCGAACATTCCGCTATTCTGGCACCTTCACCTAATAAAACAACGATTGAAAAATTCAAAATTTTATAATCTGATACAAGAAAAATTACCATCGGTGTGGCGTTTCATGTGCTTCTGGTAGCCTTTCTTCGAGTTGTAAACCTTTCCGCAATCCGTACACTGTAAAGATATCTTTTCGTGTGAGATCATGTGCCCTCGTAATGATCCTTTACTTTTAAAATTTTTCACAAATGTTACACGACACGGGCAAGTCCGCGTGAATATTACTTATATGCTTGCCTAAATTGTCTGACCTAATGGACGCTCCACAAATATTGCAAACAACTTTTATGATGTTTTTATGAACCAAGTGATGAGTTTTTCGCAATTTGTACGACGTAGTTGTAAAATTGCACTTTTTACAGGAATAGACCCTTTGTAGTCTCTTCTTTTTGCTGGTATCGCTTGCAGGCTCGGAAGCACCAGATTCGTTAGTTTCAAGAGGCTCTAATTTCATTTCGTCAATCACGATATGATTGTCTTTTGTTTCTTCTAGTTTGGAGTTGCTTTCATTTTCCGAAACTAACCGTTCCTTTAGCGTTGCATCACTTTCGACGATGGTTTGACGAAAATTGTACAGGAAGTGCACGTTCTTCACGCAATCTTCGCATATTTTTGTCGGCAATCTTTCATCTGTTAGAATCTGCAACAAATTGCGTAGAAGAACCAAGTGTACATATGTGACTGTTAAGACAAGAAACTGTATACAAGCAGCTTTGACAACATCCATACAATCTCGCTATGCATAATTAAACTGAAAAATTAATTTGATCATTTAATTAAATTAGGATTTTTGAATTTTTCAAAAAAGTGAGGTAGAAGCCCCATAAACTACCTACTCAACGAATATTTCCAAACCGCCATTGATTGGCAATACAATAATTTAATCATTGGAACAGAAACAACAAAATTTAAATAAAAAACAATGAAATTATTGAAGAAAACAAGCTGAAAAAACAGTTGAATTGTTCAACATAACAACCGATTTGTTGAACAAAATAATTGAAGTTTAGTAAATTTTTAATTGAATTTGTACACAAAACGGTTGAATTATTGAAACAAAAACAATTGAATTATTAAATCAAAAACAATGGAATCATTACATCAAAAACAAATGAATTGTTGAACAAACTGATTAAATTATTGATCAAAACAGCAGAATTATAGAACAAAACAACTGAATTATAAAACAAAACAGTTGTTTTTCTGTTATGTTTAACAATTCCAGTGTTTCTTTAACAATGTAACTTTTTTTAACGATTCAACTGTTTTGCTTTAATAATTCAGCTGTTTTGTTCTATAATTCTGTTGTTTTGATAAATAATTTAATTGTTATGTTAAAAAACAAGTTCAGTGAATTTTTAATTGAATTTGTAAACAAAACAGTTGAATTGTTAAACATAACAATTGAATTATTAAATCAAAAACAACTGAATATTTAATTAAGGTAGTGGAATTGTAGAAAAACCACTTAAATTGTTAAAAAATACAGTGAAATTGTTAAACAATTCAAAACAACTTATTAAACGTTGAACTAAACAGCGGAATTATTGAATTAAACAGCAGAATTATTTACTAAAACAATTGAATCGTTAAACAAAGTAGATGAATTATTAAACAAAAGTGACAGGATTATTGAACAAAACAACTGAATTATAAAACATTAGCATTTTTGTACAAAATGGTTGAATGTTGAAGAATCAATAATTATTGATGAATTTTCGAACAAAAAACAATTGAATTGTTAGTTAACCAAAAATAGTTGAATTATTGAGCAAAACAGTTGCATTTCTACACAAAACAGTTATGTTGTTGAACCAATAACTGCTGAATTATTTAAATCAAAAACAATAGAATCATTAAATCAAAAACAATTATTGAATTGTTGAAAAAACTAATTAAAGTATTGATCAAAACTGCAGAATTATAAAATAGTTGAATTACTAAACAAAACAGACTTTTTATTGTTACGTTGAACAATTCCAATGTTTCTTCAAAAATTTAAGTGTTTTTTTAACAATTAAACTTCTTCGAGGTCAACCTACAGGAAATCCTGTACAATTAACTTCACATACTTTGTCAAAATTCACCGTATTTCATATTCTTCATCAGTAATTCACCGTACTTCATCAATAATTCACTGTACTTCACCTACTTCATCGATATACTTCATTGTTTTCACCTATTTTACAAGTACTTTATGTATTTCTAGTATTAATTCACATGGGATTTCATGTACTTCATGAGATGTGTACAAAAACTTCACAAGCGGTTAACCCCTCGACTTCTTTGTTTAATAAAACAACCGTTTTGTATAGTAATTCAGTTGTTTTGTTCTATTATTCTGCTGTAAAACAGTAACTGTTTTGCACAAAACAATTGAATTGTTGAAGAAAATGGTTCAATGTTGAACAAACAATAATTGAATTTTATACCAGGAACAATTGAATTTTTAAACCAAAAATAGTTGAATTATTAAGCAAAACAGTTGCATTTAGAGACAAAACAATTTCATTGTTGCGCAAAACAGTTGCAACGTTAAATTAAAAACAATTGAATTAAATCAAAAACAATTGAATTGTTAAACAAAGTAGTTGAGTTCCTAAACAAAATAGCAGAATTATTGAACAAAACAGCTGAATTATTAAACATTATCGTTTTTCAGCAAAATAATAACTGTTTTGTATAAAACAGTTGAATTGTTGAAGAATCGATAACCGAAAAGTCATTAAATTACTAAATGGTTGCATATTTGAATAAAAAAGCTGAATTTTTTTTTAGTTTGTAGTTTTCCCTAGCTCCAAATTTTAATTTCCCTGCTTAGAAATCGAAAATTCCTGTGACCAATTTAATTATTAAATCAAAAACAATTAAATTGTTAAACAAAATAGCAACAGTTGAATTGTTGAAGAAAACAGTTGAATGTTGAAGAAACAATAATTGAATTTTTAAACCAAAAACAATTGAATTCTTAAACCAAAAATAATTCAATTATTAAGCAAAACAGATACATTATTGAACCAAAAACAATTGAATTATTAAACCAAAAGATTGAAAGATAAACTCTGATTCAGCTAATATAATTGAATTATGAATGTAGATTTCTTCTTCTTAGTCGTTAACTCGATTTCGAGTATCTCGGTTTAGAGTAATCGATACACTCAAGTGCCAGACCGTGACTGTCTTCATGTAGATCAGTGTAGATTTAGAAGGGCAAAAATATTAGAATATATTAAGGTAGTATTATTACTATTAATTTTTTTAAATATTTTTTAAAACATGAATTCGTAAGATGTGTAGCAATAGTCCTGTGCAGCGTCCATGCCTCTTATAAAACTTTTACACAAATATAATTATTTTGCTTCATACTTATATATTATAATCTGTTCGAAGACAATAAACAATATTGCTTGACGATAAGTAATTGACACGGTGGAGAGCATGCACAACGGCAGGCCTTCCTTATCTTTATCTACAGCCATTGCATTTTACAATAGATCAGTTATGTATATTTTATATACTCATCTGCGTTAAGTCCATCGGATCGTACCGCGATTCTCCTCACCTGTAGCCTAGCGAGTAGATCACTCACTAATGCGTTTGGACGGTTTTCGAGTCGCACCTGATATTTTTTGTACGTCAAAATGATTACTTCCTTTACACTATTGATTGGTAAATCTGTACTAATAACATTGTTAGGAATGTACCAGGTGTATTACAAATACTATGTAACACTTTTGATTGAAAGCGTTGGATCTTTGCAATGTTGGAATCGCTTGCCAAGTCCCACAACTGAATGCCGTATATGGGCTTCAGGATTGCTTTGTACAATAACAATTTATTATCGATAGATAAAGGTGACTTACATTTTGCGATGGGTGAGTTCCAACTTTGACTAGAAGTGTTTGGCCCAGGTTAATCGTCAATCTAGATGGAAGTCTAGATAAATCTTGTACGGGAGAATATTATCATACAGCACTACACTTGGGCAGTTTTCTCTCTTGTGGGTAAACGTGGTGTGCACCGACTTTGTAGTGTTGGCCCTGATCCGCCATTTCTTCAGTCAATCTTCTATCTCGCTTAGGTGGACTTGCAGTTTTTGAGATGTAAGGTTTGGATCATTATTGCCGTATTGTTCGCAATCTTGGCCGACAAGTCTGCAGTAAACAGGATATACAGAGACGCTTCCCTGAAGCACTCCAGTTAGGATGGGTTTCAAGGCTGAATGACCTTCACCAATTTTTACTATAAAATACCTGTTCGATAGATACGATTCCAAGAAGTGACTGTACGGATAAGGTATGTGTTTTTTAATTTGAATATCAGGTCGTCATGCCATACTCGGTCAAAAGCCTGCGAAACCTCCAAGAAAGCAGCCGAGCAATACCTCTTACTTTCCAGATCGTTTTGATAACTCAATGCACCTGTTCCACCATTCGTGCCCCTGTCTAAATCGAAATCGATGATCTGGAATTAATGTCTTATATCTTCTAAAACAGATTTCAATCTTTCCAGTAATAGTTTTTAAACACTTTGTAAATGATGGGTAGTATACACCAATATGAGACTTTTTAAAACGATAGCTAAGGCTGCACGCTTTGGGATTGTAAATTGATAATAAAATCAATTTTGTAGCTCCTTTTGATCTAAAAAAATTGTTCTTAGCCCCAAGTTGATCAAATACATAGCGGCAGAGATATTTATTCAACTGTTTTTTCAACAATTTAATTGTTTTGTTCAATAATGTCATTATTGAAGAGCGACAAGCATCTCGTCAATTAATATACCTTAAATAAAAAAGAATTAAAATTGTGCCCGATTTCTTCACTCTTCAAGTTAAATAGCAAACTTCAGGTTAAATAGAAAAAATAACCAATCAGGCGACAACAAAACAAATAAATCAATCATCTGATTGGCTATTTTATCAATTTAACCCGAAGTTCGCTAACTTGAAGATAACTACGAGTGAAGAAATCGGACATAAAATGAAATTAATTGGAAAATAAAATAAAAATGTTATGGAAACAAAAGGTTTTTAAAGATATTTCCAACAGGAACCAATTCGTAAGGTCTTCATAAACTATGAGATTACCACCCTCCCAAAATAGCTTGAATACGGTTTCTTTTATAGCTTTCCACTAACTAGGGCAAATATAATTTTAGTTTTCGTATATTGCAAAAGTGAAAAACATTTTTGAAAGTTATATTCCTTGGTTATACAAACCTCTCGAGGTCACCCTGTACTATATTTTATTTCGACATTCCATTTGTATCCTTGTAAAGACAACTTTTCCTACAGAATTTTATCATATCGCTCTTTCACACTTCGTTCTTGTAATTATAAGCTTCATCCGTTCATTACGAATTCTACTTACTTGTATCGACGAAATAATCTCAATTTGGTGGGGTAAATCGTCGGAAAATAAATCCAACAGATTCGGCGAACTTTTCAGACACGTACGACACAAGCATTCCATAGTTTTCATTTGCAAAAATAATTTGTTAGGTTAAAAGTTACAACAGTAACTTTTGACAGATAATAATTTATTTAAACTGTAAAACAAACTAAAAATAAACACAGCGCCATCTGTGGTGGAACGTTTAAATTTATTATTTGAGATGTCACTTCGTTGTGGTTTGACAGTTCTAGGTTAACTTTTGGAGTTTTAAGTTAACTATTTTAATCATTTAATTGGAATAGTAGTGCGCGAAGGTTTTATTTTTATTATTGATTAATATTACAGATAAATCATGTGCTTTTAAAACTAAAAATGGTAAGATTTAAATTAATAAAATTTTAAACCTCAAAAACAGAATAAAAAAAATACGGTTCTTTGGATTCCCTGTGCCATTTTATATTTTCTTTTTCTTTTTTACGCAACTCATTATTAAGTAATTAATTAAAAAACATTGTGTTTTGACGTCATAGTGTTCAATGCATCAGAATAAAAAGTATGTCAAAAATTTGGTTCACGCATTATGAGCAACATTTGTAGAATAGTCGTCACCCCCTGTTACAGCTAACCACGAGCCGCTGTGACTTCCAATCCAACGACCCAATCCATACTGGCAAGAAACGTTTTAAGTGTTACGTAACAACAAAAATTTCTTTTGATATTATAATATTATGACATTTAGGTTATTGGAATTAACTTTAAATGACATTTCAAATAAATAAAATGAATAATTTTTATCATCGTAAACTGTTGGCAATTTAGGCCAAGAATTATTCTGTTACGAAAAGAAATTTAAACACTTCCCGAGCTCCACCTCGATGATCGTCTCTCCGCCTCTTATAAGAGACAATCCTAGAAGGAATTCTGACAAATTTTAGTACACAAGATTAGAAATTTCAAAGATATCTAGGAAATTCTGAAAATTTCAAAGGAATTTTGAAGATTTCTTGGGAAATTACAAAGAATTGCAAAATTATTTTAGAAAATTCCTTGAATTTTAATTAAAGGGGGTAATCCCCCAAGGGATATTGAAAATTTTTGGAATCGTCGAGAAATCTAAATTCCAAAGATTTTCAGAAATTTTCTGGGAATCCTAATTCTAAAGATTTTTTGGGATTTTACAGAAATTCAAATTCCACAGATTTTTTGGAATTTCCAATGACACAAAATGTTTGCTTGATTCTAGCCGATATAATCACCATTAAGCTGTAATAATTATTTTCTTACAGGATACTCCGGACCATTCAAACAGCTGCTCCCAAATTAAGACCGAAGAAATTGAAATCAAGGTGGAAGAGTTGCATCATTCCATCGACATTAAAGAAGAGATATTGATTCTAGATAGAGAATGCAAGTTGGAAACAAAGAAGAAACAGTTTCCGTGTACGATTTGTGAATGTAGCTTTGCACGTAAGGCTACTTTAAAAATTCATTTAAGAACACATACCGGAGAGAAACCGTTTAGATGTGAAATTTGCGAATATAAATTTGCACATAAATCGGCTTTAAAAGTTCATCTTAGAACCCACACCGGCGAAAAGCCCTTTAAGTGTACGATTTGTGATTATAAAAGTGCACAAAAGCCATACCTGGATATTCATTTAAGAACTCACACTGGCGAGAAACCATTCAAATGTAAAGTGTGTGACTACAAGACTGCACAAAAATCATATTTAGATATCCACTTAAGAACTCATACCGGCGAGAGACCGTATATGTGTACAATTTGTGACTACAAAAGTGCGCAAAAAGCGTACTTAGATATTCATTTAAGAACTCACACAGGCGAAAAACCGTTTTGCTGTGAAATTTGTGACTATAAATTTGCGCATAAATCGGCTTTTAACCTACATTTAAGAACTCATACAGGCGACAAACCATTCAGGTGTGTAATTTGTGACTATAAAACTGCCAAAAAATCGTATTTGGATATTCATGTTAGAATTCATACGGGCGAGAAGCCGTTCACCTGTGAATTGTGCGATTATAAAACTGCGCAAAGGGGAAATTTGAAAATTCATTTAAGAACTCACACCGGCGAGAAACCGTTTACGTGTGAAATTTGCGAATATAAATTTGCAGAGAGGGCTGCGTTAGCGAAACATTTAAAAACTCACACTGACGTGAAAACTTTTACTTGCGAAATTTGCAGCTATAAATGTACGGAAAAAAGAGAACTAATAACTCATCTAAGAACCCATAGTGGCGAAAACACGGTTCAAGTTTTTTTAAAGGCGGATTGCTAGTTACTTGGCAAATGGAGTCTACAAAAAATTTTAAATTTATGGTGAGTTTTTTTTGTATCACTAAACATGTTTCAAGGAAAATAAAAATTGTGAGAGAGATACAATCAGGTTGTTTTGGCGTGGAATGCCTCGTTTGCAACTGCAACAATTATTTTATTCAAAAATGCAATAGTTTTATTTAAAAAGGCAATTATTTAGTTCAATAATTCAATTGTTTAAAAAAAATCAGCTGTTTCGTTCAACAATTGAAATATTTTTGATTTAATTCAATTGTTTTTGGTTTAATAATTCAGTTATTTGTAGTTCAACAATTCAATTGTTTTCTACAAAATTCAACTATTTTATTCAATAATTTGGTTCGACAATTCAATTGTTATGTACAACAGTTGAACTATTCTTTTTCAAATGCAACTGTTTTGTTAATTTTTTTTGAATTATTGTTCAACAATTCAATTATTTTTGGTTTAACAATTTAATTATTTTTGCAATTGCAAAACAATTGAATATATTTTCAACTGTTTTACACAAAAAAGCTACTGCTTTTTCTAAAAATTCAATTGTTTTTTCCAAAAATAATAATTTAATTGGTTTGATTCAACAATTCAATTGTTACGTTTAACAATTTGAATATTTTCTTCAACTGTTTTATACAAGAATCGATTGTTTTGTCGAAAAACGTAATTGTATTTTAAATAATTCAACTGTTTTGTTAAATAATGCAATTGTTTTGTTAAATAATTCAATTGTTTTTGGCTTGACAGTTCAATTGTTATGTTAAACAATTTATTTATTTAATAAATGGTTTAAATCATTGGACATATGACTAACGAAAACAAATTACATTAAAAAGTCATGCAAATGTCAATCGTCCACATAATATTCTTCTTGAAAAATGTGTACGATTGACGAAAGATATCAAAATTTTCACATTTGTTCAATTGAAAAGATTCTATTTTGTCTGGTCTGATACGTCGGAACATGTGTCTGAAATCTTTGCAGCAGAGCTACGCAGTTGATGAGCAAGCGATGCGCACAACATAAGTCGGCAGTCGATCTTCTGTACTCGAGGGAGTTTGATCTACAAAGCATTCGACTATCTTCATATTCCCCGAACATTTGAAGTGGTAATGTTTGAGGAACCTCCATTCAATCTTATACAACATCGAGATGTCAATTTGGTAGAAAGGCGACCATACGGTGATGATCTGATCAGAGAAAAATAAAGTATTGGCAGAGAAATATTGACGTATTGACTAAAGTTTTGACGACGAACAAAACCCAATGTGCGAAGTGGTTGTTTTTACGATGTGGTTTCTAAAAGTCAATCCCGAATCAAGACGAACACCCAAATCATGATTTTCCGAGACTATTAAGTTTGACATTATTTATAATATTATAATTAAACATATTACAGCCATGTTTTTTATAGGATATGACCGAGCATTTGTCGAAATTATACCACAATTTGTTATCGGCACACCATCGATATAAGTTGTTAAGATCCATTTGTAGTAGTCTACAGTCTTCCACCGAACCGATGGTTTTCAAGATTTTTAAGTCATCGGCAAATAACAAATACGAGCAAAATTACTTAATACGAGCATTTTTAAGGAACGCCAGAGTAAACCGGAAAATCAGCAGAGAAGAAATTCGGAATCCGTACAATCCCTCAGATAGCTTTCCAGCCATTTAACTATATTTGGTCCAAAACCCACCGATGTCAGTTCGGATAGTAGGGCCGAGTGGCAGACACGATCGAAAGCCTTAGAAAATCTGTGCATGTTGTTGAACAATTCAATTATTTTAATTCAACTAATCAACTGAATGTTTAATAATTCAACTGTTTTATACAAAAGAGCCAACATATTTTAAAAAACTGCAACTGTTTAATTCAACAATTCAGCTGATTTTTAAAATAATTTATCTCTTTCAATTATTTTTGATTCAACATTTAATCGTTATGTTTCCCAATTTAACAATTTTTTCAACCATTCAATTGTTTTTTTAACGATTCAACTATTTTAAACAAAAAAGCTAACATTTAAAAGAAATTCAACTGTTTTATTCTATAATTCAATTATTTTTGCTTCAACAATTCAATTGTTATATGTTTAACAGTTGAACAATGTTTTTTTAATAATTCAACTGTTTTATACAAGAAAACTACAAATTTTTTCAAAAAATGCAACTGTTTAGTTCAACAATTCAGCTGATTTGTTAAATAATTTATCTCTTTTATTCAATAATTCATTTATTTTTAATTCAACAATTCAATTGTTTTTAACAACTGAACTATTTTATTCAACAATTCAATTGAGTTTTAAACAATTCAACTGTTACACTGAATTTAATTGTTTATTTTTCAAAAATTCAATTGTTTTTATACAAAAAGCAACAATTTTATTTATAAATGCAACTGTTTTGTTAAGAAATTCAACAATTTAATTATTTTTGTTTTAATAATTTAATGGATCTGATTCAACAATTCAATTGTTATGTTAAACAATTTAACTGTGTTTTATGTAAAAAAGTACTAGTTTTTCTAAAAATGCAAATGTTTTGCGCAATAATTCGACTGTTTTATTCAATAGAATAATACTTCAATTATTTTTATTTCAACAATTCAACTGTTCTTTTTATACAAGAATCGATTGTTTGGTCCAATAATGTAATTATATTTTAAAATTATTCAACTGTTTTGTACAATAACTCAACTGTTATGCTGATTTTGATTTGTTCAAAAATTCAATTATTTTTTATTTGATATTTTATTTGTGTTGTGGTTTAATAATTCAATTGTTTTGGCAAAAATGATGCTTCTTAATTCAATAATTAACTGTTTTGTTCAATAATTTAGCTGTTTTATTGAATTAAATGCTTTCAGTTCAACAATTCAATTATTTTAATTTTAATAATTTAATGGTTTTTGGATTATTCAATTATTTTTGATTCAACTATTCAACTGATTTTTAACATTTCAATTGTTTAATACAACGGAACTAACATTTTTTTCCAAAAATGAAACTGTTTAGTTCAACAATTCAGTTGATTTGTTGAATAATTTATTTCCTTTCTTCTATTTTCGATTCAACAATTCAATTGTTATGTTTTCCAGTTCAGCAATTCCTTCAACTATTCAATTGTTATGTGTTTTAACAGTTGAACTATTTTTTTTAACAATTCCATTGTTTTATATAACACAGGTAACATTTTTTTCACAAAAATGCAACTTTTTAAATAATTCGACAATTCAGCTGATTTGTTAAATAATTTATCTCTTTTTATTCAATAATTCAATTATTTTTGATTCAACAATTCAACTGTTTTTAATTTAATTGATTTTTGAACAATTTAACTATTATGCCGAATTTCATTTTATTTATTCTTCAAAAATTCAATTGTTTTTATACAAAAAGCAACAATTTTATTTATAAATGCAACTGTTTTATTCAATAATTTAATTATGTCTGGTTTAATAATTTAATGGATTTGGTTCAACAATTCAATTGTTACGTTAAACAATTTAATTATTTTCTTCAACAATTTAAATGTTTTATACAACAAAAAATGTCCTATTTTTTCTAAAAATGCAATTGTTTTGCGCAATAATTCAACTGTTTTATTGAATAGAATTATTAAATACTTTGATTCTTTTGGTTTGATAATTTAATTGTGTCTATGTAATAATTCAATTGATTCAGATTCAACTATTCAATTATTTTTATTTCAACAATTCAACTATTTTTTCACACAAGAATCGATTGTTTTATCCAAAAATTGTAATTATATTTTAAATAATTCAAATGTTTCGTGCAATAACTCAACTGTGATGCTGATTTGATTTGTTCAACAATTCAATTATTTTTATTGTTTTTGAGTTATTCAATTGTTTTTGTTTCAACAATAGATACAATTGTTTTTGTTAACTATTTTCATTCCCATAATTCAACTGTACCTCTTTAACGATTCAATACAGTAAATGTTAAATAATTAAATTTTTATATTTGTTTCAACAATTCAATTGTTATGCTTAATAGTTGAACTATTTTTTCAGCTAATTTTTTAACATTTTTTTTTTCATAAACTGCAACTGTTTAATTAACAATTCAGCTGATTTTTTTAAACGATTCATCTCGTTTCTTCAATAATAATTTAATTATTTTTGATTCAACACTTCAATTGTTATGTTTAGCAGTCCAACAATTTTTTCAAATATTCAATTGTTTTATCAAATTATTTTATACAAAAGAGCTAACATTTTTTCGAAAAATGCAACCGTTTTGTTCTACAATTCAATTATTTTTGATTCAACAATTCAATTGTTATGTGTTTTAACAGTTGAACTATGTTTTTTCAACAATTCAACTGTTTTATACAAGAAAACTACAAGTTTCTCCATAAATGCAATTGTTTTGTTTAATAGTTCTGCTGTTTGGTTAAATAATTGAATTATTTTTGATTAACAATTCAATTGTTTTTGGCTCCACAATTTACTTATTTTTACTTTAGTATTATTTAAGAGTATCAGATAATAATTCAAAAATGCTACTGATTTTTCCAAAAATGCATCTGTTTTTTTTAATAATTCAACTGTTTTATTCAATAATTCAGCTGTTTTGCATAATTGGATTGTTCGGCAATTCAATTATTTTGCTTTAATTCAATTGTTTTTAGTGCAATAATTGATTCATGTTTGTTTTTTGTTTACCAAAATTCGAAAACTTAAGGAAAATTATTAATTTTATCACGGAAAACCTGGAAATTTTGTTTTGAAAAAATATTAATCTGTGAATGTATTATAACTAATATTGGCTAAATAAACCCTTATTTATATGCCTATATTAATTTAAAAAGAGTATACTTAGTTGACATGTCACTTTTTCGTTCAATAAAATTCCGCAGAGGATTTTTTGAGAAATGTTCAAATCAAACTCAATTTTTGCCTCCACAAAAACACCTGGCCACGGCACTGTTCAAATTAAAGACAAATAAATACTGCGCTCCCTATAGACAGTGAACCCAACTATTTAATCAATAATAGCTGCAGTGTTCGAAGATTATAAAATGGTAAGATTTAAATTCTTCGTTTTGGAGTTATTAATTCTTTCTTCTAGGACTCTCGATACCATTCAAATGAATACTCTCAAATTAAGACAGAAGAAATTGAATTCAACGTGGAAGACTTGCATCATTCTATCGACATCAAAGAAGAGACTTCGATTGTAGAATGTCAACCGGACAGGAAAGAAAAAAACAGGAAACGGTTTTTGTGTCCAATTTGTGGATACGGTTTTTCCCGCAAAGCGACTTTAAAAATTCATTTTAAAACTCATACTGGAGAGAAGCCGTTCGCATGTGAAATTTGTGACTATAAAACTGCGCATAAAACAACTTTAAAGATTCATTCCAGAACTCATACGGGAGAGAAACCGTTCGCGTGTAAAGTTTGTGATTATAAAACCGCCCATAGGGAGATTTTAAAAATTCACGTGAGAACTCATACCGGAGAGAAACCATACACGTGTACAATTTGTGACTATAAAGCTGCACAAAAAACGTATCTCAGAATACATTTAAGAACTCATACTGGGGAGAAACCCTTTCATTGTGAAATTTGCGACTGTAAATTTTCGCAAAAGGGAAATTTAAGTAAACATATCCGAACGCATACGGGCGACAAACCGTTCGAGTGCGAAATTTGTGAATTTAAGTGTGCACAAAAGGCAACGTTAAATCGACATTTGAGTACCCATACCGGCGTCAAACCATTTTCGTGTGACGTTTGTGATTATAAGTTTGCACATAGGGGAAATTTAAACATTCATTTGAGAACTCATACGGCGAGAAACCATTCAAATGTGAAGTTTGCGACATTAAATTTACCCAAAAAGCAAATTTAATAAGCCACGTGAGAACGACAAAATGTAAATTTCCCCGTGGACCGGAAGACAAATGAAAAGGTGAACTTGGAATTAATTATCTTTCAAATAATAAAACAACAAGCTTCGGCTGTCAAAACTTACACGAACATCAGGGCCGCACAGAAAAAGTTTGTGTGAGAATAACTGTTCCACTCTTTTAAGAGTGGAAGAGCGATTTTTAGTTCAATTTGAGCAGCATGGAAATTCTAAAATATTAAATTCATTTGTATTGAATTTGTAACGAAAACCTCTCTCCTTATTAAATATGATTGATTTTTATGTCAAAAGTTGTATTTCTTAAATTTAAATATTTTATCAATCCTCCCGCCCCCTCCTTTTAAAACTGCTACTGTCTGAATTTAAATGAATATCAGTTTATACACCGACCCCCCGTTGTGTGTACACAGGATTCGGAATTCCGAAATAATTAAATAAAACAGTTAAAAACTTCACTTTTTGCATAACTTTATCCTATGGCAGGGGAATAAATTAAATTAAATCAGCTACTTAAATATTTTATTAATTAACGTAATTTTACGTCTTCCTTCAACCTGCCGTGTGAATTTTCATATGAACTTTGAGGTAACTTTTCTTGCGGGAACTATAACCACATACCTCACATCGAAATGGCTTTTCACCGGTGTGAACCCTCCTATGACACGTGAGGTGACTTTTCTTGGCGGTTCTGTAATCGCACAGCTCGCACGCGAAAGGCTTTTCGCCAGTATGACTTTTCAAGTGAAGTTGAAAAACGTGCTTCCAGGTACTTTTGTACTCGCAGATTCCACATGCAAACGGCTTAGCCCCAGTGTGGACTATTGCATGCCGACGAAGGTGATTTTTCCAGTTGGTTTTAAAGTCGCACAATTTACACGCGAATGGTTTTTCGCCTGTGTGAGTTCTTTGGTGATGAACGATGCGATCCTTCCTGGAGGTTCTGTAATCGCACGCGTCGCATGAAAACGGCTTCTCGCCCATGTGCGTTTGAATGTGCCGGCCGAGATTACCTCTCCTTTTAGATTTATAATCACAAATGTGGCACAGAAATAGCTTTTCGTCTGTCAGATGACTTTTTGTTGCTTGGTTGTCGACATTAATTTGACCTTCAAATTCAACATTACTTTGCACCTCTTCGCTCTTTACGTCGATCGAAAATTTAGAGTCGTCTTCCGTTTTAATTATCAAGTCTGCCGTAGTAGTATCTTCTAAAACTGATTTTTGGAAAATTTAATCGGCGCTCGGTGAATACTAACCTAACTTTTCGCAACGACGAAAATCTGTGTTGTTATCACACGCCAATGGTTCTTCCTTAACGCTCGGGAAAAATTTAATTTCCATTTTCATGAATAAACCGGAAAACTGGAGGCGAAGTGGTAAATGTCGTCACAACTGTCAATATTTATCTTGTATCCGCCCTCTTGTTGATGAATCAGAAATGAAAACGAAATACTTTATTTTCAAAGAAATCAATCACATTTACATAATTTAATTTTAAGCCTCGTGACGTTTCATGTGAACCCTCAAACCGCTCGTCTTGGGGCGGTATAATCGCACAATTTACATGCATAGGCTTTTTCGCCAGTATGAACTCTCGAGTGCTGTTTAAGATTACTCTTCCAAGTAGTTTTATATTCGCACATTTCACACTCGAACGGCTTCTTACCAACGTGGTTGTTTAAATGGTCACGAAGGCTGTCCTTGGTAGTTGTAAAATCACGGCTTTATAATCATAATCACAAATGTGACATAAGTACGGTTTTTCGTTGACGTGAATTTTCAAGTGACGTTCTAGATTTTTTGCATACGCAGTTCTGAATTTACAAAATTTACACCCAAACGATTTGTTCAATTTAATTTCATGCATGACTAATTTTTCCTCAAGTTGTACTTCCTGCTAAAACCAGCGTTACAAAGGTAACAGTGAAACCTTTCCGTTTTATATTGCAAAAACAGCTGAACGATCCTCTTGCTTCTTACTTGGACTTTCGAGAGATTTTTCTTGTTCTTCTTTTTTTATCTCGATTGCATGATGTAGATTGTCTGCATTGCAATCCTCTTGAATTTAACTTCCACGTTAGGTTGCACTTCTTCTAAAAAGTTGTTGTTAACATTTTGATCAACAGTATACATAATAAGAATATGTACTAACCTAACTTTTCCACACAGAAAAATTAATATCGCTCATTGATGGTTCTTCTTTAACGATCAATTTTACTTCCATTTTCTTTAAAAAATTACTCAAAGAATGCTGTGAAAAAATAAACATTTGCAACACGTGATGTACGTCGCTTAGCGATGGTAGTCGCTCGAAGCGGTGTACAAACAACTGAAATGGTCATGTTCAGTGGCGGCGACCCTCAATGGCATCTGACAGACAGTGGCGGAGCGTAAAAACTTGCAGAGCTTGGTCGAAAATGACATTTGTTCAGTTCTACCCTGCCTGTACTGGGTATTCAAAATTTACGCTTTTATTCGTCTTTGTTGTAAAAGTTTGTATTCTATTTTATTTATTAATCAAAATTATATTAATATAAATGACAGCTGTCAGTTAAAGTACTCATAACCTACATTCTTCATAGGCTTAGGCGTCCATATGATTTTTCGCAAATTGGGCACAATAATTTAATTTTTACATTTTTTATTTTAGATTTCATTTGTACCGATTGCAATTAATTAGTAACGTTTGTCACAAACTGTACATTTGAATGTATTTGAACTGTTGAATTGTCTTGCAAGTTTCTTCTGTGTTAATTCTTCGCTATTTATTTCCAATGTAAATCATTTAAATTAAATTTCACATCTTCTGTTTTAATTTCATTATTGCTGCTTGAATTACATGAATTATTATTCAAAACTGAATCGATGTAGGCCATATTTCGTAGCTCTTCTGGAGGTAGAACTTGACCATATCGGTTCAGATTACAGACAGTAATAATAACTAACCGTTGGTAGCACATATAAAGAAAAAAACACGGAAAAGATTATTTAGATAATTTATTTGAATAACTCTGAAATGGCAAGTCACCGATTTCCCGACAGAGAGAATTGAGCTGGCACAATCTTTAGAGGGTTTGATAAAGCTGTCGAGCAGACGTGTTCAATCAAAATTAAGCACCAATGAATTCTATTTTGACTTAACCTAATTTTAGTCTTACATAGCATAGAAGAGAGATCTCTAGAATACTATCTCTCTTATATATGTCATACAGTCATGACATAAAATAATTTACACTGCGCTTTCTTTCTTAACAATTATTTTGTCACCATGTTTCGATTTTAAGTGCGTTTGTAACGTCGGGACTTATAAAATCACATCGATCGCACTTGGATATTTTATTATTTTCACTTCCAGTTCCAGGTGCTTCAACTTGGTCGTTGCTTTCTTTTACAATTTCGAGATCATAAGAAATATATTTTTTTGTAACCTCAAATTCGTTTCGATGGCTTCATTTTGTGTGCTTTCCCTTATAGTGAATATTTCATTTGTTTCACTTCCGGTTCCAAGCGGCCCAATATCACCATTGTCGACTTTATTCTCAATTTCACGATAGTTAAAAACACCTTCTTGTGTAAACTCCGACGTTGTTTCGACGGCTTCGTGGTCGAAATTCTTTTTGGTTTTTGTGCTTTCCGTTATAGTCACCGTCTTACTCTGTGATTTCTTTGTTAACCATTATTTTGCCAGCATGTTCTGATTTCAGGTGCGTTTGCAAAGAACCTTTCCGAGGAAAGGCCGCATCGCAAAAATCACACGAAAAAGCTTTTCTTTTGAGTGAAGCTTTTCATGTTTGTTTCGGTAGTTAGAGCTGGCGAATCCCCTGTGGCAAAACTTACAGAGAAAGGGTTTTTCACCGGTGTGACTATACATATGTCCCTTCAACTTTTCTTTATTAAAAAATAATTTTCCGCAGGTTAAACATTTCTGTCTTGCCGCCTCCGGCTAAAAAATTAAAAATAAGGACATGTTACTTGTTGTTCGAAACCACTTACCTGTGTGTCGTTTTATGTGAGTATTGTAATTTTGTTTGTGTTTAAAAATCTTCCCACATATTGTGCACAAGGATGGCTCGTTCCTATGCATAAACATATGCAATCGTAGTGCTTCCTTATGCTTACATACTTTCATTCAAATTGAACACTTGACCGGAGATCCTGTGTGGGTTAGGTTATGCTTTACGAGATTATAACTAGTGACCATTTTACCGCAAACGCTACAAACAGTTTTCCTATACGTTTTATATTTCATTCGATGATATTGTAATAAATCGTAATCGGGACTTGTAAAATCACAACGACTGCAATTGAAGATTTTTTTTTTATTATCAATTACAGAAACCTCAATTTCGTCGTTGACAACTTTTTCAACTTCAAGATCGTTAAAAATATCTTCTTCTTTAAGCTCAAAGTCCGATTCGACGGCTTCAATATCAACATTTTGTGTGTTTTCCGTCATCGCGACAACCTCTTCCTTGATGCAACGTCTCATTAAAATTATGTTATTCATTTGCACGACTTGACGAAATTCGTACATTTGATTCACGTTTCTTACGCAGTCTTCGCATATTTTAGACGGAAACCTGTCATCTAATGAAACCTAGAAAGTAAAAACTTGTATCCAGAAAACCACATAACCTATTTTGGCGAATTTACCTCGACCGATTTACCGAATTACCTCGTTTCGATTTTGTGCGGTAAATCGTTGGAATACACGTCGAACACGTTGGCAGACAGTTTTAAGCACGTACGGCACTCAAATTCCATTGTTTTAAACTAAAAGGCCTACTTACGTGAGTACACGACAATTTGAAATGTTTTGATCTGACAGCGAGGTTGAAGCTGGCGCCATCTTCGGGGAGTTCGATAAAGCTTCAAACTTTGGTAAAGTCGGTAAAGCCCAGTACCAGAGTAAATTTGTTTTGTTCTGTTGTGTCATTCGGTGACATTCAGTGTCATTGTTGATCCGTTATGGTTGGATAAGGTCAAGTGGTAATACATTCTTTAAATTAATATATTATACAATTAATGCCCGATTTCTTCACCTAGAGATATCTATTCGATAAATTAACGAAGTAACCTATCAGACATCAACTTTGACAATCAAAATTTAAGATTATGGAACGTCAATTACTTTTCTCTTTGGCAGATTATGGTAATTACATAAATTACGAAGAAAATCCAGGTACAGTAAATGAAGGGCAGCATATTGTTAATACTGGACATGTCATGCTATGTGGAATTACCGAAGAAAATACAGACAGCCTAAAAATATATGCACTGTGTCTTCAAACAAGTGCTCTTGATTCACCGCCACATGTGATCGAAGGGGTTTTTGATGTACAGGATGATGAAAAATGTTCGGTACGTAATGCAACGTGTTCTTGCAAAACGGGAAAAAGTGGCCGATGCAAACACATATCGGCAGTTTTAATATTTTGCACAAGGTATAGTATTATGTGGTTTTATGTAAGCTTCGTACTTATTTAGATTTTTGTTTTTTTTAGGATTTCTCTGGAGAATTTGGAAAAATATCTCAAACAGAGATTGCTAATTTATGGTCGACTGAAAAGGGAGATATTCAAGAAAATATCGGTCGGTTCCAATTGAAGAAATGCCCTGCTTTAAAAATAATTGCGCTAAAAAGATTGTGTTGGATGAAGGTTGTTCAAGAAGGATCCGTTCTATTATGATATCTGCTTTACCTTCTTCTGCTTTGACATTGAATATGTACGTTCTTGTAAATCAAACAATGTTAAAGTTGATCTATATAATTATATGTTTTAGGACTGATAGATCTCAAGGGGCAGAAAATACATCTAAAAAGGCAGCAGATAAATCTCGAAGAGGCACAAAGTAGATCTCATGAGGCAGCAGATACTTCCAAGTAATTGCAAGTGATGTTTTATTGATGTAAGCTTCCTGCATCACCCATTATTTTCTAAGTATTTAAATAAAGTTGTTTATAAAGTTAGGTTTGTATAATTGGTTTTGCTGCACCATTCATTCCTGCAAAAAGTACTGAATTCCTAAAACCTTTGAAAAATTAAAATTTCCTTTGAGAAGTCCTTTTAAGTTTTCACCTCAGTAATTCATCAACTCGGGGTAGGTATTCCTGATTCACACCAATATACCTTGTGCACGTTGGTAGACAATTTTAAGCTTGTACAGCACTCGATTACCATTGTTCGAAATCAAATTTATTAAAAACTATGCGATTTGACTGATTTCAGAAAAGCGACAGCAATCAAAAAGTTTATTGAGACTTGGACAGTAGCGTGCCCAGCCTTTTGGAGCGGTAGGAAAAAAGCCTAGGTGCAGCCTTAGGGGCCGTTCATAAAATACGTCACGCTACCACCAACTTTTTGACCCCACCCCTATTGTCACACTGTGTCACACTTTCTGTGACCCCTGTAAATATTTCGTCACAAAACTAAGACCCCCTGAATATAATAAATTTCAATGAATAGTACACAAATTTTGAGAATTAAAAATATTTATTTAGTTTTTATAATAAAATTTGAATAAATTAATAAAAATCTTTTATAAAGAACAAATAAAGAATAATTCTATTTATCAGAAGTCCAAGGATTCTGTAAATGCGCCAAAATATCTATAATTGTTATTGCAACGGCGAACGTCACATTGCCGTAGATCCCCCCCCGGTTCCTCTTGTCACATCTTGTCACACTCAGCAAGACCCCTCCCCTTGTATGCGAACGTATTTATGAACGGCCCTTAGGGGCACAAATTGTATGTATTCTAAATGAAACATATTTTGATCAATAATTATGTAAAATGATATGCAGTTAAATAATCCACAGATAATAAATTTACATTGGAAGTTTTTGAGGTTACTCAAAAATAATTAGTTTTAATCCGATGAAGTCAAAACAAAACCAACTTTTTACAAAAATAATTTACTCTGTAATTTCTTTGTTAACAATTATTTTGTCGGCATGTTTAGATTTTAAGTGCGTTCGTAAGAAACCCTCTGAGGGAAGGCCGCATCGCAAAATTCGCACGAAAAAGGCTTTTCTTTAGTGTGTAGCCTTTCATGTGTTTTTACGGCGTACCTGCTGCTGAATCCTTTCTCGCAAAATTTACAGGGAAAGGGCCTTTCACCGGTGTGACTATACATATGACTCTTCAACCTTTGATTATTATAAAATAATTTTCCGCAGGTTAAACATTCCACTTTCTTACCGCCTCCGGCTAAAAAGTTAAAAATAAGGACATGCTACTTATTGTTCCAAACCATGATACGATAATATTCAAGATATGATATATCCAAGTTCTATTTTGGTAATTTTTATGCTTGACCTCACATGGCTAGTGATATTCTGCGCAATAATTTTTCTTGGACCAATGATATGAGAAAAGCAAATTTTTTAATAATTGGTGCACATATACATCACGTAATTAGTGCATAATCTGCATAATATCATATCTTGTTATTATTGTATCATGGTTCCTAACCACTTACCTGCATGTTGTTTTATATGAAGATTGTAATGTTGTTTGTGTCGAAAAACCTTCCCACATATTGTGCACAGGGATGGCTCGTTCCTGTGCATAAACATATGTAATCGTAGGGCTTCCTTATGCTTACATACTTTTTCGCAAATTGAACACTTCACCGGAGATCCGGTGTGGGATAGGTTATGCTTTGTGAGATTATAACTTGTGACCATTTTACCACAAATGCTGCAAATAGTTTTCCTATCCTTTATATGTTTCTTTCGATGATCCTTCAATAAATCGTGATCGGGACTTGTAAAATCACAACGACTGCACTTGAATATTTTATTTTTTTTATTATCAATTACAGGAACCTCAATTTCGTCGTTGACAACTTTTTCAATTTCAAGATCGTTACAAATATCTTCTTCCTCAAACACAAAGTTCGTCTCGACGGCTTCGTTATCGAAAATCTCTTCGTTTTGTTTGTTTTCTGTCGCAGTGACAACCTCTTCCTTGATGCAGCGTCTCATTAAAATTACGTTATTCATTTGCACGACTTTACGAAATTCGTACATTTGGTTCACGTTTCTTACGCAGTCTTCGCATATTTTAGACGGAAACCTGTAGTCTAACAGAATCTAGAAAGTAAACATTTGAATGGAGAGAGCCACATAACCTATTTCAATGTATTTACTTCTACCGACGATATCGTTTCGATTTTGTGCGGTAAATCATTGGAATATACCTTGTGCACGTTGTTAGACAATTTTAAACACGTACGGCACTCAAATATCATTGTTTGAAACCAAATTTGTTAAAAACAATCTAAAACTATGCGGTTTAACAAATATATGAAAAGCGACAGCTGTCAAAAAGTTTATTTAGACTAGGACAGTGGCGTGCTAAGCCTTTTGGAGCGGTACAGGCAAATAATTGTATGGATTCCAAATTAAACGTTTTTTTGATAGATAGGTTTTCAAACATAATAATTAATAAACAATTAAGGTAAAATAATTCACAGATAATAAATTTACATTGGAAGTTTTCGTTTTTACAGTTAGATATTCCACCTTTCATTACTTAAGACTGGGCTTTGGCAGTGTTTCATTAGAAAATAATTATCTTGTAAAATCATAAGTCTATTTTGTCAAAAGTTACTCAAAAAATAATTTGTTTTAATCCGATCAAGTCAAAAAGAACACCAACTTTTTACGAAAATAATTTACTCTGTGATTTCTTTGTTAACAATTATTTTATCAGTATGTTTAGATTTTAGGTGCGTTCGCAAAGAAACTCTTTGAGGGAAGGCTGCTTCACAAAAATCACACGAAAAAGGCTTTTCTTTAGTGTGAAGCCTTTCGTGTGTGTTTCGGGAGTCGGTGCTGCTGAATCCCTTCTTGCAAAACTTACAAAGAAAAGGTTTTTCACCGGTGTGACTATACATATGTCTCTTTAACTTTTGTTTATCGTAAAATAATTTTCCACAGGTTAAACATTCCACTGTCTTGACATCTCCGGCTAAAAAAATTTAAAATACGGACCTGTTACTTATTCTACCAAACCACTTACCTGCGTGTCGTTTTATGTGAACATTGTAATCTTGCCTATGTCGAAAAACTTTCCCACATATCGTGCATAGGGATGGTTCGTTCCTGTGCATAAACATATGTGATCGTAGCGATTCCTTATGCTTACACACTTTCTCGCAAATTGAACACTTGACCGGAGATCCTGTGTGGGTTAGGTAATGCTTTTTGAGATTATAACTTGTGACCGTTTTACCGCAAATGCTACAAATAGCTTTCCTGTCCTTTTTGTGTTTCTTTCGATGATACTTCAATAAATCGTGATCGGGACTTGTAAAATCACAACGACCGCACTTGAATATTTTATTTTTTTCATTTTCGATTTCAGGTACATCAATTTCGTCGTTGCCTTCTTTTTCAGCTTCAAAATCGTTAAAAATATCTTCTTCTTTAAACTCAAAGTTCGTTTCAACGGCTTCGTTATCAAAATTCTCTTCGTTTTGTGCGTTTTCTGTCATGGTGACAACCTCTTCCTTGATGCAGCGTCTCATTAAAATTACGTTATTCATTTGCACGACTTTACGAAATTCGTACATCTGGTTCACGTTTCTTACGCACTCTTCGCATATTTTAGACGGAAATCTGTCGTCTAATGGAACCTAAAAAGTAAAAATTTGTATCGAGAGAGCCATATAACCCATTTGGATAAATTTACTTCGACAGACGATATTGTTTCGATTTTATGCGGTAAATTGTTGGAATACACGTCGAACACGTTGGCAGACAGTTTTAAGCACGTACGGCACTCAAATTCCATTGTTTTAAACCAAAAGTGCTAAAAACAAAGTAAACGTGAGATTTGACAGATATCAGCTTAGAAACAGCTGTCAAAAAGAGTGAGGTTATGCAACTTTTCAATCATAAGGTGATATTAATTTTGAATGAAAAAGCATTGGTAAAGGACAAATTTGCAATAAATAACATTAATGTATTTATTGTACGATAGGATCGCACACAATATGAGTATGCAAGTTTATTCTCACAGGAGTCTGACAGGACATGTGAAAAACCATTTGTGCGCTCATTTATTATACCGAATGGCTTTATTATTATTGGCATTTTCTAAATTGCAGTAAGTAGTTAAGTTTGAGAGAGCAATTATCTAAAATCGACCATTAATAAAAAATTTTGATGTGGAAAATAATAAAAAAATTATTTTCCATGTTCGAGTTTACTTTTATACGACTTTTAACATGAAAAACTGAATTTTTTTTCGAGTTTTATATTAGATCATAGTACTGGAGTTGAACTCATTTAAAAAAGTACAGTTTAGTGTGAGGACGAGTTTATTCCATGGTATTCCCACAGAAATGTACATTTGACTAGACCAAAGGCGCCGCTAAAGAGGTTTCTTGTAGGACAAACTTCAATTTATAGTTTCGATAACTCGGACATGCGTTAACTAGGGTACTCCAGTAATTTAAGACACTGCTACATTTAAGACAACCACGGTTAAATCAGTAAGATGTCCATCCATGATAAAAGCATGTCGTATAAAGGGAGAATATTCCTTGCCCCCCACCGACGTCGGTTTTATATTACCATTATGGCATTTTAAAAAGATTTTCTACTGACCACTTGATAATGAAGCTTATAAGTTCGCATACTTCTTTTTTACGACTCGGTTGTGGCTGCCTGCCATACCACCCCCAGTTTATTTTTACCACAAATGATTTGAAGATATCCGCATATTCACGTGGCCGTTGCTATGGTAACTCTATACGACTACACAATTTAGGAACTTCAAAATTATGAATCCATTTTGTAAGTTTTTACTCAAAATATAATTTGTTTTATTCCGATGAAGCTAAAAGAAATACCAACTCTTTACTAAAATAATTTACTCTGCGATTTCTTTATTTACAATTATTTTATCGGCATGTTTAGATTTTAAGTGCATTTGCAAAGAAACCTTCTGAGGGAACGCCGCATCGCAAAAATTACACGAAAAAGGCTTTTCTTTTGTATGAAGCCTTTCGTGTGTTTTTCGCGAGTCAGTGCTGCTGAATCCCTTATTGCAAAACTTACAAGAAAGGGTTTTTCACCGGTATGGATATACATATGCCTCTTCAAGTTTTGTTTATTAAAAAATAATTTTCCGCAGGTTAAACATTCCACTGTCTTACCGCCTCCGGCTAAAAAATTAAAAATAAGGTCACATTACTTATTGTTCCAAACCATGATACAATAATATTCAAGAGGCAATGATAAGAGAGAAGCAAATTTTATTTTAGTAATTGGTGTGCATAAACGTAACGTGGTTAGTGCATAATATCATGCCTTCGTTATTATTGTGTCACGGTTTCAAACCACTTACTTGCGTGTCGTTTTATGTGAGCATTGTAACCTTGTCTGTTTCGATAAACCTTCCCACATATTGTGCACAGGTGTGGTTTGTTGTTGTGCACATACATATGCGAACGTAACGATTCCTGATGCTTACACACTTGCCCGCAAATTAAACACTTCACCGGTGGGTTTTCGGTGTGGGTCATGTAATGCCTTCCGAGATTATAACTTTCAAATATTTTGCCGCAAATACTACAAATAACTTTTTTACTCTTAGTGTGTTTCCTTCGATGATGCTTGTACAAATCGCGGTCGGGACTTGTAAAATCACAACGATCGCACTTGAATATTTTATTATTTTCCCTTCCAGTTCCAGGTGTTTCAATTCGGTCGTTGCTTTCTTTTTCAATTTCAAGATCATAAGAAATATCTTTTTCTGTAACCTCAAAGTTCGCTTTGATGGCTTCATTTTGTGTGCTTTCCGTTGTGGTGAATATTTCGTTTGTTTCACTTCCCGTTTCAGGCGCCTCAGTATCATCGTCGTCGATTTTGTTTTCAATTTCACGATCGTTAAAAACAGCTTCTTGTTTAAACTCACATTTTGTTTCGATGGCTTCGTGGTCGAAATTCTCTTCGTTTTTTGTGGTGACATTCTGTTCTTTCATGCAGCGTTTCATTAAAATCACATTACTCGCTTGCACGACTTTACGAAATTCGTACATTTGGTTCACGTTTCTTACGCAGTCTTCGCATATTTTAGAGGGAAATCTGTAGTCTAATAGAATCTAGAAAGTAAAAATTTGTATCGAGAGAGCCACATAACCTATTTCGGTGTATATACCTCGACAGACGATATCGTTTCGATTTTGTGCGGTAAATCATTGGAATATACCTTGTGCACGTTGTCAGACAATTTTAAACATGTACGGCACTCAAATACCATTGTTTTAAAACAAAAGTGCTAAAAACAAACTAAACCTTAGAATGATAACAGCTTTTAGAAAGACTGAGGTTATGCAACTTTTCACTCATGAAAATGATATTAATTTTGAACTCAAGACCGGCAAGAAACCATTTGTGCACACATTTCCTATAGGCTTTCTTAAATTGTAATGGTGCTGTTTGAAAAGGAAAAATAGTTTTATTTAAAAAATTGCAATGTTTTTCGGTAAAATTTTTATGTAGGAAATAAATTAAATGTTAATTTTCTACGTTGAAGTTCACTTTTATACGACTTTTAAGAAAAAAACTGTTTTTTTGTTTAATTTTTATATTGGATTATGGCAGTTTAAATTCATTAAAAAAAGTACAGTTTTGGGAATATTTCACATATTCCATAGTATTCCCACAGTAATGCACATCAATTCCACAAAGTGAGAGACATGAGGACCATTAAAAAGCTTTCCGATAAGGACAAAATCTTAATATATAAACACAGTTTGAATATTTATGTCCGTCTCATAAAATTCTCCAGAAGCAAAAGCTCTAACGAGGTGAAATTTTAACTCTTGTTTTCAGAAGAATATTGAATTTGATCTTGACCAAACTTAATTTTGGTTCACGTAGTCATGACGTAATATAATTTACTCGGTGATTTTTTTGTTAACCATTTCTTTGTCAGAATGTTCTGATTTCAGGTGCGATTGCAAAGAAACTTTCTAGGAAAAGCCGCATCGCAAAAACCACACGAAAAAAACTTTTCTTTTGTGTGAAGCCTTTCATGTTTGTTTCGGTAGTCAGTGCTGGCAAATCCCTTGTGGCAAAACTTACAGGGAAAGGGTTTTTCACCGGTGTGACTATACATATGTCTCTTCAACTTTTGTTTATTAAAAAATAATTTTCCGCAGGTTAAACATTCCACTGTCTTTCCGCCTCCGGCTAAAAATTTAAAAATAAGGACATGGTACTTGCTGTTCGAAACCACTTACCTGTGTGTCGCTTTATGTGAGCATTGTAATTTTGTCTGTGACCATAAGCCTTCCCACATATTGTGCACAGGTATAAGCCGTTCTTGTGCGTATACATATGCGACCGTAGCGATTCCTCATGCTTACACACTTTCTCGCAAATTGAACACTTCACCGGAGGCCCACCTGTGTGGCTCAAATAATGCTTTTGGAGACTATAACTTCTGATCATTTTTCCGCAAATACTACAAATAGTTTTCCTATGCCTACTGTGTTTGCTTTGATGATTCTTCAATAAATCTTGATCGGAACTTGTAAAATCACAACGGCCGCACTTAAATATTTCATTTTTTTCACTTCCAATTCCAGGTGCTTCAATTTGGTTGTTGCCTTCTTTTCAATTTCAAGATCCTCAAAAATATCTTCTTCTTTAACTTCCAAGTTTGTTTCAACGCCTTCGTTTTGTATGCTTTCCGTCATGGTGACAACCTCTTCCTTAATGTAGCAGCGTCTCGTTAAAATTACGTTACTCGTTTGCACGACTTGACAAAATTCATACATTTGATTCACGTTTCTTACGCAGTCTTCGCATATTTTAGACGGAAACCTGTCGTCTAATGAAACCTAGAAAGTAAAAATTTGTATCGAAAACCACATAACCTATTTTGGCGAATTTACCTCGACCGACGATATCGTTTCGATTTTGTGCGGTAAATCGTTGGAATACACGTCGAACACGTTGGCAGACAGTTTTAAGCACGTACGGCACTCAAATTCCATTGTTTTAAACTAAAAGGCCTACTTACGTGAGTACACGACGATTTGAAATGTTTTGATCTGACAGCGAGGTTGAAGCTGGCGCCATCTTCGAGGAGTTCGATAAAGCTTCAAACTTTGGTAAAGTCGGTAAAGCCCAGTGCCAGAGTAAATTTGTTTTGTTCTGTTGTGTCATTCGGTGACATTCAGTGTCATTGTTGGTCCGTTAAGGTTGGATAAGGTCAAGTGGTAATACATTCTTTAAATTAATATATTATACAATTAATGCCCGATTTCTTCACCTAGAGATATCTATTCGATAAATTAACGAAGTAACATATCAGACATCTAATTTGACAATCAAAATTTAAGATTATGGAACGTCAATTACTTTTTTCTTTGGCCGACTATGGTAATTACATAAATTACGAAGAAAATCCAGGTACAGTAAATGAAGGGCAACATATTGTTAATACTGGACATGTCATGTTATGTGGAGTTACCGAAGAAAATACAGACAGCCTAAAAATGTATGCACTGTGTCTTCAAACAAGTGCTCTTGATTCACCGCCACATGTGATCGAAGGGGTTTTTGATATACAGGATGATGAAAAATGTTTGGTACGTAATGCAACGTGTTCTTGCAAAACGGGAAAAAGTGGCCGGTGCAAACACATATCGGCAGTTTTAATATTTTGCACAAGGTATAATATTATGTGGTTTTATGTAATCTTCGTACTTATTTAGATTTTTGTTTTTTTTAGGATTTCTCTGGAGAATTTGGAAAAAATATCTCAAACAGAGATTGCTAATTTATGGTCGACTGAAAACGGAGATATTCAAGAAAAATATCGGTCGGTTCCAATTGAAGAAATGCCCTGCTTTAAAAATAATTGTGCCGAAAAGATTGTGATGGATGATGATTGTTCAAGAAGGATCCGTTCTATTATGATATCTGCTTTACCTTCTTCTGCTTTGGCATTGAATATGTATGTTCTTGTAAATCAAACAATGTTAATGTTTATATAATTATGTATTTTTTAGGACTGATAGATCTCAAAGGGCAGAAAAGAGACCTCAAAGGGCAGCAAATAAATTTCAAGAGGCAGCAGGTACTGCAAGTAATAGCAAGTGATGTTTTATTGATGTAAGCTCCCTGCATTACCCATTATTTCCTAAGTATTTAAATAAAGATGTTTATACATTATGTTCGTATAATTGGTTTTGCTGCATCATTCATTCCTGCGAAAAGTACTGAATTCCTAAAACTCTCGAAAAATTAAAATTTCCTCGAGAAGTCCTTTTTAAGTTTACACCTCAGCAATAGTTGCTAAGTATTTCCTAATCAGGTGCCGTATTCAAAAAAATTGACAAAAGGGAAAATTTTTTCGCATGTGACGTTTTTAGTTCGTGTAATCCGGTCCCTCCGGAGTTGGCGGTTTTTGAGCCAAGGAAATTGTCTTCTTCCTAGGGTTGCCTTCCATCAATAAAGTTTTATACAAAAAATTCTGGCAAATTCTTTCAGTTTTGTTCTGTTCTGAGTAGCGTCAACGAGTCCCGCCCCGTCTCGGAGGGTTTTGAGCTACAGAACCCAAAAATTGTCTTCTTCCTGGGCCCCTTAGACCTTCCATTATTTGTTTTAATAAAACATATCTCTCATGTTGGAGGAGGTGTTCTTTTTGTATTATGGGCAGTTTTTCGTTTTTGTATATGCAGTTAGCTTATATTGGTCTCTCGCCCAACTTTCGTTTTACCTTTTTTATTAGGGTAAGGGGTCCCCCTTAGATATCCGCATCATTCTTCTGAGGATCCACATTTCAAATGCTCCGATCGGTATTAGGGGAGACTTTTAATTTTACAAGCCCTTTATCTTTGCTAGCTTTGGGGGTTTCTCTGTAGACAAACAGGAGGGTAAAACCTGTCTTGTTTTTAATTGATATTTGTTTGTTGGTATTTTCTTAGAAGCTTGATCTATTTAGGGATACTTACTAACGAAATCGATAACTTTCCCAATTTACCAGGTGTTTAATTCAGGAAGGGGAATCTCCTTCCCCTTTTCTATGGTGATCTATTAAAAGGGGGGTTGGAGCCCTTTAGCACCTTTTTCTGCTTTTACTGCTGCAGTATCGGCAAAAATTCTAGGTTGGGACTCTCCCATTGATTTTTATGCCGTCCTGTGAGTCTTCTGTTGCTCTCTGGAAGATGTACTCTGAATAGACATTAAACAGGAGCGGGGACAATACACAACCCTGTCTTACGCCTTTTTAATTGATATTTCTCTTGTTAGGCCCCTATCTACTCTTACCGAAGCCACTTGATCTTTATAGAGGCTCACTATGACTCGAATGTAAATTTTCGACTAACTTCCGAATTTACCAAGGAGAATAATTCATGAGGTGGTTTCCCGTTGCCTTCGCTCATAGTTCAGTGATCGATAAGCAGGGTTCGAACCACAAGAGCTTACGCTTCTTAGTCGACCTGTGTATACTTTGCGTTATACTCGTCATAGCAGTGTAAATCTCAAATTTACTATCGGTTGGAAACTACAGTTTTTCTAAATAAAAGAAAAATTCCCGAGTAAAAGTTTGAAAATTGTAGAAGACCTATTTCAGGGATAGGGTGGACCTGGCGAGGGTGTTCTTGAATTGCGTAGCTACTTAGTGCTTATGAAGGTATTTTGTTACAAGTTACTCAAAAAATAATGTGTTTTAGTCAAAAAAACTGGCTCCTAAAGAAGCACAAACTGTTTACTAAAATAATTTACTTTGTGATTTCTTTGTTAACAATTATTTTATCAGCATGTTTAGATTTTAAATGTGTTCGTAACGAAACCCTTTGAGGAAAGGCCGCATCGCAAAAATCGCAAGAAAAAGGCTTTTCTTTAGTATGAAGCCTTTCGTGTGTGTTTCGGGCGTAACTGCTAGTGAATCCCTTCTCGCAAAATTTACAGGGAAAGGGCCTTTCACCGGTGTGGCTATAAATATGTCTGACCAATGTTTTTTTATCAAAAAATAATTTACCACATGTTGAACATTCCACCGTCTTGGCGTCTCCGGCTAAAAAATTAAAAATAGAATTGTTATTCGGCAGGTGAACACGCAAACCACTTACTTGCGTGTCGTTTTTTATGAACATTGTAACCTTGTCTGTGTCGATAAACCTTCCCACATATTGTGCATAAGTATGGGCCGTTCTTGTGCGTAAACATATGCGATCGTAGCGATTCCTCATGCTTACACACTTTTTCGCAAATTAAACATTTCACCGGAGAATCTGTGTGAGTCAGGTAATGCTTTTTAAGATTATAACTTAAAACTGTTTTGCCGCAAATGCTACAAATAGCCTGCTTGGTCCTTTTGTGTTTCTTTAGATGACACTGCCACAAGTTGTACTCGGGACTTGTAAAATCACAGAGAACACACTTGAATATTTCATTTTTGTCATTTCCCATTTCAGGCGCCTCAATTTCATCGTTGTCGTCTTCAATTTCAAGATCGTTAAATATACCTTCTTCTTTAAACTCAAAGTTTGTTTCAACGGCTTCATTATGGAAAATTTCATCATCGTTTTGTGTGCTTTCCATTACGGTGACAGTCTCTTCCTTGATGCAGCGTCTCATTAAAATCACATTACTGGTTCGCACAACTTTACGAAATTCGTACATTTGGTTTACGTTTCTTACGCAGTCTTCGCATATTTTAGACGTAAACCTGTCGTCGAATGGAACCTAGAAAGTAAAAATTTGTATCGAGAGTCACATAACCCATTTTGGTAAATTTACCTCGACCGACGATATCGTTTCGATTTTGTGCGGTAAATCGTTGGAATATACGTTGTGCACGTTGGCGGACAGTTTTAAGCACGTACGGCACTCAAATTCCATTGTTTTAAACCAAAAGTGCTAAAAACAAACTAAACCTATAAGTTTTGACAGTTCAATGAGTGACAGCTGGCGGAAAGAATGAGGTTATGCAACTGTACAATCATGAAGCGACATTAATTTTGAAAGGAAAAACGTCGAAAAAATACAAATTTGTGATAAATGAAATTAATATTAATGTAAGTAGCACACACAATCCAAGTATGCGAGTTTATAAAACTAACAATACAAGCGAGAAATCGTTTATGCTCAAATTTCGAATCTATGTTCCAAGACCACATAAAAGTAACTGCAATTGAAAAATAAAATTAAAGGACCCCTGCGTATATGTTTTTGTTCCTAAGAAAACTAAAACGGTTATCATAAACCTATTGTATGATTTTTTCTTTTTTTAATTCTTACTATATTTTCAGTGTTACAATTCCGAAACGAAATGACAAAATTAAAGAATACCGAAATGCTTGGAGAGAACATCTGGAAAGGATGGGAATAGAACGTATACCCAGAAAAATGTACAAATACAAACCCAGAGTCAAAAGAAATGTGGGCCGACTCAGAAAAAGACGGGAAGAGCAAGAGTGACGATATTTTCAAAATTCAAATCGCAGATATTTATGTTATAAATTTTAATTCATTACCAACGAAACGTAAATATGTTAAACAAATTAAATAATTTATTTAAATTTGACGGAAAAGACTGCTGAATCTGAACTTATGCTCGAATTTAAACAAGATTAGAGAAATTTCTAATTAAATTGATTGTTTAAAATATTTTATCGTTTTAGTCTTTTGTGTGACTCGTTACGACACCATCAGTACGGTATAGATGTGTAAGGTGATTTTTGGGCTCCCAACGAATAGAGGAGAAACCTCATCCAGCTCATTTTAATATATTGTTTTATCGTACAAATTCTTTTTTTTATTTTATACTCAAAAACGTTCAAATTATTTAGGTAACATCATTAAAGTAGTACAATTTGTGTAAATTTTATATGTTCTACCTTCCGATTTTGGAGCACTGGTGGGTGTTTCAGACCTCCTGGTATAGGTATTTCTTTTAGTATACCCACTTGGCCGTTGCTATGGTAACTTGTAATTTTTAGTGACTATTACAAACAGGAATCATTCATAATTCACTTGAAAAACTTTACTCACCGGCTTTCCAGCAAGTGACTTCAGATTACACGTACTGAATGAAGGCCATGGAGCTATATTATATGGAGGGGGGGGGGGTTGAACACCCTCAAATATATGTCATTATTCCAAAGAAACTGAAAAAGTATCATAAAGCTTCTACATAATTTATAAACAGTTCTGTCTTCCGATTCTGATGCACTGGAGGGTGTTCCACACCCCCCAGTATGCATTCGTTATTATAATTTACGTTTCAGCATATCCGCTTGTTCGGTTGCTATGGTAGCGTGACAATTTTTGTCAAAACGATCTTTTTAAATTTCATAATGAACAAAGATTTCAGAATATTCACTTAATTTCCAAACTTATGACCTTCAGTATCAAGTTATCAGTACAGAAACTTTTTAAAACAACATAATTTGCAAGATATAGGTTCGCGAGAAAATCCCCCAGTATATTCTGGCACCACGAAAATTAAAGTGGTATCATAACTTTTAATATTCTGTCTCTCGATACTGGTACCCCTCTAACCCGTTTCTCAGAAACAAGAGATATTTCACGGACTCGAAACAACTGCCAACTCGGTGTCCGTCAAGAATCATAAGCTGCCGCAACGTCTTATTAGAACCATATTATTCGTCCGCACGACTTGACGAAATTTATACATCCGGTTCACGTTTTCACGCAATCTTCACATATTATTGACGGAAACTTGTCGTCTACTGGAACCTACAAAGCGAAAACTTGCATTGAGAGTCACATTGGCTGAATTCACCTCAACCGCCTATATTATTTCAATTTTGTGAGGTAAATCACTCAAAAATATGTTGCACACGTTTGTGGACATTTTTAAACACGTACAATACTCAAATTCCATTGCTTTGCACCAAAAATGCTTTCAAAAAAGTGAGGTTATGTAACAGATTTAACCGGACACTGGAGAGAAATCGATTACAAAATCTTATAAATTCAAAAGTAAAGCTACCTGACAGCATATTTATAAAATAAACATAAAATCGTAAATACGAATTTATTGTACAATTCTTTACGTATTTTGCTCTATAACTTGGTCCGAATGTCTCGATTTAAGATGCGTTCGTAGCGAAACCCGTTGAGGAAAAGCCGCGTCGCAAAAATCACACGTGAAAGGTTTTTCTTGCGTGTGTCGTCTGATGTGCGTCTTTCGGGCATACAAGCTGGAAAATCCTTTATTACAGTACGGGCAAGGATAGGGTCGCTCGCCTGTGTGGCTCCTAATATGTTTGGTGAGCGTTTGTTTATCGTAAAACATTTTACCGCACACATCACACTCGACAGTTTTGGCATCGCCAACTAAAAAGAGGAGTCAAAATTTTACAAAATTAAGCAACAAAAACTTACGTTTGTGCCTCCTTCTGTGAGCGTAAAACCCCTGTCTATGCTTGTAAACTTTTCCACACGTGATACACTGAAGTGGTCCACCTTTGTGTATGTACATGTGGGCCCGTAAGGATTCTGTATTTTTTACCGATTTTCCACAAATTTCGCACGACACTGGCTGTTCTGTATGGACTAAAATGTGCTGCTTTAAATTTGTTGATGTTATCGATTTTCCGCAAATGTTACACATGGATTTTGTGACCTCTCGGTGTGTGTTTTTATGATTCCTCCACAAATTGTACAAAGAACACGTGAAGTCGCATTGATTACACTTGTATTTTTCTCTTTTTTCTGCAACTATTTTGCATTCCATATCCGAAGTCAATTTAACGTTGTCTTCTTTAATTTCAAACTCGAAATTTGCTTCTTCAAAGTCTTCAGTTTTAAATTGAATTTCGTCGTCCTGAAAATCTAAGACCTCTTCGTCCTCCTTTTTGCAGAGGCGCTCTTGTAGTATCATGTCACTTCTTCTGATAATTTCACGAAAATCGTACAGTAACTGGACGTTTCTTGTGCATTCAACGCATATTTTTGAGGGCAATCTTTCGTCCAAAAAAATCTACAAAAGTCGAAAAATGTAATAAGGGAAACATAACCTATTTCCTAAACTTTACTTCAATCGATGAAATTTCTTTTATTTTGAGAGTTAGATCTTCGGAAAATATATCCAACACTTGCGTGGTCATTTTTAAGCAGGTACGACACTCTAATTCCATTGCAGCTTGTAAAATTTGTATTTTGACAAATGTCAAAATTGACGGGTTCAAGTTCAGTGTCGGCGTGTACGACAATTTCGGAAGGGGAAAATCTTAAATATTATGAAAAACAAAATTTCCTAAGTTAGGATTTATTTAATCAGTGCATAGATTAAAAATATTGGTCAATATTGTTAATAACACACGTTCTTGCCTCCCTCCAAACTCCGTTCTAATTTGATTCAAATCCATAATCCCGAACGTGTCATTTCCTGGAGATCTGAATGTCAATAAAACTAGAATATTGGAAATTTAAGTAACATTCACACTGCTCTGTCCGTCTGCATTGCAAGAGTTGGCAAAACCCGATAAAATTCAACTAACCTGGCCTCTCGCCCTCTCTCTTTTACTTGCACCAACAGATGATCGTCATCATTTTATAAAACTGAACAAAGTATTGGAAACAAAAACAATTTCGAGGTTACGGTATCCTAAATTTTGTCAGGATGTTTGGATTTGAGGTGAGTTTTTAGCGAAACCCTCTGTGGAAACGCCATATCGCAATATTCACAAGCAAATGGTTTTTCATTGGTGTGCTGCCTCCTGTGCGTCTTTAAAGCGTACCTGCTGGAGAATCCTTTCTTGCAAAACTCACAAGGATAAGGCCGTTCGCCTGTATGAACCTGCATATGTTTTGGTAGCATTTGTTTATTATAAAAGAGTTTTCCACAAACATCGCATTTCACCGTCTTTTTATCCCCAACTAAAAAGTTCCAAAATTAATTTTGTTTTCAAACTACACAACGATAAAAGCTTACGTGTATGTCGTTTCCTGTGAGCATAAAAATGCGGTGGATATTTATAAACTTTTCCACATATATTACATTGAAGGGGGCTGCTGTGCGAATACATGTGCGAGCGTAAACTAACTACGTTTTTCACGACTTTCCCACATATTTTACATGCAACTGTAGGACCACCGTGGCTTACCATGTGCCTACTGAAGTTCTCATGTCGTAATGACTTCCCGCAGATGGAACATATTTTTATTATCTTTCTTTTATGCGATTGTTGATGATTCCGCCACAAATTTTTCGCAAAACATGTAAAATCACACTGCTGACACTTGTAACGTGGTTCGTCCTTCTTATTCGATTTCATAATTTTGTTTTTAACTTTAACCACCACAACGCCGTCTAGAAAATCATCATTTTCAGTTTCTTTGACATCAACCTCGTCAGAGAACAGAGCATCTAAGGTGGCCAAAGTTTCGTCTTCAAACTCTTCATTCGTTTCTTCTTCAAACTCCACATTCGTTTCTTCCACTTCTTCATTTTTTACATCAAGCAAATGCGGTTCCAGGTGACTTTCAAATGGTAACTCATCAGAGTCGAACATTGCAAGTTTTACACTTTGTTCTCGCAATACTTGGTCACTTTTTCTGACGAGATTACGAAAATCGTAAAACATGTGAACATTTCTCGCGCACTCATCACAAATTTTCGATGGAAGCTCCTTGTCCTCCAAAATCTACAATTTAAATTCAAATTAAGCGACATAACCTAAAAACAAACCAAACATGTACTTCTACTGACGCAATTTCCTTTAATTGAGCGGTAAGTTTTCGGAAAATACATCCTGAGAAGTCCTAGGACAACATTTTAAACATGCACGGCATTGCAGTTCCATGATGAGCTTTTTGAAAAATAATTTGACAGACGTCAAACACCCATCATTCGTTATTTTAAAGTGTCCATACACTATAGTAGTAGATTGTTTGATAAGGCGCAAAAGTATGTGACATCTATAAGTGGAATGAGTCCGACAATTACAGACGAATTGAAAGTTATGCATTCTGCGAGATAAATCGTTTGATGTGCAGAAAAAAAAGGGATATTTATTACTTTACCATGAAAGTACAGTAATGCTAGAAAAATTATTTTTAGGGTTAAATTCTTCTGACTGTTTTTCAAGGTAGTGATAGTAAAACTGTGTGAGTTCGTAGCTGGTTTAATGTCACAATTTGTTCAAAAACAATCAATTCAATCAAGCAACTAAAGGTGACTTCCACAACGCTTAGGTATGCCAAGAACAACGAAAAATTAATTATTTAGTTTATTTTTTTTGCACAAACTTTATCAGGATGTTTCGATTTCAAATGACGCCTAACTAAAACAGCTTGCTTGAAAGCTGCATCGCAATATTCACATGTAAATGGTTTCTCTTGAGTGTGTTGCCTTATGTGCGTCTTTAAAGCTGTCGGACTAGAAAACCCTTTGTTACAAGTCTTACAGAGATAAGGCCGTTCTCCAGTGTGGCTACGCATATGTTTATTTAGCTCAAATTTCTGATAGAAGCGCCGATCACACATCGTACACTTTTCGGGTTTGTCTCCTAAAATATTAAATTAGTGCTTTACGTGATGCAAATTTAAACTTGTAAACTCACTTCTGTGTCTAAGCATGTGCTTACTGTAACCTCTTCTGCTTTTTAAAACTGCCTCGCAAACCGTACACTTCAATTCCTTCTGATTATGCAACCGGATGTGCGCCTGCAGGGTAAGCTTATTCTTCAGTTTCTGTCCGCATAAATTGCACGACAACCAGGTTTCTGAATGGCTCATTACGTGAGTGGCGAAATAAACATTTTTAAACACTTTTCCGCAAAATTCACAGATACTAGTCGGTTCTTTATGACTGCGAACGTGCTTTTGCCAATCTTTGTAGTGCGGGGTTAGAAAACCGCATATGGTACACTTGCACAGATGAATTCTGCGTACTACAATCGCCTTTTTAACCTTCTTCTTTGTTTGATCAATAGTGGAGATAGGTTCGTCTGTCATGCAAAACTCTTCTTCCAATTTGATTTCTTCAATGTCCATCTCCTCTTTCTTAATCCGACGTTCTTCCAAAATCCTGTAACTTTTTATGATTGTGTTACGAAAACGATACAAGGAGTGCACGTTTTCCTTGCATTCGTCACAAATCTTTTTTGAAAAGCGGTCACCTGGCATAACCTTCAAAGTTAATTTATCAATAAAATCAAGTAGAACAACCAAATATAAAATACTTTACATCGACATAAGAGAGTGTTTCTATTTTGTGTGGTAAACCGTCTGACAATACACTGGAATATTTATATCCAACTTTCAAACACGTCCGACACTCGAACCCCTGCAAATTGGTATTTTGGTCCATGGCCTCCTTGGTTTTTATGATTTGGGTGCGGAAATTGTTCAGTAGATGTACGTTTTTCATGCACTCGTCACATATTTTACTAGGGAGACCGTCATCTGGCAAAATCTGAAATGAAAGTGTCGATAAAAAAAGTGCAAGACGTCGAGGGAATCCAAGTACTTCCACCGAGGAAATTGTAGCAATTTTGTTGGGTAAGTTATCGGCAAATATATCCAACAAGTTTTCAGAATTTTTTAAGCATGTTCGACACTCCGCCTGCATTTTTTATGGAAAAATAAAATAATATGTTGCACTGTTGACAGTTTGTCAATATTTAAGGTTAGGAAAAATTACGCGATATAATAGTTATTTATGCTATAAGTAACGGAATTAATAATTATAAAGGTCTGTTTGGGGAATGATTGTTTTGTCCGGAGGTTTGAATACTAATAATATAGATCTTATTGTACATGAAACAGCGTTAGCATACAAAAATAAACTGTCATACGTTCAAATGTAATGACCAACACCCATCTTTGTCTATGCGAGGATCCTAATGGAGGTTGCTTTGTGATTTATTAGTGTTACCCCATCGGCCTGTTAATCTATCGGTTCAGTAGAGTGCACCTCATCCAGTATGATGTCAAGGTATTGAAGTCAGGCGAAGTTCAATAATCGGAATTGCTATCGTCACTGGGTGACTGATATTGACGAGAGTCTCAATGTTTAGAGTTCATGCATTAACATTTATGTAGTTTGAAAAAGTGATAGTGCAAGTTCTTGTTTGGTATTTGGTTGTGGAGTAAACAGTCCAATAAGTTGGAAGTTTCGAATGTTGTCGAGAAAAACAGTTTTAGACGTTTCAATAAATAATCAAAATGATTGGCAAAGCCTGAACCGTGACCCATCAGGACTGTTATCCCCAATAACATCACGACTTTTCTGAGAGCTTTTCTCGGAGAACTGTTCTCATGAATCCGATGCTTTTGTTGGTCCATCGTCAAGTGGACCTCCCACCTCCGAGTGCTGTTATTGTCTTGTTTTCATAATACTATGGAATAGAAGGGGATAATCATTCATGGCCTTCAGACAGTACCTATAGTTTAACGTGGAATCCAAACTTCTGAAAGATTCAAATAAAAAGAAACACTCTTCTGCGGAAATTATTTAATTAACAAATATTAAATTAATTAAAAAATATATTTCCTGACGATGTACGCAATTGATTCTGAATTCTGAAAGATTTCTCATTATTCAAGAATTGTTTTGCAATAGTGACTAAAAATGTTTTGTTACCATAGCAACGACCAAGCGGATATGCTGAAATCATGAATTATAATAATAAACGACTCAAACCGGGGGGTCTGGGGGGTGTGGAACACCCTCCAGTGCATCAGAATTGGAAGACAGAACATTAACTATTTATAGATTAAGTAGAAGCTTTATGATAGTTCTTCAGTTTTCTTTGAAATAATGACATATATTTGAGGGTGTTCAACCCCCTCCATGTAATATAGATCCATGGCCTTCATTTAGTAATCTGAAGTCACTTGCTGAAAAGCTGCTGAAGTTTTTCAAGTGTATGAATGATTCCTGTTTGCAATAGTCACTAAAAATTACACGTTACCATAGCAACGGCCAAGTGGATATGCTGAAGTCATGAATTATAATAATAAACGGCTTAAACCGGGGAGTCTGGAACCGCAGATTCTAAAATCAGAAAGCACAACATTCAAAAAGTTTATGATACCGTTTTATTTTTCTCAGGAACGACGACTTATACGTATTATAAACCCCCCATCCGCCCCGCAGACTCTCACCAAGTGCTAGCAACATCTTTTTAGGTATTAAATGCTCGAGTACCCTCTTAGGGGAACGGGTAAAAAACTTAGGTTGTATCCTTGCATAAGGGACCCGAAATATACATACATTCTATTATTAATTTGATTGAGATATTATCATCGATAATTACTGATGATGACTTTCCAAAAACTGAGGATAGACATAATTGTAAAAAATATAATTTTTATTCAAGCACCGAGAGCTGGTTGGTTTTCCCAATTATTGGAACAACTAAACTTTTAATGCAAATTTGCTTTTTTTTTTACTAGATTTATATATATAAATTCGAAGTTTTTCCTTTTTAGAACGTCCTCCGACGTTGTCCGATTTCCTCAAGAGAGTACTGAGCATTTAATATCTTATAGATATTGCTAGCACCTTGTGAGGGGACCACCGGCTTTGCATGCCTTCTGAAGCATAGAGATGACCCTAGTGAGCCTCTGCCCTGATTACAACTGGGCGCTCTACGTTAGCAGTTGATCGCGCTAACAACGAGGCCAATGTTCATCTCCAACTAGATTTTATTTCGCCAATAATTTGGAGAATTTTCCAAGCAAATTACAGCGGTATCACAAAGCTTCTGGATAATTTCTAAACATTAATGTTCTTCCTTTCGATTTTTGGGTGGAGGCACCCCCTCCGATGTATGAAGTTTATTATTGTCATAAGTAAATTGATGATTTCAGCATATCTGTTTGGTCATTGTTATGGTAACGGAACATTTTTAATCACTATTCCTAGAACAACAAAGCGCGATCACAAAGTTTCTACATAACTTGCAAACATTTAATGTTCTGCCTTCCGATACTCGTGCACTGGAGGGTGTTCCACACCCCCCAGACCCCCCGGTCTATGCAGTTTATTTTTATTATAAGTGAATTAAAATTATATTTTTTAATATATTATCTATTTAATTTTTCAACATTCAATATTCTGCCTCCCACTATCGAGGCACCGAAGGGTGTTCCAACACTCCCAAACCCCCCGGTTCAGAAAGTTTCTTAAATCGAAAGTAAATTCAAGATTTTATTTGAAGTTTTTGAGAATTAGCAATGGCCAAGCAGTATGTTGAATAAATTTATTAATTTTTTTATAAATATACGTATACCGCATAAACAGGGGGTTCTGGATGTTTAGAATATCCGCCAGTACTCCAACATCGAAAGGTAGAATGGTAAAAACTTACAAAATATGTAGAAAATTTATTTTAGTTTTCTTGGGAATATTGATATATTCCTGGGGGAAATTCTACAATTCCTCCACCCCCCAGGTATATTAAATTTTTACATGAAAAAAAAAATTAATTCGGCATTATCTCCTTCGTCGTTGCTGATTTTAAAATATTTAATCGTTTTGCGTAGCAATTAAAAATGTCATGTTACCATAGCAACAACCTAACGAATATTCTGAAATCAAGATAATCTAATTTTTTCCAAAAAAAAGCTATTCAGGGATTTCAGAATATCCACTTGACTGTTGCTATAGTAACAGGGCATTTTTATTCATTATTGCTATACAATGAAGTTTTTCATGATTAGAAATGGCCAATGGAAGGTAAATTTGTATACATTTAATGTTCTGCCTTCGATACTAATGCACTGGAGGGTGTTCCACACTCCCCAGTTTGAACAGATGATTATTTTTATTAGAAGTAAATTGAAGATTTCAGAATATTTGAAGTTTTTCAAAATTAGCAACGGCCAAGTAGTACGATAAAGTAATTTATTTATTTCTTATAACATTAAGCCGTATAGACCGGGGATTTGGGGCGTATGGAATGCTCTCCAAAATATGTCATAATTGCTAAAAAAAAACCAAAACCCTAACATAAAGCTTCTACTCAATTTTTAAACATTTATTAATTGTCTTTCGATGTTCAATCACTGAAGGGTATTCTGTACACCCCAGGCTCCCGGTTTAAGCGGATTATTTTTATCACAAGTGAATTAAAGTGTTCAATATAATATCTTCATATAGTCATTGAATGAATTCATTCTGTTCTTATAAATACTATTCTTATAAATGGAGAATTAGAAATACCCACCAGGATATCTCTTCATTCCACGCAGAACATTAATACCCGATTTCTTCACTCGTAGTTATCTTCAAGTTAGCAAACTTCAGGTTAAATTGACGAAATAACCAATCAGATGACAACAAAACAAATAAATCAATCATCCGATTGGTTATTTTGTCAATTTAACCTGAAGTTTGCCAACTTGATAATAACTACGAGTGAAGAAATCGGGCATAAATGTTTACAAATTATGTAGAAACTTTATGATCACGCTTTGGTATTCTAAAAACAATGACATAATATATTAGGGGTATCCCCCCAAAAACTCTCGGTCCCTATCTTACATTTTAAAAACTTTCTCTACTTTTGTGTTAAACAAACTAGAAGAATGGTTTACATTGAAAACTACATGACTACAGTAATGGGTGAAAAGCCACGTAAATGTCAAACTTGTGATTTTCATAAATTTTCGTCATAATTACAAATCGTTATTCGAAAACAAACTTATCTTGAACGTTATTAAAATTATTCTACTAGTAATTTTAAATTTATATCATTCGCAGCCTTAATTCTGACAACCGTTCATTCGGATGAACAGTCAGCCTACGTAATCGTTTTGGTAGGAAAACGATTAATCCAAGTAAATGGTATTTCATTCGCACTTATATGTTCATAATTTCTGACAAACCGTTTCGTTCATGTCGCAACAACAGGTCACGCGCTCGCTATGCTAGTAATGTTCGTTTTTATGAGTTGCTGTGAGAAAACTTAGTTAACATGGACAAGGGTAGGGTCCCAATATGAAATATGTCAATACTTTACATTTAAATTAATGAAACTTATTGGGTTTTTCTCACAAATGGGCATTCAAGAAATTACTTTGCCTTTTAACCGTTTTACAACGCATTGTAAACATTGACATTCCTTCTGTTTATGGTTCCGTAAATGCGCCATTAGGTTCACCTGATTCTTCAATGTTTTTCCACATAATTTACATGTGGGTAACGTTTCGGTATGTCTCGCCATGTGACTTGATAACTGTACGTGTAAAACTACTTTGCCGCAAACTTCACAGAGACTGTTCTGTTCTTCATGACTCCGAATGTGCGATTTCCACGCAGCGTATGATGGTGTTAAATAATTACACTTCATACACTTGCACAAATGAATTCTGCGTTTTACAATCATCGTCTTCGGCTTTCGTACTGTTGGTTTAATTTCCACGAGGAGTTCGTCCAGAGGTTCCTCTTTTATTTCTACATTTTTGGTCTTAATCCGACGTTCTACCAAGGTTTTCCAACTTTTTATGATTGTGTTACGAAACCGGTACAAGGAGTGAACTTTTCTGGCGCATTTGCTACAAATATTTTTCGAAAACCGATCGTGAGGTAAAATCTAAAAAGAGAATTGAAAATTGAGCAAAACATCAACCAAATTGGTCCGATTTTACTTCAACCGATGATATCGCTTCGATTTTGTGGTATAAACCATCGGTAAGTATATCGGGGATTTGTCTGGGACTTTCAAACATATCCGACACTGCATCCCAACACATCGACGACATTTTCTTCCAGTGCATTTTGACTTTTATGATTTGGGTACGAAAGAGTGCAACAGGTGCACGTTTCTCACGCACCTCGCATGATGGTGTTAAAAAATTACACTTCATACACTTGCACAAATGAATTCTGCGTTTTACAATCATCGTCTTCGGCTTTCGTACTGTTGGTTTCATTTCAACGAGGAGTTCGTCCAGAGGTTCCTCTTTTATTTCTACATTTTTGGTCTTAATCCGACGTTCTACCAAGGTTTTCCAACTTTTTATGATTGTGTTACGAAACCGGTACAAGGAGTGAACTTTTCTGGCGCATTTGCTACAAATATTTTTCGAAAACCGATCGTGAGGTAAAATCTAAAAAGAGAATTGAAAATTGAGCAAAACATCAACCAAATTGGTCCGATTTTACTTCAACCGACGATATCGCTTCGATTTTGTGGTATAAACCATCGGTAAGTATATCGAGGTATTTGTCTGGGACTTTCAAACATATCCGACACTCGCATCCCAGCACATCGACGACATTTTCTTCCAGTGCATTTTGACTTTTTATGATTTGGGTACGAAAGGAGTGCAACAGGTGCACGTTTCTCACGCACTCCTCGCATATTTTACTCGTAAAACCATCATTTGGTGAAATCTGAAACGGAAAAATCGTGTAAGTTATGAAACTAGCTGGGAGGGAGCAAATTACTTCCAATGAGGAAATTGTGGAGATTTTGTTGCGTAAACGATCAAAAATATGTCCAATACGTTGTAGGAAATCTCAAGGCACGTACGACACTCGGACTGCATTTTTTGAGAGAATAATAACAGATCTGTTTTTAAAAATTATACAAAATTTGAGGTTATGAAAACATACGTCTACGAGGTGGGTACATAAACTTCTAGTATAAAAAGTTCTGCCATTCATATTCCCACTAAAAAAGTAAACAACAAACACTTAAAGTAAAACAATTGCAGTCACATAATTTAATGACAAAAAGTCAATTTTTTGACATTTGGAGAAAATACAATTTTATAAGTCACTAAATTTTTCTTTAAAATAATATTAATTTGTATTATTTAATAGTTTGAAACAGTAGAAAGTTCATTTCTATGTAAAATCTGTGTTAAAAGATGAAAAGGTTAAAAGTGTTTATTAAAAGATACTGCAATAATAAAAAAGAATTCTAAAATTTACACATGCGAAAAACCATCTCCACACAAAAACAATCAAGCAAAAGCTTGGTGGAAGCAAAACTTTCTATGTGCGTTATAAAATAAAATAAAAAGTTTAAAAAATTAATATAAAATCAAAATTTAAAAAATGTAAAATAAAGATAAATGTAAAATAAAAATAAACTGGAATACCCTCCAGGCACACTCGAATAATAATAATCAATAAATTTACGCACTTATGGTCTTCAGTGATCAATGGAGAAACTATATAAATCAAAATAAAACATACGATAGTGACCGAGAATCTGTGGGGGAACATGAAATATTCCCAATATAATATATCATCGTTCCCAAGATAAAGATCACGTGGTCTAGAATACCCCACCGGCATACTCAAATAGTAATACATAAATTTACAAACTTATGGTCACAATTATATAATTTATTTAATGTTCTTCCTTCCAATTTTTATCAGAAATGAATTGAAGATTTCAGCATATCCATTTCGCCGTTGCTATGGTAACCAAAAAACTTTTAGTTGCTATTGAGAATAGTGGAAACCTATAACAGAAAATCATTCGTAAGCTTGAAAAACTTCACTCACCGGCAGTATGTAACTTTGGATTCCATGTTAAACTATAGATACTCAATGAAGGCCTATGTTATATGTCTCCCTGAGAATACCCTCAAAAATATACGTCATCATTCCAAAGAAAACTGAAGCAGTATCATAAAGGTTCTACATAATTTCTAAACATTTAATGTTCTGCCTTCCGATTATGGTGCACTGGAGGGTGTTCCACACCCCCCAGAACCCCCGGTTTGTATAGTTTATTTTTTATCTTGCAAATTTTGCGACAAATTATCATTAAAATTGCGACCAATTTAGATAAGCTAGAAGCAAACCACATTTTTTGAAGTCACGGCAAGATTTATTTGTAAGATATGAAGGGGGGTCTATTTCCCATTTCGTGAGAAGATGAAAATATAAAAAGGTCTAACATCTAATTGTTGACGTGACGTGATGTCTGCCTGCATTCTAATATTTCGGCACTGGTTCCACACCCCCTAACTTGAAGAAATCAGGCATTAAAATGTCACGTTACCATAGCAACGGCTACCAGATATGCCGAAATCTTCAATTTACTTCTGGTAAAATAAGCTATCCAAGCCGGGGGTCTGGGGGGTGTGGAACACCCTCCAGTGCCTTAATATCGAAATGCAGAACATTAAATGTTTACAAATTATATAGAAGCTTTATGATACTGCTTTACTTTCCTTAGTAACGACATATTACACTGCTCTCCTCTCCGATTTATACATTCCTTGTTATCAAAATGAATTCAAGATGTCAGCATATCCGCTTGGCCGTTGCTATGGTAATGTGACATTTTTAGTCGTTATTGCAATGCAATCATTGGAGAATAGGAAATCTTTCAAAAGTTGAAAGAAAATGAACAAAATCTTTGTGTTCCATTTCTGCATTTCTTAAGCATGAGCCTGTAAAAACCAATATATCTGAAATTTTACTTTAAACTGAGAAAATACCCAACAAACCTCAATTTAAGTAAAATATTTCCTTGCATTTCCTTCATCTGACTCAATGTCTACACTTAGGGTACATTTGCACTATGCGACTACCCGCAATACGGTCAGTCGTCCAGCTGCCCACAACCGATGCACCAGTTACAGTTGCCCGCAAACCGTTCCGATTGGTTAGAACGCTGCAACCCCATTGATGGCTCCCGCACGGTCTATATATGCACTATGCAGTTATTCTAGATCAACTATTGCCTTTTAAATTAAATTTACAGACCTGTATGTGGGGTGAAATGACACAAAATTGCAATATTTCACGGATAGGAAAATCAGTAAAACTTCAAATAAAAAAATTTAATACTTAAGTAAATACAAAATTACTTGTTACTTTTTTCCACAACTTTCTCCGGATGTTTTGATTTCATATGACGCCTTACCAAAACGGCCTGTTTGAACGCCGCGTCGCAATATCTGCAAGTGTAGGGTTTTTCTTGGGTGTGCTGTCTGATGTGTGTTTTTAAAGCATTGGTGCTGGAAAATCCTTTGTTGCAAACGTCACAAATGTAAGGCCGTTCGCCGGTGTGACTACGAAAGTGCACATCTAACCGACTTTTATCATAGAAGCGCCTATCACACAAGGAACACTTAAAATTCTTTTCAATTTGTCCTGAAATGATATTGATTATTAATAACATGTTGTACTCATAAATTTAGGTAGATAAATCTTACCTTTGTGACCATCGAGGTGTTTTCTATATGACGACCTAGATTTGTAGAGTTTTCCACATTCGAACATTGGAAGTGATGGGCCTTGTTATGCCGTTTTAAATGTATCCTCAAGGTAATCTCGTGCTTAAGAATTTGACCACATATGGGACATGGAACCTTCTTCGTAGAGTGGCTCATGAGATGAACCGATAAATGTGTATTATTAATTAGTTTTCCACAAACTTCGCACACGATGTTGGTTTCTTCGTGACTCCTGTTGTGACTTTGCCAGGATATATAACTCGGAGTGAGGTATTTGCAAAATAAACACTTGTACATGTAAGTTTTCTTCTTGTCAGTTACGATTTCCTGACTTATCGGAGTTACAATGCTACCGCTGTTTCTTACATATTCGTTCAATTGCAAAGTATCATCTTCCAGTTTTATGTCTTCGATGTTGACATCTTTTTTCTATTTTTATATGGCGTTCAGCCACAATTGCGTTATTTTTTATGATTGCTGTGCGAAAATCGTACAAGTAGTGCACCCGTTTTTCACACTCGGTGCAAATTTTGCTCGGAAATCTGACATCCTCCAAGATCTGCAAACCAACCAGTTTAAGTCACTTAAAAACCGTTTCGACGAAAAAATTACCTCCAGTAATGAAATAATTTCAATTTTGTGTGGCAAACCATTGCAGAACAAATCGGTTGTGTTCTCGAAAACTATCAGACACATACGACACTGTGCTTGAAGCGAATTTTTATTTTGAATTTCTTTTACTTTACCATCCCAGGCCGCATTACTTTTTATGATTTGGTCACGAAAATTGTGAAAGAGATAAACGTTCTCTACGCATTCGTCGCATATCTTGTTCGAAAAACCATAGTCCGGTAAAATCTGCAATGAAAGAAGTTAGAGTAAGTGTAATAAAGTTAACGAAGACGAAATTACTTCAATCGACGAAATTTCTTCGATTTTAGTAGGTAAATCGTCGAAGAATATGTCGAGCACACTGTTGGTAGTTTTCAAACAAATTCGGCACTCGTACTGCATTGTAAAACACAATACAAATGAAACGCAATTGATTGTTGTTGTATTTCGTTCAAGTTCACAACCTACAGTCGATTTTGAGGTTAAAACTTGTTGGTGTCAGTTTTTGAGAGGTTAGGTTATGCAACCACACTAACAGCATACGGGGTAAACACAAAAATCAACACGAATGCAACTGTTTTGTTCAATCAACAGATTTGTTTAGTAAATTCAGCTGTTTAGTTCAATAATTCAAATGTTTGATTCAACATTTTAATTATTTTTAGTTTAACAATTCAACAGTTTTATTGTTGGATATAACAGCTCCGTTGAATCAAGAGCGAAGATTTTACCGAAGACAAACATTTTGATTATTTCTTGTTGTCAAAATATTTAATATTAGTTTACTAAGATTTAAAAAGTAGGGGGTAAAATTATTAATTTTAATCAGGAAAACCTTAAAAATTCATACAATGTTTTAGAAAATTCAGTGGGACCTCTGTTTTAATTCCGTTAATCTGCAAGATTATCCAACGGTTGATTGTAAATGTCTTTTACAGGTTTACGACCTCGGAGAGGGTCCTAGAATGACTGGCATATTTGGCAGGAATGTTGAAGGAGTATACAATTTGACAGTGGGATTTATTATTTAATGTTAAAATAACAGCATACGAGAAAGTCCAAAATATTTGTAGTGCTCAAATTATCATTTTATACACAATGTTAATCAAATCAATAATTTTTAACCTTTTCCTCTGGACTTAATAATTAAAAATAAAATCATGATTATTGCAATATTTTAAAGAAAATAACTAAAAACGTTTTTCATTATGGGGGTCCATGGTCCACAGGTTAAGAACCACTGTTATAAGTCATTTTGCGTTAAATTATCCGAATGCTTTGATTTCAGGTGAAGTTTAAGGGAAACCTTCTGGGGAAAGCTACATCGCAGTATTCGCAAGCATAAGGCTTTTCGTTTGTATGCTGCCTGATGTGTGTTTTAAGGGCGTAACTACTTGAAAATCCTTTCTTACAATATTGACATGGATAAGGGCGTTCCCCTGTGTGACTCCTAATGTGCTTCATTAACGGTGTTTTATTGTAAAACAATTTACCACACATGGGACAGGGGACAGTTTTAACATCTCCAACTGGAAATTATAATTTTGATTTATTACAATTAAAACGATAAATTTCAAGTTGAAACTTACGTGCATGTCTGTTTTTATGTTGCGCATAAGCCGTACTTGATTTATAAACTTTTCCGCACACAGGACACTGCATTGTGCCACTCCGATGTCTGTAGATATGTTTTCGTAGAGCTTCAGCTGTTTCTAAAAACCTTCCCACACAGTGTACACGACTCGGGTGACTCTGAGTGGGCCACAATGTGTTTTTTTATATTGTCTTTTCGGACCGAAACCCCACAAATATTGCACACTACCTTATGAACTTCCTGATGCTTTCTCTTGTGCTGCCTCCATAAATTGTAGGTGGAAGTTGTGAAATTGCACGGCAAACACTTAAACGCTTTATTTCTTTTCTTTTTTGGTTCCGGCACAATTTCTCCGCCACTTTCACTCTCCTCATCAGCATTGTCAACCTCATCTTGGTTCTCGCTCTCCGAGTGATCTTTCACAACTTCCTCTTCAGTGTCCGGAATAATTTCGTCGTCCTCTTTCACGTCATCTTTAACCGGATCGTCGGCGATATCGATATCCCACGTTACGTCTTCTATCTTCGGTACCAAATTTGGATCCTCGGTTCGAGCATCAATTTCCTCCTTAACACAGCACTTTTTCAATATCGCCGCACTTTTAATGATGATGTTCCTAAAGTCGTACAGCAGGTGCACGTTTTTGAAGCACTGCTCGCAAATTTTGGTCGAAAAACCGTCGTCCTTTGAAACCTATAAATTCAAAACGTCAAACAAGCAACATAACCTATTTTCAAAATTCACCTCTACCGCGGAAATCTCTCGTATTTTGAACGGTACGTCGTCTGTAAATAAATCGAGCAATCGTTTGGAATTTTTTAAGCACGTACGGCACGTGAGCTTCATGTTATTTTGAAAACGAAAATGTCAAACTCGATCGGATTGAAATTTGACAGCTGTTTGACAGAAAACAGTTTTCTAAATTCCGATTTATTTAAAAGTTGCGTAGATACATTATAGCAGACTTAACTAGTTTGTTCCGAGGTTTTATCAGGATGTTTGGATTTCAAATGCGTGCGAAGCGAAACTCGTTGCGGGAACGCCATGTCGCAGAAATCGCAAGCAAAAGGTTTTTCGTTGGTGTGTTGCCTTACGTGCGTTTTTAAAGCGTACGGACTGGAGAATCCTTTCTTGCAGTATTCGCACGGGTAGGGTCGCTCTCCAGTGTGGGATCGTATGTGTTTCGTTAATGATTTTTTCTCGTAGAAGAGCTTTTCGCACATGGGACATTTCACGGTCTTTACTCCGCCATCTACGAGACAAAGTATATACTAAGTTATCAAAACAAAGTGTAAAGGTGCCCACACACGGACGACATGTGGGCATATTCAGTTAGCTTCAGATTCAAATTTGAGCATCGAGTTTTACAGATAATAAGAAAAACTAAACTCAAAACTTTCAGAGATTGTACATTTACGTGTTATTATAGAAGATCTAAGGTAATGCCAAATTGTAAAACCGTTATTAACCAATAGCAATGGTCAGGAAAAAAGATCTCATTTGTTAAAATAATAAAATCCTTTCACCTTTAATACTTAAACTACCAGATAACTTATTTGTTAGATAAGAAAATTGGTATCAGGTTATTTCAATACTGCAAGATCTTTAACAAAACCCAGACTCTTCCTTTTTTGTAAGCAAGGTTCACACAGATTTAAAAATGTTTGTATATCATGCAGAGTGATATTTTTATAACTTTGTGCAAGTTTTTCTTCATTTTATCTCGTCCTCCGTGGCCAATTGATTCGTGAGTCTCGTATAGAATATCAAATACTTCTTCGGTAGTAATATAATAGAGAATTTGTTCATTGTTTGATGGAACTATAAGCTGATCACGTCCATTCGTTATTACAACGTCGTAGTGACGTAAAAGCCAATAATCTCGATTTTCTTTTTTGCATCCACTTTTAGCCGTTTTTACATCTTCGATTAATTTGTGATATTTTTCTGTACTAATTTGAAAACTGTTGCTCTTTTGTGGTTTCTCAGAAAGGCACTCATAAAACTTCGTTTTCATGTTACTTTTTTCCATTGCAGGAGAGTTTACTAAAAATTATTATTATATTTATATTATATTTTTTGTCTATTACAAACTATATATTATGTAAAAGGTCATAAATGATATTATCTTTGAGTTATAGTATCAGTTACTTGAAAACCTTCCATAAGGTTTCCGTATCTGACACCACGATTCAGAGATATTATTAAAAAAATTGTAAATAACAAAAATAACACCAATAATATGACCAGCAATAACAAAATATATTATAAATATATACAGAAAAAAATTTAAACATAAATTTTAGCTGCGTCCTATACGAACGTGCAGACACATCATCCGGAAGTCAAACTATTTAGGTTGGTGAAATACAGCGGAACAAATTTCTTATCAATAGAAGGATAATGGTAATGCCAATAAGTACTTTTTCTTGCACTATGAATAATAATAATTATTGTAGTGATAATAAATTAATCCAATGAATTTCCGATGTTGCAAAAAAGAAAAAGTCTGGATTTTGTTCAGGTTTTTCAATTGACTTACAAAAAGTATTGAAATAATCAAATAATTTCTTTGATTTAAGCTGTATATTCTATACCCACTCGCCCCGCCACGCAGCCCAGTGACATAACCGAGTCAAATGCCGTCAGTGCCGATTCGTTAATTTTTTATTATTTAATATTATCAATTTCAATATTACAAAACAAAAAGTATTATACTATTTTAACTTAAGAGATAATCAGGTTACGATATTTCCAACTCAATTAATAAATTACTATTAATCTTCTCATATAACAAATGACGTTCGAGAGAATTCTCGATGCAAACAATAAATCATAAAATTTAAGAAATTAAACATTGATCTTAGCTTTGGACGATGTCTTCGCTCTGGAATGGAATGGTTTTAGGCTGGAGGGTTCATAACCCTTCATTCCGACTTTGGAATGCAATCGGCTGTCTGCAGTGTGCACTTAGAATTTTATATTCTATATTCTAAGAGTGTGCGAGACAAATCGAGCAATGGCCAAACTGCGGATAGGACTATCAAACGCCCTTGGAGCTCAAAAATTCTGGGACGTAGGTTTGAACTCTACAAGGTCTATTTTAATAATTTCCAAAAAAATTGGAATGGCGAACTCGATTTTAGTTTTTCTAAATTTTGTTTGAAAACTTTCGCTCAAACTTTTTTCTCCGGACGTTTGAGTTTGACACGAAAAAGTTTGTACTACAGGGTGTATTCACGTACCGATCATTTAATATTCTATCTTGTAGATTTTTGTATAAAAGTGTTTTAAGTTCTTTGAAATATCTATTTTTACATTAGAGGATGGGGCACCTTCCAACTTTCTATTCTCTTCTTCCTTACTTCTGGGCGACCAGTTTATGGGTTGGCTATAGCAACAAACATTGGGAAGCAATGTCTTAGCTTAATCCAGTCAGGAAATTTCATGCAAGTAATATTCAAAGCTTGTAAACCTTCACAACAATTTGATGTTTTGAGCTTTTCTCCACTTTGCCAAATGTTATCCTTTTGTCACTGTTCAGAGTTCTCTTTAGTCAAGGTTCTTTCATTTCATTTTCTGTTTTCTGTAATTTTCTTTTCCATTGTTTTATATTTTCGGTGTTCTCTTCTTTCAACATTCTCTGTTTTCATGTTTTTTATTATTACGTAAACCGTTCTTTCATCGAATCATATTATAGTTATTTATGGGACAAGTGAGTAATGATATTTTTTATCCACGAACGGAAAGTTTAGCACACGAGGTGAAGCCGGTGTGCTATCTTCCTAAGTGGATAAAATATCTTTACTCAAGAGTATAACATTTTATCCAAAAGCTGCAAGTAAAATGAAAATTTCAAAATTAAAATTTGAAATTTATAATTTTGTTTCGTATTATACTGCTTGCTTGTGACAGTAATCAATTTGACACTCTAGATTTCTGGTTGAGTTTTAATAAAATGATGCGATTTTATAGCATAGATTGCTTTAACTAGAAACATTCTTCACTAGTGAGCAAAAATCATTTTCGCTCACTAGTGAATAAATCCACTTTGGTTGCTTTAAAACATCAATGTAAAAGTCATTTTACTTGCAGGTTTGGGATAAATATATAAAAAACGAGTAAATTCATTCGGCGTATTTCATTGGCCGTTGTCATGGTAACGGGACATTATTCCATAATTTTGAAAAACTTCACTCGCCAGCTTTTCAGGAAGCTGTAGGAAGTGAAAATCAAAGGACATTGACGTCCAATTCTGCACCAATTATATTCAATTGGGTGTTAGACCTTTTTATATTTTTATTTTAAGACCTTCATACCCCCTTCCCTGCCCTTCCTACAAAAAAAATCTTGCCGTCACCTCAAAAAATGCGGTTTGTTTCTAGCTTGATTTAGTTTGCAATTTCAATGATCATTTGTAACAAAATTCGCAAGATAAAAAATAAACTATACAGACCGGGGGGTCTGGGGGTGAACACCCTCAGTGCCTTAGCGGGAGACAGAATATTAAATGTCGAAAAATTAAGTAGAAGCTTTGGGTCGATTAACCCTGATCACGAATTTTCCATTCTTTTGTAAATTATGAAGATAATAATGCCAGATACACATAAAAAATTAAAATTTGCGGACGGCTCACACATTTTGAAAAAAACGGCTTTAAAATTTATTAACAATGCAATTTACTCATTGGCTCTATTGAACTGTAACCCGCCCACAAATTTAAAATGGGCTGTGGCAACATTTAAAATTCCAAAATTTCGTTTTTAGAACGAATTATGAAAGATAATGATGTAATTAGCTAATAAAAAAATTAAATTTGTGATCGGACAACAAATTTTCTAAAAAATCACTTTTGTGTGAATTCGTTTCTGAGGTGGTTGCACTGTCAAAACCTATTCTCCAACCGCCTCGCCCTCCGGGGCTCGGACGGCCTTCGAACGGTTTTGACACGTGCTAAACTCATTAAAACATCCCTTAAGCGGCTCCAACTCGAAAAGTTTGAAAGTTGACGCGACGGATCTCAGAGAGCGACTATTCACGTATATGAAATTGCAAGTACCGCCGACAGAATGTCTTCCATATTGGGATTTTAATACAGAAAATACACTTACATGTATTTCTTATGGGAAAATTGCAATTTTCAAAATTAAATTGTGGCCTTATTACAACTCCGACAAGATTGATCCTCACCTTAAAGAGCTTGTATTTTTGCGTTCTTTCGTTTTGTAAAGCCATTTCTATAGGAAAAAGTGTGTTTTCGAATCAGGGTTAGTCGACTCTTGCCGAGCTTTATGGTACCGTTTTAGCTTTTTCGAGTATTAACAACACCAAATACAAGATAGTTACTGTACGTCCGGGGGAGGGAGGGGGGAATTTAAGAATACCCTAAAGTATTATGACAGCGTTCCTAAGAAAATTTAAGTGGTATCGTACATAATTTTTGAACTTTTAATGGCTACCTTAATTCCAATATTTGGGCACTGAATGTTGGTGTACTGGAGGGTATTCTAAATCCACAAAACCCCCTGTTTACGCGGTATACGTATATTTATAAAAAATGAATAAATTCATTCAATACACTACTTGGCCGTTGCTGAATCTGAAAAACTTCAAATGTTACTCTGAAATCAATCGGAAGTGAAATCATTCACTTCCGATATAAAGTAACTGTCCGAACCGGGGGGTCTGGGGGGTGTGGAACACCCCCCAATGCCTCGGTAGCGGAAGGCAGAATATAACATATTGAAAAATGAAATAGAAACTTTATAGTGCCGATCTAGATTTTTCGAGTACTAACAACACATCAAATGTAAGATAGTTACTGTCCGTCCAGGGCAAGCGAGGGGAGATTTTAAGTATACACCAAATGACATCGTTCCTAAGGAAATTTAAATGATATTTTTGATTTTTTAACAATTTTTGAACAATTAAAGTCTACCTTAATTCCAATATTTGAAGGGTTTCTGGAGGGTGTTCCACACCCCCCAGACCCCCCGGTTTGAACAGTTTCAGTTATAATAATTGAATTTCAGCGAAGATTTCAGCATATCCACTTGATCGTTGCTATGGTACCGTGACATTTTTAATACGTATATTATTTATAGCATTACATTCAATTGCAGAATATAGCTGTCCTTTCGGACTTACAGAATCCATTTGTTGAGGTGGATTACTCCTCGTACATACAAGTATTTATTTATAGATCCTGATGCGTTACTGCTACTCGCACAACCTCTCTTCATTCTACTCGTTCCATCACCTGCTGTCTTCATCCCGTTATCCCCATCCTTCTCATATCCTCCTCGACTCCATCACACCATCTTAGTTTTGGTCTTCCTCTGTTTCGTTCACCATTGGGTTTCCATTCCTTTATTGTTGTTATTGCCTCGTCTTTATTAAAACGAAGAAGTATGAAATATAAAGGAGGATTAAATGGTATTCCATACCCCAGATTTTAAATTGTTTATAAATTATGTAAAAACTTTCTGAAACCACTGTAGTTTTCTTGGAAATGATAATATATCCTTGGTGGTATTTCATAATTTATAAAAAATTAATAAATTCATTCATAATATTATCTGCTTGGCAGTTTCAAATTTCAAAAAACTTCATCATATCGTAATGATTAAAAATGTCACATTGCCATAGCGACGACGGATATACTAAAATTTTTGGGGAGGAACACCCTCAGTGCCTCGAAAATGGAGAGGAACATTAAATGTTTACAAATTATGCAGAATTTGTTTGGAAACGATGACATAACATGATGGAAGGTACTTCATACCTTCATAGGTTCAATTTTTACAATTTTCTGAAGCAAATATGAAAGATAATAATTAAATGCAGAGATTAAAAAAAATTGAGGTCGGTCTACAAATTTTGGAGAAAAACGGCTTTAAAAATTAATATGGGAAGCGATTTTTCTCATTGGCTCCTTGCAAACCGTAACCCCGTCCATCAAAAATTAGTTTTTAGGACTAAAAACAATTTTAAATAGAATATTTTATATTTATAATATAATTGTAAATGGCAAATTCTTGGCTTCGCAATAATTAAAAAAACATCCCTGGGCCAAAACAAACCTTGAAGAGGTGAATCCTCACCGTCATGGATTTCAGACTCATTAAATCTGCGAGAATGGCTGCTATCGTATATACTTGCGCTTGGCACATGAACGGTTGACAGAATGAAAAAATAAGCGCTACCGCATAATTGTTTAGGTAATTTTTTGAACTTCCAAATTGAATTTTAGATTTAATGAAAGACCTAGCAAGTTCATCCTCATCTTAAAAGTCTTATTTTAATGTCATATAACTAAAAGTGAACGAATTTCTACAGGAACGTTTGTATTTTCAAACCCGGATTGAGCAACTCTAATTAAAATATTTAATGTTAAAATTTGTAAACAAATTCAAGATTTTATCAACTGTGAAATCGAAAAGTTTGAAAGATGTATTTCACCCGAGTGATTTGTCGTAGACAAATCTAGAATCATGTGTAAGGACGTATCCATTTGTCCAAATTCACCGACTGAAATCCATCTTTCCAACTTTTCGATTTCACGATTCTAGTCGAACGTTGTCTGAGTAAATTTCAATTGTCATTTGTCGCAAAACTCACACAATAAAAAATAAACTGTTAGACCGGGGGGTCTGGGGGGTGTGAAACACCCTCCAGTGCCTCAAAATCGGAGAGCAGAACATTTTATGTTTACAAATTGTTCAGAAGCTTTATGATACCGGCCTAATTTGCATGGCAACGATGACATAAGGTACTTCATACCCTCCCCCCAAAATTCCAGTTCGCATGTTGCATGTAGTTGTTTTTGAAAAGTTTCGCTATTTATGACTAATGCCCGGTTTCACAAACATTTAAACTGCGATTTCAGCTTAAATAATTTAATCGCAGTTTAAACGTTTGTGAAACCAGGCATTAGTTAACTTAAATATAAATAGTCTTCCTACTCCCTTCCCCCCGGCGTCCTACAAAAATCAACATTTGTCAACATTTAATGTTCCGTCTTCCGATCTGATGCACTGGAGGGTGTTCCACACCCCCCAGACCCCCCGGTTTAGCCAGTTTATATTTGTCACAAGTAAATTTGGTTTCAGCACAATATCGAAGTTTTTTTAAATTAGCATAGAAACATAATAAAAATAGCAATATAAACTGCATAGACCTGGGGGTATGGAATACCCTCCAGTCACACTCAATTTGATCGACATATTTGTGCAGTATTAAGTAATGCAGAGAGGAACTTTTTAAAACAACATAAGTTGTTGGGAATGGGGTACTCCAGTATATCTCATCGTTGCCAAGAAAATCATATCGGTTTCATATAGCTTCTGTATAATTCTGTCTTCCATTTTGGGTGAAGTTTTTCAAACATATTTATTATTCAAAATGCCACGTTACCATAGCAGCGGTCAATCGAATATGCTGTTGATCTTCATTACGCTTCTGACAAAAAAAAAATAAACACCCAATGCCCTAAAATAAAAGGCAGAACATTAAATGTTGAAAAATTATGCAGATGTATAAAAATTTTGTAATTTTCTAAGCGAGAATGACATAATACACTGGGATGAACACTCGTTTGACTAACGATCTTAATTCACACTATTTTAAACTATGACTTAGCTCAATTTATTTAAATAAATTTTAAAATAAATATAAACGTCAAAATTATTTAAAACAATCACTTGAAATTTATTACTGAAATATACGGCCAATAAATACAATATACATCTTGAAGAAGCGGTTCAGTAACGGTGACGACGACGACGATGACGATGTCCTCTACGTTTACGACTTCTTGAACGCCGTTTAGAATGACCCCTTCGCCTTTTAGCCATAAAGAACAAATCCGCTAGCGAATATCGTCCTTTTTTATTTTCAATTGCTCCGAACTCCACGCCGTTTTTCAATGCCGCATCAATGTGATGCTGATATCTCTCTGGAAGCTCATACTCGTTTTTCATAAAAGTCACTAATTGACTTTTTGAAGCATCATTCACTCGGTGTGTATTACAAATATCTTCTAAAGCTGCAACTATGAATTGTGCAGTTTTTGATCGCCGACTAATTAATTGTCTCCATTATCACTTTATGGCAACTAGTGCAATATTATAAATTTTAAAACGTTGAAAATCTTCAATACATCAAAATTTTGATCCCCACAACCGCAACTACTAGAGTATATTATTTTTTTATACATAACAACCAAATAAACAAATTAATTAGAGATGTTGATTATTTTTAATTATCAAAATTTTATAATAGCATCTTGATTTGGCATATAAAATTAGAGATTAGAATCTTACGCATTTTGTTTTATATTATTCAATCTTCTTTGAGAATTTTAAAGTAACTTTATTTTTTTAAAGAATTTAAAGTCGCACATTTGCAAAATACGTTTTGTCCATTTTTCCTCAAAACGGAGATAAGGTCAAAGACAATAACAAAAAATATCAAGTTAAGAAACAACATTAAAATTCATATGCCGAATCTGGTGCTGACAAATTGTTTTAACAGTTTTGTTCGATATCAAAGAATTATAAAAGTTACGATACCCTTTAGGTATTTCCTCGCTGATTTGCTTTTAACATTCCACTAGAAGTCTGGTTTTTCAAACAAGTACGTATAAAAGCATCCCTTACGTTCAGTGTGGCCAAAAAGAATTCTCGACACACAATTTGTTTCTTTCCATTAACAGTGAAAGAGTAATGATTGGTATAGGTCTTTCTGGAGTTCTCTATATTTCTTGTAGTTCTTTTCTTGTAAGTTCGCTCAACATTGTTCAGTATGAATTGGCGTTGTGCATCAATAGAAGTAAGACCACGAAATTCCGTATAAACAGCCAATCTACGATGTTCCTCTACTATATCGGTACATTTATGTTTTTGTTTTCCAGAGCACGGACATGGTAACATAGGACGAGCAGGACGTTGAATGTTGCGATGTCCTATATACTCTTCGCCTTTCATTCTTTTTTTCTTTTCTAATAGTTCTCGCCCATTTCGAAACATCCTTTCTCCTTTTCTTAGTCAAACATTCTTTGCTTCTATCACTTGTTTGGCTACTGCTTCCACGAGTTTCGTTGCCATTATTGTCAGCCATCTCATCAGTACTCATGTCGCTATCAGAATCACTGCTTTCGTTTGGAGATTCATATTCATCTGAAAAAGATACGACAAAATCACCATCGGAATCATGGGAAGATTTAATTTCATCACGATTTTTGTGTCCGTCTATACTATCAATAGGATCTTGATCAACTGGTTTAGTCGTATTTTTTTCTAAATTTTCTTTTTGCAGCTTACTTTCATCTCCTGTCAAATTACATATTACGACTAATATTTTTTTACTTTGGTTATTAATTTTTTACTTTGGCTGCTCATTTTTGACAGTTTGAGATAACCTGACGATAACCTTTAACGGTAACGATAAGCTTATATAATAAATATTCTATAATTTTATTAAAATTATGATTAATTACTTTACCAAGCCAAAACGATGACTGCGACACATTCGACGATTTGGCGTTGTAGGATAGAAAACATTTGCACGTTCATGAAATTCAAATAATCACCCGAAGAATTCTATTGCCTGATGTCATTCGCTGTTTTTGCAATAAGCAGTTTGTTCAAATTCAAGAGTAATAGCATATTATGTAACTCTAAAATGACAAATTTGTACATTCGTAGTTCCTGTACAGGGGTGACGGCCTTCAAGTCCCCTCACCCCTGCATAAAAATCTTTCCATGGCACTAAAATGTGGTTTGTTTCTAGTTTGAGTAAATTTGTCGCAAAACCCGCAAGATAAAAAATAAACTGTACAGACTGAACACCCTCCAGTGCCCCAAAAACGAAGAGCGGAACATTAAATGTTCACAAATCATAGAGAATTTGAACATGGTGGGATTTAATTCCCATTAAAATTTCAATTGTTCCACTAATTCGGAAAACCCACCACCAGCTCTCGGTGTTTCGATAAAAAATTATATTTTCTACAATTGTCTATTCTCAGCTTTTGGCAAATCTTGATGATACTGACTGTGAATAGTAAATCACAAATACTTCATAAAAATAAAAGCATTTGAATTATTACAATCAAGCACTTCAAAATGTTTTTCTCAAATTCAAATCTGAAGCTAACTTTCTGAATATGTTAAAAAAGCAAGAAAATACTTACTTTTGTGTCTTTGTATGTGCTTGTAATAGGACTGCGGTTGTGAAAAATCTTTCCGCAGTATGTACACTGGAGCGAGATGCCTTTGTGCATGTACATGTGCCCCCTTAAGCTCTCCTTATGCTTAACAACTTTTCCACAAATTTTACATGTGACCGGTGTTTCGGTGTGATTGGACAAGTGTTTGCTTAAATTATCGGTCGTAATCGATTTCCCACAAATATTGCAAATGGATCGCAGTTCTTGTTTGTCTTTGTGCCGTTTCCGGTGAGTTCTGAGAAAGTTGTACTGCTGGGTGGTAAAATCGCACTGGGAACAATTGTAAATTCTGCCAAATTTAGTTTTTACGCCCCGAGTTGTCTTCCGAATGATACTCCGACTGGTTGAAACTTCAGTTTTTGTTACTTCGTCATCATCATTATTTTTAATCGAATCGTTGAAATCCGAATTTTCAATTTTAATTTCGTCGATTTGAATTAATTTTGTTTCTTCTGGTTCTATTGCCTCCGTGTGATTGTCACTCTCCCCGATTTCCTCGTTTTGAGCACTGTAGGCACGGTTTTCCAAAATCATGTTGCTTTTTCTTACGATACCACGAAATTCGTACAGTAATTCCACGTTTGTCACGCACGCGTGACATATTTTGGATGGAAATTGATCGTTCACCAAAATCTGGAAGTTGTAAATGATCAGGGGCCGTTTGATACCAAAACATGGAAACGTACCTGTATCGACGATATCGTTTCGATTTTGTGTGGTAAATCACAGTCGTCGGTAAATAAATCCTGCAAATCGTCTGTAACTTTCAAACACGTCCGACACTCCATAATCTTTAATTTGGTGATGAGTAAAAATTTCAACTTAAAATATCGAGGTTATATTTTGACATTGACAGTTGCTACACAGTGCCGTGTTGTCAGTCGTCGACGTTAAGGATGCGACATACCTACGCGATCCTGTGAAACTGCTTTGGTTTAAATTTTTTAGATTTACGAAAAATCTGCGGCGCAACATTAATAAAATGTCATGGGCGTCCATAAAGAAGGGTACTACCTACGCACTCGGTGAACAAGATATAATTCTTTCCACGTAAACTCATCTTTATTTACAATAATAATTATAACAAGATAATGAAAATTTAATTTTACTAACTACGATTTGCCAGGTTCCGTTTTGTCCGGATGTTTCGACTTCAAATGGGTACGGAGCGAAACCCTTTGGGGAAACGCCATTTCGCAGTAATCACATGCGTAAGGCTTTTCATTTGTGTGCTTTCTCTTGTGCGTTTTTAGGGCGTGACTGCTTGAGAAGCCCTTCTTGCAGTACTCACAGGGAAACGGCCGCTCGCCAGTGTGACTCCGTATGTGTTTGGTTAGCGTTTCTTTATCGAAAAATAGCTTCGTACAAATCGAGCACTCGACTGTTTTGACATCTCCGACTGAAACAAAAATAATGTTTTGCACACGTTTTTTGCTTAAATTTAAGTTTAACTCACGTGCGTGTCTTCGTTTGTGGGCATAGTATCGTGGCCGGTTCTTATAAATCTTTCCGCACTCGGAACATTGCAACGGCTGTCCGTTGTGGATAAACATGTGTGCCTTTAAACACCCAATGTTTTTAACCATCTTCCCGCACACTTCGCAGGAAATGGGTGTTTCTGAATGAGACAGAAGATGACTTCTTAAGTACGCTTTTATAACAGATTTACCACACGTGGTGCACACGGTTCGTACCACTTCCTTATGAACCTTTTTATGTGTTCTCAAAGAATTATAATTTTGAGTTGTAAACTCGCAGTCTTTACATGTGTACACTTTTTTCTCGGCTTTGTTTTCTTTCCCATTTCGGCTTCCTTCTTAACTGCATCGTTCAGAAACACGACGTCTACCTCCACGGTCTCGACGTTGGGTTCCATTTTAGTTTCAACCACTTGAATATTCACGCATTCATATTCCACTTCGGTTTGGGGGTCCACATTTTCACTAGTTTCCTGTTTCACGCAGCGCTGTTGCAGCATCACGTTACTCCGGCGAATTATGTTTCGAAAATCATACAACAAGTGCACGTTTTGTTCGCACAAATCGCATATCTTGGTTGAAAATCCGTCGCCTTCCAAAATCTGTAAAAAATAAACTTGACTTGGGTAAATCACAACAAGAGCGGAAGTGGTGGAAGTTACCTCAACGGAAGAAATCGCTTCGATTTTGTGCGGTAAGTCGTTGGAAAATAAGTCGCAAAGATTCTTGCCAATTTTTAAACACGTACGGCACTCTAATTCCATTATTTTTCCTTACGGAAAGAGAAATCGAATTGGTTTCGTAGGTTATGGTCGTTTGACATTTGATAATGTTTTGACGTTTGTGACGTTCACCAAACAAAATACTCCCTGAACAGGGCCGCATTTAGGGGTTTCAGTGCTTCGTAAAAAAATAAAAGAATTCAATCTTCCAACTTTTATTTACAGAAACAAAATTTAAAATACTACAAAATCAAATTTTGTAGTTTTCTAAAATCTTATTGGGATGTTTCGATTTGAAATGCTTTTTTAGGGCCCCTCTTTGCGTGAACGCCAGATCACAATCGCTGCAAGCAAAGGGTTTTTCGTTTGTATGTCTTCTTGTGTGAGTTTTTAGGGTATAAGTGTTTGTGAATTCTTTTCCACAAAATTGACAAGAATAAGGTTTTTCGCCAGTGTGAGTCCTGATGTGCTTAATTAGCGTTTGCTTATCGTAAAAACAGGTTCCACACGTCAAACACTCTTCAGTCTTAACATCTCCCCCTACGTGAACATAAGAAAATGTTACCCTGCTGTTGTAAAATTAGAAAAACAAACACTTACGTTGGTGCCTCTTCAGGTGGGCATTGTAACCTTGCTTGTGCTTGTAACTTTTCCACAAACCGAACATTGCAACATCGGAGAATCCTTGTGAATAAACATATGGGCCAGTAAAGCGTATCTACTTTTGGTAACTTTTCCACAAATATCACACGACACTGGGGTTTGGGCATGAGTGGACATGTGTTTAGGTAAATTGTCCCTTCTAATAGACTTCCCGCAAACGTTACAAATAGACCTGACGATTTCTTTGTGACTATTATTATCTCTATGATTCCTCCACAACCTGTAGGTTTGTGTCGAAAATGTGCATCCTTTACATTTGTACACTTTATCCCTTCGTTTCTTCGTTTTCTTTCAACACTTCGATGCTTTTCCGAAGCCGATCTACACGGAGCAATTCATTCAAGGTAACATTTTCGACTTTCGGTTCCAACTTGGGTTCGACCCCTTCAAAATCGACATCGTCGCTATGATCGCTCTCCACGTCGACTTCCTGCTTGATATAAATTTTTTCCGAAACATTTTCTGCCATAATTCGAAATTAAACGAATATTTTTCGAAAAATTTAATCAAAAACTTGAAAAAAAAAACAAAAGCAATTCATTTGACAGTAAATTGACAGTTCGCGTTAGGCAACTTTTCGTACACGATATACGAGGTGTTAACAAAAAGAAACGAACAGAATGCACTTTATTCGTTATCTTTCTCTTCTCTTGTATGCTTCCTGGTGTGTTCTAGCAAGCTGTAACTTTTCCTGGTTTTATAGTCGCACAAATTACATGCAAAAGGTGTCTCGCCGGTGTGAATTCTAATGTGTTCTTGCAGTTTATTATTTCGTGTCGTTCTGTAACCGCAAGTATCACATACGAAAGGCTTTTCACCCGTGTGCATTTTGACGTGGTCTTTCAGTACCGTCTTTAGTGAAGTTTTATAATTGCAAATTGTACATGCATACCGTTTTTCTTTCGAATGGTATCGTAGGTGAACCTGGAGGTAACTCCTCCAGCAGGTTCTATAATCACAAATATTGCAGGAATACGGTTTCTCACCCGAATGCATATTTAAGTGATCCTCCAATTTGCCCTTCTTCACCGTCGTGTAATTGCAAAGGTTACATGCAAACGGTTTTTCGGCACGATGTGTTTTCAAATGGGCGTTGAGACAGCCTCTCCTAGAAGTGCGTAACCACAAATTTCACATGTGAATAACTTCTCGCCACTGTGAATTTTCAAATGCGACTGTATGTGGTATTTATTTGCAGTTTTATAACTGCACGACGTGCATGCAAATAATTTTTCCACTTCCGATGCCTCAAGCGTCTCCTCGTGGCCTTCCTCCTTGATGATTATCGAATCATGTAAATATTCTAGGTTATCACCAAAATGTTCCGTTTTTATTTCTAATTCTTCTAGAAATGAAAATAATGGTAAAAATTTCATTTGAAACGTTTTTTTTGTAATTATACCGACCCATTTTCACTGAAAAATCTACATTTTAATTACAAATTTATCTGACATTGTCGCGTCACTTTAATTCTGTTACTCTAGATGGCACCATAAAATTTAAAGTTTATATTTGAAAATGATCGAACGCATCAACTTTCCTTAACTTTTCTATTCCTACGTCTGGATGATTTGGATAAATTAATTAATTCTATGCGTGGTTTGGATTCTATTTAAACTGTAGATTATAACAATGTCCATATTTTTTTTGTGGTTATGTTAGTGAACTTCAGGTTAAATTGACGAAATTAACTAATTAGATGATTGTTTTATTTGTTTTGCTGTCATCTAATTAATTATTTTATTAATTTAACCCAAATTTCAGTAACTTCCAGATAAACGTTTCAAGAAATCAGTTAAAAAGGATACAAAATCACTATGGCAACGACCATACCACATTGAATATAGGTAATGTTAGTTTTTATCTTTTTCATCTAAAAAGGAAAAGTCCCACGTTGGGCGCCAAATTTTGTAACATTTAACAATTAAAATACTTTTAATGAACGAATTCTTTACTTGGGTGCACATAATTATAACAATGAAATATTTTTTAATTTGTGTGCATTGCCTTTTCTTCAAACAAACTCATCGATTTTTCCAAATCGCTGATATTTTTAATTTCACACCCACAAATATGTATTATGTCTTTGTTGTGCGATCTGTTATAACCACGAAAGGTTACAAGAGGAAGTTATCAAAAAATAAACAATTATGTTGTATTCTATTTTATTTCTCTTTTATTGTGCATTTTCCTTTTGTGTATTTTGACGTGCTCCCGTAGGTTAACTTTAAAAATTGCTTTAAAATCACAATACTCGCATACATATGACTTCCTACTTAGGTGAATTTTCACGTGCCCCATCAAGGTATTCTTTCTTTCCGTCTTAAAATCGCAATCGTTACATTGAAATGGTTTTTTACCTTCGTGAATTTTACTATGCGAGAGAAGATAATTCTTCCGTGCCGTTTTGTAACCACAAATTTTACAAAAAAACGGCTTCTCGCCCTTGTGAATGCTCAAGTGCTCGCGTAAATAATTTTTATTTCCAGTCCTATACTCACAAACATTACATTCGTACGGCTTCTTACTGGAATGCATATTTATCATGTGAGTTTTCAACGAATATTTTCGAGTCGTTCTAAATTTGCACAAATCACATCCAAAAGGTTTTTCACCCAAATGGTTCTTTTCGTGGATCTTGAGGTAATATTTCCGAGAGGTTCGGTACTCGCAGAATCTGCACGTAAATGGCTTTTCGCCGGTATGCGATCTCAAATGATCCGCCAGTGGTCCTTTCTTCTTGCATTTAAAATCGCAAAACTGACATACGAAAGGGAACTTTTCGTCGCATTCTCTTCGCGCTTACATTCTTGAAAAACCTCTTCCTTAATGTCGATCGCATGGTGCAATTCTTCGTAGTCAAAATTTTCCTGCTTAATTTCGACAATTTCTAAAAAATAATATAGCAGTTGAATTAGAGAAAATGTGGGATAGTAAAAATCACTTACCCATCTTAACCGGACCAAGACAATTTAAATCGTGGTTATCTGCTGTTGCAGTCGTCACAGAAACATATTTATCTTCCATTTTTTTGAATGCGAATACTTTTAAGTCAACATTTTTTCACAAAAATAAATTAAAAATCGATAGCGCCACTGTTGATAACTGTCAAACGTCGTTCAATTTTTTCAGTTAGATGGTGTAGATGACAGTTCCAGTGGTAAACAAAAGTTGAGTTCTACGTTTAATATGTGCGGTATGTGTTTAAAAATTACTCCAAATGTGGAATAATCATAGAAAAGAAAGAGTAATTATACCTGCGAAAATCGCAGCAATTCGGCCGTCAAAGTAAATTTTTAGGTTATGTTACAGAAGATTGCTGTTTACATTTCTCCTTTTTTCAGATTTCGCAGGATGAACCGATTTCCATCTCAAATATGTAATAAGTACTGCCCAAAGAAGGTAAACTTTTGTACCAATTTCATCATGATGAGCGACGAAAGTTTACAAAGTCGATATGAAAATGATGAACCAGATGAGATCTCTTATAATGTGTTTTCTTTAGCCAATTTGGAAGACGTAGAAATAGAACTTGAAGATGATACTTGCAAAGTCAATAAAGTTTATCATTGCAAATACTGTGATTTTGAAACCTCTGTGTTCGCCGAGTTGAAGAGGCACAAAGAAAGTGTGGTTCACGAAGAGGTTGATCAACGTACCTGCACTATTTGTTGGAAAGCGATTGGAATCGCTAGTTTTAGAACGCACATGCGTCAGGTCCACGCAGACTTTCGGGTGTCGTGCAAAGTTTGCGGAAGGAAATGAAAAATAAACAAACTCTTAGGAATCACATGTTAATCAAACACGAAGAGAACACAGTGGGTAAATTGTACAAGTGTAAAGACTGCGACTTCTCGTCGTACATGTTTAGGAAATTTAAGTATCATACGCAAATTCATCGGAAAGTGGGCAAGTCCATGTGCACCATTTGCGGTTTACCAGTGCGGAAGGATAATTATAATAAGCACATTGCTTATCACCACCAATCACCGCCGATTTCTTGCGAGATCTGTGGAAAAGTGCTTAAAAATTCGATAATTTTGAAAGGCCACATGCTGACGCATGAAAATAATCAGTTTCAGTGTAGCTTGTGTGGGAAGGTTTACAAATACAGGCAAGGGTATGCCGCACACATGAAGCGACACGCCGGTAAGTTTCTTTGAAGTGTCACGCACAAAATGTTGAATTTTATGTTTTAGCCGGAGATACCAAAACTGTCAAATGTCCAATTTGTGACAAACGTTTTTTCGACAAAAAAGTACTTCCAAAACACATTAGAAGCCACACGGGCGAGCGGCCCTACCCGTGTCTGTTTTGTAGCAAAGGATTTTCAAGCAGTTATGCCCTCAAGAGCCACATTAGGCAACACACAAAGGAAAGACCCTTTTCTTGTGATCACTGTGATAAGACTTTTGTACACAAGGTTTCGCTTAATAATCATCTACAGTCGAAACATTCGAATGTGATGGAACAAGAGAACTCTTAACACAAAATCACCGACGTTTTTGTTGTACGAATTAAATGCGGAAGTGAAAGTTGGTGTTGAAGTTTTTGTAACTTAACCTTTCTTGCTGAAGAATTTGTGTGCAGAAGATTTGAAATTTCGAAAATATTTTTTGGGAATTCAAAGAATTTTTTTAAAATGTGATATTCTGCAAGAGGTAAAACACTGACGATATATCCTATATATCGATAATATATCCTATGAAAATGTATGTGTGGCTAAAGGTATTTCCTTACCAATAAAATTATGCTATGTGCTTACCAGTTTCGATGTATTAGATCATTTTTAGGACACGGTGTTAATTAACAAAAAATGTAGGTAAATTAGCGAGATGCATCCAGGTTCTTATTTCTCTAATATTTTTCAATTGTTTAAAAATTAATAAATTCAACGTTTTAAATATACAATTTACCTCACAATGCCGAAGCCAAGTTTTAGGCTGTTACAAGCAAGATTAGAATTTTCCGCCTTGCAAGTCACGAGAAAATAGCACAGGATTCCCATTCGTCTTGAAAATCTGGAATACGTGAAAAAGTTAGGGAATTTTAAGTAATTCAATGAAATTAATACTTTAGGCATTGAAAATTTTTGAAATTTCAAAAAAATAAAATTTAATTAAAAAGAATTATGAAAATTACGTTTTTGATTTATCTTATATTAAGCTGTTTTCCTATATTGTAATCTTAGGATATTCAGTCGTTTTTGATTCCACAATGCAATTGTTTTGTCCAAAAATGCAACTGCTTTGATTCAATAATTCAACTGCTTGGTGTAATAAATTCAACTGTTTGGTTGAATAATTTAATTGTTTTTTGTTGAATAATTCAATTGTTTTTGGTTCAACAATTTCATTTTCCCTAATTCAACTGTTTCTTTAACAATTGAATAGATTTTTCAACAATTCGACTGTTTTATGAAGAAAACTACTAATACTTTGTAAAAAAATACAACTGGCAACTGTTTTGTTAAATTTATTCAATTATCCTCGATTCAACAATTTAATTTTCCAAAAACAAAACAATAAATTCAACTGTTTCTTTAACAATTGAATAGATTCTTCGACAATTGCCCTGTTTTTAAACAATTCAACTGTTTTTCAAATAATTCCACTGGTGCATTTTTTTTTTTTTCAAAATATTCAAATTTTTTTGAAAATAATTATTCGTTAGTATATTATATTTTACCTGGAATTGCCTCGTCGCTACTGGAATTGGTGGCAGCAATCAACCAGGCTAAAAATTCATCCTGTCCCCTTTTTGTAAGAGCTAAAAAAGGAACTAAAACAAATAAAGCAACGGTTAGTTTTTAATTAAAGGTTTTTTAGACAAAAAGGCTTCAATGTTAAAAATCATTTATTAACAAAACTGCATAGGTATTTAAAATATTTTTTAACCATCTTATATAAAAAACCTGTCAGGTATGCAAGTATCTGATATTTTCATATAGCTATTTATCATCTAATAGCCGATGGTGTTTTTTTTCGTTTATAAAATGTGCAAGTACATTTAAACCGTCCAAATTCCAAAAATATCAAAAATGTGGAACTATTCAAAGATAACACAGCATCAACCTCAGCTACAATTAAATCACATTGAATTAAGAACTGTTCGGTTCCAGAATTTTATCCGAATGTCTCGATTTTAAGTGCATCCTAAGAGACACCCTCTGGGGAAACGCCCTATCGCAGTACTCGCAGGGATAGGGTTTTTCATTTGTGTGCCTTCTTATGTGAGTTTTTAAGGCATGACTACTCGAAAAACCTTTCTTGCAAAAGTGACAGGGATAGGGTCGTTCCCCCGTGTGACTGCGCATGTGTTTGGCCAACGTTTGTTTCTCATAAAATAATTTACCGCACACTGAACATTCCACCGTTTTAACATCTCCAACTAAAACATAAAATTTATTGTTTGATACAGCAAATAAACAAAACTTACGTGCGTGCCGCTTCAGGTGGACATTGTAACCGCCTCTATGTTTATAAACTTTCCCACACACAGTACATTGGTAACTATTACCTTTGTGAATCAACAAGTGTCCTCTTAAAGACTCCATATTTTTTACTACTTTTCCGCAAATTTTACACGCCACCGGTGTTTCTGTATGAATGGAGATATGTTTTTTTAAATTGTCAACTCGAATCGACTTCCCGCAAATGTTACACACAGATTTTACAACCTTCTTGTGTGTCCGTTTGTGACACCTCCACTCTTCGTGAACCACGGTTGTAAAATCGCAGTTCTCACAAGAATAGACATCTTTCTTGATGTCACTCATTTCATCTTCTATGTCATAGCAGTCGGGTTCGGTAACAATTTCGACATCATCTAGCAGTAAATCGTCAAGAATAACGTTTTCAACTTTAACCTCTACTTTGTCTTCCTTCTCCTCGACGATTTCAACTTCTACGACTACAGCATCTGCATCTTCCTCTTTAATGTTGTATTGTTCTTGTAAAATCATGTGGCTCCTCAAAATGATGCTGCGGAAATCGAACAGAAGGTGCACGTTCCGTACGCACTGTTCGCATATTTTACTCGGACACCTGTCGTCTTTCGTGATCTAATAAAAAAAATTTTAAAAACGAAGAGCCTGGATCGCTAACACTTACTTTGATCGATGAAATTGACTCTATTTTTTGCGACAATTGGTCCGTAAATATGTCGGTCAATTTATTGGTGATTTTTAAACACGTACGACACGTAATGTCCATTATTTTATCAACAAATCAAAATATCAACAAGTTTATTTTCGTTTTGACATTCGACAGATTAAGTGCGGTTATGTAACAACTTTGTTGTTGTATACAGGATGTTGATAAATAATCAAGCCAACGGTTGCATAATAATAATTTATCAAATTATGCATTTCGTACTAAAACGTGCATTTGTTGAAAACTGGAGATCCTAGTTGCTAATTCAGTCTACAACCATTGAACAAGTGCACAGGATGATTTAAAAAATAAGTGAGCAACCAACAGCGTTCACGAATACATTGCAGGGTATTGATCACATGCTTTAATTTATAAAATTAAAATTTGATACCCTCGGAGCACTGGAGACATTTGCTTGAAAACAATTTCCATTTAATTTCTCTTACCCGGCTGATTTATTATATTTCGACAAGTTATGTTACCGTTTTCCTCATTTAAACATACGCAGACAACAAAACTGCTGAATGCAAAGGGTAATTTAAAATCATTTGGCCGTGGAATCCTGCATCACTTACACAAAATAAAAGACAAAGTAAATGTAATTAATGTATCTTTTATTCAATTAAATATCTACAAATATTACTAGAAGCCATTTAAAATTATTTATTTATCGTCAAGTGAAAATACAAATCGATTCAAAATTACCACGAACCTAATGAAAAAGAATGGGCACAAAAAATCACTTACATTAAACAAAAAAAAAACAAATTAATTAAAAAAGAAAAGAAATTTTAGGAAAAAATAAACTTCTAATTAAATTACAAACACGTTTTTTTTGTAAAAAAATCAACAATTTTATTTAATAAATAAATAATTCATTCGTAGTCGCCGAAAAATGGCGACAAAACCTAAATAAATAAATCTACAGTAGAAATGTTTAAAACTTTGTACAACTTACGAGATAACAAATTAACAATAATAATACACAAATTATGTAACAAATTAATCTGTAACCCTATTCGTTCCGCATATATCGGGGAGTGCATTTCATATTTATACAAAAACGACGGACCGAGGGAATGTTTTCATAATCAAAATTTTCACTATATTTACACACGCACTTTCTTTTTACACGCTCATAAAATACTTACGTAATCACATTATACTACAAAGGCCACTCAATTCCACGCCTTTTCTCACGACCGGCTGTCTTTTCAAAGAAACTCCTCTAAGGGAAGATTTAAGGTTAAGTTGCACCGGCTCTTCGCCGGGCGGCAAAGGCTGACTAGGATCAACTATTTCGTTTTTCAACTCATCATTAGAGACATCTTTCGTGTCTTTTGGCACCACTACCGGTAGGGGCTTAGTGATGTTTATTTTAATTTTCGTGTTAAGACCAGTCGAAGCGGGCGTAACTCCGATTCAAATTCGAGGTTACCATCTATAGAACTGACAACTTCCGTGTGGGTCGTAGGCACGTGTTCCGGAACCTCTCTCACCTCCAAAATATCGTCACCTAAATCCAACGCTTGGGACGTATCCATTTCATCTGTAAAGAAATCACGTGATGACGATATGAAAGAATTTGAAAAATTCAAATTACCTTCTGTACCGGGTTCGCTTTTAATTTTAATCTCATCGCTCTTTAATTTCAAAACGCCATCTTCTACGTCAACAAAACCGTCGTCAATGGGTTCCACTTTCACGACAACACCGGGAATTAACCCATGATCGCTTACGACATAATCGTCCTTATCGTCGTCATCTACGACTATTTTTTCCGGAATCACCTCGTTAAGAATGACATCATCGTCTTCTTCCTCTTCACCTACCTCCTCCTCCTCCTCCTCCTGTTCCTTCGCCTGCTCGTTCTCATCCGGCGACGGTGATTCATCATCGATATTATCAATTACTTCCATAACCTCATCTTCCTCCTCTTTCTTTTCGTCATTCACGACATCATCGCTTGCCGTTTCCAACCCAGGAATTGTAACGTTTTCCTCCTCAGAAATAGACTTCTCTAGAGCCGCCTGATAATCTTCATAACACAGAGGATGATAAACGTGATCGTCGACGCGAATAGCTTTCCGCAACTGCCATTCTTCCGTCTCCTCATTGAAGAACTGTTCAAACCGATCGTGACACACGTCGCATATCGCAACTTGCACGTTAGGATCAGCCGCGACGCAAGGAATCTCTTCCTCTCGTCCACCTCCTCCTTGGAACCTTCCATTTGGTTTTGACTTTGGTTTTCGAAATAACTTTTTTCTGTAACAAAACAAGGTTACGCATATGTTGAGAGCTGCAATTTAAAAAACTCACCTCTTTCCTCTAAATCTTCAATTTCGGTGTAATTGTTCCAATCGGACTTGGAATAATACCACGGTCTTCCGGGTGCCGCGCGCAAGTTCTTCTTTCCTTTCCTATTTTGTCTGAAATGCCAATCGAGATGCTGACTGTAGCGTATAGTATCTTCCGGAGGAAACCGCATACCGCAACTACTGCACTGCATCCCCATGGTTAGAACAGAAAACCGTAACGAATGACGTCTAAAAACCAAAAATAAACTCAAAACCTCAGTCAAATGTTAACTTAATTAAAATGTAACTTACGATTTTAGCGTTTCAGGCTTGTCAAAATAAATGGGCACGAAATTTTTGATAACGGCCTTTTGAATGGGTGGTGGAGGTGTAGGGCGTACCATCACCGGCTCGGGCATTTGCGGCTTGTTCGCCGTGCCGACGATTCCCGTCGCGACGAGCCGTTGAAATAGTTCGTTGATGTTCAATCCAGGTTTTAATTCTTGAGCGACGGCGGGAACAACGGGTTGTTCCAATTTGGGAGCATCATCATTTTCGACTTTGTAACTGCTTTCGCTTGCGTTTGGTGTTAGCGAAGACGCCATGACGCTGGACAGCATATCCAAATTCGGATTACGAATAAAGTTTTGGAAAAACGTAGGCGAATTGAATTTCTACTTGGTGAAAGCCGTTCCAATATCGGATTAAACCTACTCTGACGCACGCTAGTACCCTCCTGACTATTTTCATTTTCCCTCTGGAACGTACTATCCATGTCTTTGAGAGCGACCTGACCGGGATTGATACCTTCCGGCAACACGGAAAATCGAATGAAATATTTACGATTTTGAAGCTTAATGGGTTTGGGTAAACCGCCATACTCGACTTCGAATCGAACATCGTCGATCAACACCGCCCGTAATCTTTCGATAAACTTCAACGAATGCTTCATGCCGTCGACCTCGAACGTTTGCACCTTACTATCCAAAAATACCGTAAACATGTTTTTAGCGTCCACAATCAGCTGAATTTTTCCCGCAACTAAATCCAAACGTTTCTCTTGTCCGATCGAAACTTGCGGAGGAGGGGGCTCCAATTTGACCACGATCGTGTTACCATCCAAATCAATGGTGTTTTCCATATTATCAAAGTAACACTGATATCCTCTTCCGTCTATGAAAATTTCTCGCGATGGTCCACCTAAGCGCACTCTGTGGATCCGCCCCCTGATACTAATTTCTTGATAGGGCTCATTGAAGTGCAACTCGAAAATTTCTCCATCAAAAGAGATCCTTCGCATACCATTTTGGAATGAAATATCGCGTGGATCGCCTGCACTTAGAAAAACTATCGCAGTTTCGTCGTAGTAACGAATTTCGCGCGGTTCGTTATCGATCGTTATAAACTTGTAACTATCTGGATGCACAAACTGCAGGATTTGACTATTATTCGGCGACTGGCTCCTTTGGTCAAGCAAATGTGGCGAAATATTCGAAGGTCGCCCGTCGAACGGATTGGGTCGCCAAGCGTCGTTTACAGGCGGTCTCGCCCATTGTTCGTTTGGAGGACGTAACGGATGAACGAAGTGAGGCGGTTGCGGTGGCGGGTTTGTCTCCCAAACCTTTTGCCTATGCCGACCGCCTCTCCAGTTGCGTCCTCGTCTGGGATCGCGAAAATCGCCGGTTCGGTTGAATTTATTGTACGCATCGTCTAATTGGTTTTGTGGAATTAGTGGAGGAATTCGGCTTTCGTTTGCGTTGCGCAAGAGATCGCGTTTTGTTTTGATTTTCTTTTTATAGTTGCCGTCCTTTTTGGCGTTGTCAGAATCGCTGCTACTGAACTCGAACTCGGCCTCGAATTCGTCGTCGCTGATGGGCTGTAACGACGTGTTGGACATACTTTCAGATTCTTTTCTTTGGGCTTCTCTCAATTTTTGAGTTTCTATTTGGGTGACTATCTTATTTGCTATAGATTTTTGTTGATCTATCGTCATTTTATTGGCCCTTATGACCGCTTCGTCGTCTTCCGAAATTAAAATTTGTTCGTGCGACGAATCGGATAGTCTGCGCATGTCCATGTCCAAAGCTAATCTTTTATTGTGTTGTAACTCTTCGGATTCTAAAAAAATAATTTGAATGGTTAGGTTAGGGTTGTGAGAAAGGAAAGATGAAGTAATCTTGCCTTGAATTACTGCGTTAGCTAACTTGGCACGAATTGCGTTGAAGTTCGACACTTTCGCTTTGTCGACTTCCATAGCATCCGAGGGTTCGTCGTCCCTGATTGTAATGACTTTTTCTGATATGATAGGAGGAGGTGGCGTTTGTGGTCTCTCCGATATAACCGATGGTAATTGTCTGAGATCGGTGTCTTCGCGACCAAATAATCTGCAATTAAAATTATTAGTCTTGCACGAAATCAAATTTCAGCATCAAAAATCACTTACACATCGAAAACTTCTGATTTGCTTTTTTTCGCATTTGGAGAATCGGAATTATCCATCGACGGCCTTTTTTTCCGGCTACGATCGTAGCTGGTATTTGACGCAAATCTACGTCCATGGGTTGACTAGTCGGTTCGAGATGGCATCTAAAATTAAAGCTGACGTATTTAATCGTTTGCAAGCAGATTATGAAATGCGATTGCCTCAAAAAGAAATTATTCAAAAGTTTGAGTGAATAAACATTTTATTAAAACCATTGCGTTTGAAATACATGGGGTGAAAATTACTACCACAATTTTACGCTGGATTGAACGCTTACGCTTTACCTTTAACACTCCAAAAAAACTGACGTTCAAAAGATAAAGGAAAATTACAAATAATGCGATGAGTTTTGTTAGTTTATGTCCGCTACCCTATGTACGTTGAGTTAGTCACAAATAGAAAAAGGTCATAATAAAAGAAACTTATATCAATGTGCACTTGCTTAGGTTTTAATTTTTAGAGACTGCTGTTAAATTAACCACAACGTGTAAATGCAAGTGGTAGCAACGACCACGTTATGATTGGTTAGAGAGGAGTTAAAACAAGATTACTGTCAACATATTATTTTAGGAAATACGGTGGAGAACAATACAGCCAAGTGCTAATGTGATAAAATTGGAGTGACCACTTTCGTTTCTTTTATTGTGATCTTCAAATGTTTCGTGTAAAACAAAAAACTAAAAATGTAAGCTTCGCTTGTCTTCTCAAAACTAGCAGAACAAGTGACGACTTAAACACGCCCGAGCGAGTCTGGCCAATTCTTGGTCGCAGTCTTCTTCGACTTTATGTCCTCGTATTTTCATATGGCACCATAATCGCATAAGGTCGTATGTAACATAAACACATTTTGTAAATGTGACATACGACCTTATACAATCGTTCGGCCCATGGATATTGTACACGCGTTTTTAAGTTACAAACGAAGCTAGAAACAAAAATGATGCAAATTGGTAGAGCGCAGGCTCGAGCAGCCCTACCATTTTACAAAATTTCCAAGCAACCACGACCTGCGAGACAAACAAAAAAAGTTAAAACTGAACACAAAACAAAAAATTGTCCACGAAAAAAAAAGTTAGCTTACTTTTATCGTCAATGATGTCACCTGGTAATCGAGGCTGTTTCTCTGCAAGTCCCACGACGCGTAGATCGACGTCTTGATTAGGTTCTGGACTAGCACACAAAGGAGGAGGAGCATTTTGATTTCGTCTGATGTAATTGCGATTCTTTGTGGAACCTTTGAGGTCCTTAAAGAACGCAGAATCACTTTTATGATGAGGCTTATCTTTTCCACTTTTAATACTTTTATTAGCGTGTTTGTCACTACTTTTTTTTTCACCACCGTTTTTAGTTGAAGAATCACTTTTATCGTAGCGCCCTAAATTGCTATTTTTGTCTAGAGACGAGGATGCGGGCGGCGCGTCTTTGGTAAGTCGAGACGACGTGCCCGCATCTTTTTCAGAGCGCATCGTACAAATACTACTACCATTATTATTGCTACTACTGGTATTACTACTACTAATCTTTTTTTTACATTTTAAATTGGACCTACTAGTATTTTTTGTGTCACTCTTATTTTTAATATCGGAACTTTTAGTTTGAGCCAAATTTGTCGTCGTGGCATTACTACTAAACAATTTTGATTTGACATTTTTGCGTGAACCGCCAATTTTCTGGGTGTGTTTAAGGGGAGAAGAGGAATTAGGCGAAGTCTTAGACTTGCCGTGTGATTCAATGTTACCTTTATTATTTACTAAACGATGTTCGATACGATCGTTTCGAACATTCGCTTTATTGTTAACAATTTTATTTTCTGAATCTAGTGAAACTTGATTTCCAGCTTTTAATTTATTTTCTACTAAAACAGAATTAATAGTAGTTGATACATTTTCGTGATGTTGCTGCTGTTGTTGTTGATGTATAGCTTGTTGCTGTAGATGTCGCATCAAACGAGGATCTCTTGTTGTTCTTGTATTCACTGGTCCCGTCCGCGTACTTCCCGTCGTATTCTGTGATCTTGCATTTAATGTCTGAAATAGAATAAAAGTATAAAATTAAATGTTTTCATTTCTCTCTTCTTTTACTTTTTAAAGGAATGTAATAATTAAATCGTTTGAACATTCGCTTTATTGTTAACAATTTTATTTTCTGAATCTAGTGAAACTTGATTTCCAGCTTTTAATTTATTTTCTACTAAAACAGAATTAATAGTAGTTGATACATTTTCGTGATGTTGCTGCTGTTGTTGTTGATGTATAGCTTGTTGCTGTAGATGTCGCATCAAACGAGGATCTCTTGTTGTTCTTGTATTCACTGGTCCCGTCCGCGTACTTCCCGTCGTATTCTGTGATCTTGCATTTAATGTCTGAAATAATAAATAAAAGTATAAAAATTAAATGTTTTCATTTCTCTCTTCTTTTATTCTTTTTAACGGAATGTAATAATTAAATAATAATTAATTAGTTTTGCAAGTGTGACAGATTTAATTGTGGATAACAACCTATTATTTTGACATTTAAATAAAGAAATGCAAATTGAAATAGAAAACTGTCAATAAAAAGAATGTAAATTTCAAGACTAAACAGAAAAAGAGACATTTAAAAACAAAAGCCACCGACATTATACACTTTCAGAGGTGACAAATAGTAGCAAAGAGTGAGAAAAGAGATGAATTATTAAACAAATGCACAGATTCAAGTACGAACCAAAATCGTGTAAGGAACATAAAAAAAAATAAAAAGCTCTTACGTGGGATAAATTTTTTGACTTCGTGTTTCTCACCACACCATCTGTTGTTGTGTTAGCCTGAGAGAGTTGTTTTGCAACTTCCGGTTTCAATAGCATATTCTGCAACAACAAAAACCCATTGTTAGTATGAAATTATTGTCGAAAGTACAAAATTGTTAAAATTACACTAGGCATAGTGGGTTTGCTACCCACTGTTACCACAAACTCGCAAAACCAAAACATAATTCTCCTACCTGTGAAGAACCAAGATTAGTTGGCCCCGTCGAGCCTCCTCCACCGGTGTTTGTTTTAAGCTGTTCCTGCAACTTAACTTGCGTTTGCAATAATTCCAGTTCCAGCTTGCGTTGCTGCAATTCCAACAACTCTCTTTGTTTGGTGATGAGCTTTTGCTGCATGGTTAAAGTCTTGGTATCTAAAGAATTGGTATTTGTGCTCGTAATTAAAGGATTGGCCTGAGTTTTTGTAACCGCCGGCATTGTAGACGTGACCGTCGTACTCTAAAAAATCACACATAAGAAAATTACCAAACAAAGAATCAAAAGACAACAACTTACTGTTGTTTTTAAGAACTTAGGGTTAAAATGAATACTATTTGGAGAAGGAGCAGTTACCGGCCAAGCTGGATCCAGTTGGGCAATTTGAACGTCCAGGGCGTACAATTTTTTGAGCGGAATCACATCGTTCCACGTTTGGCGTAATTTGAACATTTCGGCGCGCGTCCTTTCGTCCACCTAAACAACACCAAAAGCACGCGAGTCAACAAATTGAAAGTTTAGTTCAAAATGATCAACACTCACCTGTTCGAACACTCCGCAAAAAGGTCGCAACGATATTTTGACAAAATAGCGTCGTATAGTTTCTTCCAACATTTTTGATAATGCAATCGATTAAATAGAGCACGGGCAGCTTCACTTTGATGTTTACCTACACAATTAAAATAAAAGTCAAAACAAGAGGGTTTTCCAAATTTTTTTATTAGGTTCCATTTGTTTATAAAGTGCTACAATGTTTCTTACAAAATAAATAATTTAATCCAAGTTGTCGGAATTTTTTACACTTTATTTTCTGTTGCTCCATCAGCCCTTTTCTTCGTGGAGAACATCTTCTGGAGATTTTCTCGTCACTAACACTAATTTTTCGTTACAAATTAATTAAAAAAGATAAACCTTCTACAAAAGCTGAAATTCTTGATTACCTATTTCAAATGCCGATCGAGATGTTAAGTTTTGTAGTTTAGAAAGCTCGCAAAAATTGAAAACTCTTCTTTTGTTAGGGGACAAACACAACAAAACTTATCTATGAATATAAAACAATTGAATCTTTTTATAGTTGTGGTTGACAATAAAAATTAATATTATGAAGATTTTACTGCTGCATCCTAACCGATTTTCTTCTGAACTTACCCCTGATTGAAGCACAGCAATGCAGATTTTCACCTCGACAGCTTCGGGTTTTATCTCAAATGGAACTCTTTTTTCAATTGTTTTATATTCACAAACACTACGGTCAAGTTAAATTATTTTCAGTCGTTGCATGATTAAAATAATTACTACGTTGAGCATATCGCCAATTTAAATCGCTGAAAGATCAGAATTGGACCAGAAATTCGGTTTCTCTGAAAAATGATAATGCTTATGATGCTTGAAGATGAAAATCGTTTGCAGAATACAAAGAGTCTAGCAGAGTTTGGTAAAAACGACGCTTTCCAGTCTTCCGGTTCTGGTCCTACATCTTGTACAAAATAAAACCTAGAACGATAACTTTTTAAAGCAAGGACGGAAGGAATCGCATAAAGGCACTGGCTGGTTTTCCGCTATCAAGGTCTAATTTTCGATTATTGTAAGTCCCCTGCAAGTAATAAAAGATTTCCTGGGTAAAAGACAAAAATATGCCTTTAAAAATCGGAGGCAAAATCCAATTCAGGTGTTTTCAATTTTATTAGAATTCAAAATAAAATTTAGAACAGCCTTGAAGTACAAACCAGGGTGGGTCACCAACAGCCCAATCGGGAATTTACTACACCTTAAATCACTATAACTCCTGCAAAATTAAATGAATATCAATTTTTGTGAACTTATTTTTTTCCTATACCTCGGCTAGTTAAAATTCAAAACTCATAAAATCTAATGCGAATTATTTTCAATTATCAGAATAAATATTACTTAAAATTTTCCTGAAGAGTCCACAGTCTTTTAATAATAATTAAAGAATTGCGGAAAGCATCAAATGTAAATAATTTTCTAAATCTTCTAGTTTTTCTGTCATTGCTAGAAAATTCATTAAAATTTAATGGGAGAATTAAGCTGCAACTGGTTTGTTTGACTCTTAATTCTGCCATAAAGTTTTATTCGAAATCGAGGCTAAGTACTACTTAACAAAAACAGGTAATAAAATTCAAATTCATAGCAGCAACTCCTACCAATTATCAAAAAACGGTAAATAAGTTCTTTCGATCGAATACAAATAAAATCGTGCTTTGATAAAAATTCTAGCAATTAATTGAATTTGAAATGTTGCATAATATAAAACGTATAAATGTTTTTATGTTTATTTAAGCCATAATGCAAGTTGATCTTGGATAAACTCTTCGGTACAAGTATTTCTAGCGGCAGCCAATTTCTTGTATATAAAATTATCCAAGTACTTTTGAAACTGTTTTGGTTGACTTAAAAAAATGTTATAACACGAAAGGTAATTTGAAAACTGCACAACTAATTCATTGAAAAAATAGATGGTTATCCCCAACTTTCAGGATTTCCGATTAACATTGATCATTTTCTCATACTTTTCAAAACAAAACAGTTTAATTATAGTAGCAGCCTTGCTTATAAATAGTTGAATTGTTGAACCAAAACAATTCAAGTATTAAACAAAAAACAATTCAAGTATTAAACAAAAAACAATTCAAGTATTAAACCAAAAACAATTAAATTATTAAACAAAAATAATTGAATTATTAAAGAAAAATAATTGAATTGCTTAACAAACAGCAGAATATCTTAAACAAAGCAGTTGAATTATTTTAAAAACAGTTACGTTTTTGATATTTTGGTAGTGGCTTCTTTGCATAAAACAGTTGAATTATAGAAAAAACAGTTTAATAGTTGAAAAATCTGTTCAATTGTTAAAGAAACAGTGAAATTGTTGAATCAAGGTTTGTTGAACAAACCATTAAACAAAACCGCTAAATTATTGAACAAAACATTTGAATTGTTGAATCTAAGATGATTGAGCTGTTGAACCAAAAACAATTGAATTATTAAACTAAAAATAATTGAAATTTTGAATCAAACAGCTGAACCATTGAACATAACAATTGAATATTTAACAAAACAGTTGCATTTTTTGGCAAAGCAGTTACATTGTTTAACCAAAAACAATAAATTGAATTAATTCGCGACTTTTCGATATTATTTGGGAAATTTCCTGACCTATTACAGAAACTTTGAGTTTTACATTTTGTCCACACCCCTTCCCGCTTTAAAGACTTTTTGACTGGGAGTTTGCAGCATTTAACTTAAAATACAGCTTGTCGGATTAACTTGATATTTTGACCGCATATATAAAACACATCAGAGAACACAATAAGGCTTATTTTATTTTTAGCCACCGACCTAAAAATAAAGGTTGCATTTAGATAGTCGAGCGTCTCAGGCCATCAACTCCAGGAGCTGGCATTCCGATTAGCATTGGTTGATTTTTTTTTAGTATATTTTTCATTAAGTTCTATTATCATCATTGATACAAAAATTGAAATGGCGTTTCTCTATTTGTAAACTACATCTCCTGTATATTCCAAAGTGTGACCTTTGGATATAAAAATCAATTATTACTACAAAAAATATTCGGTAAAACTAATTTCACAATTTGGGACACATGTGATTGCCTCTAATGTCTACTGGTAAATCCAGTGACTGTGGCTTGATAACTTTTCAACCAAAAGTCAGATACTTATTTAATTGTTACGTTTTTTAAACGATTGAGTAGTTTCTTGAGAAAATCTGTAAAAATCATGTAAAAAACCCATTATGAAATTGCCAATTTTGTAAAATTTAAAATTTCTACAAAAAGTCCGTGACAGCATATCCTTAAAAGTAGACCATCCGATGTAAACGGTACAAGACGTAGAAGAATTTTAAGTTCTTAAAATTTAAGTTTGTATTTAAAAAAAAAGTAAAATAGCCGTTACATTCTCTAATGTGTTTTACTCTAAGTTAATCCGTCAAACCGTTTTTAAGAGAATTTCCCAGCTAAATGCAGGTTAAAGTCCACTCATAAGAGAGGAATTTTTTCAAAGAAAAAAAATATCGTCAACAATTGGCGCTAAAGTAATAAAATACAGATAAACAAGTTTTGCAAATGAAAATTGTTGTGTTAAGATAGAATTTATTTACCAAATGAGGTAGTTTCAGCTTTTAATTATGAAAACTGTAGAACCCCGATTATCCGTGAAGCGGTTTATCCGTGGGCGCATTATACATTGATTACCGACAGATTATTACGCGTGCGGTGGTTTATCCGTGAATATTCGCAACTTTAGTAGTATACTATGTGAAATCAAATGTATAGAATTTATGCTTACTTCAGAGCTGCACTTGGATTACATACATTAGTGTATTTTTTTTGTAATAATTTAACAAAAAACGTGAATTATTATTATCCGTGCTTTTCAATTATCCGTGCTGAGCATGGTCCCAGTCGGTCCGCATAATTGAGGTTCTACTGCATTTCCAAAAATTACTGAACGAAAGTAATTCACAGATTTTAAATAAACATTGTCATTGCATCCTCTACTACATACGAAATTTAATTCTAGAATTTTAAGATTATAGCAACAACATTTTGCTTTGTTCTTTTATCTTATTCGGGAACACTTTTAACTGTAACGCTAAGATCGAGGCCAAGGTTTTACAGGACGAAAGGGTACTAAAATTGAGCAAATATTATTAATAATAATAGGTAAAAACTTGAAAAATACGAGTTGTGTAATTTAAATAATAAGTCATCCCATGAAAGCTGAACCTGATTTTCGAGTTATAGTTGTAAGATTTATCTCGGTAGTTTATGGACCATTAATTATCCAATAATGCGCCTCATTAGTCATAGTGTATCCAAAGAAACGTGTACCATTGGATACAAGCCATGTTTGGATACATTGCGACATTCCAAAAACATAGCTTTGGTAGGAACGAGCACTTCACGACTGGCAGAATTTTATGAAAATTTTACTACTTGAAATTAACATTACCTTAAAAGGGACATTGAGAGCAATAATTCACAATGCAACAGAGTTCACTGGGATATCACGTAATCAAGGTATTGCTCGTTTTAAAGAAATTAAATTTGTGGCTTGGGTCATTATTGCTCCCAACGTCTCAAATATTACACGCCCACAAAAATCAATATCACCTAATTTTTATAAAAGTTCCAGACTATCGAGCAGTTATGTTGAATAATGTGAATCAAAAGAAGTTCTTGGTGTATTTCAAGGTCACTCGAAATTCTACAACCTAAAGCACGCCCTGTGCCAATTTTAAAAAAGCCTTTGTAATTTCTGAAGTTGAGCACTCCATCCAATGACCTTGAAACACATCGTTTGGCGTTTCCTCAAACTTTGACCTTGATAACTATGTAACCGCTTCCAAGGCTAGATGATTATATTTAATTGTCACTTAATTATTGAAATGATCCACACGTCCACTCGCGATAACGAGTACAAAGTTCTGAAAATAAGTTGACTTGTCCTAAAGTCTTGTTTGTTTATGCATCAAGTAGACTCCAACATAACGGGATTATATTATCTAGTTCGTCACTTAGTCACTCTTCAAAAAAAAAACACTTCGATTTTATTAATCACACAAAGGGGGCGGCCATCAGAGTGCCCCCTTTTTAGGGCATACTTACACAAATTTCAGCAGAAAATAAAGTAACAGTACAACCTGAATTAATTATTTAAAATAAATGCATTATCGTGCAAGATTGCATAATGAAGAGCAAATAGGTAGAAAGAGAGAGAATACTTTGACAATTGAAACAAGTACCTATTTACCGTGAAATAAATAAGTAGCAACTTTTCAAAAATGTTTATTAATAAACTTAACAGCTTTTTTGTTTGAAAATGAGACCAACATATACAAATTGACCCATACATGTGCAATATACTCAAGTTTTAGCTAGCAATTATTAATAAATAAATAAAAAGTGACATATCGCACATTGGCCAACAAAAAACTTAAATTATACTTTAAAACTACTTTCGTTTTTGAATAAATAAATAAATAAATGAAAATAAACTATTTATACCCTTGAGAGATGTGTTTCGATGGCCTCTACAATATCTTTTGCATGTGCAATATTTTCTTCAGCCAATATTGTCAAAACACTTATGAGCGGCTTACTGTTGAACGTTAAATCTGCCAGACTTGACATGTATTCTTCCCTTATTTCGTTATTACCAGCCATGGTTAATTATAATATCACAATTTATTTACTTTTCCAATCTACAAACAAACGTCAAATATCAACCACAATACTTCGTCGAATCATCACGTTAACAAATGCTACAATATGACCTTATTTTTTCGAAACTTACCGTCACAATATATACAAAAGATTACAATTCATATGATACCGCTTCCTGCAAATTCGATTCCGTTACATTGTTTTGTCGATAATTTTTTCCAATAAAGTAATTCAACGCGCAACGTTTATACACCAACACTCTTATAATTTTATCACAAAAATGGCGGTTGCAACTTTACACTTATGACGACTGCCTACCGATCGTCTGAAATCGACCACCTTCGATTATATGTTTTGTAGGTTTTACCGTTACGTTGGCACCGCACTTCAGAAAGTAACCAACCAGAGACGGAACATTTCAAAACTCAAAAGTACTACACGGCCGTCTTTTTTAAATCAAATTTAATTTTAAATTGTTAAATCGTAGCAAAATAATTGGTTCGGCAATTGTTTTTCCTCTAAAAACACGTGCGGAACGTAAAATTTCTACACCTAACGCAAATTAAACATGCTCTTTCTTATCTATGCATGCTCCGCCAATGTGTGACCTTGAACTACGTAAGGACGTGTTTACCTAAGTGACGTCAATACTATTATATCCACCAAATTTTTTATTAGAACAAAATGGAATTACGATCTCAAATGTTTTTCTGATAAGTTACTATTGAAATTACGTCAAACGCGTTTCTGCAATAAAAAAAAAATTCGACAGGAAAATAATTTTTGGTAATCTCAGCGCGCGTTTGCTATATTTAAAAAAAACCAGGTGATCCTTGACGTTTCCACGAATTGATGAGTAAGTGAGGTTAAATTTGGGTTGTAGGTTAACCACAATAATTGACATTTTGCGTTTTAGAGTTTGTCTTACGATGAGAAGGAATCTGCAAGAAAGTATAGTCGAGTATGAAGACGAGGGGATGATTTTATGATCAAAATCATGCCAGCGAATAACCGGCAGTCGAAGTAAACATTCAGTATACAGGGTGTGGCAAATGTCAACATGTTGCTATGAAATTCTTAACAATTTGGCCTAGTTTCTGCTTTGATTTGGTTTGTTTTGTTTTTGCTGCCAATTGATTATTGAGACAGACGGAGGAACGTAACCCTTTGCTGAGAGAACTGGCGTCGATTTTTTTTTATCGCATTAATTAACTACACTGAATTTTGTCGCCAAGTATTATTGAAAATTTAAGTCGATGCAGTGGTGGCTGGTACAGGAAAGGCGATGATTGCGCAATCTTGCAAAATTTAACTGGGAAATTTTTGCAGTACTTTGTACCCTTCAACCCCTCTCCTCTATTATAGTAACCCACAAGCTGCCACTGAGCAAGTATTTCATAAAATGGGTTTTATAAGATCGTATTAGAAAATGCTATGAGGGCTCAAAGTTTATTCCTGTCCCACTGACATAGGCACCCTGTACAGGTTGCGGACCAAACTTTGGTTCTACTATAAGCTTAAAAAATTAATGTCCGATTGCATCGAATTAAAGCTTAAATATTAATTCCACCTGGGAAACGACAAATAATTCAATAGTTTAAATTAGAAACAGTATAAAATGCAAGATGGTGACTGGCTGTGGGTATGAAGTACCTGTCAGTATATACTATCATTTGCAAGAAAATGATGGTGGTACCATATAGCTTCTGCATAATTTAGAATTTTTGCATCCCGATATTGGGCACTGGAGGGTGTTCCAGACCCCCCTGGTTTAATCAGTTCATTTTTTTTAACGAAAGTGAATTGAAGATTTCAATGCATCTGATTGGCCGTTGCTATGGTAACGTGGCATTTTTAATAATAAAAAATTTTTCATACATTTGAAAACTTCACCCATCAGGTTTTTAGTAAGCGATAACAAAGGTATGACTTTGAATTCTACGTTAAACTGTAGCTACAATTGGAAACCAAACCTCTAGGGGCAATGACAACATCTTAGGATATAGGAAAAAGTTTTAAAAATAAGCTAGCACCTCCGTGGTAGTGTGCATTCCCAATAGATTGTAAACACAGTTTACAGTGGCGTAAGGATTTACGCAACTGATAACTTCAAATTGTTCAACTTCAACCAAGAGAACCCAGGCAGCGTTGCCAGGTCTAGGAAACAAAATTTCAAGCCGACACTGCTTTTGTTTCGAAATTATTTAAAAATAAACTTGGGTGTGGGACTAACGATATTCTAGTTTCCTGTTACAAACTATTCAGTCTGTTTTTTTTTAATTGTGGGACTAACGATATTCTAGTTTCCTATTACAAACTATTCAGTCTATTTTTTTTTAATTCAAAATAACGGGAAGCTAGCCGGTTATTGGTACCACATGACAACTGTGGACCAAAGACTCTTCCAAACCAAATTCGTTACGGAAAATCTACAATTATTTTTTATCATTGTTTTATTTACCCCCCCCCCCTCCTCACAATTAGAAATTATGCTCCAAGCAGACCCAAAACATCTTCTAGTTTTATTTATTACAGGCAGAGGGATACGAGTGTCTCGTCCGTCCATAAATTATTTTTTAACGTAAGTATGTCAATTAAAACAAAAATATTTACATAGAAATGCATAAATAGCAACTTTTTTATGTGGCAATGAAACCAATATAATTATATAAATTGATCTATAATATATAAACAGGGCCGGTGCCAGCTTTTATGCTGCTACAAGCAAGTTTAAAATTTGCTTCTCTCCCCCCCTTCCCCTGCGGTTACTAGAAAATACCAGGCTGGAGTTTTTCAGTTGAGCGTATCTACCAAACAATTTCTTTTATGCCCGATTTCTTCACCTAGAGATATCTATTAGATAAATTAACGAAGTAACCAATCGGACAGCAGCAAAACAATCACAAATATGATTGGCTATTTCGTTAATTTATCTTATAGATAGATTGTCCTAGAAATATCTCTAGGTGAAGAAATCGGGCATAAATTCATAAGTTTTATTTTTGTTTTTAAAATTTTTTTCTTTTTATTAGTTCTACCAAAGAGTATATACTCTTTGATTCTACTCAATCATAAAATGCTTTTTTATAACTAACATTATTTTTTTATTCCTTGAAAGCTTTTGCCGAGGTGCAAGTCCTAGCGCCGGCCCTGTATACATAGGTATGCAAATTTTAATTACCAAGATGACACATTGGACTACAAATTTAATTGTCTATCATTAAAGTTACTTTGTTATTAAATATAAACACCTAAACGAATTTAATAAATAAAGTAAAATTTTGAAATTTTAAGGCTGTGATTATATTTTTGATGTTGGTAATTCGACTGTTCCGTTGGTATTGCACTTAAAAAGTAGGCAACCAGAGGCGGAACATTTAAAAATTTTATTTTGACGTAAAGACGTAATTTTTAAAAAATTTTAACTTTAAAACGTCAAATAGTAAACAGGCGGCCCTCAATAAATATTTTTTTCCTACCAGAAATGCCTATTTTACGTACCACCATCAGACTTTTCGTAAAATAAACATGCACCGCCATTGCGTGACCTTGAATTACGTGATACGTTATTTACCTATGTGACGTCAATACTTTATCCAGTAAATTTTTTATTAGAAAACAATAAAAAAATGTTTGTGAAATAAGAAAACCCGTCTAAGGTTTTACCTTTTGCACCGATAAATTACAATTAATTGCCTCAGACGTGTTCGAATGAAATTTTTTTATAAAAAAAATATTTGTGAAGAAAAAACATGTAATTTGTTGTAATTTTAGCGCACCTTCCTTGTTTAACTTTAATTTTTTAAAAAACAAGTGATCCTTGACATTTCGACGAATTGGTGAGTAATAAGTAAGGTTAAATTTGGGTTGTGGATTTACACCTTGTGTTTTAGGGTTTAGCTTGCGATGTTAATAGAGAAGACGTTTATCAGTTGATCCGTGATGGACGATTTTAAATTCCTCTTTAAGGTTGTTTTGGTTGGAAATGCGGGGGTAGGTAAAACTTGTCTTGTGCGGCGTTTCACCCAGGGCCTGTTTCCTCCCGGACAAGGTGCAACCATTGGAGTTGATTTTATGATCAAAACTGTGCAAGTAGACAATGAGAAAGTCAAGGTAAATTTACTTTATCATCGATTACTAAAATAACATCTTTGTGTGTACAGGGTGGGTCAAATGTCAACAACATTACCGTTTTCTTTTGGCGAAATTCCAGAATTTTTTAATTCGTTGTATGCGACCTACTTTCTCTCATAATTTTAAGTTTCCAAGCCTTATTATTTTATTTGGTTTGTTTTCTACTGTAGGTCTCCATTCCAGTTGTAATTTTTTGAATTACATCAGAGGTATTTCAACGTCCCATAAGGTTGGCACATGTGATACTATAAGATCCAATATACTCGGTCGATTAGGTAAATACTTTCGACAGGAACAAGTTTTGTGATCTATAGATCTTTGGAGCTATAGATATCTAAATTTTGCATTAATTGTTGAAATGCAAGAAAAGCTACAATGTTCGACTCTGAAATTTTGGCCCGCTGGTCATGAAATCCTAAAACAATTGTAAAATTATTGCAAAAAATACTAAATTTCTAAAAAAAACTAATTTTTGTATCTATGAAAAAATTTGTATTAATTTTAAAAATTCTGACCTGATGAGGGGGTGGACTTGATTTACGATAATTACCATGTTTACATCCAGTCGTTAGTTCGATCTAAGCTAGCTCGCTTTTAACTTTATCACATAGGTGTAACATGCTTTTATTTAGTTCGAACTGAAAGCAGTGTTCCCAACTTAAACTTTCTGTTGACAATAGTATAGTTCAAACTAAGTGTTTACATTCAATTTTAAGATCGACTTAAGCCACTAGTCCAGATATTTCGCTTGATCTAACTAAGGTCGAACCAGCAGATTAGGTCGCTTTACATACATGAAAGGACTAATCAGGTCGAATTGAGTTGGATCGAACTAAGGACTGCATATAAACGTGGTAATTGACTCGATAAATTTGAAAGATTTGCCAAACCGTAGAACGGGCAGGCTTTCGCAGGGGTTTTAGTACTATGGAGCACATCCAAATAATACGGTCACTTATAAAAAAGGCAACGAATATAATATCCGATACACTTTGCTTTTATAGATTTTCATAAAGCATTCGACTCTATTGAGACATGGGCTATCTTAAAATCCATAGATAGGGCAAGAAAAGACTTTAGATACTCTAGGATCATAAAAAATATCTACGAAAACCCAGCTATACACGTAAAAATAAGTGAAGAAACAAAGACAAATCAAATTCCCTTAAAAGCAGGAGTTCGCCAGAGAGACATAATATCTCCAAAACTGTTCACCTCGACTTTAGAAGACTTGTTCAAGAAACTTTCCCAAGAAGGTAAGGGTATCTGACGATGGGATAAACTCGTGTATATGCTTCACTAACTCAATTACCAGTAACCATTTATGGCACTGAGACAATGGCAATATCGAAGCAAACAGCAAATCGCCTCAGGATAGGACAATGGAGAGAAGTATGCTGGGAGTTTCCTTGAGAAATAAAATAAACAAAGAGATCAGATGGAGAATGGGAGTGACGGATGTAGTGAAGCAGTAGAGAGTGGCTACAGGCGGTTCAAGGTAAAGAAAAGTAGAGAAAATTGGGAAAGCCTTAACGTCTAGGAATGAACAAATATAGGCTGATGAAGAAGATGAAGTTGAATACATTCAGCTATTTTTGGTTCAATAATTTAATTGTTTTGTTCAACATTTTAATTATTTTTATTTTAATAATCCAACTAATCCGTTGTCTTTTGTTGAATAATACAATTGTTTTTGGTTTAACAGTTCAACTGTTTTATGCAAAAAGCTACTACTTGGTTCAAAAATGCAACTGTTTTGTTAAATAAATCAACTGTTTTGTTCAGTAATTTAACTGGTTTGTTTAACAATTCAATTGTTTTGTTCAACAATTCAACTATTATTTGATATCACAGCCCCATTGAGTCAGCAGCGAGGATTTTACAACGAGACAAACATTTTGATTATTTTCCAACCTTAAAATATTTGATTTTTGTTTACTGAGATTCGAAAAGTCAGTGAAAATTATCAATTTAATCCTGAAAAACCCGACGGTCAGGGAACTTGTTTCAAGTGTTCTTTTAGGTATTCTCAAGTATAATCTTATGACTTGAAGTTTTAAAACTAGCTATGTTTTAAAACCTACAGTTTAACGTGGGCTCCAAACCGCTTAATACCATTTAAAAATTTCTATGTACTTGGTCGAGGTTTGATATCGAAATTAATTTGTTTAATTATTACTTTAGTTACTTCATTATTATTTAGTAACTTCATTATTATAAATTAACTCGTAAAACATAGGGGTAATACCCTACTCGAGATGATTTATCACCGCAATAAGTAAAAGGTTCATTTCTTTACAGTTGCAAATATGGGACACTGCGGGTCAGGAACGATTTCGTTCGATAACACAAAGTTATTATAGATCTGCTCACGCGTTAATTTTAGTATACGACATATCTTGTCAGCCGACGTTCGACTGCTTGCCCGATTGGTTGAGAGAAATAGAAGAATACGCGAGCGCAAAAGTTTTGCGCGTTCTCGTAGGTAAAGTCACTCCAATTTACTCTTTTTGTTTAAATTTTTAATCGCTAATCTTCTAGGCAATAAAATCGATCGTGAAGATCGCGAAATTCCGACCGTCGTGGGCGAGAACTTTGCCATGAATCACAACATGTACTTTTTAGAAACTTCGGCCAAGGAAGCAGAAAACGTGGAAAAGTTATTCATGAAAATTGCCGAAGATCTCATGCAGGTAAGCTTTTTGCGCTTTTTTCTTATTTGAGTTACCGACTTTTTTTACGTGCAGCAAGCAAGAAGCAAAGATCTGCCCCATTACGACTCCAACAACACAACCATAAGCGGAGGAACGTCGACAATTGGCGATTCGAATTGCTGTAGTAAATTGGTGTAATGTACGTACGAATTCTACTCTCCAACCATTTTTGCTTAAAAAAATTCCCCCATTAGACGGAAACTACGCATCCGCCCGCCTGCCACCACCGGCTCAACACTCGTTTTAATTTTGTTGGTAAAAGTTTCAGCTTCCACAACAAACGAATGATTCCAGCTTCTTTAGCACTTTTTATGAATAAAAACGCACGACACGAAACCTCCCTCCCCCCCTTACGAACAAAGTAAAATAGATCGGTCACGTTAAATGTTTTTCCAATTAATTTATTACTTATTTATTCGTAGGTTAAGCGATGTACTTACTCTTTATTTATTTAATTGCGGTAATGGTGATATTTTTTAACGATGTTGTAATGTTTAAATTTTTTATTATTAACTTTGACCAAAGAACGTTGTATTGAAATTAGTTTCAAGAACAATAAAATTGTGTAACGGAGGATTTTTTTAATCCCCTTTCTTGTTTCGTTTATCAATTAATAAACAATTTAATGAGAAATAACTATTTAAGGACCAAGGCCGTCAAGTATTATGCGTAAAACTTGTAAGCAAGGGCTGCAATTATAATTGAGAGTAATTAAATATACAACATTGTACGTTCGAAGTGCGTACAAAATTGTTTGTCCAAGCGAAAGACGAAGGCAGAGATTTTCTAAGTTAAAAAAAGTGAAGTGACGAAAAATCTTACGTACTATCCTGTGTAAAAATTAAATGGTACTTACAATCCATTAAATAAAAAATATGGTGTCAAATAACTACTTTTATTTAATAGTTATTTTTTATACAGGACGATAAAATTTAATTTTTTTCTATAGTAGATGTTAAAGAAAAGGGAAATCCCAATTTTAACTTGAATTATTTGCAGTAAAAACGAAATGTATTTAATTGCAGTAAGAATCAAGTATTTTATCTCTCCTTGCTGTTAAAATCCTTGCGGCTAAAGTGTCATTGTTCTAATTATTTTCAGTCGAAAAAAAAACCGCACTTTTAACATCTGCTATAGAAAAAAATAAATATTCGATATAAAAATTAATCCAACAAAAATAATAACAATAAATGGTTCTCAAACCCTGATTCGCTCAAATTTTCGTACCAAACTTCTTTATCTGCAACAAATCGTTGGTCAAATCAAATAGCTTTTGTTGCAAGTTTGTAGAAAACGCCAAAGCTATAGGAGGCACTATATCGCAATTACTTATGTAACTTCCACCCAATTTTTCGATATCACCGGACAAACTTGTATACAAAATTGGTTTGGATCCTTCCGAAGGTGTCTGAAAAAAAAGCGTTACTTCCTCTGCAACTGATATTATTTCGTTGTACCACCTTAAAAGAAACGGCATTATCCACGCCCCAAATTTCTTGAGGGGCGTACCAGAGAACAAATCTGTGTTGACCAAACCAGGATGGACTGAAAAAGCCGCCACCGGAATATTGTTTTGTGCGAAGAGTGAATTTATGTGATTGCTGAACAAAATTTGAGCAAATTTTGAGTTAGCGTACGCCAACTGGGGGATGTACTCGTTTCTAAAATAGAAAAAAAGTGAAACTGCGACGTTCATGTGAAGCCTTAATTTTACCTCATATTTAAATTCTTTAAATTTATGTTGGCCACTGTATGAGCAATAGACGAAACGTTCACAATCCTAGCTTTACATCTTTCGTTCCCTGCGGCCTTTAATTCGGGTAGTAACAAGTGCGTCAATAGGTAGTGTCCCAAGAAATTGGTCGCCAATTGGCTTTCAAAGCCGTCTTCGGTTTCTTTGTAGGGTCCGAACATGATGCCAGCTAAAAAGATCTGCTTTGTAAAGGTTAAACAAATTATTGAGCTGGTGGTTTTACCGTTGTTAATTAAGACATTAATTTTGTTGAATTTTTCTTTCACTAATTTGGCAAACGAACGCACCGAATTTAGCGAGCTCGTGTCCAAAGGAAAAGCTTGCAGGTCGCCAGATTTTATGCCATGTTGTCGTATTTTTTTGAGCAAATGTTCTGCTATTGTTGGATTTCGGCATCCTAAAATCAAGAAGTTTTTCCTTAGGGTCCATAGTGAAAAAAATCAATTCTTATTCGTTATTTACACATAAAAAATTGAAGAAAAACGACGTAATGAAACACAGGCGCACAAGGAACAGATCGGCGGATATTCTGAAGAATATCTTCCAAACAGTAATATTACGTCGGCCATCTTTTCGTGCATTTTTGCAAATAAAATTTTCAAAAAAACTCTGTTGTCAATTGAAAATGCATTATAAAAAATAATAGGTACCTAATATTTAACGCTTTAGGGATGTTCAGCCTATCGAAATAACTTGTTTTTGAGCAAATTTGAGAAAAAGGAAAAACACATCGATTTACATGGCGAGGAGACGTTCAACACCAATATTATTTGACAGGTTTTTATAAGTTTGAGCTCGAAGAAAATACTGCATTAAATATAATAATTTCAAAATTGGGGGGTGCTAGGTATGGAATAAGCCAAATTAGCCTACAGTGATCGGTAGAAGAATTTTATTAAACAATTCGACCCAATCATTTAAGAGCCGGTTGATCAGTTGAAGTTTAAAATTTTGGTTAACTAACCGCGTTTAGCTATTTTTAGTGTAACCGTAAAATAAACCACGTTTTGATTTATGAGTAAAATTAATTTTTTTAATAGAAACCTCAAACAGTGAGCTTGCAGAAGTTGTTTCACACCTTTCACAAAATAAAACTTAAACTAAAAATAAAATTTTTGGTTTAACCATTAGAATACAGAGTAGGTTTTAATTCTTTTACACTCTATATTCAAAGGTTTAACCATAAAAATTTGGGTTAACCTAAATTTTTTAGTTTAGGTAAGCCACGTTTACTAATATTGAGACGAACAACAGCTTTCAAGTACAACTAAAATATTTAGTTTAAACCAAATTTTACGGTTAAACCAAAAACTTTTTAAACTGAACAAGTTTCTACATAATTTCTTTATTATACGAACTTATGGCTTTTAATATTAACTGATTAATAGGAAAACTTTTTAAAACAACATAAAATGCGTGCTATGGGGGTCCAAGGGGAGAGGGGTACGAAGTACCCCCAGTCTATTATGTCATCATTCCCAAAAAAATTACAGCAGGTGATAAAGCTTCTGTATAATTAGTAAAGGAGTATTCCTTTTGTTATTTTGTATTCATCATCATCCACTACAACATCATCGTCGGACATAAGCCTCCCCCAAATCTTTCCAGTCTTCCCGATTTATTTTGTATTATTGGGTATTATTTTGTTCATCAGAAATGTATTGAAGATTTCAGCAGGCCGTTGTGATATGATGACATGGCATTTTTAGTAATATTTTAACATTTATTATTTACCCCCCCCCCGACCCTCCCGGTCGATGTAGTTTATTTTATTTTTAACTGAAATAAATTGCAGATTTTAGAATATTTGCTTGGTCGTTGCTATGGAGTCGTAACATTCGCAGTCACGTCAAGTGAACGAATAACAGAAAAGTTTAAAAAACTTCACCCATCACCTTTTCAGCAAGCAGTAGCAAGTGGGTATCGGACCTATTAATGGGTTCATAGTTAAACCCCCCAGTTACACATAAATTGTAATGGATCTATTTGCAAATTATAGCAGTATCATAAAGCTTTTTGTATAATTTTTAATATTTAATGCTTGCATTTGTTTTATTTTACTGATGTTTTATTTCTCAATGAGGAAACAATGCTGTCAACAGATGGCGCGACAATAGAAAAACAAAAATTACAAAGAAATCAAAATATTGTTGTTATAATCCTGAAATTGTAAAATTAAAAGTTGTATTTAGTAAAGCACCGAATGACATACTTTTGCTAATATCTATTAATTACTTTTGCCAGAAATTTTAGGAAATATTCATCGTTGAAAGCTTATTTTGTAAATAAATTATTGCTAATGTATTATGAATTCTATCTTAACAAAGCGATTTTGAGCTGCAAAACTTATTCGTTTGTTTTTTGTACCTGTTTCGACATTTTTCCTCTTTAAAAAAATCCTCCTCTTAGGAACCACCATCGGAACTATTGGTTAACCGAAAACTGGGGGGTGGGTGTGCCATTTTATTGTTATAAATTGTAAAATTTTCAATATTATAATTTAACAAATTTTAATGGCAAATTAAAAAAATAAACAATGACCTTCCTCATTATATTGATAATTTTAATCACCTTTTTGTGTAGGCCAGTACTTATTTATCAATAATTAAGCCATAAAATAAGGTAATAAGGTAGAAAATTTTACAATGGCTTAATTTATTGTACTCCCACTTTAGACCCAATTTCTTACCGATAATAACGTGTGCATCCAATTTGACAAGCGTTTTTACAACTTCCTTGCCAATTCCTCTCGTCCCTCCGGTTATTACTATAACTTTTCCACTTGCATTTGGTAAATCTAAAAGAAATTTAAAAAAATAATAAAATAATAAATAAAAAAAATATTAAGGGGGAGGGGGGTTATTTTTCAAAATAAAATTTTCCTGCGCTTAATGCAACAGCTTGAATAATTTATCCAAACAAAAGACGTGAAAATAACTGAAGAGAAAGTAGGTTGGATGCACTTGAAAAGTAAACCAAGCCAAAAATTTACCGATTTTGTTGTTCTTCACTTTCATTTGTTTATCTTCGAGGATTCCACGAAATCCAAGTACCTGATACTTTAATTCGTATTTAAATTCTAACCATTTTAATTGACAATATTTTTTGTTCATCGACACAAATTTAAAACTCGCGCCGATTATTATCATCAAAACAAGTAAAACAAATGCACAAACCGCGTACATTTTCGAATCAAAGTGTTAGCTTGAAAGACGATTTATTAAAACTGAAGATGTTCATGGTTTAAATTTCGCGTTTCATTTGTGGTGCCACTCTCCAGGCTACCGCGATAGGCGTATGCGCTGTGGGACGCGGTTCGAATTATAAAAATGTATAATCATAACTCGTAAGAAAAGGATCATTATCGAACTTTTTATCGCTTAATCGATTTCAAATAGGCTTGAAACTTTTTTATAATTTTTTAGCCAAATTAACCTAAAATTCATGGGCGGAACAAAACTGTTCCAGTGGCGTGGTCGTAATTTTTATAAATTTTTAAATTTCAGTTTTGACAACAAATTTCATTTTAATTTAAGGTATTAATTTTTTTAGTACGGTCGTAGGAATTTGTAGGTTAATGAGCGTAAATCATCCATTAAATTACGTTTATTCGTTTTTAACTCTTATTAAAAAAACGTCACGCAAACTTAGATTGTCAAAAGTACGGTTTCTTTTTAATACCCATGATTTTGTGTCTAAAATATTTACTGTGTTAGCAAAAACGATAAACAATTAATTTATACTTGACATTACACATAACCTGTTAAAAATATCCTGTTCATAGCGTAATGTAAGTTGCCTATCTTCAAGCGCTCGAACGACTATTTTAAATAATAATTTATTACATAAATAAAAAGTATACTTTACAGGCGAAGTGGCTTTATAAAAATCGACGCCTCTTGGCGGATTGAACGGATTAACGAGTTTCCGAAAAGTAATATGGTTTGACCACCCCCATAGGCATTTTTAAATACGCCACTGCCCCTTGTGATGAAGGCTTTCAAGGTTTCAAGCCACCATGAATAAAACCATAGCAACAAACAGAACAAAAAAATGAATGCTTTGAGGTTACATAAAAGTTGCAGTCGCTTAGTAACGATAAAAGTAAAAATGCCTTCAATTTTTATGCCAGAGAATAGTACTCGCTCACTTAACGTGCAAATTTTGACTCCTACCGATTGTTTAAATTTTTTTAATGTAAGCTACCTTTTTAACAACAATTTCTTTTATCAAAAATAATGTTATAATTTTCAATATATATTTAAATTGTAGTTTTTGCATTTTTAAAAATTTTGCATAATATATTTTTTTTTATTTCTCCAAATTCAAATTTGACGCTGTTAGTAATCATTTATTGATTTTTATAATTTATCGGCGATCATAGGTAGCTTGGGAAGTAAAATAAATTTTGTTTTTATACAAAATAGGTCTTGGCAAAAAAGAGCTACCCAACGATAAAAAGAAGAATATTATCTTGAGCCACCTCGTTCCAAATTAAACAGTTTTTAAATAGGAGAAATTTAAGTAAAATTGATTTCTTGCAAGTGAAATTTCTCTAAAAGTCGCTCGAGGCGAGTTAATTTTTAAATTTCTCCGCAAATTATTGTTTTTAGTTTTAATTGAAGTTGCGGTTCATAGAGGGCACCAGCAAAATATTGGTATCGCGACGACGGTTGTCACTGGTAGTCGAACAAAAATCTCTTATCACGGATGACCATGCGTCTTGAAGTTATCCGTAGTATGTGAATCTGATTTCACTTGACACAAATTAGGACGACGTAGACTTTGTAATAATAATTGTTTCGTCCTATTAATGATAATTGAATTGTGCGGATCGTTGCTTTTTTAATGCACAAAAAGTGTTACGACTTAATTCGTGACATTAATTTTCAATTTGCATCGATTTTGTTTCAAGTGCGGTTTTATAAATAAAAATAATTAAAATGAGTGACAGTGCACGAAATGAAAATTCCGAAAGGCCACCGCCACCTCCGAGGACTCTCAATTTCGAGGTTTAAAGATCCACGTTATATCTCATAAAATCGATGTCGCTCTGTGGGCCATCCGCGTTTTGACGGTGGTTTTCACACTCGGATATTTTATTCCAATATTTGGGTAAGCTCCAGTGCCTGCTTAGGAAAAACATTTTTAAATGTCTGTTGCAGAAATTCCCAAAATGCCTACTACAAAGTTTTGTTGGCAAACGCAGCTATCAGTGCCCTAAGACTGCATCAAAGGTTAGGAGTTGTACAGTTAAATCGGCAGTTTTTGGCCCAACTATTCCAGGAGGACAGTTGCCATTATTTACTTTACTCCTTCATTTTTATGTACGCATCACCCGTAACACGTATCCTTTTTTATTATGTTATTGTGAATTTTTAAAATTATGCCAAATTTTGGGAGAAATTTTTCTTAACTTTCTTGCAGTGGTTCTTCTACCGGTGGTCTTTTTGCCATACTGCACTCGTCGAGCTATTCCTTGACGCTGTTAGATGTAAGTACCTTTTTGCTTCGTAATCGGTAGGTTGCAAGGGCTTAAGTCACCCCCTTACCTTGCAGTAATGACGTCACTTAATTTCACCATTCGTATTAATTTATTTATAATTTTTGAAATGAAGGTCAAATTGTACCTTAATTAATTCAACCCAAAACCGGTTTTTATTTTTGATGCATTTAATTTATGGTAAAAATTACAAAATAATTTAACTTCTATTATAGTGCAAAATCTCACAAACTATTGTTTCCCTAATTTGTTGCAACCCTGTAATTTTTTTTTGGTTCTACGTTTTACCTGTTATTAACTTACTAGCCTTCAATTTAATTAGCATTTAAACAAGTCTCTTACATCATTAATTTTTATAATTATAATTCAAAGTTCACAATTTCGCATCTGAAATCTATAAAAAAAAACGAGAATTGCTTTGCCAAGATATCCAGTGGCGTATCCACGCAATCGAACAAAAAATTGAATAAGAAATAAAGTAGCGGAAACCATCCGTAAAAATTAAGTAGTAGCGTGACTCGCGCTAATTATTAAAATAGCGGTTTTTAAAAAGCGAAAGAAAGGGAAGAGAGGCAAATTTATTGAGAAAGAGTTCCTATTTGTTCGGAAAATTCAGTGAAAAGGTTCTGGGTATTTTCTCTTTAATGCCCGATTTCTTCACTCATAGTTATCTTCAAGTTAACGAACTTGAGGTTAAATTAACGAAATAACCAATCAGATGATTGATTTATTTGTTTTGTTGTCGTCTGATTGGTTATTTCGTCAATTTAACCTGAGGTTTGATAACTATGAGCGAAGAAATCGGGCATTTCAGTTTAATGATTCTTTTGTTTCAACAACTCAATTGTCTTTTGATTTAGTTATTCAATTGTTATTGTTTCAACGATTCAACTGTTACGTCAACAATTTAATTGTTTTTTTTATCAATATAACAATATTTTGTTAAATAATTCAACTATTTTGTTCCAAAATAACAACATTTTGTTCAATAATTCAACTATTTTGTTCAATATTCAATTATTTTTGGTTCAACTGTTTTTTTTACCAATTGAACTGTTTTGTTAAATAATTCTGCTGTTTAGTTTAATAATTTTGCCGTTTGGTTGAATAAGTTAGCTGTTTTGTTTCGATTCAACTGTTTTTTGTTCAATAATTCATTTAGTTTGTTCAACAACTCAAGTGTTTTTGATTTCATAATTCCATTGTTTTGGTTTCAACAATATTCCGTTTCTTGAAGAATTTAAGTGTTTTTTAAGAAAAATATTATTATTCAATACTAAAAGAGTTGACGACAACTTTACAAGCAACAAATTGTAACTGGATCACAGCAGTGTGTTTGACACGGCCAGGAATAGAACCGCAGTTACACGCTCTCTAGCTTGCCAGTATACGCTTTACTCCACACTGCTGCTCTACACCTAATTGTTTTATTAAATAATTTAATATTTTGTTTAATAATTTAATTATTTTTGATTTAGTAACTCAATTGTTTTTATTTCAACAATTTAATTATTAGGTATGTTTAACACTTAACAATTCAACTGTTTTGTTCAATAATCGATGTGTTTATTCAAAACTAATGCAATTGTATAAAATTTGTTTTAAAAAGTTAATTCGTCATTTTGATCAACAATTCTGTTTTTTCAACAATTCAACTGTTTTCTGACCATTCTACTGTTTGTTTTGTCAACACTATTTTATGCAAAAGTACTAATATATTGTCTAAAAATGCACTTGTTTAGTTTAATAATTGAATTCGTTTTGTTCAACAATTCAACTGTTTTTTCATCAATTCAAGTGTTTTATGCAAAGAATCTACTATTTTGTTAAAAATGCAACTGTTTTGTCAAATAATACAGTCATTATGTTTAATAATTTAATTGTTTTTAGTTAAATAGTTCAATTTGCAATATTTAGGAAAGTCAAGGTAAATTATGAATTTTAATTGAGGAAAAACTGAAAAAATCCGTCAATTTGTTGTAAAAATACAGTGGCAATCCTTTACTCTCAAAATACTTATTAACAAAGGGAAATCGTCCAAAATGTTTGTCGAAGAAAAAATTTAAGGTTCTTAACCCATAGGGCCGCTTAACCACTTATATCATAACCATATTTATTGCAGATGTCAGATTATCATTGATACTTCAAAGGAAAAATAAAGGTTCAAAATGCAACTATGTGGCACTCCTCTGCCAATGGTTTCGAGTTGACTAAGCTGTTGACCAACCAAAATATACACTGCATCCAGCTTTTCTAGATAGACGTGAGCTCTTGCAAAGAAATACCTCTCCAGGAAACTGCAGCATCTTCAAAATGATAGGATAACTGACACAATTAAAAGCCTTTCTCAATAAAGGCTGAGACGGGGGGATTCCCCTTCCAGATAGATGTGATCTCTCAGAAAGAAATGCCTCTCTAGAAAACTGTGACTGACACAATTAAAAGGGAGAGGCTGGGAGATTTCCTGTATATGTCATCATTTCCAAGAAAACTAAAGCGGTAACATCAAGATTCTATATAATTTTTAAACATTTAATATTTTGTCTTCCATTTTGGTGCACCCAAACCTACCCGGTTTAGACAGTTTATTTTTATTAGAAGTAAATTAAAATTTCAGTATAATATCTGCTTGGCTAATTTGAAAAACTTTTACTCCTTTGCTGTTCAGCAAGCAGTTGAAAGTGGGAATCGAACCGTCAGGCGCGAGTCCACCGTGGGAATAATGATCCGAGAAAGCACGCATCTTAGATTTGTTATTATTATTTCGGACTTCCTTTTGCAAGGATACAACTTATGTCGTTTCGAAGCACAGAGATGGCATTGCAAAGTGAGCTCTAACCGGATTTGAATTGGGGCGCCTTACATTAGCAGTTGATCGCGCTAACAACCAGGCCAATGGCTGTCTCATTTTAGATTTGTACTGGCTAAAAACCTGGCTATGGCACTGACATTTCAGATTTGTGCAGGTCAAAAACCTGACTACGCCACTGACGTTGATGAAATTGAAAGACTAAAAGGAACCGTAACAAAATTTTGTTCCAACTGTCGATGGTTTCTTCTATAATTACGTCCGTTGAACTGAACAAGAATTTTTGTTTTTTTTTATTGTACTCTTGATCGTTGAGCTGTAAAACTGCAAAAAAACCCTCCCCTCGTTTTTCAGAACCGAATTAACGATTTCACCATTTCAGCTTGGCTGTTGCAATGGTGCAGTGACTTTTATTGCTACTATTCCGGTAAAATCAATGATTAATGGAAATTCTTCCATAATTTTGAAAAACTTACTACTTCATCAGATTTTCAGCAAACGGCAGCAAGAGGGACTTATTTTCTTTGAATACTTTTATTAAGGGATTATTTTCCCATCAATTTCTTAGGTAAAGAAAAATGTTTACCTAAACACTCGACTAAAGAAAAGTCTTGTTTTCTCTCCTCTCTTTCTCACTTTGGTAGTATCCGAAAATAAACAAAAATTGCTGCGTAGTTTTCTACTTGGAAGTGATGCCACAAATATACTGGGGGGTACAAGTAGTATACAAAGCGAGGGGTCTGTAGGTATGAAATACCTTCAAGCTATGTACAGGATGGTGAATCGATTCATGCACCACCATATAATTTTATTAATAAGGGGTAAGGTTTATGAAAACTGTTTTTAGCCGACAAGATAGATACATACATAAAAATACTTCATATTCTATGGGTGTATTTAAAAAAACAGTTGAATTTTAAGGGGAGGTGGAAATCGCACACCCCGATTTGCACTACACCAATAGAATTAACGTTTTTAGCATATCTACTTGGTCGTTGCCATGGTGACGTGACATTTTAAGTTACTATTTTGCTATAATAAAGTCAACCCGTCTATAACGTGATACTTTAATAACGCGGTGCAAAATAGTGGAATCTAGTTTTTAAAAATGATTTAAGTATTGATCAAGATCAGGCAATAAAGACTTGGCAAATATTTAAAATTTTATAAATTAGATAAACAAATAAAGCAGGACTACAAAAACAGCATAAAAATAATCATGAATATTTCCTTTATATTATTAATAAATATTTTTTAAATAATAATTTATAATGGAAGGTTAACAAAACCATAAATATTTTTAAGTTGATAAATACATATTATTATTTAATATGTACATATCTAATTATTTATTTACTATATTATTTATTTCAATTTGTTATGACTTACGATATTAAATAGTTTTAAACAATTTCAACAGTCATAAAATGGTATAATTCGTAAGTAATCACAAAACTTAGAAACTTGTCTATTTTACCAAAGTTCAAACAAATATTTTAATGATTAACCTTGATTATAATCATTAGTGGTTTTTTCTAAAAAAAAAAATTGAGATATTCTCGTTTAAAAATTCAGCCATTTAAATTGTTAACGAAATAGTAAACGAGCGTGAAAAAGCTGTTTATTCCCCATATCCTTGACAGACCTATACGATTGAATATAAATAGACGCATGTCATTGACTGAAGAAAAATCTGCCCATAAACATGTTGACAATGAAATTTTCCATTATTTACGAGAAAATGAAATGAAATTAAAAAATTTAATTTTCAGACTCTTGGACATAACGCATGGTGGGGTGCACGCTTGCTGATTTCCATAGTTGAATTCCAATCACGCAACATTTTGAGATTAATCAGTTTCACCGAAATTGTGTTGATGCCATTGTGCGTTGTAATGGTGTTGATGTAAGTATGACTTACGGGTAGCACACGAAGGACCTACATACAAATTTTTTTTTCATAGGGGAAAAGCTGGATTGGTGGCCCCTTTCATATATTACCACTTCCTGATGCAAAGATACATGTCGCGACGTAATCCTTACACGAGAAACATGTTCCATGAACTTCGAGTTTTGATCGAATCGACCGCGTCGAAGCCAAGTATGCCGGGGATAGTGCGTCAGTTGTTGATGACCATAGTGACTTTCACATCAAAATTAGCACCACCTCAAATTACACCCACACCTCAATAATAAATTATCATTCTGTTATTTTACACCAGAACTTTTAATACGAACACATTCCAAATTTATGCAAAGTTTAATTTAATTGGTGTGATTATGTGATTATGATAATGTTTTAGTTGTTACAATTATTGTATTTTGTATTATTATTAGTGTGCTGGTGGGTTTTGGTTAACTTAATATTAATTTTTTTTTATTAATCAAAGGAAGTTTCGATATTTTACCATCACTTAAATTTAAATTTGGGGATCACTAATTGTATGTGCAAAATTTATGTTTGGATGTTCAAACAAATAATGTTTATTAAGATTAACGAACAATGTATGTTTGCCGAAGTATTTTTTAAATAAAATATATTATTTCGTTAAAATTTTCTTTCTCTTATGCGCAATCGTCTTTGTTTTTTTGCATCATTTACTTCGCTGGGGAATCTTTCTTTTCTCTTTAAAGATCGGAAAAGGAAGCTATGCTGACAAAATCATGTTTTGCCAAGATGATGGAGATGGCCAAGGGTTACAGCTATCATTATTTTAAAGAATTGTAATTCCAATTTGAATTCTAATGATTTTCAATAAGTTTACTTTTTACGATTTAGTTAGAAATTTAGGCGGTGGAATGGAGTGACGGAGAATTAAGAAAAGTTATCCACTTTGTCAAGTGAATTTTGAGATTTTCAGCTAACGGCTAAATTCTGTCAGGAATGTGACTGCCTCTCATATCGTGAATTATGTAAAAAAGCAGACAGCTTTGAAAAACAATCGAATATATATTTGTCACAAATTTAATAATTTCGTTCAAGTGTCTGTTTTAATAAAGCATAAAGTGCTTACCCTCTGTTTGAAATGTTACATAGTAAGTCGATTTTGAAAAATTTCAAACCTTTGTTTACGCGTCTGTTAGTTAAACGCTTTAACGTTTCCGACGCCCACGATGATTCAAATAAAAATACGGCCATTACAACCACCACTACCGTGACACCACCGGAAGTTCCGTTGTCGCCAAGTAAGTTATTTCAAAAACCAAAAACTGTGTTTATCCCAATTTTTCTTTCAATTTTAGTATCGACAAGTGAATCACCTCTTTCCACTACTCACTCGGACCATCCTCCTACACTTCCACCTCTTTCCACTACTCACTCGGACCATCCTCCTACACTTCCACCTCTTTCCACTACTCACTCGGACCATCCTTCTACACTTCCTATATCGGCGGTGTTTCCCGAACCGGAAGTGAAACCCAAACCTAAGTCGCTGGAGTTTATCGATGATACTCCCGATTTGTTCTTACGATTGGAGCAATTGGAATCTGCTCCCGAAACGGAAGCGATGCGAAAGTCGCTGCCATTTGATGAAGTACCCGGCCCGATGGCGTTGAAGCGGTTGTCAAAATTTTGGAGTTCTGTTCCGATTTTGGGCACGCAAGTAACCGCTAGCGCCATCCAATACTTCCTCAGTGCTGGTAATATATTCGATCACTTTTTTTTCGTTTTTTGACTTTTTAATTTTAAAGGCAGCCAGTTGAGTTGGGGAACCAATTTGTGGATGTTTAAATGGTTATTGGACGAGTACGGGCCGGTTGTGCGTTTGCACGGACCATTAGGTGGAGACGTCGTGATTTTGAGTCGCCCTGAACATGCGAGCGCCGTTTTTCACAGCGAAGGTCGATATCCTATAAGGTCAAGTTTGGATTGCGTAGAAAAGTATCGACTTCAGTTTCGACGATACAAACAAGCAGGACCTTTTATAATGTAAGCGAGTCGCCTCCGTAGCAGATTTGCCACGTTCTGTCTTTTGCAGGTACGGACCAGAATGGGAAAAATTACGAAAAAATCTCGAACGACCGTTACACGACAGCATGGTTCAACAGTACGACGAGTTGGTCCAATCGAGTGACGATTTCATCGTGAGGATTACGCGAATACGGAATAGGCAGGACGAGGTTCCGGTTACGTTTCGAAACGAAATTTACAAATGGGCGATGGAATGTATGTGTTCGATAACGTTGGGTAAACGTTTGGGATTTTTGGATCCGATCGGGTTGAGCATGACTTCCGAACCTGCTCGCTTGTTGGAAGGGTTGATCGGAGCGACCGAAGCTATACGACGCTGCGAATCTGGTTTGCACATGTGGAAGTTTGTAGAAACGCCTGCATGGAAGGAGCTTGTTAGAAATTGTGACGTAATCGACACGATCATGAACAAGTACATTCACAGAACTCAAGACGTTATGCGTCAGAGAAAGATTTCCGATGATTCTAATCAAACAGCCGAGTCGGTTTCGCTTATCGAGAGTCTCATGATAAAAGATGTGATGTCTTCGGAAGACGTTTTGACCATTCTTTTGGATATGGTTTTGATCTGAGTGAATTCTGTAGCTCACAGCGTTGCGTTTTTGTTGTATCACTTGGCGCGTTACCCGAGAGCTCAAAGAAGAGTGTACGAAGAAATTTTGAACGCACCTTCGCAAGTGACGAGCGCATATTTAAAAACGATGCGGTATTTGCAAGCTTGCATCAAAGAAAGTTTGCGTTTGAAACCTCCCATGCCTATTTTGAGTCGGGTTTTGTCCAAAGATGTGTTGGTTTACAATTACAGAATTCCTAGGGCACTTATATTTTGATTGCCACTCATCTTTCGAGTTTACGCGAAGAGCACTTTGAGGACGCTTACCGATTTAAACCTGAACGTTGGTTGGATTCAGAAATTTATATGGATAACGGAAACTTTGCTTCTCTGCCTTTTGGATACGGCCCGAAAGCCTGCTTGGCTCGCGAGCTGGCCGAAACGCAAATTTCGTTATTGTTGACTAAGGTAAGAGCTTGTTTGAACTTGTTGCCTTGGTTTGAACCTTTTATTTTTAGATATTGCGAAAGTATCGCATTGAATATCATTATGGCGATATCAACAGCACGCACAGACTTTTGGCTGCTCCCGATCGCCCCCTTAGACTTAGATTTGTTGATCGACGTTAAAGTTGTAACGATTGTATAAATATAAGTTTTTTCTTAACTACTTTTGTTCATTTTATTTACAAGTTTTTCATGGACCACCACTGCATCTTTACTTTTAAATTCTTTACCGTACGCCACTGGATATGACGTCACAGCCACTTGTTTTGTTTGTCAAATATACTTTCTGACAGCATAAACAAGTCACTTTGTTAATAAGGTTAATTTAAAAATTCCGTTTGTAATTCAATGTTCCGATAAAAATTTATAATAAAGCGAACTGACAAATCATAATTACGAGCGAGACTATCCAACTTTACCGGAAAATTTTAGTTCTTCATTCAGAAAAATGGCAGAAATGGAGATTAAAAAAATGAAACAGGGATGTCGTATTCCTGCAAAGAAAAGACCATCATTCTAAACGTCTTCAAATATCTCCACAACCAATATCCCGATAAGTGTGTTACCGATTTGGTTAGGCGAACTGCAAAGGCTACTGGATGCAGCGAAAAGAGCATCTTTCAGTTCCGCAAAGAAGAGGCGAGCGTCGAAGGTTTTAAGGAACCTTCCAAAACTAAGATACGTAAAAATATTAATATTAACAGTAGGGACAATAAATATGACCAAGGCGTTAGGCAATCCATACGGAACGTAATATACGACTTAAAGTACCGAAACATTGTGCCTTCCTTGAATACAATATTAAAGCAAGTTAACTCTGACGATAGTTTACCCAACTTTTCTTTGATGACTCTGCGAAGACTCATGTTTGACATGGGTTTTTATTATGAAAAGAATGGCAACAAGTCGATTTTGTCTGAAAAGGCGGTTATAAACAAGGATAACGTGCCGGTGAAACAAAATAAGAAGGTGCCAAGTAAGCCACCTCGGAACAATAATACTGTGAACGCTGAGATTAGCGAAGTTAAACCAGTGGTGGCCCCGGTTCAGCAGCAGAATGTTTATGCACCTCCCACCCATCATCCGCATATGAATTACCAGCACCACAACCAAAGGATCATGCCGATGCATATGGCTATGCAAGATACTCATATGATGGGACCCATGCATGCACCGACACCACACAGCATGCCCATGATGTTGAATCATCGAAGGGATCTTGTACCGCCACCGGGGACGCATCCCATGGCTCCACAGCATATGAAGCAAGATCTTCCACCTTGGATGCATTCCCACAACATGATCAAGCAACATTGAGGCCTTAAATCGGTAAGAAACTAATTTTGTGGTAATTAAATGCTTACGTCAGCACTTCAGTTTACAGAGTTATGAAAATTGAAATATCTTCTTAGCTCATAACAAAAATTTGCAATTGCAATCCAAAACTTGAATTAGTAGTTCTTTTTAAAAAAGTCCCATCTTCACAAGGAAGGGTAGGAAATTATAAATCAATTTTTTTGATATGAACCTTCAAGATTTTCCCTCTTTTATTCTATAAATTCAATGGAGATCACTGGCGGCTTTCATCCAACCACAAATACAAACAAAACTATTCTGATTTGGGTTATTGAAATTTGGTACTTAAGTTTTGACTGGAGAGGAGAGCACAATATTATGAAAAAGTCTTTAATTCGCTTTTGATAAAAATGATATAGCTAAACCGGGGGGTCTGGGGTGTGGAACACCATCCAGTGCCCAAACCCTGGTCTTTGCAACTGAATATTCTAATTTGACTATTAGGATTAAGTTTTTAGATTTGAATCGTTAAATTAAAGATATAAATTTTTCCTTCATCCCCTGTACCCTTCAAGCTAACTTAAAGAATAAAAAAGTGACTAAAATGTCACGTTACCATAGCAACGGCCAAGAATTTAAATCTGCTTTAGTTTTCTTGAAAATAAGACATGTAGGTGAGGGGTTGAAAACGACCATGGTCTGGCACTTGAGTGTCTCGAATACCAAACCAATTAACCCGGGTCAAGCTCGGGCGGAGTAAAAAAATTTATTCTGATAGTCTTCCCTCGGAAGGAAGTAGCTACCTACCGAGGTAATTAGCCAAGAAAGCCCTCCTTTATAGGGAGGGGTCACGACACTCAAAATCGAGTTAACAACTAAGAAGGTGAGGGGTATTATATCTGGGGGTACCCTCAGTTCGCCCCACCTATGCTTTTCATCTGTTTCTTGATCGTATTGCAATAAAAATCGAAAGTCTGCATATTCAATTAGTTAGAAACTTTTTCTAGTTTCCTAGTTTGACTGTTGGGGATTAGTTGTTTAAATTTCATTCCCATTTTTAAGAATTTTGCTTAAGTATTTCAATTTTTTACATTTCAGCAGTGGTGCAATTGTCACACGTAGCGCACATAGAAATCCGTCGGTGGTGGTGTACGAACCACGGGACAAAAAAGGCAGCATATGTACAAAGTGTTGGATGACTTGATATTATGAAAAGGATAGTCAGAGGTCCTGAAAATTTAACGAAAACTTAAATTATTTATTTAGCATTATTTGTTGTAAAATATAAAATATCTATTTTAAGGATACCCTTATGATGTGATGATCACAGCCTAGCTAAAATTATATCAAATTGCTTTACCTAATTTTTATACAATGGCAATATACAGTACATTACATAATTAAACCTATATCACATGTTAACGCCAAATACATACAATGTGGCCATTTGTTGAAAAATTTAAAATTTACTCTCTGCACGTTGCTGTCCAATTGCCCTTTGTTAATATCGTTCAGGTTTTCGTAAATCGGCTCGTTTGAGAACATTTCTGAAAATTACAACCCAGTGAATCTCAAACAAAAATTGTTTGAACAAAATTTACCTTCCCCAGTTTTAATGGACGCAGGATTTTGAATAACATCATCAATGCAGTTATGGATAAATAAATATTGTTTCTGAAAAAGTTCAAAATTTAGAAACGCATTTTTAGCTTCTAAACCGAAAAAGTGTAGAATTAAAAATTATGGGACGTAAAACTGAATTATCTACATTAGACCATTTTGTTTGCTTGCAAACTAAATTTATAGTTAATTTTTTTGTTTTACCTCTGTTTGAACCATGTTTTTTCTATCTCTTCGCAGATTCAAAACGGTTCCGAATATATCAATGTCGGATTTGCTGCTTATCGCCTGAAGTAGTATATCCAACGCTATCAACGTACCAGTTCTTCCGACTCCGGCGCTGTCGACAAAAAATTGTGTAAATAACAAAATATTGATAATCAGAAGGTCAATTATTAAGTAGGGTAAGTTTAGGTTTAGAAATGAAAGTAAAGGAAGGTAGGTGCCACGATAGGTACCACAGTTTTGTACTTTTTATAATAGAGCTTTTGATAACATGCAGGCGTCAACGTGAATTTTTGTAAACATATTACGTGTCAATTTTAAACCTGTTTTCATTTGTGATATTAGTTTTAAGTTGATTCATTACTCAATCCTAAGTACTACTTATTATTTTATTGATAACGAGACGTGTACAGAAAGTCACTGTATTGATAGTATTCGATAGGCGTACGCAGCGCCATTTCTTAGAGCAATAGTGGTCTTATCTGTCAACTTGGCTGTAGGGTAAATACTACACAGTGTTCTTAAGAAAATCCGAGTGCAGATATCTGTTCGGAGTTCTTTTTGACTCTTTCTGAACATGTTTTGTAATTTTTTATCTAACGTTTTACACTTTTACAAGGTTAGTGAGTTTTTGTAACTGAAGTATTATCATGCCAAAAATGTTTGTCGTGGTATTTTTTGGTTTTTAGTTGATAGTTTTATTTCAATCGTCGTTTTTAGTTTTACTTGCCGCCGCAGTGTATTTTTAAGAATGAAAGACAAATGCGAAACGATCTCATTTGTTTTTATTTAGTTTTAGAGATTTTGCAGTACAGTCATCCCGCAACCCAACCCCTATTCGATTCAAACCTCACCTAATTCCTAATCCAAACCGACCCACAACTAGGACTTCTACTTCCTGTCCGTTTGAACTCCTTCCAGATGTTTAATTTTTATCGTGAAAGAAACCAAGTGCCAAACGTTATCCGTAGATTTTTAGATATTTCGTATCACGGTAACTAGAAGTGAGCGGCAGGTGCTTGAAAGGATGCGCACAAAAGATTTTATGTACCGTGCACCGACGCCTTTCTAGTTACGAACATTTTTGTGATTTGTTTAGTATTATTAATGTTAGTTTCACTTTTAACAGTATTAAGCGGCACACATCGCAATGACAACTTATTTTTTTTTAAATAAATTTACAAAATGTTGCTGCTAATTTTTTTTAACCTTACCTGCAATGAATGATAATAGGATCCTGATTCCTTTCCGCGTGATCGCGCATCAATTGACAAAACTCGAGTATAACCTCTGTTCCTACGGGACATCCGAAATCGGGCCAATCGGTGAATTGTAAATGTGTCGCAGTCCACTGTTGCGTTTCCTAAAAACAATTGCGGTAATGTTGCGTTACACGAACTTACTGTTGGTTTCATTACCGTTTGGATCATAAACGTTCTAACGACGTAGTTTTTAAAATTTAATTCGGTACAGCACCTGATCGCAACGCCATTTTCCAAATCCATGTTTTCGTGGACATTCGGAAAGTATTTGTAACATTTGTCCTGAAAGCGCAGCGCTTGATTAAATTATTTGTACTAATTTTGGGGGAATTACCTTTATTTTGTTCTACAAATTGAGCCACCATGACTATTAGAGACGAGTTTTCTTGTATAACCATCTTCCAGAAATCCATAACCGTGTGCTCCAGCGGTCCCTGTGTTGCGATGTATTCAACGTTCCCGGAATATCCCTAAATATTGCAAAAAATGTAAGCGCTTGCGAATTCGGGCAGATTCCCTCACCTTAATGTACGAAGCGTTGATATAATCACCGGTCGATTCCTCTTCTTCATTATCCGGCTGAAGCTTAACGCGCGATTCGTCATCTGAAAATGATCCTGCCGTTAGAGAAGTAACAAGTTTGGTAAAAAATACCCACATGGTAAAATGTTGGTGTATCTGTTTTTCTTTTTATTTGCAGGTAACGTAGCATCGCAAAAGTTGGCGATTATTTCGCTGCTTTTGCTGCCGAGTAGCGAAAATTCCAGTTTCAACTTTTCGCCGTTCTCATGCAGGTCGCTGTAATATTGCGAAAAGTTTGAAATCGATATTGGAATCGGCGTAAGGGGAATCGATTTTATTGATTCTTTCTTTTTGTTCCTAAAACACGGTTTTACATTTTCCCCCTTAAAATGAGCACTTTTTAATCTGTACCAATTTTGGCGTTTCTTCCAAATGATAAAAATTACGAAGATCATTACACACGCTCCCATAATTCCGAAGGTTAGGCCGAGAATCATACTCAATTTGGATTCATCTGAAAATTATCAAATATTAATCGATTCTTCAATTGTTTTCTTGTTTATTACTTGGTATCTTAAAAGTAACGGTCGGGCTGTCCCGGTACCCGTCGCTCGTAAAACTTCGTACCTTGAACGTGTACGTTACGGATTGGTCGAGAGGTTTGTTGCCCTCAAAGGAGTCATCGCCCAACGTTATCGTTACGTTCGTTAAGTCGTTATCTGTAAATTTAAATTAAATATTTTGAACTTGAATTGGTACACCCGAGATATACATTGCTATGATCATAATACAGATGGTCACGTAAAGCAATAAAAGTTAGAAGTATTTGAAAATAAACTAATTTTATTGAATTGTCAAGTGACATTGGCGCTAACGTGAGGAGACGGTATATGTCCGAATAGGCAAGGATTTGGTGCGGTTTAAATCGACCTAAGTGCGCTTGCGTTATCATAGACACACACCTCTTTCTATCTTAACAAATTTTTACTGAAGATTTACCTTCGCTTTCGCTTTTTGCTATTAGGCGGTTGAAAAATTTTCTTTGCCAATTTTAATTTATATCAATAATATATTGTTATAAATTATAATACACAGCAATTATTCATTGCTATATTTATTTAATTTTTTACAACGTTTGTTTTAGTGTTTTAGTTCAAGATTATAAGTTTTTTTAGGTTACTTAATTCGTATTTCTTCTGAAACGCACATTTATTATTTAAACAGCCATGGATTCGTAAGTTATTAAAGTGATATTTATATGTATTGTGTGAAATTACATCAACATTGCTTTTTCAGTACCGTATGCCCTTATTGTGCAAAAAAGTTTTATGATAGTTCCACGAAGAATCGTCACATAAAAAAAATTCACCCATCGGTAGCTGCAGTTCAAATGGAAAATAGAAAAGGACATATATTTTGTCCAAAGTGTCCCGACAACAACAAACAAAATTATTTATCTTACGCTTTATTAATGAAACATATTTCAGATGTTCATAATATCGTTATTAAAAAGGAGAAACTAAAATTTGATAAATTCGAAGATTTTGAAAATTGGAGAACAGTAGAAAATAGAGAAGTAAATTATGTAAAGCAGGATATGGTTCAAACGGCAAATGCAAAGATCGCGTATTATAATTGTAATCGAAGCGATTCAAAAGGTAATTTTTTTTACAAGAACGATAATTAGGTTAATTAAATATTTTTTTAAGGACGTCAAAGTAATTGTTTGAAACGGGCTATGAAATCAAAGGGAAGTATTAAAATCAATGGCGTTTGTCCTTCGAGAATAATAGTACATCATTGTAAAGTCATTGCAAAGAAAAGAGTAAAGTATGTTTTCTTGACTTATTTTTGAGTTAATTATTTTGATTATTCTTTAATTTTTAGATGGGGTCTCCAAACTTAACCTACCTCGTACCTCTCTTAACCTGTATGTTAGGAACAACGAGAGGTATTTTATTTATATGTAAATAAACTGTATAGTACTGACATAAAATTATATTTATATTATTTTGCAAATTGTAACACAAGTAGTCAATTTTTTCATTAAAAACTATAATGTAACAAGTAAAACATAGCATTATTTATTTTCGTAAACATAACTGTAACTGCTTAAATAATTTATGAAGCCAGTTTTTAAATGAAAATATTTTGCAACATTCAATGAATTCCAGAAGAAAACCAAATTTATTTATAAATGTACCTTAAATAAAATATGAAAATAAAAACGATGTAGAAAACTTATTAATAGTTTCAAATAATATCCTGATCAAATTATTACAATTTAAATTTTAAAGAAAGTTTTAATCACCTAACCTCTAAAAGTGAGGCAAAAAACGCGGGTCAACTGACGTTTTAAAATTTTAAAACGAAAATGAGAGGCGTGCCTTTACATTAGCGCAACCGCACCAAGGCCTGCCTAATCGGACATATACCGTCTCCTCCCAACGTGGGGCGACATAATATGTATGACGCGTTTTTCAGGTGGTCGTGAATGTACAGGGTAATATCATCATCGGCGGCTTTCCATTCCTGTCGGAATATAACCACTTCCATTCTGGAAGTCTTCACAATCCGTTTTACGAGGTGGATTACTCCTCTGTTTGACTTTAGACAACAGCGCGTATGGAATTCGAACCTGCGACTACTTATTCGTAGTCACATACGTCTCCCAACACGCCACTCTGCTGCTTACAGGGTAATATATAATAATATTTACAGAGTTTTTTTAGCTATATCGGTTATAACTTGCCTTTAAATGGATTCCAAAATTGAGGCGTGATCTGATACGGTTTGCCTTTACCGTTTGCGGTCAAATTTTCCGCTAACTCTGGCCAAACATCAGCTTGACGTAATTTTCCAAACATGGATTTTTCATTGTTGCCAATTTCGCCCAAAATTATGGCGTAGTACAAAATTTTTCCATTACTGTCATCAAATATGTCCTTACTCAAGGTGAACGTAGCCGTACCGGAATCTTGAGGAACGGGCGATGTTATTTGTTTTTGAAGAGGTGGTACTGTAAAAGAAAAGAACGACGGTTTCAAAATATTCCGCGCGATTATTAGTATTCATACTCACTTCCGGCCTTGGTTTTAAAATCGTAATGTTTTCCCTTACTGCGGTGCGTTCTCGTACGAACCAAAACCACTACTTGGTAATTTCTTTCTGGGAGTAAATCCGAAAATGTTTTTTCGTACGGTTCCGAAACCTTATCGATATAACTGTACCTGCGGCGGCCATTATCCATGTCTATTAAAATAACTTCCATACCTTCAATAGTTCCGTACGTATGACACGGATGATGGAAAACTATTGTCGCCACGGCACTGTAGTTTTCCGTCTCGGAATATTCAAGCTCCACCTCTAAATTTCTAACTTCTTCAGGTTCGGCCTCCAATGTACTTATTACCTTCTGTTCGCTCGACGGACTCCAGTCAATTCTGTTGACAGCTGCGACGGAAACGTTGTACGTGTGATACGGCGTTCCTCTTTTGTAGGTATAGTTGTTTTCGTTTCCTGGAACTTCGACAGTGTTGCTCCTTCTGCTATCCACGCATTCCATTGGCACCCAATACCGTGGTTTGATACTTTCCACGCTGATCACATACCATTTCAATTTTCCCCTCTTTTGTTTAGGTTTATCCCATTCTATTACGAACGTGTTTTTGGTGACATTTACTATTGGTTTGATAGTGGGAGCTTCTGGAACTTAAATTTGCAATAAGAAAAAGTGCAATTCAAAATCTGCTTACTTACAACTTTCGAACGAATTAAACTGGATCACCTCTGGAAGGCTCTTTAAATTTTCTTCCGTAACCACTTTGATGGAAATATTGTAATGAAACGCGGGCTTTAAATGTTCCAAAGTGTACTGGTAGTTTATGTTTGTAATCGGGTCGTTTACGGACACGTTTTTTTCGACCAGATGGTCGTCGATTTCGTCGCCAACGTTCGAAATTCCTACGACATCGATTTGATAGTGACTGACGTTTCCATTGGTGAAACACGGGTGATTCCATTTTATAATCACGCTGACGTTGTACTCCGTTCCTCTCGTGAAATTAAAGGTAGGAAACAAGTCATAATCTGTGTTGCGTGGATCTTCTGGAACTGTAATATTACAAATTGTAAATACCAAACGTCCGGCTCAACTTACACCAATTTCATACTTCCTCCCCTGGTGTAAATATATCGGTTATCGCTCGGAGATCCATACCCAGCTCCCGTGGCGACCTGGATCGCAACTTTGTATAGGTAACTTGGAAATGCTTCGGAAAACAGAAAAATCGTGTTGTTTGAAAATACGTCATAGTCAAAAGTTTTGGTTTCGTTTCGTTGGCATTCTGGGGGGATGAAGTACGTCGGCCCGAGAGATTTAACTTGAATGTGGTAGTTTTTGAAAACTCCACGGATGTTTTCGACTTCTTTCCAAACGATCTGGAACGACGTGTTCGTGAAACTCTCGATTTGGTCCACTTGCGGCGAGTCGGGAACTGGAACATTATAAATTAAAATTGAAAAGCTGTTTTATTTTAGGCTGCATACCTCCTTCGTTGGTGCGAAAACTGAAGGGTTTGCTTAATGCCGAATCTCCAAAGGAGGTGCTCGCCACTGTCGTGCATGTGTATTCAGAATATGCGTGCAAACCGTTGATGGCCACATCAATCTCGGCTAGATTGTCATAATTTTTGGCAAATGTAATGACGTCGTTGCACGTCACATTTATTCTCTCTATCGGGCAGACATTTTTAGTGTAATCTTCAAATTTGCATTCGACCACCGCGCGAGTGGTGTTTACGCTTACAGCCGAACATGAGGGTGCAGTCCTTACTTAAACATAAAATTTTCGTCTCGCCACAAGGTTAACTTAGTTCAATTCGTTACCTTCAGGTATCGCGATGGATAGTGTGTTTGGAGCACTTTGGCTCGATTGCGTGAGCGATATTACCAACAACTTGTACTGCTTGCAGTAAATAGCACCCGTGAAATCGGACGTCAGGTTCGTTTGGGTCGTTGTGTTATTACTAAATATCTGACCGTGTTCGTCAAGAACCTCCACGAGATATGTTAGGTTACAAGTTTTGGCATTGGATGGTGGATTCCAATGTAAGGTGACGATTTTGTCATCGATCGTGGAGGTTAAATTTTCTACCGAGCCAACATCTAAGAGACGAGAAATTAAAAAGTTCTTGCAATTAGGCAAAATTTTAGCTTACCGTTAGGTGCAGAAGTGTTGATGTAATGGATGTAAGGATCTCCAATATCGCTTCTATTCGTAAATGCGTACAATTTTATTTCGTAAGTCGTACACGCCGTTAAATTTTCGATCATAAACGGTGTCTCATTGGTGAAGTATTCAGAATGATTCGTCACTTTCACCAAATAACCATCAACACAAATGTTGTTTACTGGAGGTTGCCAATCGAGGTGAACTGCGTCGGGCAACGCATAACTTAACAGATTTTGTATCAAACCGGGTTCTGTAAATGAGAGAATGGCGATTAAGACATTTTTGAGAAAAACAGAAATTTACTTAAAATGGTGGCAGGCTTTCCCCGTTCATTGTTTTTGGAAATTGGATAAATTACGATTGTATGGCAGATTAAGTTATGGTTTATTTCATAATAAGTTGCCAAGGTGGTTATGTTAAAATCTGTGCTAGAGATGCTATAACCTCGAAGGCACTCCTGGTTAGACGGTGGATTCCACGTTATCCGTGAGTAATTCCCGTTTACATCCAATCTTATGTCTTCTACGTGCTCCGGTACTGACAATTAAAGTTTATCGATAATCGTTTAGGATTAAACGTTTATAGGAAGAAATCTTTTCGGGGAAGTACTTACGCGTGCCTATGACGTACATCAACGGATCTTTACCCTTCTCGTCGTGTTTCCGTAAACCAGATGCCTGTATGATCACGTTATAGTAGGTGCAACTGCTCAAGGAAGTAATTGTATGTTTTGAGTTGGGTTCCACACGGAAATAAGGGATTTTGTCCATTGAGGTTGTGAAATTGACGACAGTAATTTCGTACTCTAATTTGCATATTTGAGCGTTCGGACTCGGATCCCAGTTAAGAAAGATAGAATCGGTTGTTACTGTGTAAGTGACATTGTTCACCTTATCTTCTTCTGAAAAGATTAATTCAGAAAAATATAGGAATGCTTTGTCGTGCTTCAAGCGAAGCGCAATATTGATTCAGCTGGCGAATGAAATGCGATAACAAAGATAAGAAAATCTAATTGGGAATTCGGAAAGATGAATTTTGGCACTTATAGCGCTGACGATATAGCAAGCTAAGCTGAGTTGCAGCAGTGAGACGTCGTCGCTACTTTGCATTTAAAAATAATCTTAAAGCAGCAAAAATTTCTCTTACCTGGAATGTCAGTTTCTAAAACGTCGAATAAAGCAAACAATGTTTTTTCGTCGCTTTGCTGTTGTAATTCTACCGTGAAGTTGTACGATACGCAAGGTGTAATATTTTTGGCCGTGTAATCTTGTTCGGTTACGTAATCAGTTGTGATCACCATCTCTGGATCAACTGTCGTTGTTGTTACTTTGTATTTATATTCGCAAGCGTCCGTTTTATTGAAATCCCACTTTAAGTACGCCGTCATGGAGGGTGTGTCGGGTGTAATCTTCAGATTATCAATACCTGAAACAAATTTTGGTTAAATATGCTTTGAAGTTGAAGAAGTTGCAAATGGGGTTTTATTAACAGTTTCATGGTATTGAGATGAGAGTGGTAGTGGTAGTGGCAACCCTGCCGGTTACCGGTTACCAAAGAGAGAAGCGGACGTTCGGGAATACTGACATCTATCTGAATCATGAAGTTTCAGAATCCTATTTCTGAACGTCTCCCCTCGGAAGGCAATGGCAAACCACCGAGGTAAGCCTTCTCAAAATGAAGGGCACACAATTCCGTGGTTCAGAGCTCACGTTTAGCAGTAGGTTTTTCGCACACACCGTACAGGCATAGGAGAGAAAGTCGCGAAAGAGCGAGTATCCGTGTTAAGTCATTGGACAAGAACATTTTGGCTCAACTAAGCGACTTCCTTAGATTGATTCATTAAGATTAACCGACCAAAATTGGGATGCGAGTTAAATAAAAGCGAAATTATTTGAGACAAATTTTCACTAAATCTAAATATATTTTGCAAAATCCCCAAAAGCAGGAAATTTATTATATCTGCAGGATATGCGTTAGTCAATTTGTTATCAACGGAGCCGATAGTCAAACACCACAATGCAAAACTTTTTAATCAAATTAGGACGTTAATGAAAAAACTAAGGAGCAAGCCGGTGAACATGCCGAACAAAAAACCCATGCCGAAAACCGGAAACGACCGTTAAAAAAATTTAAAAGTTTTTTCTGATTTACATTAATTTGATCTTAATGAAAATAATTATTAGTCATCACCAGGCACGGACCGAAACAATATTTGAGGATTTTTCCACTGCCAATTGGTATTACTTTCATCTGACATTCAGTAGCCAGAGGCAGGGTAGGGAATCCACCCTAGCCACACTTAAAATTTTCATGCATATAAATTTGCGAACTTATGGCCTTCAGCATGAAGTGATCAGTGGAGACACTTTTGAAGACATCATTAAACCTAATTTTATGTTAGCTTGAGAAGTGCAGGGATGAAAAGAAAATTTCTTGAGAAGAAATCTTCCATTTCAGTTTTGCCTGTGTTTGTATTATTTTTCGTCTAATTTGTGCATTTAAAATTTATTTATTACAGTTTAAGTATGGCGGGGGGGGGGGGGGTATTTCAAACAATCATGTGTGACTGGGGGTATTCCCCAGAGCACCAGTCGCTGAAGCACTGAAGGTATTCCACACCCGAACCCCCCGGCCCCGCCGGGATTGGGAAGTTTATTTTTATCAGAACTAAATTAAATTCTACAGTACATTTGTTTGGCCGTTGCTATGGTGACCTGATGTCTACCTGTATTCTAATATTTCGGCACTGGAGGGTGTTCCACACCCCCCAGACCCCCCGGTCACCAAAACTGTGATTTAGAGTTGTGTTGCTTACATTTTTGCTTAAAAGTATTACGTCACCAGAGCACCGACAAAGCAGAAATGCTATAGTTTAATATTTCGGAACTGGAGGGTGTTCCACACCCCAGACCTCCGGTCTCCAAAACTGTGATTTAGAGTTGTATTGCTTACATTTTTCCTTGAAAATATTATGTCACCGGAGTAACAATGAAGCAAAAAATGTTATAGTTGAATATTTCGGCACTGGAGGGTGTTTCACACCCCCCAGTCTCCAAAACTGTGATTTAGAGTTGTGTTGCTTACATTTTTTGCTTAAAAGTATTACGTCACCAGAGCAACAACAAAGCAAAAATGTTATAGTCTAATATTTCGGCACTGGAGGGTGTTCCACACCCCCCAGACCCCCCGGTCGCCAAAACTGTGATTTAGAGTTGTATTGCTTACATTTTTTCCTTGAAAATATTATGTCACCGGAGTAACAATGAAGCAAAAATGCTATAGTCTAATATTTCGGCACTGGAGGGTGTTCCACACCCCCAGACCCCGGTCTCCAAAACTGTAATTTAGAGTTGTGTTGCTTACATTTTTCCTTGAAAATATTATGTCACCGGAGTAACGATGAAGCAAAAATGCGATAGTTTAATATTTCGGCACTGGAGGGTGTTCCACACCCCCAGACCCCCGGTCTCCAAAACTGTAATTTAGAGTTGTGTTGCTTACAATTTTTGGTTAACAGTATTACGTCACTGGAGCAACAATAAAGCAAAAATGCTATAGCCCAATATTTCGGCACTGGAAGGTGTTTCACACCCCCAGACCCCCCGGATTGGGCAGTTAATTTTTATTAAAATGAAATTAAAGGCTATAGCATTTTGCTTGTTTGCTCCGGTGACGATCTTAAGAAAATGTAAGCCACACAACTCTGAATAACAGTTTGGTGACCAGGTGGAATTCTGCCAATAGACTATAGCATTTTTGCTTGTGCTCCTGTGACGTAATATTTGTGAAAAATAGTAACAATCTAAATCACAGTTTTGGAGACCAGGTGGTTTAATATTTCGGAACTGGAGGTTGTTTTACACCCCCAGACCCCCTGGTCACCAAAACTGTGATTTAGAGTTGTGTTGCTTACATGTTTTGCTTAAAAATATTACGTCACCGGAGCAACGACAAAGCAAAAATGCTATAGTTTAATATTTCGGAACTGGAGGGTGTTCCACACCCCAGACCTCCCGGTCTCCAAAACTGTGATTTAGAGTTGTATTGCTTACATTTTTCCTTGAAAATATTATGTCACCGGAGTAACAATGAAGCAAAAATGTTATAGTTGAATATTTCGGCACTGGAGGGTGTTTCACACCCCCCAGTCTCCAAAACTGTGATTTAGAGTTGTGTTGCTTACATTTTTTGCTTAAAAGTATTACGTCACCAGAGCAACAACAAAGCAAAAATGTTATAGTCTAATATTTCGGAACTGGAGGGTGTTCCACACCCCAGACCTCCCGGTCTCCAAAACTGTGATTTAGAGTTGTATTGCTTACATTTTTCCTTGAAAATATTATGTCACCGGAGTAACAATGAAGCAAAAATGCTATAGTTTAATATTTCGGCACTGGAGGGTGTTCCACACCCCAGACCCCCGGTCTCAAAACTGTGATTTAGAGTTGTATTGCTTACATTTTTCCTTGAAAATATTATGTCACCGGAGTAACGATGAAGCAAAAATGCGATAGTTTAATATTTCGGCACTGGAGGGTGTTCCACACCCCAGACCCCGGTCTCTAAAACTGTGATTTAGAGTTGTGTTGCTTACATTTTTGCTTAAAATATTACGTCACTGGAGCAACGATAAAGCAAAATGCTATAGTTCAATATTTCGGCACTGAGGTGTTTCACACCCCAGCCCGGATTCATAATTTTATTTGTGCTTACATTTCGTCGGACGAGAAATAGACAAATGCTAATGCAACATTTTGAGTACGAGTTTCAATATTTTGGAACTGGAGGTTGTTTTACACCCCAGACCCCCGGTCTCCAAAACTGTAATTTAGAGTTGTGTTGCTGACATGTTTTGCTTAAAAGTATTACGTCACCAGAGCACCGACAAAGCAGAAATGCTATAGTTTAATATTTCGGAACTGGAGGGTGTTCCACACCCCAGACCCGGTCTCCAAAACTGTGATTTAGAGTTGTATTGCTTACATTTTTCCTTGAAAATATTATGTCACCGGAGTAACAATGAAGCAAAAATGCTATAGTTTAATATTTCGGCACTGGAGGGTGTTCCACACCCCAGTCTCCAAAACTGTGATTTAGAGTTGTGTTGCTTACATTTTTGCTTGAAAATATTATGTCACCGGAGTAACGATAAGCAAAAATGCTGATAGTTTAATATTTGGCACTGGAGGGTGTTCACACCCCCAGACCCCCGGTCTCTAAAACTGTGATTTAGAGTTGTGTTGCTTACATTTTTCTTAAAATATTAGTCACCGGAGAACGATAAAGCAAAAATGCATAGTTTAATATTTCGGCACTGGAGGTGTTTCACACCCCAGACCCCCGGTCTCAAAACTGTATTTAGAGTTGTGTTGCTTACATTTTTGCTTAAAATATTACGTCACTGGAGCAACGACTAAGCAAAAATGCTATAGTTTAATATTTCGGCAACTGGAAGGTGTTTCACACCCCAGACCCCCGGTCTGCCAAAACTGTATTTAGATTAGTTGCTTACATTTTTGAAAATAGCACTCTAAACAAATGCTTAGTTTATATTTCGACTGGAGTGTTCACCCGTAAAACTGTGAATTTAGAGTTGTTTGCTACATTTTTCTTAAAATATTAGTACCGAGAGACTAGCAAAATGCTATGTTTAATATTTCAACTGGAGTGTCCACACCCCAAGTTCAAAACTGTGATTTAGAGTTGTATTGCTTACATTTTTCCTTGAAAATATTATGTCACCGGAGTAACAATGAAGCAAAAATGTTATAGTCTAATATTTCGGCACTGGAGGGTGTTCCACACCCCCCAGACCCCCCGGTCACCAAAACTGTGATTTAGAGTTGTGTTGCTTACATTTTTGCTTAAAATATTACGTCACCGGAGCAACGACAAAGCAAAAATGTTATAGTTTAATATTTCGGCACTGGAGGGTGTTTCACACCCCAGACCCCCAGTCTCCAAAACTGTGATTTAGAGTTGTGTTGCTTACATTTTTCCTTGAAAATATTATGTCACCGGAGTAACATAAGCAAAAATGCTATAGTTTAATATTTCGGCACTGGAGGGTGTTCCACACCCCAGACCCCGGTCTCCAAAACTGTGATTTAGAGTTGTATTGCTTACATTTTTCTTGAAAATATTATGTCACCGGAGCTAACGATGAAGCAAAAATGCTGATAGTTTAATATTTCGGCACTGGAGGGTGTTCACACCCCAGACCCGCTCTAAACTGTTTTGAGTTGGTGCTTACATTTTTGCTTAAAATATTCGTCTGGAGCAACATAAAGCAAAATGCTATAGTTCAATTTTGCATGAAGGTGTTTCCACTCCAGACCCCCGGATTGGGCGTTAATTATATAAATTGATAACTTGAAAGGCTTATAGCATTTTGCTTTTTGCCGTGACGTAATATTGTAGAAATGTAGACAAACTAAACAGTTTTGATAACTGAGGTTGTTTGAGGTGCAAAACTGTAAATTTAGAGTATAGATTTGCTGCATGTTGTTGCTGTAAAAATATTGTTAAGAGCAGTACAAGCGAAAATGCTACAGTCTTTAATTTAATCTATAAAATTTGCCCAATCTGGGGGTCTGTTTAACACCCCCAGACCCATATTGAGATGCAAACAATTAACTGGTAATATTCAGAGTTGTAGTAATGCTGGAAATGTTTTGCTTAGAGAACTAGTTATTGCGGAGGCAGGACTAAAGCGTTTAAAATAAGCTATTGTTTTATTAATTAATCTACAATAAAAAGAACCATTGGGAATTGTGGCAGTGTGGACACTAGATACAAAATATTGAGATAGAAATTAACTGTGACGATATGCAAAATTAGTAATAGAAAATTATGGATAGTTTTCCAGGCAGAACTAAGATTTAAAGAAAATTTTTTCTGTGCGAAAATTTCCAATTCATCATGGCATTTCAACAACATGCTTAGAATTTTGCAAAGTCTTCACCAAGATCAATTAAAAACGCGACTAATAATGTTGACGTGCAAACATAGAACGAAAGGGATATATCAATACTTAGGCCGAAAGAAAATTTTTGCTGCAAGAAAACCATTGCTGTCCTACCTAAATTATGATTTCACCAAACATTACGCCTAATATTGTTACGTTATAGTTAACGCAAAGGATAACAACTTAGGACCAGAGTTGTATTTTGCAGAATGGACATTGCCTAAAGTTGGACTGATTTAAAAATACCACAATAGTGGCTAGAATTATAACCGAACGGAATATTTCAAGGAACATGGTTGGATTAATTGCAAAATCAATGGGCATTACTCTACTGCATACGAGGTGCTAGAATTTCAAATATTTCGAAATTGTAACTTAATTCGTCGCGGACTTCGGCGGAAGGAATACCTGTCCAATTCGGCAATTGGGATGGCATTCAAGACATAGTTGAAGTGACTCTAGGTTTCACTTTTTTTTTTTCTTTCACCGACGTATCAATATTATAACCGCAGAAGTTGACGTCAAACGATGAGATAACCGAGCTGCGGTTTATCAAACTGACCAAAACGAACAATTTCTTCTGGGAACCCTGCGAAAAGAAAACCTTCTCTGCCTTACCATCCATAATTTCATCGATTGTCATCACACCGAACAGTTGTTTCGCCTACATTATTTTTCAGAAAACTTATCAGTTTAAATGCCGGAAGCAACTTGGTGACCGAGTTGGATAGTTTACAGAAATTATGAATAAGACCAAGGTTGCGATCTTGGTTTGCAAGTTAAAAATAGTTTTTCGGACAATAAGTGGGCTGAGATTTTAATCGATCGGCTACCCTAAATCCCTTTATGTTCTACGCCCGTGTTATACAAGGTTGGAGCATATTGAAAAACAATCACTTACTTGACGTGCATTTGACTGGAAGGTTGCTTGTGGTATTTATTTTGCTGTCCAAATTTGTAACTGATGAGAATTCGTCTGGAACTTCGGCATGGGTGGTTATGTCGTTGTCCAAATTTGGATCTGATGAGGATTCGTCTGGAGTTTCGCTCATTTCGTATTCTTCGTTCTTAAAAGATGAGGATTCGACTGGAATTTCGGTGTTCATTTCGTTACGTGTATCTTTTGGAATTTCGCCCACATGAGCCATTTTGTTATCCATATTCTTCTCTGATGAGGATTCGGTCGAAATTTCGGTCTTGGTGTTCATTTCGTTGCTCATATTTTTTAACGATGATGATCCGTTTGGAATTTCGGGCCCGGTGTTCATTTCGTATTCCACATCGTTAAAAGATGGTGGTCCGTCTGGGATTTTGGCTTCGGGGACCATTGAGGATCGATTTGAAATTGTCGGCACGGTGGATGTTACGTAGTTCAAATTTGTAAGTGACGGTGATTGGTATGGAATTTTGTTGGTTGTCAAATTCGAACTTGCATGTTGCAAAAGAACCGCAGTATTTTGACAGAAAATAATACAAATGGTAAAAATCAACATTTTGCATCAGCAAATTTAAACGTTCAAAACCGAGAGGATGCAATACTACACTGTTGGTTGTTGATTAAAACAGGATGCACTTTATCACTATAACATAAAAAAATATTTTTATTTTTAAAAATTATTTAATTTTTTTATTCATCGAAATTATTGCTATAATAAAAAAATAGCAATAATAAAATATTAACATTAATTATTCTATACGTCGACACTACTTGATGATTAATCATTCTAAGTTGCAAACTTCCTCACTTTTAATTTAAAAATCAAATCACAGCACAATCACTTAAAAATTGTTTAAACAATTATTATTAATAAAATCCAAGAATCGACAAATTTGAAATGAAATTTTTATTAATTTGATGTAGTATGTATCTGGCCGAGACTCGAGAGTATAAAGTTATTGTAAAAATAGATGTACATATTAATATTTTGTTATCATTATGTACGTCTGATAACGAAGTTGTATTTAATTGGTCAATGGATTTCTAAATCCAATGTTTTCCTATACATCGAAGAACCCGTTGACGTGTGTGTACGCGCGCTTCTTTCATACACAGGAAAATAGAGATCCCCCTTGAGTCGCTCCGCAATCTATTAATAGAATTTCGAAAGGAAATAATTTTTATAAAATGTTATCACAAGTGGTGCACCTTATCGTCGGAAATTTTTTTAAACAATTAGAAGTTTTAGTTAATTGCTACTTTTATCAGCTTAATAAGTGGTTTCGACATTTTAATCACATGATCCTAATTTAGTTAATATACGATTATGTAAATTGTGCGACTTTTACGTGTTAAATGCAAATTTTTTTGTTATTTACTGTAGACGGTGCTTGTCGCGGCAATTAAAATTTATTCAAACTATTTTTATAGCAGCAAGGTCTTCAAATTTAATGCGATGGTAATGACAACAAAACACTTGGTATATTGCGTGTTGTGAAGTCGATTTTGAAAAACTAACTCCTCAATTGTTTAAATTGACAATGTGACTTTAAAATTAATACTCCCCCCTACCTCGTAAGTTATGCCATGCGTTATTTTATTTCTTTTTGGGGTTTGGAGGATTACCTTCCGTGTTTTACAGATTGACCACTACGAGACAGTTATAGGTAATAAACCTCGAGTAAGCCATCGATCAGATTAGTTGAAGATTGTGTCAAAATTATGTAAGGAAAAAATTTTTACTCGCCCAAAAGTTGGTTATTGAGTTTTCTATTTTGGGGAGGGACTACAATCTTTATATTATATAAAAGAGCTCGTTTGTCAGTTTGTTCGCTATACACTCTTCGAATATTGAACCGATCCGAACCAAATTTTGCACAGTTAATCTTTAGTATCAAGCGGATCTGTTTCCATAAAAACGGGGGTCAGAAAAGCAAAAATTTTTAAAAGAGAATCACAGAGCGAAGAATTTTGGACGCACACGAATGGGTTAACGAGATTCCGATTGCATAAATCTGTGATTTTCTTTTTTCCCAGGGTTTTTCATTATTCTCAAGAAAACTAATGCGGTTTCTTGAAGCTCCTAAGATAATTTATAAACATTTAATGTTCTGCATTCCAAAATGTGTGCACTGGAGGGTGTTCCACACCCCCCAGACCCCCCGGTTTGAGCAGTTTATTTTGATCACAAGTGATTTGAAGATGTCACAATATTCTCTTGGCCGTTACTATGGTAACGTGACATTTTTATAGTCATTGCGATACGAAAAAGTTTTTTAAAATGGAAAAACGGCCAAGCAAATGATATGCTGTATTCCGTAACCCCCCGACTATGCAGTTTATAATTAATTGTCAGATTATGACTTGAGCACATTTGCTTGGCCATAGCTAATTTTAAGAAACTTGAGATATGCTTAAATATTTAGTTCGCTTTTAATAAAATTATATTAGTCAATCCGGGGGATCTAGGGGGTGTAGAACACTCTCCAGTGTTTCAGCAATGGGCTGTCTTCTATTTACCTCCGATAAAAAAACTACTCAAACCGGGGGGTCTGGGGGGTGTGGAACACCCTCCAGCGCCTCAGCAATGGGCTATCTTCAGTTTACCTCCAATAAAAAAAAATTATTCAAACCGGGGGTCTGGGGTGTGGAACACCCTCCAGTGCCTCAGCAATGGGTTGTCTTCAGTTTACCTCCGATAAAAAATAATTTAGTCAAACCGGGAGGTCTGGAACACCCTCCAGTGCCTCAGCAATGGGCTATCTTCAGTTTACCTCCAATAAAAAATAATTTATTCAAACCGGGGGGTGTGGAACACCCTCCAGTCTCTCGACAATGAGTTATCTTCAGTTTACCTCCAATAAAAAAAAATTTATTCAAACCGGGGTGTGGAACACCCTCCAGTGCCTCAGCAATGGGTTGTCTTCAGCTTACCTCCGATAAAAATAATTTAGTCAAACCGGGGGTCTGGAACACCCTCCAGTGCCTCAGCAATGGGCTATCTTCAGTTTACCTCCGATAAAAATAATTTAGTCAAAACGGGGTCTGGAACACCTCCAGTCCCTCGACAATGGGTTATCTTCACTTTACCTGCGATAAAAACAATTTAGTCAAACCGGGGGTCTGGGGTGTGGAACACCTTCCAGTGTCTCAGCAATGGGTTGTGTTCAGTTTACCTGCGATAAAAACAATTTAGTCAAACCGGGAGTCTGGAACACCCTCCAGTGCCTCAGCAATGGGCTATCTTCAGTTTACCTCCAATAAAAAAAAATTATTCAAACCGGGGGGTCTGGGGGGTGTGGAACACCCTCCAGTGCCTCAGCAATGGGTTGTCTTCAGTTTACTCCCGATAAAAATAATTATTCAAACCGGGGGTCTGGAACACCCTCCAGTACCTCAGCAATGGGTTATCTTCAGTTTACTTCCGATAAAAATAATTTAGTCAAAACGGGGTCTGGAACACCCTCCAGTCCCTCGACAATGGGTTATCTTCACTTTACCTGCGATAAAAACAATTTAGTCAAACCGGGGGTCTGGGGTGTGGAACACCTTCCAGTGCCTCACAATGGGTTGTGTTCAGTTTACCTGCGATAAAAACAATTTAGTCAAACCGGGGGTCTGGAACACTCTCCAGTGCCTCAGCAATGGGCTATCTTCAGTTTACCCCGATAAAAAAAAATTATTCAAACCGGGGGGTGTGGAACACCCTCCAGTGCCTCAGCAATGGGTTGTCTTCAGCTTACCTCCGAAAAAAATAATTTAGTCAAACCGGGGGTCTGGAACACCCTCCAGTCCCTCATCAATGGGCTATCTTCAGTTTACGTTCGAGAAAAAATAAACTACTCAAACCGGGAGGTCACGTTAATTTTACTACAAGTTAGCTAAGTTAAATGAAGATGTAAATTACCAATTAGCGAAGTTATCCATTATACATATTATAAAAAAGTTAAAATAAAAAATTAATCTAATATTTGAAACTCAAATTTGTTTAATAATGTCCAAAAGAAAAAAGGGCCAAATTGTTGGATGCAAAACGTATAAAGCTTACACGAGTCAACCAATCGGAATGTGTTTGAAATTATGGATACAATTTCTTTCGTTACGCACCTGGATAGAATTTTACATAAATTTAAAGACTGCGCAAAGCCAACCATTCAGAATGTGTTTGAAACTCAAATTAGTTTAACAATGCACAAAAGAAAAAAACGCTGCACGAAGTTCAAGGGCCTAAATCAAATGAGGTACTTGAGACAAAGCATTTTATTTTTAGTGAGACCCCGGGCAAAGCCGGGTATTCAGCTAGTTATTTATTATAAAACGATAATAATTTTTTAACTACCGTTTCCTCTCTTATTTTCTCCCTCAGATAATTCCCGTCTCGTAGGTAGGATGGGGGTTCAAAGAAATGTTTTCTATTGCTTTTATCATTTTTTTATGACTTTTATATGCTGCGGAGGTTAGGCCGCTCTAGTTGCGTACCTGAATGACAAGGCGTATTTTCAAAAATGGAGGTATTAAATTCCTAAATACAAAAAGTTTGATGAACAGGTCAACCACGCCTTGCAGAGAAGTCTCAGAACTCCCTTCATTTTGAACGAGTTGAACTGGAAAATATTATTTTTATTTAGTTTAGTTTTATTAATTAACTCATTGTTTTAACTTTTTATTTTTAATTTTATTTAATAGTACATTAGCGCCAAACCAATTAAATTTTGTTAAATTTGGAATATATAGAGATAATCGGTCAACCCTTCCTGCGCTTTCCAAAGAGAAGGCCTATGCTACCTAACTATCAAACCAAGACAATCAGCGCTGATTTGGACGGTAATATTACTCCAAATCTGGTGGCAGCAACCTACAATAAGCAAATATATTATTTTAATTGAGGAAATCTACACTCCCGAGTTTGCTACATCAAAATCGGTGTAGGAGCAGTCGAGTTTATCGATTCTTTCATTTTCTTCCTAAAACAAGGTTTTACATTTTTTCTTTTTAAATAAGCATTTTTTAATATTATGTACCAATTTTGGCGTTTCTTCCAAACGATAAAAATTACTAAGACCATTAGGCACGCTCCCGTAATTCCGAAGGTTAGGCCGAGAATCATACTCAATTTGGATTCATCTAAAAATTATCAAATATTAATCGATTCTTCAATTGTTTTCTTGTTTATTACTTGATATCTTAAAAGTAACGGTCGGGGTGTCCCGGTACCCGTTGCTCGTAAAACCTCGTACCTTGAACGTGTACGTTACGAATTGGTCGAGAGGTTTGTTGTTCTCAAAGGAGTTATCGCCCAACGTTATCGTTACGTTCGTTATGTCCTCATCTGAAAATTTAAATTAAACATTTTGAATCTCAAATGGCACACCCGCGAATTTTTACTATGCTCCCAAGACAGGTGGTCACGTAAAACAGTAAAAATTAGAAGCATTTTAAACTAAAGTAATTTTAATGAATTGGGAAGTGACATTGGCGCCCAACGTGGGTACGACGTGTTTTTCCGGCAATATGTAATGCTCTTTACAGAGTTTTTTCAACCCTCCGGTTATAACTTACCTTTGAATGGATTCCAATATTTGGGTGTGACCTGATACGGTTTAACTTTACCGTTTGCGTTCAAATTTTCATCTAACTCTGGCCAAACATCAGCTTCACGTAATTCACCAGACATAGACTTTTCATTATAGCCAGCTTCGCCCAAAATTATGGCGTAGTATAAAATTTTTCCACGTCTGTCATCAAATAACTCATTACTCAAGGTGAACGTAGCCGTACTGGAATTTTGAGGAACGGGCGATGTTATTTCTTTTTGAAGAGGTGGAACTAAAAAGGGAAGAACGAAGGTTTCAAAACCTTCTGCACGATTATTATTCATACTCACTTCCGGCCTTGGTTTTAAAATCGTAATATATTCCCTTACTGCGGTGCGTTCTCGTTCGAACCTGAACCAATACTTGGTAATTTTCTCCCAGGGGTATATACGTAAACATTTGTTTGTACTGATGCGAAACCCCATAAATTTTAGTGTTAGTGCGGAAGTCATTCCCCATGTTTATTAAAATAACTTCCATACTTTGAAAAGCTCCGTACGTATGGCACGGATGATTGAAAACTATTGTCGCCGCTTTACAATAGTCATCTGTCCCGGAATATTCAAGCTCCACTTTCAAATTTCTAACTTCTTCAGGTTTGTCTTCCAATGTACTTATCACCTTATTTTCGCTCGACGGGCTCCGGTCAATTCTGTTGACGGCGGCGACGGAAACGTTGTACGTGTGATACGGCGTTCCTCTTTTGTAGATAAAATGATTTTCGTTTTCTGGAACTTCAATAATGTCGAACTTGAAACTATCAGCGCATTCGGTTGGTATATAATACAGTGGCTTCATACTTTTCACGCTAATCGCATATCTTTTCAATTTTCCCCTCTTTTGTTTAGGTTTATCCCATTCTATTGCGAAAGTGTTTTTGGTGACATTTTCTACTGCTTTGAGAGTTGGGGCTTCTGGAACTTAAATCTGCAATAAGAAAAAGGGCAATTCAAAATCTGCTTACTTACAACTCTCGAGCGATTTAAACTGGAGCACCTCTGGAATGCTCTCTAAATTTTCTTCCGTGACCACTTTGATGGAAATATTGTAATGAAACGCGGGCTTTAAATGTTCCAAAGTGTACTCGTAGTTTATGTTCGTAATCGGGTTGTTGACGGACACGTTTTTTTCGACCAGATGGTTGTCGATTTCATCGCCAACGTATGAATTTCCGACGATATTGATTTGATAGTGACTGACGTTTCCATTGGTGAAACACGGGTGAACCCAATTTATAATCGCGCTGACGTCGTACTCCGTTCCTCTCGTGAAATTAGGGGTAATAAACATGGCATAATCTGTGTTGCGTGGCTCTTCTGGAACTGTAATATCAGAAATTGTAAATACCAAACGTCCGGCTCAACTTATACAATTTCATACTTCCTCTCCTGGTGATAATATATCGCTTATCACTCGGAGATCCATACCCACCCGTGGCGACCTGGATGGTAACTTGGTATTGGTAACTTGGAAATGCTTCGGAAAACAGAAAAACCGTGTTCTTGTTTGAAAATATGTCATAGTCAAAAGTTTTGGTTTCGTTTCGTTGGCATTCTTGGGGGACAAAGTACGTCGGCCCGAGAGATTTAACTTGGATGTGGTAGTTTTTGAAAACTCCACCGATGTTTTCGCCTTCTTTCCAAACGATCTGGAACGACGTGTTCGTGAAACTCTCGATTTTGTCCACTTGCGGTGGGTCGGGAACTGGAACATTATAAATTAAAATTGAAAAAGTGTATCATTTTAGGCCGCATACCTCCTTCCTTGGTGCGAAAACTGAAGGGTTTGCTTAATGGTGAATCTCCAAAGGAAGTGCTCGCTAGTGTTGTGCACGTGTATTCGGAATATGCGTGTAAACCGTTGATGGCCACTTGAATCTCGATTAATTTGTCCAAATTTTCGGCAAATGCGATTACGTCATTGCACGTCACAGTCAATCTCTTTATCGGACAAGCATTTTTAGTGTAATCTTCAGCTTTGCATTGGACCACTGCGCGAGTGGCGTTTACGCTTACAGCCGAACATGAGGGTGCAGTCCTTACTTAAACATAAAATTTTCGTCTCGCCACAAGGTTAACTTAGTTCAATTCGTTACCTTCAGGTATCGCGATGGATAGTGTGTTTGGAGCACTTCGGCCCGATTGCGTGAGCGATATCACCGACAACTTGTACTGCTTACAGTAAATAGCACCCGTGAAATCGGACGTCAGGTTCGTTTGGGTCGTTGTATTATTACTAAAAATCTGACCGTGTTCGTCAAGGACTTCCACGAGATATGTTAAGTTGCAAGTTTTGGCATTGGATGGTGGATTCCAATGTAAGGTGACGATTTTGTCATCGATCGTGGAGGTTAAATTTTCTACCGGGCCAACATCTAAGAGACGAGAAATTAAAAAGTTCTTGCAGTTAGGCAAAATTTTAGCTTACCTTGAGGTGCAGAAGTGTTGACGTAATGGATAAAAGGATCTCCAGTATTGCTTCTGTTCGAAAATGCGTACAACTTTATTTCGTAAGTCGTACACGTCGTTAAATTTTCGATTATAAACGGTGGTTCATTGGTGAAGAAGGATTCAGATTGATTCGTCACTTTCACCAAATAACCAACAACACAAATCTTGTTTATTGGAGGTTCCCAATAGACGCGAATTGCGTCATGTGTTGCATAACTTAACAGATTTTGTATCAAACCGGGTTCTGTAAATAAGAGAATGACAATTAAGACATTTTAAAAAAACAGAAATTTACTTAAAATGGTGCCAGGCTTTCCCCGTTTATGGTTTTTGGAAATTGGATAAATTACGATTTTATGGCAGATCAAGTTTTCGTTTGTTTCATAGTGAGGTTCCAAGGTGGTTACGTTAAAATTTGTGCTGGAGATGCTGTAACCTCGAAGGCACTCCTGGTTAGGCGGTGGATTCCACGTTATCTGAGAGTAATTCCCTTTTACATCCAATTTTACGTTTTCTATCACGTACTCGGGTACTGAAAATGAAAGTTTATAGATAATCGTTTGCGATTAAACGTTTTTAGGAAGAAAGTTTTCGGTGAAGCACACTTACTTCACACCTAAACCTAACACACATAAGAAGCAGCCAGTGTTTAATCCCCTCGCAAAGTATTATTTCCTCTCCATCCCCAAAAGTTTTTAGTCGTTAATGGACACTTCTCTATAAGATGGGGTAATGAGCTCAATGGGAAAAAAATGGCGACAAACACGCTGTTGTGGCTCTTATTACAAAAATACGAGATTGCCAGTATGGGTACTTGTAATCACACAAAAGTGCATAAATAATCCAACATACATCATCCCGCCTTCCAAAACCAAAGTAGCAATCTTGGTTGCAAGTTAAAAATAGTACAATAAGTGGTTCGAGATTTTAATCAATTGGCTATCCTAAACTCTTTTGTTATCTCACCCATTGCACAAGGTTGCATCAGATATATTGAAAAATTAAAAAACAATCACTTACTTGACATGCATTTGTCTGGAACGTCAGTTGTGGTAATTATTTTGTTGTCCAAATTTGTAAATGACGAGGGTTGGTGTGAAACTGCGTTGGTTGTCAAATTCAAACTTGCATATTCCATCAAGAGAACCGCAGCATTTTGACAGAAAATAATCAAAATGATAAAAATCAACATTTTGCAACAGCAAATTTAAACCTTCAAAACCGAGAGAATAAACCGCAATGGTACTGTTACTTATTGATTTAAACAGGATGCACTTTATCGCTACAACATAAAAAAATATTTCTTAACTTGTAAAATTATTTAATTTTTTATACCTACATCGAAATTATTGCTATTATAAAAATAGCCAATATTAAAATAATAATTATTGTATACGTCGACACTACTTGTTGATTAATAATCTTAAAAATGGCTTAAATTTTTATTAATTTGATGTATCTGGCCGAGACTCGCGAAAACAGAAGGTGTTGTAAAATTAGATGTACCTATAGATTAATATTTTGTTATCATTATGTACGCCTGATAACAAAATTGGACAGAAATCGATTAACCTTGACGCGAAATAACACTTTTCCTAGAATAATAGCTTCGCCAAATGAAAGAGCACATAAATAAAAGACTTTTAAGGTGTGGATGAATTTGTTCGGTCCTATATTAAGCTCAATTTTCCATTAGAGACTCTATGCTAGAGATACTATGCTGCCTTGCGATTGCCCCCTCTTGGCTATGTAGTTTATTTCTATTGGTTCAAAATTTGGGTTAGTTGAAAAGTGCAAGAGAATCGTCACATTTTATCCCAATAGATCTCAGTACGCCATCTTATAGAGGAGCGTCCATTAATGACTGATGGTCATTACGGAGGTCAGAAAAATGTTACGAATATTTCGAAAAAGGGTTAAGCACTGGCAGTTTTTATGTGTCCTAGGTATGAAAGTTGTAAAATATCGACTCTTTTATAGTTCTGAAATTGTTGTCGTGTATTTTCTTATGAAACAGCGCGCATTATGGTTGATAACCCACCCCCGTATAATAGAAGTTTTATTTCTGCCTGAATTTCTAAAAAAGAAGAATTAACTGAAAAATCTAATAGATAGCAGCGCCAAAATTTGAATTTGGAGAAATTAGAAAAATTAATTAAAACAATTTTGGAAATTTTTAGAAATGCAAAAAAGACAAACCTAGCCGAGGTGATACGTCAATGAAAATCTAACAAATAGACACCTTTTTCACAACACACCACCAACGTCAACATTCAAAAAAGCAGTCGCATTCAGCAACAGGTCGAATGAAAAATAGCAAACAAAAATTAGAATTTCAACAAAGTGGAAAAATTTTGTGGATAAAAACGAAACCTAAGTCATCCAGTGAGTTGTAGAAATTATAATTTATGTTTGCTATTTTTTTCATTCAACGATGCTGCAGAGTGCGACTGCTTGTTTGAATGTTTACGTTGGTGGTGTTGTGAAAAAGGTATCCACTTGTTAGATTTTCATTGGCCTATCACCTCAACTATATTTTTTTTTAATGAAGAATCTACATTCCTACAATTTTTTATTCGTGGGAGTGCGTTAAAATGTTTCTCAACAGTGCTTGGCCGAGATAATCATAAGAAATGATGTGTTGATCTTCGTTACCAAATCCAAAGATACCTCCAGTTACAAATAAGTTCAGTTACTAACAAATCGGTGCATAATCAAAATTTTGACTCAACCTGTATGCGTTCGTACGCCTAAAAATTTCCATTGTGCCCCCAATTTATCAATGATGGGAGGTACCACTGTACCAGCCTCGATACCATTACAAGCAAGATTAAAAATTTATCACTTCCCAAGCTTAATTGAAATCAAATTCTCCTAAAACAATAAAAATTCTAATATTCAAAATAACATTGATTTGCATTACGTAATATTTCAATTTCTTTTTTACATTATTCTCGGGGTAACAAGAAACTGGAGGTCAAATTTTAGTTCACCAAAAAGTAAACGGTCAACAAAAGTAAATTAGGTTAAATAATACCAACACGTATCTATTCATTTAGGAATCATTTATTAAAATAATAGATCACATGACAAGCAAGCAACCTAATACAAACGTTGAGATGGTCCCATCGACGATTTGATGTGAAGGGAACGAACATTTTGCCAATGCTTCTTCAATAAAGACACCAGGAAATTGATTGAAAGATGAACGTTTTGTACCAACTCATCGGGGGTCATAGCAACATGTCCAACAGCAACCGACAAACACAAAACCTACCAAAAACAAAAATTAGTAAAAAACATAACCTCGAAACAAAAATGTATTACAATTTTCGAGCCACTTTCATAAAACAAAAACTCGCATTTTCGAAAAATGTAAATCAATATTGCACCATTATTCCATACAAACTAAATAAACCATTAATCTGTTGGCTTAATGATGCCGATAAGTTCTATTTAATGAAAAAGAAAAACTAACCTTCTTCATTTGGAACTTGATCGTTGCCTTAACTTCGTCAATTTTTTGCACCATCGATTCCTGATGAGACAAAAGGGCTGGAAATTTACCGGCCTTGTTGAGACCTGGACCTAACAAACGTGGAATTTGTTTGATCAAAGCATCGGAAGCCAAAAACGCATCGTACTTTTTCGCCAATTTCTTGACCAACTTTTTGTTCTTGTTGAGCTTTTTCAATGCCTCTTGGTCCATGTGCGGTACGTTGTTAGCCTTGGCTTCGTCGCAATGCTGTTGATCTCCTAATATGCACACTTGCATCTTGGGGCGAGGAATGTTCTTTAGCCTGTCGGAATAAAATGTTCGATAATGTTTCCATTATCTCCCCAGTTTATTTAAGACCCTGGGTGCAGGTCCGCCAAGGTGAAGCCTCGGCTTCCTGATTTTGATGCCTTTTCAGGCTGTAAAAATTAAGCACGTGTGCAAGTAACCTAAAAAGACACCAAGTCAGGTCGAAACGTACTTGACGGTGCCGCTGAAACGCTTGTCCTTTTGGGGATCATAATTCTTCAAACCGATTTGGAGCTCGACGGTTTCCAAAAACTTCCTCTTCTTGTCTTGTGAATTGGTCAAGATCGCATTTACGGTTTCGTAAAGCGTCTCACGCGATACTTTCGACCTAAAAGGTAAAAATTTTAGTGAAAAGTTACAAATTAAAGTTTAAAATGTTAGATGATTTACTTTAATTGTTAGAATAAATGCGGATGATTTATATAAAATTAGAAAAAGGTACTTACGACATTTTATATTGAGTTCTTCAAGTTACACGTGTAACTATTTCGATGACACTGAAAAATGAATGAACGACGAATGCGGTAGTCATGAACGCGAGGCCGATAATTTTCGTGGCGCCACCTAGCGACATTATTGATAAGTAACTGTTTAAATTCAAATTTGAATTTTTCTCAATTTTTTATTAGTGATTTTCTTTTAGCCGCACTATCCGGGATGCAAATTTAAAAATGATTGATTTTTAAGAGGATTATTTGAATAAGTTTCATTATTAAGTTTTCCGCGTTGTATCTATGCGATCAATTGAGTGACATAATACGGAAAAACTGTGATTCATATAAATTATACAGATTAGGATAAAGAAACGCTTATCACAGATTAAAATTTTAATTTAAATTTTAAAAATAGAATTTTAAACTGTGATAAGTGTTTTCGTTATTATAATCTGTATAATTCGATAGCTTTCCAATAAAAAATCGAGACTTTTTATTGCTGTAAATTTCCTTTTCGAAATGATTAAAATGAATTCGAAAACCTGGAAAATGCAAAAAACTAAAATTATTTCAGAATAGAAATTTATATACCAAGAGCGTAAAGCGGTAGTTCTTGGTCGCGTTATAAAAATTACTCTTTGGAGTTCTGAGAAAATATGTAATCGTTTGATTCTTTAATTACAATAAATTCCGAGAAACTCTGAGATTTTTAATGTAATTCCAACTTTCCCGAAGCTAAAGTTCCAAGATAATTCCAAATAAGTCTACACAACATTTTGGATATATTTACTAAAGAGGGGGTAGGACAATAACTACCACTCGTTATTGGCATTTGACGATAGCAATTGCAAAATTAGCAAAATTATGAAATTTTAAATTTAATAATTTTTTAAGAAACGTGTATTAAGCAATAGCGATGTTGCAGAATGACTTTTTAATTTGCAAAAATTTGCATTGTTGCCTGATTAAATACTTTTTTGCAAACACACAGAAAAATAGTTATAAAAGTTTTGAGTGCGCCCCCTTGGAAATTTTGAAAATTCGACGCCTATGATCGCAACATATGTTTTTGACGTTTGACTTGCGCATGCCGGGATATCATTTAAAAACCGCGACTCGTAAGCGATGCAGGGGTGGTGTTTTTGGAAAAATACAATTTGAAAATTACAGGTTTTCGCTCGAAAGGCGAATTAATTAGTTGTTACAGCATTTTAATTGACATAAACAAAAATTTCGTCACGCCTGCGCACCGTGATAACGTATGACTGACAGTGTCTGTCAGATCGCTGCGTAAAAATAAAACCAAATTATGTTCGGGTTTTTGAATAAAAGTTTCGAGTTTATTTAATTAATTCTCGTTTTAACTAAGTGTGTAGTCATGTAAGAAAGCAGATCGTTTAAAATTTAGATTAGAATTTTATTGTTGTAAAAAATGGCGAATATAATAAAAAACCAACTGTTGAAACATCTCTCTAGGTTTGTAGTTTGATTAGCGTTTTTTACTTTGGTTTAATTGTGTCGTCTTTTGTAGATTTACTAAGAATTTATCGGCGGACAAAGTGAACCTGAGCACTTTTAAGGAGAAGGCGAACTGACCAATTTGGAACTTAACGAGAACGTTTTAACAGATTTGCTGGAACTTCCTTCTTGGTTACGTTTAACTAGTGCTTTATGCAACAAAGTGACTTTTAGAATTCAGTTAACTAAGCTAAAAAGCGTTCCTATACAATTGGTAAGAAGACCTTTTGATTATTACAAGTAATTTGGGATAATATTACTCATAATTTGATGGCAAAGGTTGAGGTCAGAAGGTTAGACTTTTCTAATTTGTTTAATCATCAAATGCTTTATCAGGTTTTTTTTCTAAATCATTAAAATTGTGTCAATGAACTTGCAATGTATTTTGATCCTTGACAAAAATTGTTTGCCAGCAATCGAATTTTATTTATATTTATCTACCGACTATTTTGCGCTTTATATTTATAAATACATCGATGATGTGTCAATTATTTGATCAGAGATTAGTAAGTTGATGCTAATTGCACATTTTTAAAGTCATTAAATATTTACATATTCGCTAGGTTAAATATAATGCTGCACTTTCGTAATTAAATTATTACGTAGTAAATTAGCTAAACGCAATGGAACTTGTTTTCTAGTACCACACCGTATTTTATTCCAAGTTGAAAAGTTATTAATATCTTGACAACTAAAGAACAGATCCTTTTCGGTAGAGAATAAAATTTTACAATAATGATTTTAACACAAAAATTGTGCAATTGCTAGGTAAGGAATACACCCGAGCCATACTCAAATTGTAATAGAATTATTTACAAACTTGTTTGTACAGTAAAAATAGCTCAATTTTGGCCTTTTAGGAGAAAAAATTAGAGGATTAACAAAACTAATTTTATTGAAAAATTACAAGAGATCTTTTTTGTAGACAAATAAATTATCTTTAAATTTCATTCTTTTTTTTGTACGATAAAAATTTACTGACATGAATTTTCTAATTTTTTTTTTTTTTTTTCAAAGCTAGTGCAAAAGTCAAATTTCAAGGAGTGGTCAAGGTTCTACAAAAAAATATTTAATACAAAGATGAAAGGCATTTTAATTCTCTATAATTTCGTGTTTTATTTTACCTTTACGATGAAAATCGAGAAAAATGGACTAAGTTATGGCTAACTATTTGCGGTTATGAAAATGTTAAAGAAACCTGTACTATTATAATATGTTCTTTACCTTGAGATTTTAGAGACACAATTTGTGTTTTTTTAACTTCTAGCATTTTCATGAGGGTTAAATTTTGAAATATTCTGAGGGATCCTCTTTTTTAGGATTGTGGGTTAGAGCAGCTTTTAAAACTGGGGCTCTTGAATAAGGAAACTTTTTAAAACAACATGAAATACAATATAGTGACCGAGACTGTGGGTCCCAATAAACATTGTGGAACACCCTCCAGTGCCTTAAAATCGGAAGATAGAACTTGAAATCTTTACAAATTATGCAGTAACTTTATCTTGGGGGGTACTTGATACCCGTTCCCCTCCAGACTCCCCACTAATACCAGGGTTTTTGTGCTGTTTTAAAAAGTTTCTATAATAATCACTTAATTCTAAAAACCATAAGTTCACAATTATATCTATTACAATTTGAGTATGTCCGGGAGGTATACCCCCCGTCTATGCAATTATCATAAGTGAATTGAAGATTTCAACATATATGTAGTTTAACATAAAATTTGAGGTGAGTCAATTGCACCCCTGTTGAAATGTTAACCTGAAAGAATTAATAAAAAATTGAAAATAAGTAAAATTCTTAAAAATGAGAATTTAAAAAATTTGCCGTCTTTAATTTAATAAATCATATCTAAGTATCTAATCCTAATAGTCAAACTAGAATACTCAGTTGTAAAGACTGGTGGGTCTGGGCACTGGAAGGTTTAAACTCTTTGCCGTTGCTATGGTAACGTGACATTTTTAGTCACTTTTTAATTCTTTAGGTTAGCTTGAAGAGTACGGGGGTGAAGGGAAAATTTCTATTTTTAATTTAACAATTCAAATCTAGGTAGCTAATCTTAATAGTCAAATTAGAATACTCACTTGCAAAGAGCATGGGTCTGGGCACTGGAGGGTGTTCCACACCCCCCCAGACCCCCCGGTTTAGACATAACATTCTTATCGGAAGTGAATTAAGGATTTTAATACCGTAATATTAGTGTTTCCCTCTCCAGGCAAAACTTAAGTAACAAATTTCAATAGCCCAAATCAGAAAGCATAGTTTTGGAGACCGGGGGATCTCAGCCATGTGGAGTATCTCCCAACCACACTCGTAATAAGTAGAGATACCTATATTTGAAAATTTCTGGCTTTTACAGTATTAACTGATTATCGGGGAAACTTTTTAAATATCATAATATGCAAGATAGACTATCAGGGTCGGAAGGGGGGGCTATTAAGTACCCCCCATATATTATGTCATTATTTCCAAGTAAATTACAGAGATTATCATAAAGTTTCTGCATAATTTGTAAATATTTGATCCAAAATCTCACCAAATCTTATCTAAGGGGGGGGATCAATGAAAATCTCACGTCAACTTTGCAATTTAGAGAATTACATTATTATAATAGATTCGCTGTAAAAAATGACTGGTCTCCGGTGTGGTCAAAATTGTAGAGTAAATCTCAAGCAAGGAGGAGGGTCCTACCATATCTTACCAAATTTCACCAAGGGGGTTGGAGGGGTTCACACTTCACGTAATTAATGGACGCTTCCTTATTATGTATCGTGGCGATTTAATATCTTGCGAACAACAACAGTTTTTGACCCATATGGGTCGAATGTATCACCCAAACTGATAAACCAGCTTATAACTGAAAATTATTCAAAAATTGAAAATAAGAGAAATTCTTAAAAATATGAATTAAAATGTTTTGCTATCCTAAATTTAACAAGTCAAATTGAAGAAACTTCCGCAGCATGGAGACGGTCAAAGTGAACCTCTATCCGGATTCGAAGCGAGGCGCTTTACGTTAGCAGTTGATCGCGCTAACAACCGGGCCAATGACCGTCTCCATGCTTGGAAGGCATGTAAAGTCGGTGGTTCTCTCACAAGGTACTAGCAACATCTTTGAGGTATTAAATGGCAGGCTCTTGAAAATAGAGGAATTGGAAGACAGAACGTTTAAAAGATCGATAGTTAGATAGAAATTAAAGCAACTAATTAAAGTAAATAGCTAAATTAGAAAATCATTTTAAAACATAGTTTTAAAAAATAAATTGCATAAACCTGGGGGTCTGGCGGGATATTAGTACTTTAGACGTTCCTCAGACCCTATTATAATCTTTTTTTTTATTTAACTCCTGATACAAGCAATCTATCGATGGATAACAAGCTTATTTTATAACAATGAAAGATACAACATGTAGAGTATTGTTCCAGTGAACAATCTCTTTATTTACCGAGTTAAAACAATTAACTCTTAGTGGAACCGAGTATTAGTGTCTGTTTGATAGGTCGTCCGGTTGATATCGTTTTAATCTGCGCACTTCATTTTCACTGTTGAACAACTGATTAGCGAACGCGTTAGGATGATATGAAATTCGCTCGCGATATTTAACTAATAATTATAATCTAATACAATTTGCGTGTACCTGGGGGGTATTTCATACCTTCCAGACCCCCCGATCTATGTAGTTTTTTATTTTATGAGTGGTAAATTAAAGATTTCAGCATATCATCCTTGGCCGTTGCTATTTGAAATCATTTTTATAGAAAAAATGTATGCTCTGCCAAAAGGGTATGATATATTATAGTTTTGTCCTATTTCTCTTTGTTTTCCAGATATTATTGCAGAAAAAGAGTTTTAAACACTGAACTATGATTCTTTAATTTTTATTTTAGAATTTAGACGAGGTTAACATAACAGCTGAAACATGCGAGGAATTGAGACCAATGTCGGCGCAAGCGGGTTTGTCTTCCTATGCCGGAGTGCCCGGAAAGTACAGTTTTATTCACAAAGTGATAGACGGCATCACGGTCACCGTGAACACAGTGAATATAACGTTTAACAGTCCGGCGTTTACGGCTAGCGTGCAGGTAACCTACGGTTTTTGTAACTCGCTTCACTTTGTGACCAATTTCGTTTCAGGTTTCTAGAATTTTAGTCGAATCGAAAAGTCCGCATTGGGAAAAATCAGATTTACGTATGACAAGACTGAAAGAGCCCCAAAAGGGTCAGCTATTAATTTTTAAGGAATTAGAATGGCAAACAGTTCGTATCGAAGCCAAATCGACGAAAGATAAAAATTTAACACCACTTAGATTGTTAACCAATCAGGCGCGATGTAGAATAACAATCAAGAAGCGATTGTCAGGTTGGTTGTAAATATTATATATTTTTCTTTTTCTAAACTTCCCCCCCTTTTTTAGATTGTTTTATCATGGGGTCACGTTTAGTTGTAATATTAGACGATCTCTTGTGGGTTTTAACCGACTCGCAACTAAAGGCGGCACTTCACTTTCTCGACTCTTTAGGCGACTTGGTTCAAAAAGCGACTGCGTTAACCAGAAAGGAAAAGGCAGCCCGAAAATTGGAGGTTTGGTAGTAACGCAAACTTTTTTTTCAAGTTTTCTCATCCTAAATTGTAGGAGCTGCCCGAATATCAGGCCCAGCTTGCTCAAGAAGCAAGAGCAAAGGATGGCGTATCGGCAATATCAAAAATATTTTCACATTACGACGTAGTAGAAACTTCATATCATTTTTTATCACAACGTATCGTCCTGCATTTGTGCGATGATCCGGGCGGTAAGTCGGAGAAATATAAACTTTTGCACAAATTATATTATAACCTTTTTTCAGTTGGACGATCGTCTCATCCGAATTTAAAAGACGGCGGAGCTCTGCAAATTAGTGTTAGTCAATTTCAAGTCGACTTTTATCCGTATCATTTGGCTAAGGGCGACAGGAAACACTGGCCTCGTTATCACGAGCAGTCAACGCCTCTTACCCGCTGGCAGGAACATGCGGTGGCATCGTTTAAGTCGCGTTTTTTGGATTTAATCGAGCGCAACAAAACGCAACATACCCCACTGTCGAGATCCACCAAGGTGAGTACAAGAAATCGTCGTCGTTTAAGGTGCGTGTAACTTTTGTATGTTATAGCATACACAAGAACAAACCTACGTGCCAAATAGTCCCACCGGTGACCAGACGAGAAAACCTCCAAGTCCGACTCAAGTCAAAACGTACGTTTTACAACAACTCGCCAAAATGATGACTGCTTGCATTATAATTCGAATAGAAGATTTTACGTTGTACAAAGTGACGACTTCGGGTAAAAAGCAGTCGCTGAAAGAATTTATAATGGGTGAGTCGACTCGAATCTCAATTTTAACAGTTTCTTTATTAATTTTTTAATTATGTAGCCCAACATAAAAGGAGAGAGAAAAATGTTGGCACAGGTATTTTGTTTGTCTCTTAAACACGTTTGTAGGTTGAAATTTTAGTTTAGAAGTGTTTGTTTCGATTTGTTGCTCACGACTGGGGTTGGGCGATTTGAAAAAATATCGATATATCGAATATATATTATTAAATAGACAATAATATAATATGCAATTGTTGAATACACATATCCAATATACCAGGTGTTTATTTCAAAAGGATCTTCTTTTAAACGCTGTATTAGGTATTATATGGATATATTAAATATTTAACAAATTATCAAATATTGATAAAATACATTTATTTGCATATAGCTATAGAACAACACATATCCTTACAAAGCTAATATAATACTGTAGAATAATTCGATACATCAATATTTGAAATGTTTTCAGGCTGACTTACCACTGTCACTTTTAGTACATTAAATTATTTTTCTCAGGGGACAGAAATATGATGATGCTTCCCGATGAAATGAACATAATCCATGCCGAATTCATTTATTTTTATTACCCCAACGACATCCCTTTCCCACGTAAGTTTTGAAATGAGATTACATTATGCAGATATTTGAACCCAATTTTTGCGTTGTAGTTCCCCCACCGAAATTTTACGTACAAGTCCATCCGATACAAATTATTTTTGACGTGGACAGCTGCTTATGGTTTAACTCTTTTGCTTTAAATCTTCATCAGTCGCTATTGGATTCCAAGCAGGATATGTCCGGTACGAACATCACCTACATCGATGTTAAAATTGAAGCCATTTTACCCAAGGTAAAAATTTGTTTTATGTCGTATCTTATTTTCACAACACGTACGGATTTTTAGGTCACATTCGAAAGTGGCATCGAATATCACAACCAACGCGATAGGCCCAAAACGTTAAACTTCCAAGTGACCAGGGTGACCATCACAAATGTTAGGAGTTTAGACCAATCGTCACGCGCAGATTTGGCCAAGTGTGTCGACTCGTTTCACATGGGTTCCTTGTTTTTTGGCAGCGAATTTCCATCGAACGCTAGCGATTTTTACATCATCACACAAAAATTTTTGGACCACATATCCACCACCGACAACATACGTACACTACCGAAGGGGCTGGACGTTAGTTCGGTTAACACCATGGTAATTTATTAACAATCTGTTTTTCCAAAAAAGAACTTGTCCTAATTTTTTGTTCCGTTAGATAGAGCAACTGAGTAGGGAACTGTTGTGGGTGGAAGCGAAAGACGTGTGGTGCATCAGTTTGGAACCCGTTTGGGGAGAGTTTTTGGGCGCCAGTGCCGTTGGAAGTAACAAGGCCGTTCCTTTTTTGGACGCCGTTCCAGTCACGATTTGGCTTCACGCTAACATGGATCCAAATTCTACAATAGGTTCTTTAGATAATGGACCCAAAAATGCGGACATCCACGCGCTGGCGCATATATCAAATTTAGTTAGTTTACAAATAAATCACTATCAATATTTGTTCCTATTGAGGCTATCTGAAGAGATTGCAGAGTTGGCCACGTTTTTGTCATTGGATTCCAGTCGAATACTTAAGGTAAAAGATTTAATTTTATTGTCAAACTTATTATTAGAGTTTTTGATATAGGTTGAAACTAGCGGTTCTATCGCAGTGGGAGCTTTAATTCCACAATTAGAGATAACCTTCGTCATGCCTTCACAATGTCCGGGGAAAGAGTCATCTGGTGGGGATCTGGAATCGTTCGTGCCCGATTCTTCCAGCATACCTGACGACGTTCTAGTTGGTGGTGAGTTGCCAAGGCCTAATTTATGTCGCCAAGCAAACGAAACCCTTCCAGGTTCAACAGCTACAATGTGGCAAAACAGCAACCAGTCAATCACCTACATCACAGCCCAATCACACCGACCAGATACTTTGGAAAAAGCAATCACAAACGGTGTAGGTACGTCCATGAGCGAAGTTTCTTCTAGCTACTCGATGGATTTCGTGCAACACAACGCCGAGCAGAAACCAACCAGTAAAAACGCGCCGTTTACTAACATAAACATACCCAATAATTTCAACGTGGGTTTATCGTCGATGAAAAAGGGTTTTAGCAGTTTGATGACGTCGATAGATAGTGCATTGAAGCCGAGTCCTGACGATTTAAGCGACACCGTGTCGATTCGTAGCGACGCCTCTAGTGACTCGGAAAATTACGTAGTAGTTAATATGGGACAAGAGGGTGATCGTAACGCCGAATCCTTGGAAGCCATGTTTAGGATACCAGGTTATCAGTACGAAACCAAGTGCGTGGAAATTGCCACGGAAGTGCTGGAAGAAGAAAATACCCTAACGACGACCAGTGATCATTCCCTAACCAGCAGTTGCAAGAGGAAGGATTTGGTACTAGGATTTTTTATTCTCTGAAGTTTTCATCTATTACCCATTATACTTTTTAGGTTTCCGTCGCCACGTTCAAGTTAAGTAAAGTAGAGTTTCTGCAGCAGTCGGCCGGCTACTCCTCCAACATTAAGGTGCAAGTTGGTAATATAACAAACGACGAATGTGGTTCCATTCCGTGGGACGAATTTCAGGTAAATATTTTGATAGTACATAGTTTTGCGATCAACACTTTTAAAACTTTTTTTATCTGTATGTGATTAAATTCAATACATAAATTACGTGGAAACTATGCTCAGTCACAATTTTAAAGCTAAAACTGTAACCCATGATTTTTTCTCTGTATTTTTGGCATGCTTCTGAATGTTTTGTGTGGCACAGAACAAGATCAAGGTATTGGCAGATTTCATGTCATAGGCATTGTATTTCGCATGCTTAGGTGTGGTAGTTTTGAAAAAATATTATTTTTTAATTTTAGTAAATTAATTTTCTTTTCAATTCTTTTCTTATATTGATTGATATTGAAGTTGTCGAAATTTAAGGTGCATTTTTTGGACTGGCGAGGTTTTTGCAGACCAAACTCGGTTACTATTATTGAACTTAGAAAAATTTAATAAAAAAGATTAGAGTAGCCTGTAGAGGGGTTATAAGGGATCTAAACAAGTTTGTCAAAACTGGAAATTTTTCAAGTTAAAATTTAGAAGTACCAAGGAGGGATTTATTTATAAATCGACAACTTGATCAAATAAAATGGGGTAATTTTTGAAATAATTTTTTTTCTATTTGAGCTGCTTTTTTTAATTTTGCGCTTTAGCTTAGTTTTATATCGTAACAGATAGAAAGGATAGATTAAAGAAAATGTTTTAAAAATTACCTCAATTTAGTAAAACTCTACATGAGAAGTCAAGAGGGCCTTCTCTGTAAGTGGAGAAAAAAGATAAAATGTTGTGATTTTTATAAAACAAAAATCAAATAAATAATTTTGAATAATAACCGAGCTAGCCTGCAATAACAACGAAAAATTTAATTCCGGAAGACAAATTCGTTTAGATAATATTTGAAACTTCAATAGCAACGTCTGACATATACATACACATTTGGCATGAACAATTTAGTAAAACTTGGCTCAACAGGGCCGGATTAGTCGTAATAACGTTTTATTTAAATTTGTACAGAGCAAGTTTAGTTCGAGAGCGCGCGCATGGACCGGGAATTCGGCGAGCGAAAACACAAATCCGAAAGTTAAACTACGCTTAGATCACAGTCTTTCTCTGCCCAGTTCAAGGTCACTCAGTCTAATCGATTTAAGTGATAAAGATAATTTAAGAAAAGTATTCGTCGATTTTCTAAACATGCAAGTAAACGATTTGAGTCTGGACTTGTCGATGAGTACCGTCACGGGTTTGGCAGACCTAGCCGAAGACGAAATCATTCCGGTTCCTATTCCTATGGAGGTAAGTTTTTGCAAGTTTTTTAATGTTTCTAATTTTTGTTTGTTATTGTAGATTACGTTAGATAACGTGGAGGTGCACTTAAATGAAGATAGACCGCCGGTTAATATAACCTCGCCCGGTCCTATTCCTATTGACTTAAACATATCGCAACTATTTATAACCAGGGGGGCAGACGGAAAATTTTGTATTGTACCCCCAAGAAATAATGGACTGAAAAATTCAACTTCAACGTTATCGGGTAAGCGGTTACCTAATCTAACTTTTCAAGTTTTAACCGCTTTTAATTTAGACGAATCTGAAGTGACAAACTTAATCTTACAACAAAGCTGCAAACAATTGCGTTTGGATAATGAGGAATTGAGGCGTCGTTTGGCTGCGTTCGATCGCGTGTCCGAAGAAAATCGGGGTTTGAGATTATGTAAAGAAGAAAGTGACACTTTGCGTTCGTGTCTTGCGTCCGCGCAGACGACGTACAACGGTTGTTGGAGGAAAAGAAGATAATGTTACAGGAGTTGAGGTATCTACAAGAACAACTTAGTTTACATGACAAAAATCGTCAATGGGCTAGTAAAAGATAGCAATGCTGTTTTAATTGTACCTACTGTTGCTTAAACAACAACAAGTCTTAGCTTCATATGTAGGTACTACTTCTAAGTAGGTGTGCTTAGAACAAAGAAATGATAGTCCATACTTTGCTATAAAAAAAATGTTATTAGATTTCTGTAATTTAAGGAAAAAATACTCGTAACGTTTATTAGGAATTATTATGAGAATATATTGAGTTTATTGATAAAAAAAACAATTGACTGTACTTTATGGCCTTCTTAAGTAGACTGGTATGGATTTTAGTTGTGATTAGTGAAGTGACATATTTTTTTATCAATTTTAGTTTGTATTGTCGTGGATGCTTTTAAATTGCTATTTTGGTACTTAAAAGTTAGGAAATCCGCCCCGTTACCGTTTTTTAAATAGACAGGCCCCTTTTCTATCAACGAGTGTCACGTTTGACATTTAAACACAAAATGTCGGTGATAAAATTTGACACTCGTCAAGATTTGATATTTTTTACAAAATTTGAAATTTTGCCGTCGGTTTCAAAACGGCATTTGTTTTGTTTGTGATTTTTTTTACAACTCGGTGTAATTTTATCATGGAAAATGTACCATGGACCAATCAGTGTAATGAGTGTACGAAAGGTGTGCTTTCTCGTGTATCTTATTTAAAGGTGCTAAGTTTTGTTCCTTTTTTTTTTTTTTTAAGATTTTATTATGCATAGGTATCCTCCGTGCAAAGGACACAAACGTACCTAACGAATTTGTAATTAAATGTTGTTTTATTGCTTGCAGGTAGGGCTAATTTTGTTGGCTCTGCAGGCTGGTTCAGATTTTTTGATTTATTGAATGTAGGCAGACTGCACACACAAATTTAAGGTATCATGATTTGTTATTGAGTTGTGTGCCACTAGTGATTTTTAGTTGGAACAGCTTTATTCTTTCCAAAATACCTGTCGGTTTTTGGCAAGAATCAATAAAGGCTCACAACTTGATAACAAAAAATGATAACTCATGTAAGTTTGCACAATGCTACCTACCTACGTTTAAAGAAATTCTTTTAATACCCGTGCCACTCTGTAAAAACAACAAAATATGTCCACCATGTATAGGATAATTTTAAAGAAGTGATATAATTTGTTCTCGTGTTTTATTAATTAAAAAATAATAGTTTATGTAATTTTTTGATCTTGGTGTTATTAAAACAATATAATTACATTTTTCTGTGTGTGATTTGCTCAATTAAAGCGCTAGAATTGAAAAGTCAAATTTTTTTGGCTTAGAGTCCATGTAAATAGAAAAAAGTCGCAATATAGTACAGAAAAAATTATAAGTGATACAAGAATTTAATTTTTTCAAGTGTAGATAATATTACATTTGTGCAATAAATTAAAATGGACTTTTTTAATTTAACTGCCCGTTGATGGTTACCATTGTAAATAAATTTATCTGTAAACTTAAAATATTCACTGCTTATGTATTTTAATTGTTGTATGATCACACCAATTTGTCAATATATTCGAAATGTTGAATCCAATTTTTGTTTCTTTTAACTGTGGAAAAATCACTCGGTCAATTTTTGTCACAAAGAATATAAAATCCTCCCATCAGCTGTTTCAAGCCAAAGAGATTGAAGGTGGTCACACGAAAGTAAAATTTGATTGTTGGCCAAACTTGTAACTGTCAGGTTTTTGTGCCGTGATTCCAAATCGTCGTAGAGGTTTTCAATTTTGATGACGTTTACTGTATTTACATCGATGGTTTCTACTATGGCAGATTTGTCGAATGTTTCCACCGACAATTATTTAAATTTTTTTATAGTAATACAAGTTGCTATTTTTTATAGAAAAATATTTGTGCCAGTACAAGATCAATCCGTTCTCTATAAGTATTAATAGTTTGGTGTTGTAGTAACGCTTTAACGGTGAGTTTTTCTTTAAGTTGTGCACCAGATGCAATTTTCGGAAACATTCTCTCAGTAACATTAGTTTTTCCTTAACATCCCTGTCGATGTGGATGTCGCCAATTACTGAATAGCCTACGCTTTCCGTTCCAAATGCATGGTATTGAGAACGTAGCCGATTTTGAAGGTCTTCCCAGTTTTTGTTAACCCACAAAGGAAGTATGGCTCGATGAGTTGGGTGTAAGGAGGTGGCTAAGTGTGCGTAATAAGTTGAGTTATAGCTCTCCCATGGCACTTTCTGATCAGCCATGACTTGATTTGTCTTGATCTGAATACGTTTAAACGTATTTAAATATTATTTCAAAAATGAAAACGATCAACGCCAACACGTTTCCACACACAGAATATGAAAACCTCCCATTAGCTGTTTCAAGCCAAAGCAATTAAAGGTGGTTAACTTCATTTTCTGGTAGGAATACAAATTGCCGTTTTTGATTAAATAATTCTTCTGCCAGTGATTGATCAGTCCGTTTTCTACGAGATTCAAAAGCTTGTAATTGAAGTAATGTGTCAGCGGCGAGTTTATCTTTAAAAGATAAATAAGGTAAACGTTCGAAAACATTCATTCAGTAACATGAGGTTATCTTTCATGTCATTTTCGATTTGCACATAGCTGAACACGTTTATGTTGTTCGTCTTTTGCACCCCTATCGCGTGATAGTGAAAACGTAACCGGTTTTGGATGTCGTCCCAGTTTTTGTTTACCCAAAAGGGGAGCAAGGCTTGATGGGTTGGATTCGACGATGTGGCTAGATGTTGATAATAAGTATTATTGTAGCTCTCCCATGGCACTTTCTGGTCGATCATGTCTTGAAGGGTCTTGATTACTTTAGTGTAACGTGGATAGGTCAACAAGCTTGAAATTCCAGCCGAGTAGGTGGCTACCAGTAGTAAAGACTGAAAACAAAGACATACAAAAATGAAACGGAGGTACCGTAATCTGGACATTGTGGAAAATAGCTGAGAGTAACCAAACGTGGTCACTTGAATGACGTCAAATAAGCAATCCCAATAATCGAGGTATGGGTGATTCACCTGAATCATGTTTTTGTAAACCACTGCTATTCCATACAATATCAGAGAAAGGATGAATATTAAAACAGTTATGAAGATCCATAAATAAGTACTTAAGGGCTGAAAAACGTAAGGAACACTGACTAGCCTTGGTTTTGGAACCAAAAACGTCATGCAGGTTTGACTGTGATACTGCGTCATATCCATGTTCATCGTCGGACTGGTTTGCCATAGCCCACACAATGCCAGGTCACTTCTCCCATCTTGTACGTCATTTATAACAGCACCGAAGAAGTTTGAATTCTTTTCAGCTTCGGTGTAGATGTGAAATTTAACAGGCCACTTATTTATAATCGTTTTGAAAATTTCATAATCTATTCCACTTTCAATTTCGTCTTTCGAATTGAGAACCACGAAAGGTGGACAATGGAATGCCGATACGTAAATACTTCTAGGATGTTTGTCTTCATAGATTTTAGGAATCCATCGAATGCTGTCAACATCTGCTTTTTTGATGAAACAAGGCTGGCGGTAGTCACATGAAAGTAAAATTTGGCCGTTGGTCAAACTTGTGACTGTTAGATTTTTGTGTTGTGGTTCCAAATCATCGTAGAGATTTTCAATTTTGATGACGTTAATTGCATTTACATCGACGGCTTCTACTACGGCAGATTTATCAAACGTTTCCGTTGACATGAAAAATATGAGAGCCTTTCGGTGAGGTTTGAAAGTTGCTGTGGAATTCTTGGTGAAAATTTTGTGCAAAAAAGTCGAATTGTTTGTAACTATAATGTAAGCCTCACAGTTAAGCGACAATGCGTCGGTTCCGGATTCGGTTATCACCAAAGGTATTTGCAGCTCTACAAATGTTTTTTGTAAAATATCGGAAAAGTTTTCATCACTCACGATTACATTGTAACAATTTGTAAACGGAAAAGAGAATTGTAGTAAATCTCGTATACTTTTTAAAATGTTAGTTTCGAATAACCACGTAATTGGTAAATTAAACTGTAAAATATGGCCACTGTAAATAACATGCTATTTAATGCTAATAATTTATATAAATAGTATGATGCCCGGTTGCACCGCAGTTTACTTAAATACAAATTTAAGTATATGCTTAAACCACTATATTCTGTGGCTTAAATTTTTTGCTTAAAGCGTTCTTAAAGTTTGTTTGTTGTCAAAATTTAGTGAGTAAATGGTTATATTTTGGGATTCTGTATTGGTATTGTTGCTTTTTTAAGTTGACAGTTTGGTATAACCTATAAATAAATTGTCGTTTCAAAGTTTGGATGTAAATTTGAAGCGATATTTAATAATTATGGTAAGTTTAATATGGATAGTAAACATGTTTTACAATATAATAAAATCTTAATAGAATCCAAGTGCCAGATTAAAAATTCGTACGCAACTTCTCGGCATCATTAGTAAATATTCTCGAATTACTGCAAATAACGCCTGAAGCAAAAGTAACAGCTTGGGGTAAAGAAGATGCTGAATATAATTCAACATGCTCTGAAGATAGACGTATGCCTCTTTCGTCACTTAAGTAATTCTACAATAACCAGAAGCAACAGGTTAGAAAAATCGTTGCTGAAGAAACGAAAGAAATGTATCGAACAGGTACTAATACTTTTACATAATTGTGTAATCTTTTCAAATGTATTTATTTCAAGGAGATGTATCGCAAAATCACCGAACAAATAGTTAATCAAGATTTACTTTTGGGCACAATTAATCATAAAATAGTGTAGTAATTCACATTACTAGGTTCACTAGGGGTGAATTAAATAAGCTAAACTTGGAAAATTTATGAGGCCACACATCTGCTTAAGAAATTATCGAGATTCTAGGTATTCGGTACTCTTATCTGGGCATTTGCATGTACCAAGTTGATAAGTGTCTTGTTGAGACACTTATAAGACATTAAGTTGATAAGTGTCTTGCAGAAATTGAATTCGTAATTATAAAGTTGGAAAATTTTTTGTTGAACTCAAGTTTTTTTCTAATTTTAAGATATGCATTACGAACAGAGTGTTTAACCTGCTACGTTATTAGATTGTCCATTGGAACGATTAGATGTGCCTTATGGACAGTCTCCAACAATGATGACCTGACCTGTTGAATGATGACCTGTTATCAACAATTGATCCATCGGTGAAACACTGTTGTTACTAAAAATTTTAAAATACATATAAGCATGTTGGTATTAAACGGGCCCACATTATACAATATGTTTACGAAAAATTTATATGACCTGAAATCGATTTGATCTTGAAACGATAATTGCACAGTTTAAGTCCAAAATTTTTAAACATTGTCCTGTTTCATCTGGTAAAAATACCCGCTTAAAGGGAAAAGTTGCCAAAAAGAATTTTTTATGGTTGTTTAACTTTCATTAAAATTCTTTTTTGTTTTTTTTTTTTAAACTTTGGAAATTTCCCTTTATCCTCCACATGAATTAAAACCTTTAAGCAAGTTTCTTTCATCAACCGTTGATAAAAACTAAACTCGTCCATATCGTGAAAATGATCGGACCTTGTATATCGTAATCTGGGAAAACCATAATCCATCACTTCCAATACATAATCGTCTTCTACAAACTTCATTGTATTACATAATCAAATAGTTAACATATTTTACTGAATTATAAATAATTTCTAATCACGTTGCTTTATTAACCACCAATACAAAATGTAAATTACATTAAATAATAATTTTTACACAGTATCGTCCAAATGAATAACATTTTAAATCAAATTCAAGCTAAGAAAATCTTTACCAGGTACCTTTTAAAAATTTTTTTCTAAATATTATTTGAGAAGAAAATAAAAATTCCAAATGGTTTCCATACCAAGAAAATTAAAAACCCAATCAGCGTTCCAACAAAGGGGTAAAACCGTTACTTTAATTTTTGTATAAGATACAATTCCCTTTTTTTAAAAAAATCCTGTGCGTGGCAGTACTCAACGAAGACCTCGACCCCTAGTAAGGTCTGCGGTTGTTGTCAAGTAGTTTATGGTCTAATCTAAACCATTAATGATTCGAATGATTCTAACAAACTTATCTGGGCATTTGCATGTACCAAGTTGATAAGTGTCTTGAAATATCTGGAAAAGTCATTAAGATCTTGGAGATATGAAATTTAGGAATTTGTGGGAAACTTATCTCGGGTCACACCTTCACAAAATTAAGGTGGTGGGTGCCGAGATTATAAATATAGGGCATTTGCAATCTTAAGGGCATTCAAGATTCGGTCATTAGTCGGCTTTCAATATTCATTTAAGATTCGTTCATTAGCCGGCAATTCAAGATTCAATATTCACATTAGTTTAGAGTCAGTTTGGGACAGCGTTATATTCGGAAGTTTTGTTATATTTTTAAAATTCAAACTTTTGATAATATTTTCTTTAATTTAATAAAATTCGAACTTCGATCGTGAACCTAGCCACCTAAAGTTCAAGCGTCCAGACCTACCAGTACTAGTACCAATATATAATTACTTGAGGTAAATCACATATTTAAGTATTTATATAATTAAATTGCAATCTCCTTTGTGTCAAACAACCCATGTAATAATTTTTACGTCAATACATAATCATATTTAAATTACATTTAATTAAAAACGATTAATTCTTTAACCAACCCCTTTTGATAACAGAAAGATAGGTAAGTTGAGAGGAAAGTGTTTACCCTGCGTTTCCGAGTCACGGCCGCTCTAGATGCGTCTACCCGTGAGTTCCTGATTCTCGTGAAGAACAAAACAAAATCATGTGGTGGCAGTACTACCTCGAAGAAGACCTCGACCCCCTAGAAGGTCCCGGGTTGTTGCAATAGTTTATGGTCTAACTAACCATTATGATTGTGATTCACAAATTTCAGCACCCAATTTATTTGTATGTATTTTTAAAAATGATATTTCTGCTACATTTGTAACTATTAAAATTTCTAGATAAATGATACCAACAAAGATGGACAAAATGTTGAATTTAATGAACTCAATTTTCGAGATGTAAGTTTAGCAGAAATTGAATTCATAATTATAAAGTTTGAAAATTTTTTGTTGAACACTAGGTTTTTTTTAACTTTAAGATATGCATTACGAACAGAGTATTTAACCTGTTACGTTATTAGATTGTCCATTGGAACCATTAGACGTGCCTTATGGACAGTCTCCAACAATGATGACCTGACGATGCATAAAAACGTAGCGTTATGAAACACTGTTGTTACTAAAAATTTTAAAACACATATAAGCATGTTGCGGTATTAAACGGGCCACATATACAATATGTTGTACGAAAAGTTATACGACCCGAGTCGATTTGATCGTTGAAACGATAATTGCACAGTTTGATGTGAACTTTCATATTTTGTGAAAATTTTCAAAGAGACCATGGATGAAAATTTAAAAGCAACTTCATCAACTGAAAACTAAACTCGTATATGTGAATGATACCTTGTATTCAGTACATCTGGAAAACATAATCCATCACTTCAATACATAGATTCTTCTACAACTATTGATTAATAATCAAATAGTGAATATTCTGTTAAATAGTTCAATCACTTGCTATAACCAAATACAAAATAAATTCCATTTAATACATAATTTTCACGTTGGTCAAATAATAACTATTTTATCATTAAGTAAGAAAATCTTTCCATGGTCCTATTTAAAAATTATTTCTAAATACTTGTTATTCGAAATACAAATAAAATTCCACATTAATACAAGAATATAAACTTCCAATGTATTACTAATCAAATAGTGAACATATTTCCATGTTACTTATAAATTTATTTCTAAATACGTTGCATTTATTATAAAATAAAATTGCCAAGATTCCCATATCTAAGTAAGTAATCAGTTGTTCAGCAGTAGGTCAAGTGATTATTTTAATTTATATAAAGTCAAATTCATTCTTTAAGAAAATCCTTCTTCCATGCAGGATATCGCCTATTGAGAGTAACATTATGGTTTCGTAAGATTTTGATTCGGTGAGTTTTTTAAATAAAAATATGGCAACGATGTTTCTATAACATTGCTAATTGATAAAAGTTTTCCATCAGCTTCCAAGCATTTTGGATCAGCCATTACTTATGCAGATTTTTGGTAGTAAGCAGGTACTAAGTTAGACATTTTGATGTCCGGCCAAGTAAGCCCAAAAGGAAATCAATGGCCTCTGATGAGAGTTAACAGTTTGGTTTAAAGATAGTAGGCTAACGGTGGTATTAAATTGACGTTATAGCTCTCCCAAGGCACTTTCTGGTCAGCCATGTCTTGCAATGTCGTGATTGGTTTGGTGTAGCGTGGATAAGTTAGTAAACTTGAAATTCCGGCCAAGTAGGTAGTTGCCAACAATAGAGATTGAAAACAAAGACCCACAAAGATAAATCGAACGTACACTGATTTGGAAATTGTAGAAAAGAACTGAGAGGAGCCGAACGTGGTCACTTGAATTACGTCTACTAGGCAAACCCAATAGTCGTGGTATGGGTGGTCGGTCTGAGACATTTTTTTGTACACTAGTGCTATTCCATGCAATATTAAGCTTAGGCAAATGATCACAACAACTATGAAAATCCACAAGGAGATGGTTAACGGTTGGAAAACATAAGGAACACTAACACGTCTTGGTTTTGGAACCAAAAAGGTCATACAGGTTTCAGTGTAGTATTGGGTTATTTCCACATCCATCGGCATGAGTAGCCACCGTCCACAAAAAGCCATGTCGCTCTTCCCGTCTTCCACGTCAGTTAAAAGAAAATAGTAGAAATCTGCATACTTTTCAGCTTTGGTGTAGACGTGAAATTTAACAGGCCACTTTTTTATTATAGTTTTTAAAATTTCATAATCTATTCCACTTTCAATTTCGTCTTTCGAATTTAGAACCACGAAAGGTGGACAATGGAAAGCCGATACGTAAATATTTCTCGGATGTTCACTTTCATAGATTTTAGGAATCCACTGAATGCTTTCAACATCTGATTTTTTGATGGAGCAAGGATGGCGGTAGTCGCACGAAAGTAAAATTTGATCGTTGGTCAAACTTGTGACTGTTAGATTTTTGTGCGGCTGTTCCAAATCATCGTAGAGGTTTTCAATTTTGATGACGTTAACTGCATTTACATCGATGGCTTCTACTACTGCGGATTTGTCGAATTCTTCCGCCGACGTAAAAAATATTAGAACCTTTTGGTGAGCTTTAAAAGCTATTTTGGAATTTTGAGCGAAAATTGTATGCAAAAAGGTCGAATTGTTTGTAACTATGACGTAAGCCTCACAGTTAAGCAACAATGCATCGGTTCCGGATTCGGTTATCACCAATGGCATTTGAAGCTCTTCAAATGTTTTTCGTAAAATATCCGAAAATTTGTCACTGCTTACGATTACATTGTAACAGTTTGTAAACGGAAAAGAGAATTTTATTAAATCTCTGATATTTTTTAAAATGTTAGTTTCGGAATAACCAAGAAATTGGTAAATTAAACTGCAAAATATGGCCGCTGTAAATAGCACTCTCATGTTTGGTTTGAAACGTAAGTTTTTAAGCGCGTAGCTGGATTTTTATATAAAATTAGTGTAAATAATAAAACATAAGTTGAAATATAAAAATTACGTTTTGTAAATAAATGAGACATAATTGTATACATTTCGTGCACTTCAATTTTTTATGCATTTATTTGAAATAACCAATAGTTATAGTTATTTTAGAAGTGAAATTATGTTTGCATGTTGCGTTGATATTATTTATTCTATCTAATTTATTTACCGATATGTAGAACTACATATGTGTCGTTCATTGTAAAGTGAACTATCTCCATTTAACTGAATTTTGAAATATCGAGCTTTTTCAAAAATACTGTGTCGAAAAATAAATACAAAACCAATTAACGTCATCTGTGGTATTATAGTGCATATTATGGAGTTGCTTCATTTTTATAATGAAAGATATGGCTAAATTTAATTCTATTAAGTAATAAAATGTAAAATTTTAAAAATGGAGTTGCACTACTTGTACAATAAGCGACAGATATGTTGGTTACTTTTTTACGTACGCTACTTTGTAGACTTCTTTGCCTTTTTTTATCTGACGTTACGTCTTTATCTCCCATTTAGTCTTTTTGAGTTGAAAGGGGAAAATTTTTAAAAAACACCCAATCTAGGGTAGTGGTGTGGCATTCTTGCCTACTAAAACCTCTAAAGCATTGTGTTGGTGTATTAGTACCGGGTTTCATCTTCAGGCATTCCATCTGGTTATCTTTATTTTTTCGCTTGTTCCAGGTTGATCTTCCTTGGAGATAAGCTGGACACCAGATTGATCGGAGAACTTCGAACCAAAGAAGATTTGAGTCCAAATCAGTTCGATTTTTGCAGAGGTCGGAAGATCTTCGAGGTGGTGAGTGTGGCGAGATCCGCTACCCGGTGCACCAGGAAGATGGTAGCGTTGATCACTCTGGACGTCAGGAATGCTTTTAATTCTGCCGGATGGAGGCACATAGTTGACGAACTGAAGAAAAGAAAGATAGCTCCGTATTTTACAAATGTCATCAAAGACTACTTCTCCGACAGAACGCTCTTGGTGGAGGAGGGGAGTTTAAAAAAGATATTAAAAACCACAAGCGGAGTTTCGCAAGACTTTGTAATTGGTTGAAATTGTGGAACGTTAAATACGACAGAATCCTGCGGGTACTCATCCCGGATTCACGGACGACCTCAAAATGCTTCTGGAGGTGACGATAGAGGCCAAGCTCATGGAAAAGTCTAACTCAGCCATGCAGGTAATTAAAGAATGGATGATCGAGAAAGGGTTTGGAATTGGTGCTGAAGACCTTGGGCGTATCAAACGACTGATCTACGGACAACATCTTACGGAAGTAGCGTCGAGTGCTGAAAGAACGTATATAGCTCTTTGTATGAAACTTTGTTATTGCCACTAAATTTTAAAAATGTCGCATACGTATTTATTAGGGGTAGTTTATGTTAAAAATATACGACGAGCCGGGGTGTGATTCCATGATTAACTCGGTATTTGGTCGAGGTGGTTTGAGAATCGTTGGCTTTTAAGAGCTAATAACAACATCATGTAGAAGAAAATGGAAGCCATATTCAAAGCTTTTGTTCTTTAAAATCACCACACAGGACTCTCAGCCTGACGGATACAAAAACCGAACTTCGGAACACTGAAATGGTATAGAAAAATTAAAAGTGATGTAAAAATTTTATTTTTCAAATGCAAATATTACATTTATGCAATAAACAAACTGGACATTCTTTAAATTAACATTGAAAAAACCATTTATTTGCAAACCGTATCTTGGGAAAAATACTTGACCAATTTTTGTTTCGACACATTAAAGAAAATCATAGTAGCCTGTAGCATAATAAACACAGTGCGACCCTTAGATAAAGAGTTCTCAAAAATTATTTTTTTAAATTTCAGGTTTAAGTTTTATTTCAAGAATGAAAACGATCAACGCCAACACGTTTCCCCCACAGAGAACATAAAAACTACCCATCAGATGTTTCAAGCCGAAGGGATTAAAGGTGGTTAGCTGTATTTTCTGATAGGAATACAAACTGCCGCTTTTGATCAAAACATTTTTCTGCCAATGATTGATCAGTCCGTTTTCTTTCAGATTCAAGAGGTTGTAATTGAAGTAATGTGTCAGCGGCGAGTTTACCTTTAAAATATAAATCATGTAAACGTTCCGAAAACATTCGTTCAGTAACATGAGATTATCTTCTACGTCATTTTCGATTTTCATATAGGTGATCGCATTTTTGTTGTCCGTCCTTTGCATCCCTATCGCGTGATACTGAAAACGTAACCGGTTTTGGATGTCGTCCCAGCTTTTGTTTACCCAAAAGGGGAGCAAGGCTTGATGGGTTGGATTCGACGATGTAGCTAGATGTTGATAATAAGTGTTATTGAAGCTCTCCCATGGCACTTTCTGGTCGACCATGTCTTGAAGGGTCTTGATTACTTTAGTGTAACGCGGATAGGTTAACAAGCTTGAAATTCCAGCCGAGTAGGTGGCTACCAGTAGTAAAGACTGAAAACAAAGACATACAAAAATGAAACGGAGGTACCGTAATCTGGACATTGTGGAAAACAGCTGAGAGTAACCAAACGTGGTCACTTGAATGACGTCAAATAAGCAATCCCAATAATCGAGGTATGGGTGATTCACCTGAATCATGTTTTTGTAAACCACTGCTATTCCGTGCAATATCAGAGAAAGGATGAAGATTAAAACAGCTATGAAGATCCATAAATAAGTATTTAAAGGCTGAAAAACGTAAGGAACGCTAACTAGTCTTGGTTTTGGAACCAAAAAGGTCATGCAAATTTGACTATGATACTGCGTCAAATCCACGTTCGTCAGCAGACGGCTTTGCCATATTCCACATAATGCCAGATCACTCCTGCCGTATTGTACGTCATTTAGAACCAATCTGAAGAAATCTGAATATTTTTTAACTTTGGTGTAGAAGTGAAATTTAACAGGCCACTTTTTTGTGATTATTTTTAAAATTTCAAAATCTATGCCACTGTCAACCTCAGGTTTCGAATTGAGAACCACAAACGGTGGACAATCGAAGACCGATACGTGGATACTTCTAGGATGTTTACCTTCATAGATTTTAGGAATCCACTGAATGCTTTCAACATCTGATTTTTTAATGGAGCAAGGAAGGCGATAGTCACACGAAAGTAATATTTGGTCGTTGGTCAAACTTGTAATTGTCAGGTTTTTGCGTTGTGGTGCCAAATCATCGTAGAGATTTTCAATTTTAATGACGTTAACTGCATTTACATCGACGGCTTCTACCACGGCCGATTTGTCAAATTTTTCCGTCGACGTGAAAAATATCAATAACTTTTGGTGAGGTTTGAAAGTTGCTGAGGAATTCTTGGCGAAAATTTTGTGCAAAAAAGTCGTATTATCTGTAACTATGATGTAAGCCTCACAGTTAAGCGACAATGTCTCGGTTTCCAATTTGGTTATCACCAAAGGCATTTGCAGCTCTACAAATGTTTTTTGTAAAATATCCGAAAAGTTTTCACCGCTCACGATTACATTGTAGCATTTTTTAAACGGAAAAGAAAATTTTAGTAAATCTCTGATATTTTTTAAAATGTTGGTTTCCGAATAACCACGAAATTGGTAAATTAGACTGTAAAATATTGCAGCTGCAAGTAGCAACTTCATGTTTGGTTTCGAAACGTATGTTTTATGAGTGTAGCTGGATTTTTATATAAAAATTAATAAATTTAATTATTTAATTATGTAAATAATAAAAGAAAAGTTGATATAATATAAATTTCATTTTGTAAATAAATGAGACATGATTGTATACATTTCGTGCACTTTTAAATTTTTTTGTGTCTATTGTTTTATGCATAGCTTTGAAACAACTAATAGTTATGTCGCAGTGAAATTATGTTTGCGTGTTGCATTGATATTTATTTAATCTAATTTATTAAAAGATACAACTACGTTGGTTACCCTTCTACCTCCGTTACTTTTTTACGTACGCTACTTTGTCTTCTTTGTTACCTTTTTACTGTATCATATAAGAAAGTATTGTTTCCGTGCAGAAAAAAAAATTTGAAATTTTGATGGATTTACACTTTTTGAGGTCCCCTGAGTAAAATAAGACCATTTCCAAAAAATGTCTGTGATGGTGGAATTCTTCCGCCGACGTGAAAAATATTAATACCTTTTTGTGGGGTTTGAAAGGTATTTTGGAGTTTTTGGCAAAAATTTTGCGTAAAATTGTTGAATTGTCTGTAACTACGATGTAAGCCTCACAGTTAAGCGACAATGCGTCGGTTTCGGATCCGGTTATTACCAAAGGCATTTGCAGCTCTTCAAGTGTTTTTTGTAAAATATCCGAAAAGTTTTCGTCGCTTACGATTACATTGTAACAGTTTGTAAATGGAAAAGAGAATTTTACTAAAGCTCTGATAATTTTTAAAATTTTGGTTTCCGAATTACAATGAGATCGGCAAATTAAACTATAAAATATTGCCGCTTTAAGGAGAAGCGTCATTTTTGTTTTGAAAATCATATGATTTATTTTTATGCGTGTTGTTGGTTTGAAAAAAATTAATATGAATGTTAACAATAAATTGATGTAGATATGCTTGGAAGTCTGTTTTTGTCATAAATTAGAGACCACTTGTTTTGTATGTGTCTTTTTTGAATAATAACATATAATTATATAGAAAATAATAAACCCCTTTGTGATTCACAATTAATGATAGTTACGGCAGGTAAATAAATGACAGTAATAATATTAAATTAATAGTACATACGAATAATAAATGCAGTAAATATGAATAATATATAAATTGAAATGAAAACTTTTTTTTATTGCGTAGGAAGTGAAAGCAAAGTCTCACTGGTTTTATTGTAATTGCATACATTTAGTAAATAATCTGTGATGGATTAAAGACACTTCATTATTTTCATTTACAGCTTGCAGAACATATTTATATGAAATCTTAACCTAGACACTCTTAATAATATTTATAACTACTAAATTTTTTAAAACAACATTTATTTCAATGTCAATGAATAAATCATTTGATTCTTTTAGAAAATTTTTACCGACCTACTTGATATCTTATTATTAAATGTCAAATAATATTATGATTTATTTTTAAAGGGTAAAAAAGTTTATTTATAGGAAAGACAAATTTTCAAATTACCGCAACCGGCAAGGCAATGGCATTAAAAAATTTTATCTTTCTTAAAAATACAAAAATTTTTGTTCAATATTACTTTTTGACATTAAATAATAAGATATCAAGTCGTCAGTAAAATATTTGATAAAAATGTCAAATAATTTATTTATTGCTACTTCGGTTAATAAATAGAAGTACATTTTTTCGTAATTTACATTTTAAAATTCAATTATTCAACCAGACCCATCTGACGAGTTTCATATAGAACGAAATATAAGTGATCATCTATACATATAATGGGTTAAATAAGGAAGTGTGGAAAAAATTCACTAATCCTTAAATTCAATTAAAATTTTATTAAATTTATAATAATTGGTAATTTAATACTTAACATATATTTTCACAATTTAATAAACATTTATATGTACTAATTATATGTTAAATAAAATATTTTATAATTACAAGTTTAGTGAAATATGAAAATTTTCCAACTTACATTTTAGTCTAACAAGGGGAGACCGCAACTTCCCCTCAATTGATTCATTTTCATTGTGCGTGTTTGTATTGGACTTCAACAGGTGCAAGTATAATGGCACGCTTCTTTGCCAATTTTGAGAAAATTGAATTTGAATAATTATTATACTACTGATGAACTGCATAAAAATTAACATAAAGTTGGTAAGTTGTTAATGGAATTGCGTAAGATTGCAAAAAAATTAAAACATATGCAAAGGGTACTGGGATCGCATCCAGATCCTGCCAATTTGTTTTTTTATTTATTTGATTATTAATTCCCCCCAGTATAATTTATCTCATCGTTCTCAAGAAAACCAAAGAGCTATAATAAACCATACTCATAATCTGTAAATATTGAATGTTTTACCTTTCAGCAGTGAGGCACTGGAGGGTGTTCCACACCCCCCAGACCCCCCGGTTTGTACAGTTTATTTTTTATTAGTAATAAATTGAAGACATCAGCATAGCCGATCTAAAAAAAATCTCTAGATAAATTAATTAATCCTAACTTTAACAAGTCATATTCAAGTAACTAATATTTCAATTAGCCCAAATTATAAACCAAAGTTGTAGAGACTGGGGTCTGGGGAGGTGGAACACCCCAGGAACACTCAAAATGTGATAGATAAATTTTCAAACTTATGGTTATCAGTATTTAGCGATAATGGTGAAAGTTTGTAGCACAAAAAATATAAAGCAGTGACCAAGAATCGGGGGGTGATTATGAATTCAGTATAATAATATGTCATCGTTTTTAAGAAAACCAAAGAGCTATAATAAACCATACTCATAATCTGTAAATATTGAATGTTTTACCTTTCAGCAGTGAGGCACTGGAGGGTGTTCCACACCCCCCAGACCCCCCGGTTTGTACAGTTTATTTTTTATTAGTAATAAATTGAAGATATCAGCGTAACCGATCTAGAAAAAATCTCTAAAAATACTAATTAATCCTAACTTTAACAAGTCACACTCAAGTAACTAATATCCCAATAAGCCAAAGGAGTAATGACTCGGGGGTCTGGAGAGGGATGAAATCCCCCAGATTCACTCAAACTATAATAGATAAAAACTAATGGGTTTTAGTACCAAGTAATTAATTGAAAAGTATTTTTTATAAAACGATATAGAGTAAGTTCGACGATTCAGGGTGGGAGAAGTTTCTAGAAACACCATGAAAACAAGATCTAAAATAAGATAAACTGAGTTCATTAAAATATTTGCTCTTCTAAATTTAAGTAATAAAAAGCAATGCCCATACTACAAAATACAGAAAATAATTAGCGACCGGGGGGTCTGGGGGGTGTGGAACACCCTCCAGTGCACCAGTATAGGGAACCAAGACATTAACGTATGGAATACCTCCAAGCCTAAAAACATATTTGCAAACTTATGAATTTCAGTATTAAGCGATTAATGAAGATACTTTTTAGAACAACATAAAGGTAAGTTCAGTGTCTAGGAGGGGAGATGGGAGTATAAATTAACCCCAGCATACGACATCTGCATAATTTCTTCTTCGTAAACATTTAATGTCTTGGTTCCCTATACTGGTGCACTGGAGGGTGTTCCAGACCCAGACCCCGGTTTATACAGTTTATTTCTTATCATAAGTGAATTGAATATTGTGAGTAGATTAATTAGTAAACCGAATCCAATATTGGAATACAAATCTGGAGAATATAGCGTATCCCCCAGACGCCCCCCCCCCGTCTATACAACTAAGTCCACAAGTAAACTGAAAATCTAATCTAATATTTATCGGTGAACTAAATCTAAAGTTGGAATCATAATTACAAAAAGAATAAGCTCCAGCTCGAATTTATACAGACTGAAGAGTCTGGGGTGTGCAGTACCGCCCTCCTCACATAGGATGCCAATACTTTCGAAAGAACTATTTTTTGATAGAAAATACACCACAAAGACCGGGGGTCTAGGGGTGTGGAACACCCTCCAGTGCAACAGTATCGGAAGACAGAACATCATAGATTGTGAATTCCGATACTGGTGCACTGGAGGGTGTTCCACACGTTTCAATCATAAAGCTTCTTCTTATTTACACATCTTCTTCTTATTCTGTTGTAAGATCTGTTGATCTGTTTTTAAACCGAATTTTACTTTACACATATTTATTGTTTTACCTTTTAATACTTGTGAACTGGGGTTATTCCACCCCCCTCTTTCCGATTAAGTCCACAAATAAACCGAATATTTAATTTAATATTTTTCGATGAACTAATCAGAATTTCGGTGGACTAAATCTAAAGTTGGAATAATAATTACAAAAAGCACAAATGTCCAGCTCGAATTTGTACAGACCTGGGGGTTCGGGGGTATGCAGTATACCCCCCACCCAGATAGAACATAATAAATTATGAATTTCGATACGGGTGCACTGGCGGGTGTTCACACTCGACTCACCCTCCAGCCCTGCCTACGAGTTTAAGCAGATTGAGAAGTCTAGGGTGTGCAGTACCCTCCTCTCCCCAGGGGATTTCAATATTTTCAAAAAAACTATTTTTTGATTAAAAATTACTGCATAGACCGGGGGTCTGGGGTGTGGAACACCCTCCAGTGCACCAGTATAGGAAGACATAGAACATGATAAATTGTGAATTCAGATACTGGTGCACTGGAAGGTGTTCCACACCCCCCAGACCCCCCGGTTTATACAATTTATTCTTATCATAAGTGAATTGAATATTTTCAGCATATTCATGGGGTCATAGTCTAGGTGTGGAACACCCTCCAGTGCCTCACTGCTGAAAGGTAAAACATTCAATGTTTACAGATTATGAGTAGGGTTTATTATAGCGGTTTGGTTTTCTTGAGAACGATGACATATTATACTGGAGGGAATTAATAGTTAAAGAAATAAAAAATAAAAAAATTGGCAGGAGCTGGATGGGATCCCAGTACCCTTTGCATATGTTTTTATTGTTTTGCAATCTTACTTACCAAATTTATGTTAATTTTTATGCAGTTCATCAGTAATATATAATTATTCAAATTCAATTTTCTCAAAATTGGCAAAGAAGCGTGCCTTTATAGTTGCACCTGTTGAAGTCCAATACAAACACGCACAATGACAATGAATCAATTCAGTGAGGGGAAGTTGCCCGTCTCCCCTTATTAGACTAAATTGTAATTTGGAGAATTTTAATGTTTCACTAAACTTGTAATTTTTAAAATATTTTATTCAACATATAATTTCACAAGTTAATAAACATTTACATGAAGTAATTAATTAATATTATCGTTATGGTCACGTGCAATAAAATGAAAACCAAAAAGGAAAGTTTCCATAGTACTTTTAAATTTTTTTATTTCCAAGTTTTATTTCAAGAATGAAAATAAATATTGCCAACGAGTTTCCTATGCCAAAAATATATAAAGCGCCAATCAGCTCTTCCAAGCGAAAAGGATCAAAACCGGTTAGTTTAATTTTTTATAGGAATACAAATCGCCGTTTTTCCTAGAAAAATCTTTGTACCAGTGAAGGATCATTCCGCTCTCTTTAAGAGTTAATAGCTTGGTGTTGTAGTAGCGCTTCAACGGTGAGCTTTTCTTGAAATTGTAAATCATGTAGAATTTCCGAAAGCATTCTCTCAGTAACATGAGTTTATCCTTCACATCCTTCTCGATTTGAATCTCGGTCGTCACTGCATAGCCAGCTTTTTGAGTCCCAGACTTTTGTATCGCAAGTGCATGGTACTGAAAACGTAGCCGATTTTGAACGTCGTCCCAGGTTTTGTTAACCCAAAAAGGAAGTATGGTTTGATGGGTTGGATTTAACGATGCGGCTATGTATGAGTAATAATTTGATTTATTGCTCTCCCATGGCACTTTTGGTCAGCCATGTCTTGCATGGTTTCGATTACTTTAGTGTAGCGAGGATAGGTTAGTAAACTTGAAATTCCGGCCAAGTAGGAAGTTACCAGCAATAAAGATTGAAAACAAAGGCCCACAAAGATAAATCGAATGTAGACTAATTTGGAAATTGAAGAAAACAATTGAGAGGACCCGAACGTGGTCGCTTGAATTACGTCCACTAGGCAAACCCAATAATCGTGGTATGGGTGGTTGGTCTGAGTAATTTTTTTGTGCACTATTGCTATCCCGTGCAATATTAAGGACAGGCAAACGATGACAACAATTATGAAAATCCATAAGTAGGTGGTTAGCGGCTGGAAAACATAAGGAACACTAACACGTCGTGGTTTTGGTACCAAAAAAGTGATGCAAGTTTCGGTGTAGTGCTGCGTTATTTCCACATCCATCGGCAAGAGTAGCCAGCGTCCACAAAAACATAAGTCGCTGGTTCCGTTTAGTACGTCATTGAAAACAAAATTGTAGAAATCTAAATACTTTTCAGCTTTGGTGTAGACGTGAAATTTAACAGACCAATTTTTTTTCACTATCGTTTTAAAGATTTCATAATCTATTCCACTTTCAATTTCGTGCTTTGAATTGAGAACCACAAACGGTGGACAATGAAAGACCGATATGTGGATACTTCCAGAATGTTTTGTTTCGTAGACTTTAGGAATCCACTGAATGCTTTCAACATCTGCTTTTTTGATGGAGCAGGGATGACGGTAGTCACACGAAAGTAAAATTTGATCGTTGGTCAAACTTGTGACTGTTAGATTTTTGTGCTGTGGTTGGAAATCATCGTAAAGGTTTTCAATTTTGATGACGTTAATAGCATTTACATCGACGTCTTCTAATATGGCAAATTTGTCGAATTCTTCCTCCGACGTGAAAAATATTAGAACTTTTGGTGCGGTTTGAAAGAGGTTCTGAATTCTTAGCGAAAAGTTTGTTCAAAAAGTCAAATTGTCTGTAACTGTGATGCAAGCCTTGCAGTTAGGTGATAATGCGTCGGATTCAGTTCCGGTTATCACCAAAGGTATTTGTAGCTGTTGCAAGGTTTTACGCGAGGGTTAACCGCTGGTAAAGTTTGTAACATCTCATGAAGTACATGAAGTACTTCAGGTGGGTGAGAGTTCGATTTTCCGGGTTCGAAAATACACTTTTCCCTATAGAAATGATTATACCAAACGAAAGAACACAAAAATACAAGCTTTCTAAGGTGAAGATCAATCTTGTCGGAGTTGTAATAAGGCCACAATTTAATTTTGAAAATTGCTATTTTCCCATAAGAAATACATGTAAGTGTATTAAAATGCCAAATATGTAATTCATTCTGTAGACGGTACATGTGCTATGCCTGGGTCGACAGTGACTAGTGGTGGGAGATACCAGTCGCTCTCAGAGATCCGTCGCGTCAACTTTCAAAATTTTCGAGTTGGAGCCGCTTAAGGGATGTTTTAATGAGTTCAGCACGTGTCAAAACCGCTCGAAGCGCCGTCCGAGCCCCAGAGGGCGAGAGCAGTTGCGAGAGTAGGTTTTGACAGTGCAACCACCTCAGAAACGAGTTCACACAAAAAGTGATTTTTTTTCGAAAATTTGTTGTCCGATCACAAATTTAATTCTTTTTATTAGCTAATTACACCATTATCTATCATAATTCGTCGTGAAAACCGAGATTCTGGTATATTTACTGTCGCCACAACCTCTTTCAACTTTGGGGGCGGGGTTACAGTTCAAAAGAGCCAATGATAAAATTGCATTCCGAATTAACTTTAAAGCCGTTTTTTTCAAAATTGTGTGCACCGACCGCAAATTTTATTTTTTTTGTACGCTAATTAGACCCTCTTCTTTCATAATCCGCTTCAAAAATGGTAAAAATCCCGACCCGGGATTTCGAACCGTCACCCTTCACGTGGAACATCCTCCAGTGCCTCTGCAACGGAAGATCTTCAATTTACTTCTGATAAAAAATAAACTACTCGATCCGGAGGGTCTGGGGAGCGTGGAACACCCTCCAGTGCCTCTGCAACGGGAGATCTTCAGTTTACTTCTGATAAAAATAAACTATTCAATCCGGGGGTCTGGGGGGTGTGGAACACCCTCCAGTGCACAAATTTTGAATGAAAACATTGCAGAACATGCAGAACCCCAGACCAAGTAGTTTACTTTCTATCAGAAGTAAACCGAAGATCTCCGTTGCAGAGGCACTGAGGGTGTTCCACACCCCAGACTCCCGGTTTAGATAATTTATTATTATTAAAAGTGAATTAAATATTTAAACATATCTCAAGTTTATTAAAATTAGCTATGGTCAAGTAAATGTGTTTAATTCTTAATTTGACAATTAATTATAAATTCCGTACCCTTGGGAGGCAGATCTCTGCAACAAAATAAACTACTTAATCCGGGAGGGGGTCTAGAGGGTGTGAAACACCTCCCAGTGCTTCTGTAACGGGAAATTTTAGTTTACTAATGATAAAAATAAACTACTTGATCCGGGGTGTGGACCTCCATTGCTCAAATTTTGGAATCCCGTGAATTACTGCTGAATTATATGAAGTACGAAGAAGTCTCTTCTTCTTCATCGTTAGCTTCTTGTCAGAAGCGTCGTGACCCAGTGCCGAAGCCAAGATGAATTTTCATGGAGTATAATTCATGGGTGGTTTCCGTTGCCTTCCCACGATCCACAGATTGATATTGGACCTTGATCACAGCAGTGTATTCGACTCGACTAGGACTCGAACCGCGGTATACCGCTTTCCAGTCGGCCGGTGTATGCTTTACGCTACACTGCTGGTGGCTTAAAAATAAAATTCTTTTCTTAATTTAATTTATAACTCAAAATCCGTTGTTTCTAGACAATAAGCGGTTTATAATCTAATTTGTAGATAAGCGAGTGATTTTTAAAAAAGTTCTAATCCATTAAGGTGGCAAAAAGTATCAATTATTTTCAAACACTACTAGTAGATGACTCTGATATCGATTGATCACTAGATAATGCAAGCAGCAAATTTATCGACGATTGTGTTAGTTCGTACGTTGTTTTCCGCTTACCTATTGTAACGATAAATTGTTAAATTTGTCGTCTTGAATATGATTTAACACCATCAAACTCCTCTCTAGGTCACTAGGTCACGAGGGTACCGGGAGAGGGCGAAGGGCTGCGCGCGAATTTAAGTCAAAAACTCGGGAGTGGTCAACGAACTCTCGATGCGAGCGCTGCGTATTTCAAAATTTTATTTTGAAGACCTTTTAATTTCACTATATTAAGTGGAAGTTTTGCAGTAATTGTAGTGAGTGAATATCTGGTGACCAATCTAAGCGCTATATGCGGATTTCATCGTCTATTACGCATTTTTCGAGAAATCAGCTGTTCGTGTACGTGCATTTTCAACGCCGGCCGCTGGCACATTTTCTTCGAGCGGCAGATAAGCTGGAAAGTGACCATCTGTCACGGTGCAAGCGAATATTTTGCACGTTATTTTCAAATTACGCAGTATTTATCAGCATTTTTTAACAGCCTGCGAATGTGTAGTAATCTTATTTTACAATTAACGACCACCTTCATCAATTTTACCTTAGTGCGATAAGGTCGACCATAATTTGCTTCTCCGCTGTTTCGACCGCCAAGATAGTGTTAGTGAATTTTCCGTTCACTTTACCTGTACTTCCGACGCCGATCCGACGCCAAGAAGACTCTCCCAGGCCAGCCTCGACGGTCTTTCGTCACCTGTGCAATTTTCAGTGCAATCGGTGTGCTTTGTTAGTTCACAATCAACTCCGGAGTGCGCCTTATTTGAATGCTATTGTCGACATCAAGCTCCTGTACAAAACAAACCGATCGGTGAGTTTTAATTTCAATTTTAACTAAGGTATATTCCGTTTGAGTTCATTTTTCATTGCTGTGATTATTGTTAATCACGTTGTAGCGATCATTGTCGCTGGAGTTGCGTGGAAATTCTGTTGGGGTTGTTGACCCATTTGTGTCGCAGTTGTACCGCCTACCATAAAGCAACTCATATCTTTAACTTTGTTAATAAATTGTTTTCACCTAATTTTTTGAGTTTCATTGTTTGCAATAATAAAACTGAAGTAACCAAAAGGCAAAGAGAGAGCGGATCCAACCTCGCTCACCGTCAAAAACTACAGCTGGCCGAAACCGACTATCAACGGCGACACAAAATAAATTTGTGTCGGAAAATTCAGTTGATTTACTTAACCGGGTTCACCCATTCAGAAAATAGTTTTGAGCATTAAAAATGCTTATATTGACAACTTAAATTGTAAATCTTCAGGTATGTCATGTACTACCTGAAAGTGGCCCATTGTTTCTGGGACAGTGTTCAGTAAGCAAAAGAATAGAAAACCAGTACTTTCCTGGCAAAACCAGTACGAATGGTCACCGTACTTATGGACTATTTCATTATTATTCACTAGTCGTGCTTTAACCATTTTGTAAAAAATTTATATAAATACATAAATAAGCTCATACACGTATTATACTATCTTTTTCAAAGTGATTATCTTTTTCAATGTGACAGTAGAATATGTGACAATACTTTTTTCCACTTTTTGCAAATTTTGACAGTAATTTCAAAACCCACTTTTCGTAAAATAAGACAATATACTGTACTATGCGCGTGCCATCTACGAAACATTTTCCAAACTGCAAATAGCATAAGCAAGATAGGGACTAGAAGAACCACGATTAATTTCGTTACTAATGAGGTTAATAACAGATTTTTAAACTGCAAACTCTCAAATAGATAATTTCTAATGACATACTGTAAATACAGCATGATTACTTTACTATTTTTGCTACAATAAATAAAAAAACTGAACCGTTCCGCAGGCCTGTTTTGTTTATTTATTTATTCATTAACTATAAATGTTTTTTACTTGTAATTATAATATATTATCGACAAATGTTCAAATAGATCATGTTGCAAATTTGAGCACGGTACGTTATATGTACTCGGTTTTTAATCGTGGTTAGTTCTTATGGCCAAATAACATTGGTATTAGCCATATCGGAGCTATGGCCGTTTGAAATTAGAAATTCAAAAAATTGTTTTAAAGGGAGGTACCCCCAAGGGTTGGTGTAATATATGTAAATACTTAAAATTTGAATTTGTACCCCATTGTCAGGGTTGGTAACCATGGGGTTAGATTACCAACCGTACATGTACATAAGGAGTAGTTTAGTTAGATATAGTTAGTTCGTTTGTACCTCTTTTAGGTTAAAGTTTATTTATTGAATTGTGAAAGTATTAAAGTTTAAATATTTATTTGTGTAAATAAATTGTTATAATATAAGGACTTTACAGTTGGGATTTAGACAAAAATTTTATTTGAAAATTCGTTTTAGAAAAGTGTCCTACCTCAAAGGTTCTCCACGGTCACGGGGACACCCTGTATTTAGTTCCACTGAACAAACACGATTTTGTAAAGTTGTAGAAGCAGGAGTAGTAAGTGTCAAATATCACTTATCACAATCCGAAACGAAGTTTACTATTAGAAAGAATTATACGACTTTATCTTAACAAGAACGGCTCAATTTGAGTTATGACAAATTAAACCGCGAAAAGGCTTTTTTTCTCTTCCTACGCAACGAATACTAATTTTCATTTCAATTAGTATGTACATTATATCTATTTGCCATTCATCATTTGAATGTACAATTAATTTAATATCATTTACAACTATTGATTTATTTTAAAAACCCTAATTATCGTTAATTTTGAATCACATTGTTTATTAATCGATTAAACCTTTACCAGTGTTAAACGTATGGAGTATTTTCATGTTTGTTACTATGTTACATAATTTTTTCTAAATAATTATATGTTATTACTCAAAAAAGGACACATAAAACCAGGAGTCCCCAATTTATTACATAAACAACTTTCCAAGCATATCCACATCAACTTTTATATAAATACCAGCAACACGCAATTATGCAAACAAAACTTATGTTTCTTCTTAAAGCGGCAATATTTTACAGTTTAATTTGCGGATTTCATGGTAACTCGGAAACCAACATTTTAAAAAATCTAAGAGATTTAATAAAATTTTCTTTCCCGTTTACAAGCTGTTATAATGTAATAGTAGGCGCTGACGACTTTTCGGATATTTTACAAAAAACATTTGAAAAGCTGCAAATGCCTTTGGTGATAACCGGATTCGAAACCGAAACAATATCGCTTAACTGTGAGGCTTGGATCATAGTTACAGACAATTCAACTTTCCTGCACAAAATTTTCGCCAAAATTCCAAAACTACTTTCAAACCTCACAATAAGGTTTTAATATTTTTCACGTCGGCGGAGGAATTCGACAAATCGGCCGTAATAGAAGCCATTCATGTTAATGCAGTTAACGTTATTAAAATTGAAAACCTCTACGATGATTTCAAACCACAGCACAAAAACCTGACAGTTACAAGTTTGACCAACGACCAAATTTTACTCTCGTGCGACTACCGCCATCCTTGCTCCATTAGAAAAGCAGATGTGGTAGGCATTCAGTGGATTCCTAAAATCTATGAAGACAAGCATCCCAAATGTATCCACGTATCGGTCTTCCATTGTCCACCTTTCATAGTTCTCAATTCGAAACCCGAGATTGAAAGTGGAATAGATTATGAAATTCTTAAAATGATGGTGAGAAAAAACTGGCGCATTAAATTTCACTTCCTCACCACGGCTGAAAAATATACAAACTTTTTCAAGCTTGCTCTAAATGACGTACAGAACGGGAAGAGCGACGTGGCTTTATGCGGGATATGGCAAACTCAAGAGAGGACGGATGTGGATATGACGCAGTATTACATCCAAACCTGCATGACCTTTTTAATTCCAAAACCGAAGGTCGTTAACGTTCCTTACGTGTTTCAGCCCTTAAACACTCACCTCTGGATCCTTATAGCTGTTATAATATTTATTCTCTCCTTGATATTGCACGGCGTAGCAGTGGTTTACAAAAAAATGATTCAAGTAAACCACCCGTACCTCGATTATGTTGAGTGCTTCCTTGACGTGATTCAAGCGACCACGTTCGGATACTCCCAATTATTTTCCACAAAGTTCAAGTTACTGTACATCCGTTTCATCTTTTTATGTCTTTGTTTCCAGTCTTTGCTTCTGGTAGCCACCTACTCGGCTGGAACTTCAAGCTTAATGACCTATCCGCGTTACACTAAAGTAATCAAGACCCTTCAAGACATGGTCGACTACAAAGTGCAGTGGGAGAGCTACAATACAAGTTTTTACAAAAACCTAGCCACATCATTGAATCCAACCCATCAAGCCCTGCTTCCTTTGTGGATGAACAAAAGCTGGGACGAAATCCAAAAGCAGTTACGTTTACAGCAGCTCGCGTTAACGGTGCAAAAGACGGACTACAACAATGTGATCAACTGGTTGAAAATCGAGAAAGACGCGGAAGATCATCTCATGACACTGAATGATTGTTATCGGAAAATTTACTGGATTTACAGTTTAAAGAAAAACTCGCCGCTGACACATTACTTCAATCGCAACCTTTTGAATCTCAAAGAAAACGGACTGATCGATCACTTGCAAAAGAGTTCTTTCATCAAAAGCGGTAGTTTGTATTCCTATCAGAAAATGAAACTAACCACCTTTAATCCCTTTTGCTTGCAACATCTATTGGGGGGAATTTATATTCTCTGTGGGGGAAACCTGTTAGCGTTGTTCGTGTTCATTCTTGAAATCAAACTTAAACCTGGAAGTTTAATAAAATAATACTTGAGAGTGGAATCTTTCTTGTTGCGCTAATTTGGAGGCTACTGGAACTTGCTTTAATGTGCTGAAAGAAGAATGGAAAAAACCAAAAATTAGACAAATTGTCGTGATCATAGAACAATTAATATTCAGTGAATATTTTAAGTTTACAAATAAATTTATTTACAATAGTAATCATCAAGGGATAGTTAAATTAAAAAACGTCCATTTTGTTTATTGCACAAATGTAATAATTGCAATTGAAAAATTAAATTTTCGTATCGCTCTTAATTTTTCTTTACTTAATGTAAAGCAACTTTTTTCATTTACGCGAACTCAAAGTCAAAAAGTTTAATTTTTCAATTTTAACGCTTTAATTGAGCAAATCCAGCAAATCACATAAAAATGATCTAAAAAATTTCATGAACTATTATTTTGCAATCGATAAAACACAAGAACGAATTATATCGCTTATAATATGAAGATTTGAATTTAAATTTCGCGCCTTTGATCTTCAAATCCAAACACTCAAACCGAATACCCATGCTTTCTACCTCGTCGTACACTGGTGATTGTCATATAAAATACCCATACGTCATGAAATTTCGTAGCCAAACACTTAAAACTTAACCTAAACTTCCGTACCTGTCAACTTCATAACTACTTCGTAACTAGGCAACTCATGATTTTCCAGTGGGGGATGCAGCTTTCTCTTAAATACATAGTTAGTACACTTTGAATAATACGTCAAAGTTGGTTACTATATCCATTAGATTTCATTTTAACCTTTAAAGTGTACACGAACTACCAAGGTAAGGCAAGGAAAACACAAATAAGTTTAGTTTTGATACTTTTATTAAAATGAAAAACTTACGGAAAAATCGAACAATTACTAACTTGCAAAAATTATCAAACAATATTAAAATTCGTTTTCAAACCAAGCGAACTTTATTTAAACCATAAATTTTAAACTTTTTGAAAAAATCAATAGTAATATAGATAACCCATGTAGCACACAATCTTGGCGCGATATTGGACCAATATTGGGACAATATCGTATATTGGTGCAATATTGGCAATCTACAGCTAATATTGGTGCAATATAGTTTTAACATTGGAATGCAATAGTATTGGGATTACTATGTAATCTATGTAAAAGTAATGTTACTATGTAATCCCAATATTGATACAATATTGATTATCTATATTCAGACAATATTGAAATGCAATATTGGTACAATATCTATATTCAGGCAATATTGTAGTGCAATATTGGTTTACTATGTAATCCCAATATTGATACAATATCGATTATCTATATTCAAACAATATTGAAATGCAATATTGGCTCAATATTGGCGCGCAATATTAATATGCAATCCCAATATATATGCAATATTGATTATCCATATTCAGACAATAGTTAAACGAAATATTTTAAAATCTTTTTATTTAGAATTTGACGTTTGCTTTTCAATTTTTATATTTAATATTATTTCATTTTTAGCTAGGTATGTAGGTTCGGCAATGTTACGTTCTTTGAATAAAAATTAATAATAATAGGAAAAGGATTCCCAGTGTATAAGATATACGGTCTCTCTAAAGCATCTGATTGGTTGGATATTCCAATTACCGATTTTACATCCCCGCCTCCAAATTTTTCGAGATTTTACTAGTAAACATTAATTTTGATTAGTAAACTAAATACGAGGGGGTTTAAACCCCTGGTGAAGTTTTTGTGCACATCTCATGAAGTACATGAAATCTCATGTGAAGTACTTGAAAATACATGAAGTACTTGTGAAGTACATAAAGTACTGGTAAAATACATGAAGTACGTGTAAAGTAGGTAAAATATATGTTAAGTATATTGAAGTACAAGCGAAGTATCATGAAGTTAATAAATTTTTGATGAACTAGGCAGGATTCAAGACAAATCAAATTAAAAAATGGCTACATAACAAAAAAAAAATTCAAGACAATCAATTACCTACAAGAAGTGTTTTAAGTAAAACATTTTTTAAATCTTTATTTTTTCAGAAAATTCTAAAAAGAAACAGCATCAATCACTGCACCAATTAATAAACATCAATCCCCTTCCATTGCGAATTTTTAATTCAAAAAAGTATAAATCTATTGTGAATTCTTTATTTTGGGTTGGACATTTTTGCTTTTGAATTATTTAGAAAATTAGCTAACAGATCTTCCCCTCCCCCCAATTTTTAAAATAATGTTAATATTCGTTGGTGCTTGATTGTACATAATTTATTTTTGCTTTATCCTTTTTCCCCCCCAGAATATCTCATAATTTTTTTAAAAAACTAAAACGGTAGCTGAGAATTTCTCGTAATTTTTCAAACTTTTAATATGTTTGCCTGCATTGTAATATTTAGGTACGGAAGGGTGTTTCACACCCTCCAGACCTCCCGGATCGAGTAGTTTATTTTTTATCAGAAGTCGACTAAAGATCTCCCGTTGCAAAAGCACTGGAGGGTGTTCCACACCATTAATTAATTTATTTTTTATCAGAAGTAAACTGAAGATCTCCCGTTGCAGAGGCACTAGAAGGTGTTCTACACCCCCGGAAATAAGTAGTTTATTTTATATCAGATGTAAACTAATGATCTTCCGTTCCAAAGGCACTGGAGGGTGTTCCACACCCCCCAGACCCCCCGGTTTAAATAATTTATTTTTATTAAAAGTGAATTAAATATATAAGCATATCCCAAGTTTTTTAAAATTAATTATATATCTGCAACCGGAGATCTTCAGTTTATTTTTGATAAACATAAACTACTCAATCCGGGGGGGTCCGGGGGGTGTGAAACACCTTCCATTGCCTCGACAACGGGAGATCCTCAGTTTACTTCTGATTAAAAATAAACTACTCGATCCGGGGGGTCTGGGGGGTGTGGAACACCCTCCAGTGCACAAATTTTGGAATAAAGAGCATATCAGAACCCTCGTGGACCCCCGGATCAAGTTTATTTGAATAAACTGTAGATAAAATATACATAAGTAGTTTATTTTTTATCAGAAATATACTGAAGATCTCCCGTTGCAGAGGCACTAGGGGGTTCTACACCCCCGGAAATAAGTAGTTTATTATATATCAGAAGTAAACTAATGATCTTCCGTTCCAAAGGCACTGGAGGGTGTTCCACACCCCCCAGACCCCCCGGTTTAAATAATTTATTTTTATTAAAAGTGAATTAAATATATAAGCATATCCCAAGTTTTTTAAAATTAATTATATACATATCTGCAACCGGAGATCTTCAGTTTACTTTTGATAAACATAAACTACTCAATCCGGGGGGGCCGGGAGATGTGAAACACCTTTCCTGCCAAGGATGGCAGTAGTCGCAGGAGAGTAAAATTTGGCCGTTGGTTAAACTTGTAACTGTCAGGTTTTTGTGTTGTGGTTGGAAATTATCGTAGAGGTTTTCAATTTTAATGACGTTAACTGCATTTACATGAATAGCTTCTATTACGGCCGATTTGTCGAATTCTTCCTCCGACGTGAAAAATATTAAAACTTTTTGGTGCGGTTTGAAAGTTGCTGTGGAATTTTTGGCGAAAATTGTGTTCAGAAATGTTGAATTGTCTGTAATTATGATCCAAGCCTCACAGTTAAGCGACAATGCGCCGGTTTCGGATCCGGTTATCATCAAAGGTATTTGCAGCTCTTCAAATATTTTTCTTAAAATATCCTGGAGGTCTTCACCGCTTACAATTACATTGCAACATTTTGTAAACGGAAAAGAAAATTTTATTAAATTTCTTATATTTTTTAGAATTTTGGTTTCCGAGTTGCAATGGAATTGGTAAATTAGACTGTAAAATATGGCAGCTTTAAGCAGCATCGTCATATTTGTTTATTTTAAACGTATGTAAAAATTAATAAAAATGTTAATCAATTTGGATATGCTTGGAAGTAGGCTTTTGTAATAAATTGTGTACTAATTACTCGTTTTATGTGTGTTTTTTTTTTAATAATTATATAGAAAATATAGTAACAAACATGAATAAAAGCTCCTCGCTTGGAACATTGACAGCAGTTTAATTAACATTGTAATTTCTAAATTGATGATAGGTAGAAATTTGAAATAAATAAATGGTAGTAATAGTAATAAATTAGCGGTACACAAATAATAAATTGTAAATAAAAATAGAATACAAATTAAAATAAAATACAAATTTTTGTAAAAGTTAAATTTAGTAAGAAGAAACACGTAGTTTCTTTTTTTTTGGTATCCATGACAGTTCCCAAACATTACAAAATCTCATGGATAGACAAAAAGAACGTGATCAGCGTTATAAAAATTGTTACCATTAAACATCCGTCATATTCTATAGACATAGAATATATAGACAATATATAGACATACTTATGTAATCTACTTAATGCACGTCCTAAACTTCACTTATTCTTTATTTGTACCTACACTATTTCTATTTATCATTTGTATTATTTTTTTAATTTAGTATCATTACCACCATTTATTTATGTTAAATACCAGCCCTAACTATCATTTATTTTAAATCTCACAGGGTTTTATTAAACCTCTATCAGTGTTAAACGCGAGGAGTATGTTTCCACATTTGTTATTATGTTACATAATTATTTTCAAAATAATTATATGTTATTAATCAAAATATTACAAAACAAACTTCCAAGCATATCCACAACAATTTATTAACAATTTGTTTTAAAAACCAAAATGACGTTGCTACTTACAGCGACTATATTTTACAGTCTGATTTACCAATTTTATGGTAACCCTAAAATCAACATTTTAGAAAATGTAAGAGATTTAATAAACTTCTCTTTCCCGTTTACAAACTGTTACAACGTAATCGTAAACGGTGACGCCCTTTCGGATATTTTACATAAAACCTTGGAACAGCTACAAACACCTTTAGTGATAACAGGATCTGATACCGACATATTATCACCTAACTGCGAGGCTTGCATCGTAGTTACAGACAATTCGACTTTTTTGAACAAACTTTTCGCTAAGAATTCCAGAACCTCTTTCAAACCGCACCAAAAAGTTCTAATATTTTTCACGTCGGAGGAAGAATTCGACAAATCGGCCGTATTGGAAGCCGTCGATGTAAATGCTATTAACGTCATCAAAATTGAAAACCTTTACGATGATTTCCAACCACAGCACAAAAATCTAACAGTCACAAGTTTGACCAACGATCAAATTTTACTTTCGTGTGACTACCGTCATCCCTGCTCCATCAAAAAAGCAGATGTTGAAAGCATTCAGTGGATTCCTAAAGTCTACGAAACAAAACATTCTGGAAGTATCCACATATCGGTCTTTCATTGTCCACCGTTTGTGGTTCTCAATTCAAAGCACGAAATTGAAAGTGGCATAGATTATGAAATTTTTAAAACAATAGTGAAAAAAAATTGGTCTGTTAAATTTCACGTCTACACCAAAGCTGAAAAGTTTGTAGATTTCTACCATTTTGTTTTCATTGACGTACTAGACGGGAAGAGCGACTTGTCTTTTTGCGGACGGTGGCTACTCGTGCCGATGAATACGGAAATGACGGAGTACTACACCGAAACCTGCATGACTTTTTTGGTACCAAAACCACAACGTGTTAGAGTTCCTTATGTTTTCCAGCCGTTAACCATCCACTTATGGATTTTCATAGTTATTGTCATCGTTTGCCTGTCCTTAATATTGCACGGGATAGCAATAGTGAACAAAAAAATTACTCAGACCAATCACCCATATCACGATTATTGGGTTTGCCTAGTGGACGTAATTCAAGCGACCACGTTCGGGTCCTCTCAGTTGTTTTCTTCAATTTCCAAATTAGTGTACATTCGATTTATCTTTGTGGGCCTTTGTTTTCAATCTTTATTGCTGGTAACTTCCTACTTGGCCGGAATTTCAAGCTTACTAACCTATCCTCGCTACACTAAAGTAATCGAGACCATGCAAGACATGGCTGACCAAAAATGCCATGGGAGAGCTATAACTCAACTTATTACCCATACGTAGCCGCATCGTTAAACCCAACTCATCAAACCATACTTCCTTTTTGGGTTAACAACAACTGGGACGACATTCAAAATCGTCTACGTTCTCAATACCATGCACTTGCGATACAAAAGTCTGGGACTCAAAGGGCTGGCTCTGTAGTGATGACCGACATCCAAATCGAGAAGGACGTGGAAGATAAACTCATGTTACTCAGAGAATGTTACTGGAAAATGTATTTGGTTTACAATTTAAAGAAAAACTCACCGTTGAAGCGCTTTTACAACACCAAGCTATTAGCTCTTAAAGAGAGCGGAATAATCCTTCACTGGTACAAGGATTTTTCTAGGAAAAATGGCAACTTGTATTCCTATAAAAAAATTAAACTAACCGGCTTTGATGCTTTTCACTTGGAAGAGCTCATTGGTGCTTTATATATTTTTGGTATAGGAAACTCGTTGGCAATTTTTATTTTCGTTCTCGAAATAAAACTTGGAAAATAAAAAATTTAAAAGTGCTATGGAAACTTTTTTTTTGGCTTTCATTTTATTGCACGTGTGCGTAACGATAATATGATTAATACACAATTGTAAATATTTATTAACATGTGAAATTATATGTTGAATAAAATATTTTAAAAATTACAAGTTTAGTGAAACATTAAAATTTTCCAACTTACATTTTAGTTTAACAAGGGGAGACGGGCAACTTCCCCTCACTGAATTGATTCATTTTCATTGTGCGTGTTTGTATTGGACTTCAACAGGTGCAACTATAAGAGCACGCTTTTTTACCAGTTTTGAGAAAATTGAATTTGAATAATTATATATTACTGATGAAGTGCATAAAAATTACCATAAATTTGGTAAGTTGTTAATGGAATTGCGTAAGATTGCAAAAAAATAAAAACATATGCAAAGGGTACTGGGATGGCATCCAGCTCCTGCCAAATTTTTTATTTTTTATTTCTTTGATTATTAATTCCCCTCCAGTATAATATGTCATCGTTCTCAAGAAAACCAAGCCGCTATAATAAACCCTACTCATAATCTGTAAACATTGAATGTTTTACCTTTCAGCAGTGAGACACTGGAAGGTGTTCCACACCCCCTAGACTATGACCCCATGAATATGCTGAAAAGATTCAATTCACTTATGATAAGAATAAACTGCATAGACCGGGGGGTCTGGGGGGTGTGGAACACCCTCAGTGCACCAATATCTGAATTCACAATTTATCATGTTCTGTGTCTTCCGATACTGGTGCACTGGAGGTGTTCCACACCCCAGACCCCCGGTCTATGCAGTAATTTTTATCAAAAATAGTTTTTGAAAGTATTAAAATCCCTGGGAGAGGAGGGTACTGCACACCCCAGACTTCTCAGTCTACTTAAACACGTAGGCAGGGTTGGAGGGGTGAGTCGAGGTGTAGAACACCCGCCAGTGCACCCGTATTGAAATTCATAATTTATTATGTTCTATCTGGATGGAGGTGTGAGGGTATACTGCATACCCCCGAACCCCGGTCTGTACAAATTCGGGCGAGAGTCGATTAACCCTGATCACGAATTTTACCATTCTTTTGTAAATTATGAAAGATAATAATGCCAGATACACATAAAAAATTAAAATTTGCGGACGGCTCACACATTTTTGAAAAAACGGCTTTAAAAAATTTTTTAATAATGCAATTTACTCATTGGCTCTATTGAACTCTAACCCCGCCCACCACAATTAAAAGGGTTGTGGCAACATCTAAAATACCAGAATTTGGTTTTTAGAACGAATTATGAAAGATAATGGTGTAATTAGCTAATAAAAAATTAAATTTGTGATTGGACAACAAATTTTCGAAAAAATCACTTTTGTGTGAATTCGTTTCTGAGGTGGTTGCACTGTCAAAACCTATTCTCCGCAACCGCCCTCGCCCTCCGGGGCTCGAGCGGCGCTCGAACGGTTTTGACACGCGCTAAACTCATTAAAACATCCCTTAAGCGGCTCCAACTCGAAAAGTTTGCAAGTTGACGCGACGGATCTCTGGGAGCGACTGACTCTGCTCTAGTTGGCCACGCCCTATGGGCTATTCACGTATATGAAGTTGCAAGTACCGCCAACAGAATGAATGATACCTTTTCATTTTAATACACTTACATGTATTTCTTATGGGAAAATTGCAATTTTCAAAATTAAATTGTGGCCTTATTACAACTCCGCCAAGATTGATCCTCACCTTAAAGAGCTTGTATTTTGCGTTCTTTCGTTTTGTAAAGCCATTTCTATAGGAAAAGTGTGTTTTCGAATCAGGGTTAGTCGACTCTTGCCCAAATTCGAGCTGGACATTTATGCTTTTTGTAATTATTATTCCAACTTTAGATTTAGTCCACCGAAATTCTGATTAGTTCATCGAAAAATATTAAATTAAATCTTCGGTTTATTTGTGGATTTAATTGTATAGGGAGGGGGGGTGGAATAACCCTAGTTTACAAGTATTGAGGTAAAACAATAAATATGTGTAAAGTAAAATTCGGTTTAAAAACAGATCAGATGAGCGTGGATGATAATTGAATTTTAAAATGTGAATTATGAAAAAAATATACTTTTATTTATTATCCGGGGTGAAAATGAATAAATTTTGTGATCTTTTTATCAAATTTTTTACCAACTGACTTGATATTTTATTATTAAATATCAAAAAAAAATAATTGCAACAAAAAGTTTATTTTTAAGAAAAATAAAATTTCTCGGTGCCATTACGAGTTGCGTAAATTTGAAAATTTGGTCTTTCTTAAAAATAAGCAATACTATTACTTAACATTATTTAATAATGAGCTATTAGGGTGGCAAATACCAATGTTATTTGGCCATAAGAACAAACCACGATTAAAAACCGAGTACATATAACGTACCGTGCTCAAATTTGCAACATGATATATTTGAACATTTGTCGATAATATATTATAATTACAAGTAAAAAACATTTATAGTTAATGAATAAATAAATAAACAAAGCAGGCCTACGGAACGGTTCAGTTTTTATTTATTGTAGCGAAAATAGTAAAGTAATCATTCTGTATTTACAGTATGTCATTGCAAATTATCGATTTGAGAGTTTGCAGTTGAAAAATCTGTTATTAACCTCATTAGAAACAAAATTAATCGTGGTTCTTCTAGTCCCTATCTTGCTTATGTATTTGCAGTTTGGAAAATGGTTCGTAGTGTTACGAAAATCTGACGCTTTCGACAAATTTCCAGCTTCCTAAATTTAAAATTATTTAAAATAATTTTACATTCAATATTATTTCAAAATTATTGAGTTTTAAATTAAATATTTAGAGTTTATCATTGAACCTTGAGAATTTTTGATGTTGTTATCACATGTGGCGGCGCTAGACCCCCCGAGCGCAGGCGTAGTAGAGATAAAATCGTAGGAAAATGAACTAGTCGTGAGTCTAGCTTTAGCCCTCAAAGAGTGCTGACGTATATTCCTAAATTGCGAGTGCAATTTATCAGCGCTAGTTATTAGTAGTGTCATCAACCTACAGTAGTGGGTAATTAATAGTTAGACGGCATTTTGGGTTTCCGATCGCGTGAGCGGATTTATTTCTATATGGAAAGTGGGAAACGGATGGTGAAAAGTTTGGTTTTGGTTACAAGCGCCATATTGACAGCTGATTATTTCGTCGTGCGCAAATCGCTGCGAAACCTTGTTCGTGTTTGCGCAGTCAATGTTACCCAGCTACGTCACAGTAATATTGTATTTACACCAAGCACCTGTTACGATTCGTGGTAGTAGTTATTTTATTTTGGATTTACCACGATAGTTTTTGATGGGTGTTGCGATTGTTACATTCGATCTAAATTGTTTTCGCCGAGTTTCCGAGGAGGAACATTCAAGCACACTATTCGTTGGAGGGGACCTTCGAGCAGCTGACATCACCCGGTTGGAAGTGTTCTATTTGGTTAGTGCTAGTGCGTACGTGAATTGTGCGGTATCATATCTGTAAAGATCTTCAAGCAGTTTCTAAAGGTCCAAATTGTCGACTTCACATCTTGTAAACTTACGTTTGTACAAACGGGTAAGTCATTTTTATTTACCTTTGTTAACTGCATTGCATCCGCATCAGTTGTTTTGAGGATCCGAAAGAATCGGATCGATAGTACTGAGTACGCACTGCGTGATACTGTCGCTTTCCAATCCTGCCAATTGCCAAGGGTTGGTGTTGTAATTTTTTTTGATCTCAACGATCAGCTGTTAAATTTTTTAATAAAACTTTATTGATTGTTCGACTGGGTTTTATTTTGGAGAGTTCCGAGAATCTACGACTCTAGCATCCGCTGGAAAACAGTTAGTTTTCAACATCGAGGCTTTTCACAAAAATAAATTTGTGAGAAAAGATTCTTGGCTCTTCCGGCAACTAATCTTTTCTTCAGTAGATGGCACGCGCATAGTACAGTATATTGTTTTATTTTACGAAAAGTGGTTTTAAAATTACTGTCAAAATTTGCAAAAGTGGAAAAAGTATTGTCACATATTCTACTGTCACTTTGAAAAGATAATCACTTTGAAAAGATAGTATAATACGTGTATGAGCTTATTTATATAATTTTTACAAAATAGTTAAAACACGACTAGTGAATAATAATGAAATAGTCCATAAGTACGGTGACCATTCGTACTGGTTTTGCCAGGAAAGTACTGGTTTTCTATTCTTCTACCTGCTGATCACTGTCCCAGAAAAAATGGGCCACTTTCAGGTACATGACATACCTGAATATTTACAATTTAAGTTGTCAATATAAGCATTTTTAATGCTCAAATAGATTAGGACTTTTTTAAAGACGATATTCCATTGGCATCAAGACAAGAAATGTGGTTTCAGCCTGATGGTGCGCCAGTACCTTTTGAACGCCAAATACAAATTTTTTTAAATAATCCGTATCCAGAAAAATGGATAGGAAGAGGAGGATTTATCAATTGGCCGGCACAATCACCCGATTTAACAATTTTGTAAATTTATTTTTTTTACCTACAGCTTGTTCATTATTTTTAGAATTTCTGTGAAAACGGTTCATTTTTAAAAAATTATTTGACCAAAGTTGTACTCCGTTAAATTTCCTATTCGGATTGGTTCGTTAGTTTTTTTATAGTTCTCGGATTACCAGATTATTTTTCAGAAAAAAGCGAAATCGCGAAAAAAGGAAAACATGTTTTTCCGGGGTTTTGTGGGTCACGCTGTATAATACCGTTGTCCGCTAGGGCATTTTTGATTTTTGGTATTAAATCCTTGATTCGTGCACTTAGATTGATGGTTACCAGCGGTTAAAATATCCGCGGTAGTAGAACCAATTGTTGTGGCTCTAGTAGACTGTATGATTTTTTGAGTAGATACTGGTTTTTTGGATATTGATTCGCTTTCGAATATTAATTACAATAGTGTTTTGTCTGTTTGTTTATTAACGAAATAAATCACTTGTTATTTCTATGGTTACATTACACATGAAACTTCCATTTTATACAAACTATTCAATAAAGTTACTATATTACATATTTTTTATAGAATTTTTTGTTATTATTCAAAATGGAACACATAAAACAAATAATACACAATTGATTAATACAAAACCCAACTTCCAAGCATATCCAAATTTATTAACATTTATAATAATTTTGACGCAAGAACCAACAACACGCTTAAAAATAAACTATAAGTTTAAAAAAAATGACGATGCTACTGAAAGCGGCCATATTTTGCAGTCTAATTTACCAATTTCATTGTAACCCAGAAACCGAAATCTTAAACAATATAATAAATTTAATAAAATTCTCTTTTCCGTTTGCAAACTGTCACAACGTAATCGTAAGCGGTGACCATCTTCCGGATATTTTACAAAAATCGTTTGAAGAGCTTCAAATACCTTTGATGATGATTAAATCCGAAACCGGCGCATTGTGGCTTAACTGTAAGACTTACATCATAGTTACAGATAACACGACTTTTCTGCACAATATTTTCGCCAAAAATTCCACAACAACTTTCAAACCGCACCAAAAGGTTCTAATATTTTTTACGTCGGCGGAAGAATTTGACAAATCGGCCGTATTAGAAGCCGTCGATGTAAATGCAGTTAATGTTATCAAAATTGAAAATCTCTACAATGCTTTGGAACCTCGCCACAAAAACCTAACAGTTACAAGTTTGACCAACGACCAAATTTTACTTTCGTGCGACTACCGCCATCCTTGCTCCATCAAAAAAGCAGATGTGGAAAGCATTCAGTGGATTCCTAAAATCTATGAAGGCAAATATCCTAGAAGTATCCACGTATCGGTTTTCAATTGTTCACCTTTCGTGGTTTTCAATTCGAAACTCGAAATTACAAGTGGAATAGGTTCTGAAATTTTAAAAACGATTATACAAAAGTGGCCAGTTAAATTTCGCTTCTACACCAAAGCTAAAAGGTTTGTAGACTTCTTCTATTTTGTTCTAAATGACGTACAAGACGGGAAGAGCGATCTAGCTTTATGTGGGAAGTGGCAAACTCTTCAGCTCATGGACGTGGATATGACGCAGTATCACATCCAAACCGGCATGACGTTTTTGGTTCCAAAGCCAAGGCTGGTTAACGTTCCTTACGTTTTTCAGCCCTTAAACACTCTTCTATGGATCTTTATAGCTGTTATAATATTTATCCTCTCCCTGATATTGCACGGAGTAGCAGTTGTTTACAAAAAAATGATTCGGGTGAACCACCCGTACCTCGATTATTGGGAGTGCTTACTTGTTGTGATTCAAGCAACCACGTGCGGTTCATCCCAGCTATTTTCCACAATGTTCAAGTTACCTTATTTCCGTTTCATCTGTTTAGGCCTTTGTTTCCAGTCTTTACTACTGGTAGCCACCTATTCGGCTGGAAGTTCAAGCTTGTTGACCTATCCGCGTTACACCAAAGTAATCAAGACCTTTCAAGACATGGTGAACCACAAAGTGCCATGGGAGAGCTACAATACAAGTTATTACCAACATTTAGCTACATCATTGAATCCAGCCCATCAAGCCCTGCTTCCTTTGTGGATAAACAAAAGCTGGGACGACATCCAAAGTCGCTTACGTTTCCAGTACCACGCGCTAGCTGTACAAACGACCGACGACAAAAATGTGATCAACTACGTAGAAATGGAAAAGGACGTAAAAGAAAACCTCATGGTACTGAACGAATGTTTTCGAAAAATTTACTGGATTTACACTTTGAAGAAAAATTCGCCACTGACACAGTACTTTAACCACAAAATTTCGAATCTTAAAGAAAACGGATTGATCAGTCACTGGCAGAAGAATTTTTTTATCAAAAGCGGCAGTTTGTATTCTTATCAGAAAATAAAGCTAACCACCTTTCAGCCCTTTTACTTAAAACATCTGATGGGAGGCTTTTATATTCTTTGTGGTGGAAACGTGTTGGCGTTGTTTGTTTTCATTCTCGAAATAATATTTAAACCTGGAGGTGTAAAAAAATAATTTTTAAGAGCGGAAACCTTTCTCTGAGTGTACAATTTACAATTGTGACCATCAAAGGGCAATTAAATTTTTTTTATTTATTGCACAATTGAATAATCTGTACTGTAGTATTAGAATCTATATTGTAATATTATTTTATATTTAAATATTCGCGGTGTTTAAATTTAAAAATGTAGCCCGTGAAATTACGCCATCTCGGGGTGGAATAGGGAAATAGCGCGTCTTTCATCTTGCGTCGGAGACAGTCGGGCACTTGTTACGGGGTGATGGAAGATGGTACATGCTGTAATGAAATGCCTCGACGTATATAATAATTAATTTAATTTGTAAATAATTGTACGATAAATAAACCTGTAATTGCATGTAAAATTGCTAATGGTAGATAAAATGTTACCTGTGATGTACTTACTTTACTGCTCTAGCTGCAATCTTGAAATAAAACTTTGCTCCTGTTAATGTGAATAAATTGTTTTAAATCTTTAAATAAACGCCACAAATCTTGACCTTTTGTATTAAACTTTGTATTAATTGAATAAAATTTTACAAATGACTAAAGATGTCACCAACATAGCTCTTTCTTGTCAACTTTATTTTTAACCTAATGTGTGGTGTGAAGTGTTTGTGATTAAACTAAGAAAACAAGTGTCATTTAAAATTAAAATTACTTAAAACTAATTAAACTTAAGTGTTGCAAAATCGTTCATGTTACGAGTTTAAATCAAAGGACACTAACCGATGCTACACAGCTGTTAAACCAGGTCATTGATTCCTCTTCGATACAGTGGTTCCAAAATGTAGGCTTGTTGTCAATCGTCATCAACATTTTCACAGGTAAATACGAAATTTTATTTATTAACTTTTTCTTCGTTGTATTTTCTTGAAAATCACTTTTGTTACATTAAATATCCATGACGTCACTAATAGTTGTAATTGCATGTCGACAAAATTATTTTATAGGTTATCGTTCATTTTATAAATTTTTCAGGAACGAAATTTTCACATGTTCACTGGCAAGTGAAATGGGTCGACTAAACGTATTTTTCGCATCGCGAAGCATATAAAATTGGAATTCCAACTTTTATTGTGGGTTTTCCAAAATGACGATTCCGATTGGCTGGGTAAACTTATCTAACGGATCCATGAAACTTTCACGAAAATTAAAGTCTTCAAAGCCGTCCCGCACAAAATTGTTAGAAAAATTCTAATTACACCGGTCGTCCTACAATCGTCCGTCAAAGTACGAATTCTTTCTTTACACTTTATGTTAATTTTCACACACTTTGTTTATCCTAACCACTTGCGTAACACTTAGTTTTAATTCCTCATCCTCAATACTAATCTCACTTAAATCCTTATCCTATTAACAAATCTATTACTAAAACTAAAAATCTGACATATTTGCAGGTTACAATTTCACATTTTCAATGTAGAAGATTCAATTTTGCATCTACCATCCTCACTTGGATAGCAAATCGTTCTACAAATTAATACTCATCTTTTGGTATGCCTTATGATCTAATTACAATTTTTTATGTTATCTAAATCTCTCTTTTTTAGATTTTCCGAAGGATGAAATTTTCTTTTGCTCATTTTAGCCTTATTTGAATCTTTTGGATTTTGGATTCACTTACAATAGTGCCAAGAAATGCGGACGCTGCTATTGGATATGCAAAACAATTCCAACTTTGATCTGTGATACCCGTAGGATAAAATTTAATTTTTAGAATGCTAACTGCTCTCGCCAGCTTATGAAATGAAATTTTGTATTTAAAATGGCTCTAATGGTATGCCATGAACCTTCTATAAATGCTACATGCCAAATATTACAACCCGTTACACAAAAGTTCCATCCGAGGTTACAACTTTATCTACCGTAGCTGCGGCTTTCATCTGAGGATGCAATTTACTTTATTAAGGTTATTTATCTTAGTTTTAAGTTGCAACATGACAATGCATAATAACGGTATTCCTATAATTGTGATGTAAAATTATTCAGTTACAAATAATTTGCAAGTAAGAAAATTTAAAATATTTAATTATTGCAATTAAACTTATGTAAGTACGATTTATATAATATTAACAAAAAGTCAATAATATCGATTATTAATTCCAACCCTCGTGTGAGGAAGCCATATTAGTATTGTTTAGCGTGGGTTGCTTAAAATGGCTTTATACGTGTTTTGTTTTATGTTTTAAAATGGCTTGATGGTTGATGTATTTGTTTAAAATGTGAATTGGCATTAATTTAATTTATTTCAAATCGGGTTTGTAATTTCTGAATATTTTATTTATTGGATAATATGCTTTGTTTTGGTCTTTGATCGCAGGTGTCTATTGTTTATACAGGTAATTTATCTTTTGGTGATGTATTATAAATTCTGTGATTTATTTGTAAATTTGGGGTGGTTATGCAATTAATTAAGGTTTTTTATGTGGGGTCGACAAATGTAAATTTAAGGTCAGGCGCGTATTCAGGGATTTTACACAAAAGGACCGAGGTTGCCAAGAGATCGACATCTAATTAATTTAATTATCTAAATGAATGTGGTTTCGTCTGATTGTACTATTGTCCCTACGACTAAGAATTGCACATAGTGATGTGAATTCTAATAGGTTTCGACTGCAAGCGATGCTCCCTATTTAATATAAAACGATAGTAACAGGGGTACAATTTCTGTGATAGTGTGTGAAAGTCGCATAATTAGGTTCTTGTTGATTTTGGTTTAATTATCCGTGCGAGGTGATGAATTAATTAGATGCAATCTTTATGGTATTATTTAGGTTTTAATTTCTATCATTAGGTATTATTTAGGTTTGGGGTTTTGCACATGTTAATTTATGTTTAGGGGTCACCGTCACTATTATTATCTATATCTATTATCTACAAATTGTTATCAACTTTACTTATTTGAAAGTCCCCACCAACACTCAGGTGGAGGGAATTTTAATTATCTGCTTAAGCACATTGTACAAAACCAAGATTAATGAAAATCAGTAACAAAGTAACAATAACAGCATAGCAGTTGCAATTAAAATATAGCAAACGAATACTGCATACGCATAGTAACAATTTACAACTGAAATCATAATGTTATTATTATTTAAGGACAATTTGTTCTCACATTTATTTTTATATGTAGCTTGCGATCAGAGCCACACCAAGTATTAAATCAAGTCGATATTGACACTATTTTACTCATTAAATAACCGATCTCACAGATGAAGATTAAGGTTTTTCTATAACTCTGCGAGTTTGTTCGAGTTTCCGTGAGGTAGATATTTAATAAAATATCCAAAACCTAATTGACTTGTGTTTTATTTCAAATGGGGTTATTTTAGTGTCCGATTTGAGTTTCGGAAGGTTTGCGCAAGCACCGAGCCATCTCCGTTTATGTTATGTGTTTTTGCTTATATGTTTAGGTCAGCAGCGACGCCACTGGGTGAGCAGATTTGGTTATTTAGGACGACACTGGGTTGTTTTGGTTCAACTACTGTTTGTTTTCCGTCTGTTTAAAGAAGTTGGGTTACGATTTACACAACGTGTGGGGTTCTCTTGACGATCACGATGTTAGGCCAGGGTTATCTAGGTTGGGATTCGAAATTTGTGGCGCGAATTTCGAATGTGTGGGATCAAATATTACACCTATAAACATTATTACATTTTTGCAGGGCAAGAAAGACGAATTTTATTAATTTTTTGCAGCCCTCTTAGCAATTGCTATTAATAATTGCTGGATTTTATTATAATCCACTTTCTCTATCAAAACTATCTTGGAATTTATGTTTTCTTCGTGTCTCCTTACAACTACTTCTCCTCTGGTGAGGCTACCATGAAGTTCAACTGTTAAGTCTACTTTTTCCTCTCGAATCGCGATATCGGGATGAAGCACAATCAGAGCAAGAATTGTATCGCAAGATATCCATGTAAAATTAAGAGGAATTCCAGAATAAATTTTATTTTCTGCCCGATTTTGAAGATCCATGAACGGGCCGCTATATTTTGCCAAAACGTTGAAGCGCCAATTCTAAATTTGAAATGGAATTAATTGTCTGATAATGAGAAACAGTGATATCAGGCTTACAGCAGTAATGGTAGTATCTTGACACGTCTCCCATGGTAACAATGTCATTGGACTAGCAATTTCGTTCAAAATGATGTAAGCAGCTTCGGGATCGACAAAAAAATTAAAATCCGCCATGTCTCTTACGTTGCCTATTCCTGCAAAATAAACGAAATAACGCTAAAAACTACTACTTAAAGGGAATTACCTACCCAAATAGTTTCCTCCCATTATAAATATATCCCGAAGACTTGAAGTTAAATCCTGATAAATCTTAAGTGACAATGCTGGATCTGTTAATGGAGCCAAACAAATTAAGGTTATCTTATTTGGATTTTGTTCCACAATATTGTGAATAGCGACAGCTGCTGGTTCCTTTCTTATTAAATTCAAATTTGGTTCATTGTCGTGCTGTAAATCTCCATATCCATCTTTTCCATAGTAATATGTTAATTTTTCATTTGTTTTAATTATTGCATTTATTGCGCCTTTATACACTGGAATCTAATTTTCATTGGAAGCAGGAGTGTGGGAGTTTGAAAAAAATATACTTACGTCTGTTCGATTTAATACTTGAAGTAATCTTACTAGGTTTTTACAAGTGTTGAATACATCTGAATTGCCAAGAGAGCATACAATAGCTTCCAATTTTATTAATCCCAGTTTATCGGCATCCAATAGTACAAATAGAGCGAGCGCATCATCAGTCCCCACATCAACATTTAATATTATTCGTCTTTTGGCGTCTTTGGATGCGGGAGTTGGTAACTTGAAAAAAATTGCTATTTGTGTAACTAGTAAGAAACCTTCGGTTTCGCAGCAATTAAAGAAAACATCCCTGGGCCAGAACGAAACTCTAAATTATAGATTACTGAGCCGGGGATCCGAGAGTCACCTGGTCAAATCACCGAAAGGAGTTGATTGGCCAATACAAGCTACACATTTGAAATTCCGTTGTGTTAAATTCGAACTTTCGTGGTCCACAATGTTCGTTTGCACCATCTACACATAAAATTTAAGTGTCCCTTAAATATTATTCCAACCAATAGGATCACGTCACTTAAGGATTTAAGTAACACTTAATATTTTAAGTGTAGGTAGTTCAAACGCGACTAAAAAAGTTAATAATTAATTAAAAAATTTTAATTACCTTTATAAAACCGTTCACAATTCCGCTGCAAAATACGAACAGTAAAATTACATAAAAGGGAAACATCGCTATATTTTTTACAGTTTTAAATAATTTCTAATAATAAAAGGTGCCTTCCGGAATATTTATAAAGTTGAATATGAATATATTTAAATTTTAATATGAAGATATGCAAATTTCTGTTCAACATTGGGCATTTTTACGAGGAGTAACGCACTCATTATTTTTATTTTTCAAAGTCATAAATCCTGATAGTAGATAGATAATACTTTTAAGTTATTTGAAAATTCATTTGATATTTTTCCAAAACTGTTTTTTTAAATTTCTAGATATATTATTAACTTAAATGTTAAAAATTGGGGTCGGATCCATATACCCCTTCCTTAAGTACGAGTAAAAGCCGCGATTAAATCGCGAATCAAAATTCAGATAGTTAAATTTAGATTTTGTTCAAAAGTGGAGTGACTCTCGTAGTTCTTGAGATGGCCATAATGTTCAAATAATTAAGAGGAAATTTGAAATTTTATTGACGATTGTCATTTTATGAGTCATTAAATATGAGTTAGTTTATCGAACGAATTTAAAGCTCACAAGGTTGTTGGTTATTGATAAAAATGTATATTCTACCTGTTAATTGAACGTTCTCAAAAATAAGCAAAGAAATAATTACTTAAGGATATAAACTGCTACAAATGTTTCGCTCTTATTTAACCTCCTCGGACGTCTATAATGTCAAATAATTTTAAAAAGAAGGAGTTTAATTTACTGTAAATTTCAAAATTCAATGTAATTTGACATAATTATAATTATCTCACACGTAAACACATTTGTGTTAGAATATTAATGTCATAATCTTTTAACTTCATCGTTATTTTCAATAGTATCAGCGGCTGACCCCCCCCCTCTAACGGATTTATCAGGAGGCAGAACATTAAATGCTTAAAAATTGTATTGAATCAGTTTTAGTTTTCTTATATACTGAGAGTATTCCACACCCACAGACTCCCTGTCTTTCAATCTGTAATTTCTATTTATCTTTCACAATTGGAGAAAGCACACAGCTCAAATTTCACATTTTCTTTTTCAGGTAGCCGTCCTAAGTGTTATCACATGGGAGACCTACTGCTTAACGTAGGCTCGGAAGCACACCGAGAAGACTTACTATTGGGCAGAGTACCCCTCGATGGTTTGCCACTGCCTTCCGATTGGAGACGGTCAGAAATAAAGTTCTGATTGCTTAGCATTGGACGGCCTGGAAGGTCTTTCGCAAGGTTGCTAATTAATTTAAATTATTTAAATCTGTCGCATCGGCAAAATGTTAGATCTCGATTTGTTACCATCGTACCCCAAAGACGCACCAGTGGCGCCCAAAATATACTAAACTTAGTGACCTGTGCAAAGCCATCCACGCTCCCACGCATTTGTTCCCGAAAATCACCTTCTCGACTGAGCGAAACCACCCTAAATACCTGTTACCCACAAGCGGACGGTGTCCTTACGACACGTTTGTGGCGTAACAGTTTTTGAAATATTTAATAAAAACTAATAATAAATAAAAAGATTTAAAAAAAATTGCTTCCATGAACCAATTTTATCCAAGATTTAATCAGCTCTAATTCCTGCCATAAATATAACAAATTTCAACTTTAGTTTTGAAAATCATATTGTGTAATTAAATGTTACAAACTATGTGTTCCATCGTAATCGATCGGGAATTTTAAAGCAATATTTAATTCAAAATCATTCGAAATTATTTAAAAATCGATAAAATTTTCAAATTATTGAGATTTTTATAAATTCAATGAGAAAAAGCGAGATAGCTAAATGTTTTTGGAAATTTTAACGCCGGAGATAGGCGAAAGCTTCCGCCGACTTCGTGTTCGGCAATTCGGTAGCGTAACAACCAATGGGAATTCGTTTGGGAAGTCACGCCAGTCGTCATTTAGATTTGTTAGAGTGAACATCGTCCGTTTGCGCTCCGTAATTATTAACATTTTACGATTTTATTGCTATAATCGTTTTAAGAAACAATTATTATAATCTTTTTGTTTCGGGTAAAAATTGCGGTTTTTTTTTAAACTTGGTGTTGGTGAAATATGTTGATCCTGATCAGATAAACATAAATGGTGTCTTTTGTTTTAATTATTGTGTGTGTGTAACCTCCAAATTTTCACCTCTAAGAGGTAATGATAACTTTCGTGGTGCAGGTCTTTTGTTTTAAATTACTTTCGTTCACAGCTAGGACCGGTTGCAACTGCCTGTATTATTGTCAAAACAATATTTTTGGTTTTTAAAACAATTTGCATATTTATTACATATAGAATTAACATTTTGTTACCGAAACATTTTGCTAAAACAAATTTTTCTGCTTTAGATAGCTGATTACTGGAGGATGGTGCAGTTCCTAGATTACATCACTTCGATGACATGGATATTGCCAAACGCCAATTCTGCCCACCATCTTCTAGTAAGTGATTGATAATTATTTTATATTTTTTCAAAATTTTAATAAACAGCATTATTTTTCATTCCACACGTGTGCCCTTATATTTAAAAATGCTTTTGAAGCGATTTATTATCAAAATTATATTGAAAATGAGCATAACCCCAAAATAATTAATTTTAATATTTATTAATTAAAATTATCTTATGCATAATTTAAACTGAACTAAAACGATTGCTAATTAACCAAAAGTTATTAAATTTGTCTACCGATTATGTCCCCTTGAACGATTTTTTAATTCAAAAATTTTAAGGGTTGCTGTCCTATTTTGTTGAAAAATCCTGCATTTATGTAATATTACTTATTACAATTCTCATCGTGAATCGCAGGACTTGATTTCAAACAATATGCTGGTATAAAAAAACATAAGTTGCAAACTTTGAACTGCTATTTCTTTGATCGGATCGAACAACGCAGTAAGTACGAGTAGATAAATTCTTGTCTGCATAATGTTATATAGTTTCTAATATTACTTGTTCTAGGTGAAGTTTATAACTACCTACATGAAAATCTACTTTGCAAAGAAACCCGATGCTATTAAAACCACCTGTTGCGTATCTAAATAAGAAAATCATGCAAGAAGACGTTTTAACTTGTTTGTTTTTTTTGTTGTCCTCTACTGAAGAGGACCATGATAATAATGATAAATTTTGTTTATAGAAATTTTGCAGGAAATTTTGTCCACTTATTTGAATAATTACGAGCCGATAAAATATTGCCGAGACACGTGGTGTAGTCTATTGTGGTGCTGCAAAATTTGACCAACTTGAGAGAAGAAATTGCTGATATAACATTCGATACGGCCCTTTTGGGGCCCTCATTTATATGCGATGCTGAGTTTCTCATTATTTTTAAATACAATTTGCTCTCAAATTCAAGCATTGTCTGATCACTAAAGTGATAATAATAAAACTAAAAAAATTAATTAAACGTTTGTTTGAATTTGTCAGAAAAGTTTGACAGGGTTTTAAGTTTTTGTAAAGAGTGTCGAATAATGCAAACAGGATGATCAATGAGTTTTTGTGCTGCACTTCTCAGAGCAATACTCGAATAATATTTATTTATTGAGTAGAACTCCCACTATTTCCTTCCAATTGGGAAGTTTAACTGAAAGAAAAAATATAGCTTTTAGTGTTGACATTCTTCAATTGTTGATTTTTCTCAAACTTTTCGAGTGTATAATTACTGTCGATAATTAACATAGTTCTTATTAACGTAGATCTCCCTTCATAAATTTATTTTTATTTATTAATTACATAGCTTGGAATCAGGTTCAGGTATTGATTGAATTTATATAGATTTTACAAAAGGCTCTGATAAAGTTGATTTGCACAGGCTGATACTTTAATTATACGTCATGGGTGTAAAGATATCTCGATTTTGGATAGACTAAATCGGTAAATTCTTTCTCAAAGGTACTATTGTCTGCCAAGGCAAAGTTGCCTTCTTTATTAGCTTCTTTGGGGTTATACATCTTGATTGTAATAGTAATAAGAGAGTTATACATAAATCAAAATGTGAAACCTCAAGGTAAGTAGTGAATACTTTTATGCACTCAAAAAGAACTTGCAAAGTGAAAAAGTCAAAGCATCGTAAAGTTTGTTTGAAAAGTTATACAAAAATAATACACATCAGACAATTATGTGACGACGAAGATGTTCCTGTTTTTTAATTCCATGAATGATTTTGCAGAGAAGCAAGCACCCTGCTTTTGTGTCAAACAAGTAGGCTATATTTCAGGCGTTCTAATCAAATAAAATGCATACTTATAATAATTTATTAAAGAAGTAAAACTGGAGTTTATAATAATTACCACGGTAAACTATTTATGCTGTATGTTGTTAAATTTGAAAAATAATCAATAATATAATTATTCGGACCACCCTGTGTAGTGCTGTCAACAGCTGTGTGGCGCGAAGCGTACGCGCAGAATTAAATACACCATTTGTTTTAAACATGCCGGTTTCACATTTCAACGACATTCGATTTGCTAAAAGTTTAAACTTGAGTGTCACTTCAAACGGTTTATTCGTGGTTATTCCCCGTAACTTTTTGTGCCTCAAAGTTTCTACTTGATTAAGCCACATTTAGTTGACTAATTTTTTTTTAACCTAAGTCTTGGTTTACGAGAACGAAGAAAATGAATAGTTTTGTACTACCACCGACACCTAATTGGTATGACATTGGTGTTGCTGCCTGTGCACCTGACAATACGTATTTGTATGCAAGTTTGGGTGACTTGGTTGTAGTCCAACCAAATTCCACCCGAACTTGAAAATTTTGTACAAAATGCACAAAGACAGGTGAGAGAAGCCACAATGTTGACGTTCCCAGCTCAGTAACCTGGTTTTAGAATCACCTGTATCAACATCAACCCGGAATGGGGTAATCCCGACAAGTTTATCGTCACCACCGGAAAGGACAAAAATGTGAAAGTTTATGACGTCAACACGTGGAGATCAAAGGCTTCTCATGCTGGACATACGGTAAGTTATGTGATCACTCGTAATTGTAACTAATTGTTTTTTGCAGACTCGAAATGAGAAGGTTATAGGTGCTACATTTTGTGGAAACGATCGCATTATCAGTGTCTCTGAGTCTGGGTTTATAATTTTGTGGAAAATTAGTAACGACGATATGACTTCCTTGGCAGATGTTTTAACTTTAAAGGATAAAATCACTTGCATGTCTGCTTGCCCTCATCAATATGGAATGGTGGCTTTTGGATACAGCAAAGGGACCATACTGGTTACCGATTTAAGGAGTAAGTTTTTATGATTATTATTATAGTTTTTAATAGGTTAAATGTGAAGCTGCTTTTTTATTCATATTTAAATTTTTTTTTCAAGTTGGATTTTTACTGATGAGATTAAGGAGCAATTCTAATATTTTTTTATTCTCTAACTTGGTATCAATAAATTTTAGTTTGAATGTATCCCACATTTTCTTGTGATAATTTTAATCTAAAATCTGTCGAATGGCTCAAGTGGATTTTATAATATTTTTATTAGAAGTTGGAATTTTACAATTTATTGATGAGGTTATTCAATAATTTAATAATTCAACTGCTTGGTTTAATAAATTCAGCTGTTTGGTTCGACAATTTACTGTTTTTTCAACAATTCAACTGTTTAATACAAAAAACTCCTACTTTGTCAAAAAATGCAACTGTTTTGTTAAAAAAATCTACTGTTTTGTTAAATTTAGCTCTTTTGTTTAATAAATTCAGTCGTTTGGTTTAATAATTTACCTGCTTTGTTCAAATTTTTAATTATTTTTAGTTTTTATTTTATTTATTTTTTTCCCGCCGCCAAAATATTTGATTTTTGTTTACCAAGGTTCAAAAAGTCAGAGAAAATTATCAATTTTAATCAGAGAAACCTAAAAGTTAGGAAATTTGTTTAAAAAAAACTGGGGAACCCTGTTAAACCAAAATTCCTTTAATTTTTTTTCACATAGATAAATTATTAGCATCTATAATTATTCGTTACTTTTTAGACAAAGGGCATGTGATGTATAGATTAATAAAGCACGATACGTCAATTGTGGATTTAGCTTGGTGTCCAACGCCATACAACGTCTTTACTGAATGCAACTTAACAACGTCTGGCCCTGTTGCCGACAAAGAAAATCAAAAACCTTTGAAATTAAAAGCGGAACTTGCTAACAAGGTAAAAGAAATTGATGCGCTGAATAGCTCAGATATCGTCCAAACCGACATCAAAGATGATATAGCGATCACAGAAACCCAACAATTAGAAAATTCCGCGCCAACTGTAACCTCGAAAGAGTACTTACTCGCGTCTTCCGCTTTAGGTGATAGGTAACTGTTTAAATCAACCGAAAAATGTTTTTCTAAATTTATTTTTGTTACAGCAAAATCATAATTTGGCGTGCTTTTACAAACGGAATCAAGCAAACTGAATTGCGGTTAGCAAAACCGTACAGCTCTGGTAAGAGGTACCATTCCAAACCCGAAAAGGATCATACTTGGATTTCACTGTCTTGGGTGGGGCCTACCACCCTCCTATCATCTTCTGCTAAGTCCGAGTTGCTGCAATGGAACTTTACCAGCGGCTTAATTAATGGGTAAGTTTTTACTTAAAAGAAATTTGTAAATGCTGCTCTTGTTGACAAATTGGAAGATTCCCAAACCTAAATTTCCTAGCTATGTACCCTTCAAATTTTGATTCCACTTGTGAATTGTAAGTAATCTGTTTAAAACAATTTTCAGACTCTACAAATCAATATTGGTTCACAACGAACACAAAAGCAGCGTATTCAGTATCAAAGCACCCATCAAGCTTTTCAAAACATGTTCACCGACCACCTGGCACGAAACGCCTTTACCCGCAGCTTGGACACTCTCCAGAGACAGATTGGTTATAAATGCGGCTCTTTCTCCTTCCTGCGAAATTTTAACCGCCTATCCGACAATCGCCGGTCAAGTTACCATTTTATCCACTTCAAAAATCAACCCAGCTCGGTAAGTCGTCTCTCTTGGATTACTTTAGTTAAAATTTTCAACTACAGATTGGCCATCTCTACGAGTGAAGATACATGCCGACTTATGGATTTGAGCAGTTCCGATACAAAAATCATCATAATGAATTCGTTTGAAAAGCTGTCCCACAAAATTTCCGCTATGACGTGGCACCCAAAGAACGAAAACCTTCTAACTTTCGGCACGTTCGATGGGCAGGTTGGCGCTGTGGACGCTTGTCAGCTTTTTAAACCTTGCAATTATTACGTGCAATACCGTAATGCGGTGATTGTCACGTTGGACTGGGGTCCCACGCCGGAAAACTCTGACGTTTTAGGATTGTACGCCGTCTTGTATGGTGAACTTGTTATGTTTGATCCGAACAAACCATTTGCATGTAAGTCGCCTCTTCTTGTATTAGCAAAAACAAAACTAAATTTTATATTTCAGATCCAAAGGTACTTCTGGATGCCAAAAGTTGGGTTAGTTATGTGGCGTGGAAACCCGACTACGAAATTTGCGCTGTCGGGAACAAATTCGGGCATGTTTCGTTTTTTAACAAAAAATTTGAATGCTTAACCACGACGTATGTGCAATCAAAACAAATACGTTCTCTATGTTGGCATCCGAACGTCACCGGTGAAGACCTAGAAATCTCGCCCTGTAACCACTGGTTAGCTGCGAGTGCAAACGACATTGTGGTCTACGACTTGGAGGAAATTAATTTTGGAAGTAAGTGCATTTTTTATTCCCTAACGAGTCGTGTTACAAAGACCGCATTTATAATAAGTTTTTATATTTAATAAACATTTTCAAATTTTAACAGAAAAAATTGAAGACCGCGAAAAGCAAGTGAAGGTCGTGGCGAAATTTACAACTACCGCGAAAAGTGTGATGAACATAGATTGGAGTCCTCACGAAAGCGGTAAATTGGTAGCCACCACGGATGTCACCTTCTTAACCGTAAGTTTTTTTGTCGTTTCACTTTCTGTCTTAATTATAGTATTAAAGGTTTGGAACGTTAAAACCAAAGAAGTGGTGGCTTCAATCAAGGCGGAACAATTTTCAATTTTTTCGTGCGTAATTTGGAGTCCGGTTCATGAAGATTTTATCATTACTGGCGGAAAGGGAAACACCTTGCGCTATTGGAAGGTTTCTGAGAATTTGTCTAGTGTTATGGGAAGTAAGTAAACTTTGAAGAATCTGTTAGTTACGGTCATTAACGTTTTTTGTTTACAGCGAAATTGGCCGTTAAATCACAAAATGGAACAAATGATTACCATGAAGTAATAAACGTCGATTCCGACACGGAAGCAATTGATAAATTACGGAACGCAAAAATCGTTAAGAGGTCCAAATGCATTCTTGCTCTATCTGCACAAAATCATAACAGTAGCGACAATTTCGGCATGACAAAAGTGTGTGAAAAGTTGTTTGACATGCGCGAAAATCCCGAAACAGTGACGGCTTCCATCGGCAACGATGATATAGACATTACTAAACTTTTCGGAACAAGAGATGACATTACAGAAATCCTGAAGATGGAAGGTAAGCAAATTCGCATTTGTGTTCTTAATTTTAAAAAAATTTTAGTCGACTATCATTCGAACCATAAATACACTTATGCGCCCAACCACATCTCCTTGTGGGAAGGCAGTATCGAGGATCAAATAAGCAAGGCCATCAATTCGGACACTGTAACCTCCTGGCATGTTAACATGGCCCCTCTTGTGTCCCACCAGTAAGTTATCGAATTTATGAAAACTTAAATTTAAATAATTTAACTCTTGTTTTAGATTTTGGCGCAGTACTTGCGAGGCCTATGCGAAACAACTCGCTGAGGAAGGTCCAAACTCGGTGTTTGAATCGTCGTCTTACTTCCTGGCCTGTAATAAAATCACCGAAGCGATTGACGTTTTGTGTGAGCACAACAAGCACCGGGAAGCTTTGGCTTTGGCAAAAATGCGCTTGGTCCCTGAAGATTCGCGAATCACTGAAATCTATGAAAAATTCGCTAAATTTTCAGAGGAATCTGGGAATTACGAGATTGCTGCTCAATGGTAACTACTTATTTTTTGCATGGGTTTTTTTTAACAAATTTTTTTTTAGTTATATTGTGTTGGGATCGACGAGCAATGCCCTGAAAGCGCTGTTAAGGCGGACACATTCGAATCGCGAAAGTTTAGAATTTTGTATCCGATTGGCACAGCACAGTGGCGAGAAAGAGATACTGAGTGCGGTGCAAATAAGGCTTGAAGAACTTGAAAAGATTTCACCAAAAGCTGCAGAAATGGAAGAACTTCCGCCTCTCTTAAAGCGAGTCGACTTGGAGTTGGCATTGCACGAGAAAGAGTTGGAACTGCAAGCAAATCCTGGCACGTTATCTTCTAAAACGGAAAACGAAATTGTTACTGCTTATAACCAAAGGAGCACAAATATACAAGATACATTGCAGCAGCGCTTGGATCAAATAAGTAAAATAGACGAAGAAGAGAAAAAGACTGAAGAATCCAAATGTGAAGACGTAAATGACATCCAAAACCAAGACGAGACAAAAATTGAAATTGGACAAGAAGAGATGGAATCTGATCCTCAAAAGGAAGATGAAATAAATATTAATGGTGAAGAAAAAGAGAAGGAAAATGAAATGAATGTTAATGAAAGGGAAAAAGAAGATGAACCTGATATTCAACATGAAGATGTAATAACAAAATGTAATGATAGAGAAATAGAGGACAAATCTGATACTCCAAAAGAAGATAAAACAATCATTAATGGCGGAGAAGAAGAGGACGGATCTAAAACTCCAAAAGAAGATGAAACCAATATTAATGGTAGAGAAAGAGAATCTGATATCCAAAACAAAGATGAAACAAAAATTAGCAACGAAGAAAATGAGAAGTCTAATTCTCTCAAGGATGATGAAACAAAAGTTATAGAAAAGGAAGAGAAAATTGATGAAGTCGAGCAAGTCGACACAAGTAAAACCGAATCTGTAAATGTGGTGCAGATTGATACTGCAAGTACCCACAAGACTGATGATTCCAAAGTTAAAGACCAAAACCGTCTTTCTCCTAGTAATATTACCGACTGTGATGCAAATGCAAAACAAGAAATCAGCAAAGATGCTGTTTAGTTTATCATAAGTATTTCTGTTTTATGATCAGAAAAATAATTTTATTTTTATTCTATTGACTAAACGTCCTACTAAGTTTTATAGAATTGTATTTCAAATGTTATTTTAAGTTTTGTAACAATATAATATTATTTTATTTGTTTTTTACGCGAGGTTTTAATTTGTGGAGGCAAGTTGATCTATTATCTAATTTTTTCTATTACTGGTTTTAAGAATTTATATTCAAAATTCAACACGAAAGCATTTACACATAACCCTACATCATTTGCACAGGTAGCGTTCTGCATTTATTTAGCGGTGGCGATAGAAAGAGAAGTAAATACAGAAAGGGAAATAAGAAAATTGGTAATGAAAAAGCGCCCTTAATGCATAATATTTTAATTATATCTATAATATCTGAATAAATACTTTAACAGACAAAAACAACTTTTCGTAGGTGACTGGTGGCACAAGTTTTAAGCCTGACGTTTTTAATAAGCACTAAGATTATCATTATTATTAAAACCTTTTAAAGATAATTTATCATAATCAGATCTAAAATATTCTACTTAACGACTAAAAATGTTGGTCCGTACTAAATATTTTATAAGAAATGTAATTAAATCACAATGTTGACACAAAAATGTCTCGGTCATCACTCAAAAGGCGTGACTTGATTATTTAAATACTATAAAATGGGCTAACGAATAAATTAACAACCGAGGAAAATGAAAAAGGCAACGAAAATAATCTACAATCACAAGTTAGAGTAATAAAAATCCACAGCTCCCTGCTGTAAGTGCACTAATGTAGGTAGTAAAATCGTGTAGCAACATTTTTTTCCAAAAAAATTATTTAAACACCTTAAATGTTAACATCGTACAGGTTTCTGGTTCAAAAAGTAGTACTAAAATTACATGGCACATCATGATGTTACTTAGAGAAAAAATTAAGCGCCAAGTAAGATTTCAAAAATTGGCACCCGTAAAATGACTATAACACTACGAATGATAGACAAAAAATTAAGCAAAAAACTCCTTTTTGCTCGACATGTCGTACTCCAACTCTTCGTTTTTGTACATCTCGATCTTCTTTTGAATATCGTGCGACAACATCTCCAGCTGTTTATCGTGCTTCAGCTTCAATTTCTCCTTTTCCTTCAACTGCTTAATCGTCGCCGATTTGCGTTCATCTAGGAACCTCTTTGTGTTGTTTTGCTGCTTTTCACGCAACCGTCGCTCCTTTTCCTGCTTTGTCTTCAACGTTTTGTCGTTGGTTATCTAAAATAATATAAGTGAATGGGTTAATAGTGCCATTACGGGTAGCAAAAAAATTAATAATACAACTAAAAGTCGTGTAGCAGGCGTTCCTTTATGAAGGTAATAACTCATGCGACAGAAACCTGCATTATAGTGATCAATGTGAAAGCTCATCCGACATATACCTGCAGAAACCGGCGTTTTACTAGACATCTCATTAACATACACCTTTTGAATAATTAATTATTCTCTGAAATCCTCCTATCAAATCTAATTACGCGCGTATCAAAAATTGAATTGCCTAATTAATGCAAGGATTAATTAATTCAGCCAATAAACCCCCTGTTTACAATTACATGTAACCCATTATCATGTGTATAGTGCTTCAACCAATAAATAACGAAAGGATTAATTATCAATCAGCTAATTACCTCGCGGAATATATCACTATTAATTTGCATATCACTATAAATTCGCGCAATCAATCTAATTATCATACGTACAACACGTCATTCGCATTCCCAGAAGTATTTTAATCAAATTAATTTGCAGATTAAACTGCACAATCAAGTTTTGCTCAAACCCGGTCTAGAACCAGCTTAACCCCACTACTAAAACTTAAAAATTTAAATAGGCACTACAATAAAAGAACCCACCTCTTTTGATGTTTCGACTGAAATCTTAGCCTGCCGTGTGTTCATCTCCTTCAATTCTCTCTCGTGCTTAGCCTCCAACTGTTTCATTTGGCTCGCCTGTAAAAGTTCCATGTGTTTGCGTAACGTGTCACGTTGATCGTCGAGCTGAACACGTAAAAATTCCCACTCTTGCTTTCTATGTCGTTCCATCAGTTCGCTCCATTGCGTCGTTTGTTCTTGCACAAGTTTTCTCACAGCCGGATCATTAACCAGGTCGCTTTTACTGTAAACAAAAACATTTAAGTAAGGAAAGTTGGACGCGCCCGCCGACTGACTTACTTTTTTCCCTTTATTAATTTATCTATCGCAGTGCACTGGGCCTTTTGTACCGACAATTTCTCCTTTTGTTGTTTTTTCTTTAACGCGTCGTATTCCTTCTGTTGCTTCCTCGTACTTTTTGAAAACCTTTGTCTTGTTTTATGTACTCGATGGTGATGGGCTCGAAAACCAACGGTTCTTCTTTCTTCTCTTCCTTTTTGTCCGCCTTCATTGCTTCACCTTTGCTGTCGGTCACCTCGATGCCCATAGACGACATTTGTTCGTTTTGTTTCTGCTGCGCCCCCATAAAACCTCGTGGATCGCTTAGAGCGGCCATAAAATCTTCGAAGCCATCGGGGACGTAAATTTTTAGTTCGATATTACAGAACAGCATGGGGAGCGACATGGGGAAGTTGGCTTCGGTTCTTAGCGAAATGTGTCTATAACCAGCTTGAAGGCCGTCGAGCGGAAGAATGCGTTGTCCTAGTAATTTACCGTTTTCGTCGTACACTCCAAACCTTAACACTGCCAAATCAGGTAACACAACCTTTCTGAACAAAAATGGTTCTTCGTTATAAACTGGATTTAAACCATTGCCAGGCACCATCCTCGTTCTAAACTCTTTACGTATGGTGTCGGTAGGTAAACCGTACATGTCCACTTCCACGTATGTACCAACCTAGAGAAAAGTTGAAAATGTTAGAGAAGAAGTTGCGAATTTTCAAGAAATTACCTTTTTATCCGACAAGAATTGTCCGGAAATGACTTGGACCGAACACTGAGCGGCAATCACTCCATCTACTGGACTTTCGGAGAACGGATCGAAAATACGATCGGCTCTTCGCATAAAATCGGGTTTCAAAAGATACCCGCTGTTTCCGTTATATTCAAACTTTCCCTGATTGAGTTGCATGGGCAAATCGGACGTCTGGAAATTGAGCGACACCATTTGGCATCCGGCGTTCCAGAAAACCTAAAAATACCACTTAAATGTACAGGTATACTCCGAAAAGGTACGATAATCACCTGCGGCATGTAGTTCGACGAGTTGGCTCTGGTGCCGCTAGGATAAATGCGCGACATTTGCCTTTTGTTGTAATTAACAAAATCTATTGCGGAAGATTTTAGGTAATTAAGACCAACCGGTTCGGAAAAACTCGACATGTTGTGATGAATATTTTTACCTAGAGAAATCAACGGTTTAACAAAAAATCAAATTTGGATTTGGCTAAACTAAACCTTCGGCGTTATCCCAACTTTGAAATTTGACGGGTTGAGCATAATTTACCATGGAGCTGAGCCACGGATGTACGTTGGTCGTGGAACCAGTGTATTGCACGACGGGAGCTGCTTCTTCTCCAGGAACTTCAGTAGGTGTAGGCTAAAGCGATATTTAAATTATAATTTGAATATTCGAATAGTTTTTTAAAGCAACGAAAAAACCTTTTTATTTAAAAAAAATTATAAGTTGCAATATTTTTAATTGGTGCATGTGAGGGCTATTAAAAAAAACAAGGTTGTTTTTCTACAATTTTACGGTCAATTTTCTTAATTGTGTCGAAATTATCGTAAACGAGGTTATAACAATGTGTAATGATTGCTAATTCTATAAAATTGTATATTACAGGAAACAATATTTTTTTATAAGCGTTTCAAAATTTTTATTAAAACTGGCCGCGATCGGTGATACGTTTTCGCCCATAACTAGAAAAAAGTCCACCATGCTTGAAATGCAAATTAATCATTACATTTTCCAACCCCTAAACAATAAATTAAATCCTTAACGAATCCGTGATAATTAAGTTTTGAATACGGTTACATGAAAGTTCACCATGTGTATAAAATAAATAGAATCTAATTTTTATGGAATTTAATTTCCTATAAAATAGACTCCCGTGCATTTTTCGCCAAAACACGATGATTACAGAAAAAAAATTTATAAAAGATCTTGGATTGACATTTTTATTCTCTATAAATTAAGCTCTTTTCCTATATTATCTTAGTATGTATTTCGTTTAGTCTTTAGTCGATCCATATTTAATTTTTTTAATTTACCAAATATCGAAAAACTTAGGGTCAATTACTAATTGTAATCATGAAAAATCTGAAAAAGTTGGAGAATTCTTTTGAGGAGAAGATCGCTGAGAACCCTGTTTAAGTGTTTTTTGTTTATGAATTCTATTGTTTTTGGTTCAACAGTGTAACTTTGTCCAAAAATTTAGCTGTTCTTTTTAAAATAAATTCAGTTGTTTTGTTCAATAATTTAGCTGTTTGGTTCAATTAATTAACAATTTAAATATTTTTGGTTAGATAAATGAAATTCAACTGTTTTGTTCAATAATTCAACTTTTTTATTCAATAATTCTGCTTTGTTTAATAAACTCAGCTGTTTTGTCAATAATTGAGCTGCTTTGTTCAATAATTCAACTGCTTTGTTCGACAATTTAATTATCATTGATTCAACAATTGAATTGTTTCTTTAACAATTCAATTGTTTTGTTCAACAGGTTTGTTCAACAATTCAATTATATTTAGTTTAGCAATTTAATTGTTTTTGATTTAATAGTTTATTTTTTGGTTTTCTGGTCAAAAATTCAATTATCTTTGATTCCAGAATTCAACTGTTTTATAACAACTCAACAAGTTTTTCAACTATTAAAGTGTTTCTTCGACAATTCAACTGTTTTAGCTAATACTAAAATACAAAAGTGCAACTGTTTTCAGCAAATTCGGCAGCTTTGTTTAATAAATTCAACTGTTTTTTAACAATTGAATTGTTATGTTAAACATTTCAACTGTTTTAATCAGAAAAACTATACAATTTTGTCAAAAAATGCAATGGTTTAGTTCGATAATCAAATATTTCTGATTTGGTAATGTAATTCTTTTGGTTCAATAAATTCAATTGTTTTTTTGTTCATCAACTCAATTACGTTTTGTTCACAATTCAATGGTTTTATTTAACAATTCAATTATTTTTCTTTCAAAAATGCAACTGTTTTATTCAGAAGAGCAACAGTTTTGTCAAAAAATGCCAATTTTTAGTTCAATAATAAAATATTTTTGGTTTATTAATTTAATTATTATTGGTTTAATAATTTAATTGTTTAAATTGGTTCAACAATTCAATTATCCTTGATTCCGTGATTCAACAATTCAATTGCTTTATGCAAAAATGCTACTGAATTGTTAAAAAATGCAACTGTTTCGTTAAATAATCAAATATTTTGGTTTAATAATTCAATTGATTTTGGCGTAATTATTCAATTGTTTTGGTTCAAGCAATTCAATTATTTTTGGTTTTATTAATTGAATTTTATTTTGTTTAATACTTCAATTGTTTAAATTAATTCAACAATTTAGTTATCGCTGATTCAGCGATTCAACAAACAATTCAACTGTTTTACACAAAAAAGCTACTGGTTTGTCCAAAAATGGAACTGTTTTACTCAAAAAACTCTGCTGTTGTGTTCACACAACATGTAACTGGTTTGTTTATTAATTCAATTTTTATATTTAATAATTAATTATCAATTTTAAACAGGGAAAACCTGAAAGTCAGGAAATTTGTTTTAGAAAATTCGGTAGAAACCCTGTATAAATTGTGAAAAAAAATCTCAAATTAAAGGCAAATCTTAATACTGCAGAAAGAATTATTAAAAAAAAAGAAATTTCACCCATTTAAAGACAAAAAGATAACCAAGAAGTGCCTTTAAATCCACGGTAGTTTTTTGAACCGAAGAAATACTGCATCCCCCACATGTTAGGAACGTACCCATACTACGTGACCTATTTTTAAATATTTTGACCCTCCTCCCTCAGTGACCACCCGTAGTATATGCTAAGACCCCCTCAAGTTGTCACGTGGTATTGCAAATGTGCATTTTAATCATTTCGCATGCAAAAGTGAAACAAATAAAAATAATTTGGCACTGTCGAGCCAATCACCTGACGTCTTGACGTCAGGTGATCAGCGCCACCAACTGAGAATTAAATCAGTAGTACTTTTATAATTTCGCGCCATATTCAAATATTTGAATTTGACGAACTCGACTACGTGATAAACATCTAAGCCCTCCCCACCCCGTGACTGAGCGTAGTATTTTAAAGACCCCTCCCCTAAATGGGTCACGTAGTATGGGTACGTTCCTTATTGCTTTTAATTTTCCTTTTTTCGTAAAAGCAAAAACGGGAAACTTAAAACTGCTATTTTATAAATAATAAGATTAGCTCTGCTATTTTTGAAATTACATTTATTTTGACTTGTTGATTTGAGTTGCAGTACAGTAAAAATAGATAATTAAAAAAAAATTAGAGGATCAATAGAACTCGGCGTCGAATATTTCCTTTTCGGGAACCATAAGTCAGTAAATTGTTATCGTACAAAAAAGAAAATAATCGAATTTAAACGTAATTTATTTATCTAAAAAAAGATTTCTTGCAATTTTTTCATAAAATTTGTCGGTTTTAAATTATTTATAAAAAGTAATTTTTCATCCCCTCTAACAACTAATTCTATTAATTTTCCTCATAAAATGCACTGTTTCAGAATTATTTACCGTAAAAAACCACCCAAGTTAGAAATAAATAAAAAAAAGATCACTCAAGTGTGATCAGTACCTCTACCGGAACTTCTGTAGATGCAATTGACGCACTGGCATCTTCCTTCTCTTCCTCTTCGATGATAAACTGACCCTGCCTGAACAATTCCAGTTCAATTTTTTCGACCTCGGGTTTTAACCTAAACAAAAATCATGTTGAACGACGAAAAATAAAAATTTTTAAGTTACCTTTTATTTTTAATCAGAATTTTCCTCTTTAGCGTCGAAGGTGGAGGTAACGGAGCGCCTGGTTCTAACGGATAATCTTCTAGTGGTTCCTTGAGCAACAAGTCGCCCAACATTTCGTCACAATACCTTGCCAGTTTGTACTGTTGAGCTTTACAGCAATGATTTTCAAAGGATAAAATTAATGGAAGGTCGGAGGTAACAAATGCAGTATCACGAATCGCCATGATGACGTCTTTGAATAAAATATCCGTGCACATGGCCTTTCCGTGCGTTATTATCGGTTCCTCGTCTTCTCCTCTTCCGTCCCAGCAATCGAGTTCCACGCACCGACATCCGGCTAACAAAACTTGCCGGTACATTTCCACCGAGGATTTTCCACCAAACTGTCTTCCAGTGAGGTACGTATTATGACTGGAGTTGATGTAGTAGGCGTTAAGTGGTTGGTCCATGTCCATGTAGATGTCCAAACGGTCCAAAAAAACTGGAGCGTTTTCATCGGACATTAAATATCTAAACAAAGTCCAAATTCACCTTGGTTTTTCAAGCCACCACACCCCCTTACCTAATTAACCCATCCTTGGTAAGTCGGTTCGTTTTTAACGACTCTTCGTCCTTCTCGTACGTCGTAATAATTTCGGCGGCTCTTTTTTCGTCATACAACGGATACAAAATTTCGTTTAGACGGGGATCCCGCTGTTTCTCGTTCAAAAAATTGATAAACTGGTCCAAATTAATATAATCGGCCTTGTTTTGGGTACTAAAATCACAAATTTTATTGGAACGTCACAAAGGGGTCTCCGGAACCTACATAAAACGAAACAGCTCTTCTATATCGTTCCTAGGACAAATTTTATGATAGAGGGCGTAAAATTTGTCGAAAGTAAAATCCTCGGGTTCGATGATGTCGTTTTTGCCGCTCGGTAAACCTAGCTCTGCAAGACATTGATAAACGTATTTTTCGGTTTTTCCCGACGCGAATGTCCTGGCGACGACTTTTACTGGTACCTTTCCTCTAGGATCCGATAAAAATCCGAGTCGCATCCAACTGAAAGATAAATGTCGGAGGTGCGTTTAGGTGATGAATGAATTCGTGAAGTTAATTTGTTAGTAAGGGAGATGCTGGGTGACACGATAATAGGGCATGCGGAGAAGGTTAACCATTTAAAATTTTTTCGTATTGCATTTAGAAATTCAAACAAACATAATTTTAAGTTTGCTTGCTTAACGCAACATATGTGAATAATAAATTATTCATTGATATTATAAATATTTTGATTTATGCTTTTACAATTTCACATAAAAAGTTGCTTTGATTTGGTAACAAATTTTTTCCATCGACTTACTTCATTTCGGTGTAATTATAAAATGTAATAAATGATCTATTGTTCCAAGTTGAAGACGATATTGTGTATTTTAAAATTAGAAATTATATAACGCGCGCTGCGTAAATCAAGCGATTGATGTAAAAAATCCAATAATTCAGAGAGTTTATTAATTTAGAAATTGTGCCAAGTAATTAAAAACCGAGAGTAAATATATCTGGCGATTTATCTTAATTGCAAATAAAATGCGTAGATTTTGCACATTTTCAAAAATCTAATCAAAAGTTAAATTTAAAAAAAATTGTATGATTGGATAAAACAATAGGCGACACGAAAATCGGATAAATGTTCAACGAACGGGAAATATTAGAAATCGATTTCTTGTAAACACAGCGACACTAAAAATTTGCAGAAATAGGGATTCCCCTGATAATATTAAACTGGATACAACCCCATAACTCCTCAGCCAGAACGAAATCAAACATACAAATTATATATTATATAAATATGTTCAGACCTCGTTTTCGCGTGGATAAAAATAAAATTACGTAAACAAATTTAATTGCTCTAACGAAAACAAAAACCATTCGAATTGCTAACCCAAAATATAATCCTTGTAGCAAAACCAATTGAAATTTTTGTTTTAAATTAAGACGGACGGTAGTACTAAAAATGGTGGCTTATTGATTTTTATCTTCTGACAAATAAATTAATATTTGCATTTCATTTTTACGATGTAATTATCGTTCTGAACTAACAAAGATAAGCACAAATTTAGTATTATTCAAAGGAGCGTCCTTTAAATTAATTATTGTTTGTAATTGATTCTAATTAATTTTATAATATTGAACATTCGGGGGGGGGAGTTGCCAACGCGACGTATAACTTTTTTTGGGAAGAGGATCCTGACGTATTAAATGTTTAGGCATCTAAAAATTATTTTAACTTTTGATAAAGTTTCCAACTTTCGCCTCTTATCATCTGTCTTTTAAGACTTCTCTGTACGCAATGAATTCAAAAACTCAATTTTAATTTGATTTTAAGTTTAAAAAACTGTTACCACCGATCAAACGATGAAATCGACACTCCCAAGGAACAAAGCCGTAACTCACTTTTACCTATTTTTCAGGAGCGCAATTTGAAAGTTTAAAAAATTCAACAATTTGAATTTGAACAAAATTTGAATTTGAACAAAATGAATTTGAACAATTTGAACAAAAAAATAAAACAATTATTTTACTTTTAGATTAAATCCTTGAGAATTTTTTAAACTTTCAAATTGCGCTCCTGAAAAATAGGTAAAAGTGAGTTACGGCTTTGTTCCTTGGGAGTGTCGAAATAATAAAGTTTAAAAATTAAAGTGCAAATAAAATTTTAAATTTAAAAAACAAAGCGAAAAATTGGCAATTTGAACTGTTGAGCAATAAATAATTTCGAAATCCGTACCATAATAACCACCGATGAGTGCAGACGCAAATTGCGTTGGGTAAAATGAAAATTAAAAAAAAACTTAAAAATTGCAATTCTGCGGTAAATTCAAGTTAACTAAGTGAAATTTAAAATAAAATTAATGGTTTTGAAAATAATAAATTGAATTTTTGAAAACGATAGAGGTCAACGACAGTTTTAAGGAGCAGACATCTTGGACTCAAAGAAAAACAACAGGAACCGGAAATTAAGAATATACAACAACTCACGATAAAAATTTTGATTAAAAACTAAAATAAAAATAAATTAATCAACAATAATATTTTAAAATTTTTTAAAACAAAAAAACGTTATTTATACGTTATTATAAACTCGGGATAGTTTTAAGTTTTGATTATTTTTATTATAGGAAATCTAAGATTCTTGGTCCGATTTGAGGACAAAATCTTACGATTCCCAGCAATTGGGTTAAAACTGTACACGAATGAAAATTTAAATTGTACATTGTCATTTCAAAATGCATTTAGTTTTTCCTGAACCAGAAATTGTCATTTTTAATAAATAGCTCATGCCATCGGAGAGTGAAAAGCCGAGGAGAGTTACCGTTAACAATAAATTAATTATTAAGGTCGATCGTAAGTTTATTGGTTTTTGGCTTCCGTTTCATCACAAATACAGAGCAGTATCGTTTGCAATTCGCCGAATTTGATATATTGTAGTTTATGATGCCGATGAAAAAAATCAAAAACTCCTAAATCGAGCAATTCAAAATTGTACCTCAAACCCCGCGACATTATAAACCGCAACATATTGAGCCGGAGGAAATGAGAAAAATTATAAAAATAAATTGAAAAAAATAACAAAACAAAAAAGAACAGATTGACAGTTGAAAGGTGCAGGATTTTGGTATAAAAGAATTTACATTTTATAAACTTCATTTTTTCTTGTTCTTAAGAAAAATGTGACCACTGATTTAAACAAATAGTGAATAAAATATCTAGTGAAACTATTAAAAAAAACAGATGAACTGAGTAAAATAGACAAAATAAATAAAAAAAGGAGGTCGCAAGACCCCGAAGTAGATAAAATTAGCTGGAAATTATAGTTTTATGAATGAAGCTAAGTGCGCAAAAAGAAGTTGTAATTTAAAAGGAAACTTAAATAGCAACCGGAAATTAAAAGAAAACAAAAAATACGATGCAATTTTAAAACAAATTAAACAACTCAAACTATAACAAACTTTTAATAAATACCAAAATTAAACAACAAAATTTTAAAAGTAAACCAACCGTGGTCACACAATTCATGTCAACATTTTATTTGATTTATGAAATTTTTATAATTGCAAAATTAGGGGTAGTTTTAGATTTATTTTAATAGGATGTCGAAGAAGATTTTGCGGACAAATTCGTTGAGAAACCTAAACCTCATAAAAATTCTCGATGAAATTTATAAAAAAATTTGTACTTTTATCAAAAATTAAATTATAAAATTATTAATTTCAAAGGTAATTTTAATTTTCCCTTCTTAAGAGCTCACCCTACCGGAGTTAAAGAAAGTCGACGAAATTTCCATTAATAAAAATTCAGTGACAACTCTATTGGTTCTGACGCTTAAATTAACATCACAATTATTAAATAAAACATAGCAAAATGTCAAATTTTATCAAAACATCCGGGGTTCTTTGATGTTACGGTTGTTATTTTAATATTTGAATAATAATTGATATACGGTTTCAAAGGATTTTGTCTAGAACACTGAAAACCCTAAACTCGACACTGTGTATTTCTACGCTAAATCTCCTCCCCCCAAATTAACTAATTTTGAAACAAATCCATTAAAATATTTTCTTCAAGTTTAATTTCGATTCTTCAACAATGTTGAGTAATGCATTATTACTCAAACCTTGATAATTACTGTACAAAAAGTTAAAATGTAAAAAACCTCCACATTTGTATGTGCCCCTTTTTTAAATCAAACATTTAAATTATAAATTTTTTGAACCTTTAAATCATTTTAATTTATTAAATTTTAAATATTATTTTTGAACAATAACAATATTAATTTTAAACAAAAAATTTATTACTTATTTATAATTTATTATTGTTGATATCATATTATCAAAGTAAACAAAATAAAACCTATTATAGTATTGTAATAGTAACAACAAAAACAAAATAAATTCAAAAATAGATCTCCAAAGATAATAAATAATATTACTCAAGATGGTAGTTATAATACAACAATATTAGTTTAGTTAGTGATCTTTGTAATGTTCTTGTGCATAATTATTTTATTATATTTATACAAAAACCTTTTGAATTGACTTATTTATAATTAAGTTTTCATTCCTTATTACGTTTTTTCCTTTATTTCCATAACTACATTTTTATTTTAATTTAGCTTGTTTTATCACAAAAACGACAATTTATGCTATCATAACATTTTTATACAAAAAAATGCATACCGATGACACAGTGGCGGAACAATATTAAGCCAAAATGGCGTCTTTTGCAAAATTGGTCGTGACCCTTTCTTTCATAACAGCTCCGATAGCTTATTATGTAACATCATGATATTTATTACGGTTTTATTTAAATGTAGCAATAAATAACAAATAGAGAATTTCAAGGCGTGCCGAAATATGTGAAGAAAAAATAATACACAACATTCTATTAAACGAAATAAAATCTTCCTTTCAAGTTCAGTATAATTTCAAATTCACCCTGCATTTAATTCATTATTAACCGGTAGATTTCTTAAAAGACAAATGCAAAAAGCACTCGGTGGTAATTTTGAAAACTACAACTTACGAATTCCACTAGGACAAAGTCACCCCTTAGGTTAGTATATTTTATAAGCCATGCAAAAGCGCATTCTACCATACAAAATTATACACACATTTAAAGTCAGCCCAAAGCATTAGTCTATGCCAAAAATGTTTAACTAAATTCTACAATGTACTGAAGCGGCTATAATCGCAGCTCACTATTCGTTCAATCAGAGTAATGCATCTTGCGCGCGCAAAATTCCTAACCTTAAAAGTGGATGGACATCTACAGGTCAGTAAGCATAGCGTGACATCAACTATGGTCTGTGCGGATTGCGGTGCTGCAGGCTCACTTTTTTAAGTGTCAGATTAGTTTGATACGCATATTTGGACCACACTGCGCGCGCAGGTTGCTTTGCTCCAATTGGACAGATACAGTAGTGCGACTAGCAGAAGGTAAATTCAACGGAAAAACGTCAAATACAACTTACTGTTTCATTAAAGCAGTGCGAGGACAAACGTTAACGATTTTACTATTATGTGTAATGCTTCGTAACGCTTCTTTCCACACCTGATCCATGCAAAGCAAAGAAAAAAAAAGTTTAATAAAAAAAAGTAATAATACAACATTTTCGACGTTTTTGATTGCAGAAATGAAAATGGAAAATGCACGATTCGTAATATTCATGCAAATTTTGTGCTTTTGTAAAACTTACTGTTTTTTCAAACAAGTCATTGGACAGAAGTTATTGGCTTTCACATTATGAGTAACTTTTCTTAAGCCATCCAACCAAACCTTTAATTAAATAATTAATAAGTGAGTTTTGTCAAATACTACGAAAGCATGCAAAGGCCGTAACCGGATAAGAACGATAAATTTTCCCTACCATGTATCGTGTTCAATTTGTTTGTATAAGTTACTATCAATTTATCTGTAAAATTTACCTTATAAAAAAATGAAATTATGATTGAATAGATAGACGGATTTCTCGGGAAAAATAATATGTAATATTATGCAAAATAATTTTTGTTCAAGGTGCATTATAATTGGTTTACGTTAAGGAGGATAATTATAATTACTGTAGACTAATCTGTATATTTAATTACGTAAACTAATTAAACAAACTCAATTCTCAACATAATATTATGTGAAGTGGTTCAAAGTTATGAATTATTTTCAAAAAATTAAACTTAAACCCATAAGTGCGGCGTTCAGGCTGCACAACCTTTGTAATCAATAAAAAAATATTGTAATCAACAGAAGGCAGAACATTAAATGTTTAAAAATTAAGTAAAATGATTCCTTCATGATACCGTTTTAGTTTTCTACCCTCCAGATCTCCCGATGAGCAGTTTGTTTTTATCAGCAGTGAAATAATGATTTCAGCATATCCACTTTATCGTTGCTATGGTGATGTGACTCCTATGTCTGTAGTATTCCTTCAAAGTTTCTTCATATAACTAGAAGATCTGGTGTTTAACATATGATCCGAACGATAGAAAGTGAAATACACTTCATTTACAAAAAGGAGTGGTATTTGATTTGCTATTCTAAATTTAATTAATATAGCCCAAACTATAAAACTTATATGATTAATAGTGATTAATAAGGAAACTTTTTAAAAAAACATAAAATGCAAGAAAGTGACCGGAGGTCTGGAGTATGAAGTATCCTCCAATATACATAATCAAATCATCTTCCAGAAAATTACTACAATATCACAAAGCTTCTACTTAATGTTCTGCCTTCCGATGACACGAAACAGCGGAACAGACCCTCCAGTCTTTAAAACCATATTTACTAGTTTAACCTTTGAGATTTGTAACTTAAATTTGCTTTGTTAAATTTAAGACAGCGAATCATTTTAATTCACTTCTAATAAAAAAATAAACTGCAAACATCCAAAAATGGAAGGTAGAAGTATGAATGAAGCTTTATGAAACCGCTGTAATTTTCTTGCAATCGGTGCTATTTTGTATCTACTATTTTCTATTTTATCTATTACAATTTGCATATACCTGTGGGTATTCCACACCCCGGTCTATACAGTTTATATTTTATCAAGAGTAAGATTAATATAAAAACTTTTTAAAACAACACAGAATGACGGGAGGGAGGAGTTACTGATAAACTACCCCCATTAAATGCCATGGTTTCCAAGGAAACTAAAACGGTATCAATTATTTGTTTGTCTTGGTTTCCTATACTGGTGCACTGGAGGGTGTTCCACACCCCCCAGACCCCCCGGTTTATGCAGGTTTTATTTTATTAAGAGTAAATTGAAAACTTCAACATATCCGCTTGGTCGTTGAAATTTAACAATGTAAATATTTTTGATTTGATAATTTAATTTAATTGGTTTAATAATTCAATTGTTTTCGGTTCAACAACGCAATCGTCCTTGATTCAACAATCCAACTGTGTCGTTCAATATAATTCAGTGTTTTGTTCAATAATTGATTGAAGTTTATTAACAGGGATTTTTGTCTTTAGAAGATTTTTGTAAAAATTTTTAAGATTAATTAAATGAGTCTATTAAGGTGAGACGAACTTAAAATTTCCATTAATTATTGAGAAAATCAATTTTAAAGTTGAAGACTATACAAAAATATGGAAACATACTATAAAGAAGTGATTTGTCGCATTGTGTTGACGGTGTGTGCGCTCAGCTTCCACTCGACGAACTACCAGTTGACTCTCAAATCCCGCAGCTCAAGGATCCAAACTTTTTGATATCTGTTTTAGCTCACGGATATTTTTAATGAGTTTGCAATTACAGTATAATTATAAAATTTACCAAATTTAATTAATATAATTCATATTCATATTTCGGTGGGCGAAGCTTCGGATACGAATACAGGCGATCCAACAAACGGATTACAATTTTTGGTCGTCAGGATATAAAATTTTTAAATCATCCATAGTAGAAAATGTTCCTAGTTGTATCCTGTTTCGAAATCTTCCTTCACTTCTTTAGAAAATTTTGAATTACAAAGTTCATTTTACTGAATTCTCTTCCAATAATTCAACTGGTTTATTTAACAAATTAATTATTTTTAGTTTGACAGTTCCGTTAAATTGGGTTTTAATAGTTCAATTGTTTTTTTGTTCAACAATCATAATTCTTGTTTCAACAATTCGATTGTTTTAAACAAAGAAGCTACTACTATTTTTAAATAATTCAGCCGATTGGTTTAATAAATTCGGCTGTTTTATTTAATAAATTCGCCTGTTTTATTTAACAAAAATTAAGCTGTTTAGTTCAATAATTCACTATTTAGTTCAAATAATTCAACTGCTTGTTCAATAATTCAATAATTACTTTTGTTTAAAATTTAATTGTATTGTTTCATAATTCAATTGTTTTTTGATTCAATACCTCAATTATCCCCTGATTCAACAATTATGTTTTCTGTGATTCAACAATTCAACTGTTTCTTTAACAAATCAACAGGATTTTCAATAATTCGGCTGTTTTAAGCAACTACTACTACTTTGTCAAAAAATGTCACTGTTTTGTTAAATAATTCAACTGTTTTGTTCAACAGTCAGTGAAAATCATCATTATCAATGCTAATCATATTTAATTCACTGTTTTGCGACTAAACTGTAATTTAAAATTAAGAAAAGAAGCACGGTGGCGTTTGCTTAATGTAAATCACCATATTAGTCAAACTAGAAAACCTTGTTTTAGCGACCGGGGGGTCTGGAATACCCCCCAGGCACACTCACATTGTAGTAGTCAAGTTTACGAACTTATAGCTTTCAGTATTAAATGTTTCATAGAGAAACTTTTTCACAAAAACATAAAATGCAGAAGTTTGGGAAAAAGGGGGGGATTACAGCAGTATCACAAAACTTCTGCATAATTTGTAAACATTTAATGTTCTGCCTTCCGATTTTGGGGCCTCTGGTCCTATGTATTTGGTTTTTAATCAGAAGTAAATTCAAGTTTTCAGCATATCCACTAGGTCGTTGCTATGGCAACGTTACATTTTTAACAATAGAAAATCTTCTGTAGTAAGAATAAAAACTTCACCCTTCAAGCAGATTTGAAATTCTTCTTCTTCGCTATCAGCTCCTCTGAGTAATATGTAAAAATTTGAAGCCTCCTTTCAAAAGATTTTAATCTCGGGATTAAGCTCACAATTAAATATCACCTTATGGTGAGCTTGATGACCGCCCAAACTCAAGAATCGTCAATCTTCTAGGCGCTGGTTGAAAATCAGCTTGCTGAACCTTTTCGGCCTTTTGAAAATCAGGGGAAATTTAAAGCAATTCTAAAATAAAAGAACTCTGAACCTGGGCTCCTATAGGTTATATCGATAGTAACTGAACAAAAAATCAACTCTACGTACAGGGACAAATTTAACATTCTTATCTGGCTAAAGTCTATGTAACACAACAAAATATGAAGGTTGTTAATTTTAAAACCGTGCTCTGAAAGTCGTCAAGATTTCAATTTTTCTAAAAAGTAACCAAAGAGCGGAGACTTACTTTAGCGGTTTGAGCATCGGGCACACTATGTGTTGGTAACTGACATTGATGTAATCCGTTCCACTGCACACGGTGAGGGACTTCTCTTCCAAATCGTTCCCGTGTTTGGTAGAAAGATTGAACAGAAGTTTCCTGTCCAAAGGTATGCCCCCGGCGCGAACGTCGCTAACCTGACATAACTCCAAGACGTCCCCTTCCTAACAAAAACTACCGGGTTACTTCCAACATTTAAGAAAAATCACCACACTTACCCTTCCTTCGCTCTTCCAGTAAATAAAAAACCCGTACTGGTCGACCCTAAAAAAGGCATTCTGCTCGTACTCCGAGTTGTCCTTCTCCTCCGTCCATCTATCGAAGGTACCCCCCGTCAGTAAAGGCTCAGGAATGGGTACATGCCAGTCGAATTCAAATTTCTTCGTCATCACTCACTTGCCACTGCAAAACAATCAAAATCAACGACCGCAACAAACGACGGATGTTCGCGTCGTCAGAATACCTCAACTTAAATTTCAAAAAAAAAGTAACACAAAAATAGTGCCCCGGTTAAAACGACATCTCCATTAAAATTATAATAATTGCAGCACATCCGCGACGCACTTTTAAAAGATACAACCACCAGCTACAACAATTTAAGACATTTTAACGGAGGAACAATTTTTTGTCGCCACTGCAAAAGTGGGAGAACCGATTTGTGTTCCATTCACAACAAACCCAATTTCGTTAATTAATAAAATTACCGCCGCTAATATTTGCACTCGTTTTACTGCCACCACCTAACGGAAGTGCGATAAAATTTGATAAAACAATTTCGGGGGATATTATTATTCCCTGGTTTCTTTCAATTGGTCCGTTTAATTTTGTTTTCATTTTATTGTGAACGTTTTTGTTATTGTCAGCTGTTTTGAAATACGGACCATTAATATTAGCTTGCTTTGATTTATACCGTTTTATGGCTTAATTATTCCTAATTACGCAGTTTAATGAGCTAAAATTACATGAAACAAAAATCTAAAACAAATTTTAGCGTGGGGACTTGGATTACGCAAACTTGAAGTTACCGAGTATTTTTACATTAATAACAGAGGCGCCGTGGCTTAGTTGGTTAAAGCGCCTGTCTAGTAAACAGGAGATCGGGAGTTCGAATCTCCCCGGGGCCTAATTGCAAAGTTGCAATTTTTTTTTAGTTTTTAAATTCAAAATTTGGAAAAACATGCTTTTTATAATAAACCAACAACGGCGCCGTGGCTTAGTTGGTTAAAGCGCCTGTCTAGTAAACAGGAGATCGGGAGTTCGAATCTCCCCGGAGCCTATAATTGCGGGTTGGCAATTTTTTTTAAATTTAAATTCTTAAAGCAAATTAAAGGGTTTCGTAAAAAAAAATGCCGTAGGAGATTTTTTCGACAAAAATTATTTGATATCAATGGCGGATGATAACCAAGTTTTGATACGAAACTTCGAGTGATTGTAGCTAAAAAATTAAATTTTGCACTTTTGGCCTTAGTTTTAAGTGATTAATAATTATTATAGAAACTTTTTAAAACAATACATAATGGGGAAGGGAGGGGGAGTTACTGATAAACTAACCCCATCAGGTGCCATAGTTTCCAAGGAAACTAAAGCAGTTATTATAAAGCATCTGCATCAATTTTTAAACATTTAATATCTTGGTTCCCTAATACTGGTGCACTGGAGGGTGTTCCACACCCCCCAGACCCCCCGGTTTGTACAGGTTATTTTTTTAGCGAAAAAAATACGAAACGAAACAGGAAACGAATGAATGATTTTAGCATAATACTGAATCTACTGAAGTTCTCGATTTGTTTATGATAAATATAGTAAGCTGCATAGGCAGGGGGGTCTGGGGAGTATGAAATAAACCTCCCCCCCCCAGAAAACTCTATTGTTTCCAAGAAAAATAAAACGGTAACGTAAAATTTTATTTAATCTTTAAACATTTAATATTCTGCGTCCTGCTGCAGAGGCACTGAATGATGTTCCACATCCGCCAGACCCCAAACCGGGGAGCTAATTTATTTAAGGTATGGAATACCTTCCAATGCATTAGCATAGGGAGACCTATTATTAAATGTTTAAAAATTAAGTAGAAGCTTCAAGTTACTGTTTTAGTCTTTTTGGGAACGATGACATATCCTGGGGGGCATCCATATCCTGAAGGATATTCCATATCCCCGACTAAATTCATTCAGATACTAATTTCCTGTCTATACGTTGCAAATTAAAAAAAATTTCAAATATTAAGTTGAAATCCTTAACTGACATTTAATAAAAATAAAGTAACTAAACGCGGGGGTCTGGGGGGTATCAAATACCCTCCAGTGTCCAAATATTGGAATGCAGAACATTAAATGTTTAAAAATTAAGTAGAAGCTAGAAGTTGCCGTTTTAATTTTCTTAGAAATAATGTATTAACCTGGGGATATTCCATATACTCCAGATCCAATAAACTGACTAAACCGGGGGGTCTGGGGGGTGTGGAACACCCTCCAGTGCCTCAGTATAGAATGGCAGAACATGTTTAATGTTAAAATAAAATAAAATTTAATTTAATTAATTGAAAAAATAAGTGTTGGTGAGTGCCAATCTGTTTAATTGCATTGATAACATGCTGGGCAACACTCAGATTAATAATATTGGTTAAAATTCTCAACGCAAAATACAATTTTAATTAATATAATAAATTAAATTTGGGGATTTTTGGGCTGGTGTTCTGTAATTTTGATTATTTAATTTTGATGTGTTGTAATTTACACTCTGTATTTTGACAAGAGTTAATCAACCCTGACCGCGATTTTCATAATTTTTTTGTAAATTATGAAAGATAACAATGCCGTATGGACATAAAAAATAAAATTTGAGATCGAACTACAAATTTGGTTAAAAAAACGGCTTTAAAAATTAATTTGGAATGCAATTTTCTCATTGGCTCTTTTGAACTGTAACCCCGCCCATCGAAATTAAAATACGTTGTGGTGAAAAGATTTTCCTCAATTTCTGGAAAATTTACTTCAAAATTTTTATTTAATTAAAAAGATATTTATAATTTTATTATTTCCATTCCAATTTAATTTTGATTATTTAATAAATGAATTTTTATTTTGTTGTTTCCCACCCTATTGTCTAGATCCGCCACTGGTTTTTGAAACGGAATAACAGTTATGTAAATATTTCATTTTGAGTATTTTATATTCAAATACAAAAATAAAAGTAACCCCGGTGTAGACAGTTTATTTTTATCAGAAGCAAATTAAAGGTTTCAGTCAACGGTTTCAGCATAATTACTGAAGGTTTTCAACAGCAGATATGCTGAAGTCTTCATTTTGTTTCTGATTAAAAATATAAACTGTATAGACCGTGGGTCTGGGGTATTCCATAACCTCACAAAACATTTAAATATTTAAAAATTAAATGGAAGTTTTCTGATTGCTTTATTTTTCTTGGAAATGATGACATATCCTGGAAGAAATTCCAACGTTGTTGTTTTGAAACAATACTTGACTTCGGGGGTAGGAAGGTATGACAAGTGTGTTAGTTATTACAAGTTATGGTCTGGGGAGGGCATGATATACCGTGGTATACTTATCAGAAAATTGCAGCAATATCATCAAATTTTTGCATAATTTATAAACATTTAATGTTTTGGGTTTGAATACTTGGGCACTGGAGGGTGTTCCACACCCCCCAGACCCCCCGGTTTAAGCACTTTGATTTTATTAGAAACGAATTTATGATTTTCGCATATTACCTGAATTTTTTCAATTAACATCGGTTCAGTAGATATATCTACTAAGTTCTCGATTTGTTTATGATAAATATAAACTGGGTCTATGCCCCCAAATACTCTATCGTCCCCAAAAACTAAAACGGTAACTTAAAGTTTTTACTCAATTTTAAACATTTAATATTCAGCGGCTAGTTGTAGAGGCACTGGAGGTGTTCATTTTCAAACTTCTTTCGAACCGGGAATTTGGGAAATTTCCGAAACTATGACATTCCCCAGTTATGTCATCGATGTAATTGTTTTTATTTTAAAACATTTACATCCCAATATTTATGTACTGAGGATGGATTGTGTATTTTCTTCCATGGCAAACCTGGATACCGTATGAATCCTGTTCTCATTGTTCTAGTTTTTTATTTTGAAACATTTAATACCTGATCCTAATATGGGCACTGATGTCGCCCGGGAGTAAATCAAATATGGAAAACTTCCTGCAAGTATTTGGAATTTAACAATTAAGTAGAAGCTTCAAGTTACTGTTTTAGTCTTCTTGGGAACGATACCATATCTTGGGGGGCATTCCATATCTTGGGGTATTCCATATCCCCCATCCCCCTGGTTTATGCAGCCTATGTTATAAAAAAATGAATAAATTCATTCAGCCTACTTATTTCCTGTTTGTACGTTGCAAATTTTAAAAAACTTTAAATATACTACATTTAATAAAAATAAAGTGGCTAAATTCGGGGATCTAGGGTGTACCAAATATCCCCCAGTACCCAAATATTGGAATCAAAAATTAACAGCCTTATGCATAGTCGTGTCTTAAAATGGTTTTAAAACGATACTTCTTAAAATGGGGAAAGCCGTTTTAACTTTTGGTATGCATAGTCCTCTTGATATGAAACTTAGTAACATTTTAGTTAGTTTCATTTTATTGTACCTTTGCTAAGTATTTATTTGGCAACACCGTAAAATAACTATCAGCTGTTATTTATGTATGATTTTTAATGGTTATGTTATGTTATTTTCATGTCGGATTTACATTTATTTTATGTGTATGTTATCTACAAGTCAAATTTAATTCATATATTACTTATAATATAAAAAACTAAAATTATGTCGGTAAGTTATTATATAAAAATTATTATAATGCAGTAATTTATGTACTCATGTTACAATGTAGTAATAATACCATTGTTTTACTTTAGATTGAAAAGGCAAAGGGCGTCAAATTGGGATGATCAGGAAAAAAAATTCATAGTGGCTGTAAAGCCACATCTAACGTGATCGAAGATAAAATGAAAATACTAGTGGTATTCGTAAGTTGTACTATTTTAATTATTACCCATTTCAAATCTTATCGGACAACCTTTTTATGTAGAAAACTAGGTGAAAGTAAATTTAAGGCACATATTACTGTAATAATATAAAAACTGTTCTTTTGAACTGTAACCCCGCCCATCGAAATTAAAATACGTTGTGGTGAAACGTGTTTTTTCAATTTCTAGAAAATTTACTTCAAAATTTTTATTTAATTAAAAAAAATTATTTTTTCCATTTCAATTTAATTTAGATTAATATTATTTTAATAAATAAATTTTTATTTTGTTGTTTCCCTCCCCCCCATTATCTGGATCCGCCACTGGTTTTTGAAACGGAACAGCAGTTATGTAAATATTTCATTTTTGAGTATTTTGTTTTTTATATTCAAATACAAAAAGTAAAAGTAGCCCCGCACCGCCCATATCTCCCCCCCCGGTATAGGCAGTTTATTTTTATCAGGAGCAAATTAAAGGTTTCAGTCAACGGTTTCAGCATAATTAGTGAAGGTTTTCAACAGCAGATATGCTGAAGTCCTCAATTTGTTTCTGATAAAAAATATAAACTGTATAGACCGTAGATCTGGGGTATTCCATAACCTCAAAAAACATTTAAGGAAGTTTTATGATTGCTTTATTTTTCTTGGAAATGATGACATATCCTGGAGGGTATTTCAATGTTGTTGTTTTGAAACAATACTTGACTTAGGGGATAGGAAGGTATGACAAGTGTATTAGGTATTACAAGTTATGGTTTGGGGGGGGGGAGAGCATGATATACTCCGGTGTACTATGTCACAGTTATCAGAAAATTACAGCAATATCATCAAATTTTTGCATAATTTATAAACATTTAATGTTTTGCGTCACAAATCTTGGGCACTGGAGGGTGTTCCACCCCCAGATTTAAGCAATTTGTTTTTATTAGAAACGAATTAATGATTTTAGCATATAACCTAAATTTTTTTAATTAACAACGGTTAAGTAGATATATCTACTAAGTTCTCGATTTGTTTACGATAAATATAAACTGTGAGTACTATGGAATACCCCCAAATACTCTATAGTCCCCAAGAAAACCAAAACGGTAACATATGTCCGTTTTCACCAACCGATTCCTAACGTTAGGAATTCCTAACTTTGACATAAGAAACTTTTATGTCAAATTTGGTTTTCACCAAGCGTTAAGAATTCCTTAAGGTGTTAAGAAAACCCTAACCTAAGGTAATTCTTAACACCTTAAGGAATTTTTAGCCCCTTTTTTAACATAAATTTGACATAAAAGTTTCTTATGTCAAAGTTACGGAATTCCTAACGTTAGGAATTGGTTGGTGAAAACGGGCATTAAAGTTTTTACTCAATTTTTAAACATTTAATATTCTGTGTCTCGTTGCAGAGGCACTGGAGGGTGTTCCACACCCCCCAGACCCCCCGGTTTGAGTAATTCATTTAAATTATGGAACACCTTCCCAATGCATGATCATTGGGAGACAGAATATTATTTGTTTAAAAATTAAGTAGAAACTTCAAGTTACTGTTTTAGTCTTTTTGGGAACGATGACATATTCTGGGGGCATTCCATATCCTGGGGGTATTCTAAATCCCCAATTTCCGGGTTTATGATGCTTGTATTATAAAAAACTGAATAAATTCATTCAGCTTACTTTATTCCTGTTTGTACGTTGCAAATTTTGAAAAACTTCAAATATATTACATTTAATAAAAATAAAGTGACTAAATTCGGGGTCTGGGGGGTATAAAATGCCCTCCAGTACCAAAATATTGGAATGCAGAACATGTTAAATGTTAAAAAATTAAGTATAAGCTAGAACTTTTAATTTTAGCGTTTTAATTTTCTTAGAAATAATGTATGAATTTGGGGGGTACTCCATATCTCCTTGACCTTAACCGGAGGTCTGGGAGGTATGGAATACCTTCTCTAATATTTTAATGCAAAACATTAAAAATTAAGTACAAGTTTGAAGTTACCGTCTCAGTTTTCTTGGAAATGATGTATTAACCTGGACAATATTACATACACTCCAGACCCAATAAACTGACTAAACCGGGGGGTCTGGGGGGTGTGGAACACCCTCCAGTGCCTCAGTATAGAATGGCAGAACATGTTTAAAAATTAAGTAGAAACTATAAGTTATCGTTTTAGTTTTCTAAAACTGATGACATATTCTGGGTAATCTAAACTCCCCGAGTCTCCATGGTCAATGCTACTTAAACGGGGAGGGAGTATTCCATAACCTCAGAACATCGATGCAAAGCATTTTAAATGTTTATAATTTAAATGGAAGCTCTATGATACCGCTTTAATTTTAAGGGGAGTTACTGATAAACTACCCCCATCAGGTGTCATGGTTTCCAAGGAAACTAAAGCGGCATTATAAAACATCTGCGTCAATTTGTAAACATTTAATTGGTTCCCTATACTGGTGCACTGGAGGGTGTTCCACACCCCCCAGACCCCCCGGTTTGTACATTTTTATCAGAAACTAGCTGACCAGGTTGTGGGCCTGAAGGCCGCACTGTTGGGAATAATTTTAAATTCACCCTGTATGGGAATCTCGTTCCATTCATGCGCGTCCGCAATTTTTCACTTTTTTTAAATTAAGCTTTTCGGTCCCGGTTTTAGCGGAAAACCTCTTTAGGGTCCTAGAGAGTAACTGTGCAAAATTTGGTTGGGATCGGTCGAACGGTCTAGGAGTCTATATGGAACACACAAACACACAAACACACAAACAGACATACATCCATTTTATATATATAGAAGATAGATGATAGATGAATGAATGATTTTAAAATATCCCCTTGTCCGTTGCCATAGTAACGTGATATTTTTTATTGTTATTAAAATTATTTTCAAGCTGTTTAAATCAGAAAATTCAGAAACGGTAGGGGCATATTCTTCCTTCTCAGTCCGTTTGCCCTTAAGAGGGTTTGGTGACTCTATTTTTTTTTAGAGTTCTCTTGGCATTCTACCTCGGTGGTTTGCCATTGCCTGCCGAGGGAAGACAGTCAGAAAATTCTCACTCCGTCCGGATTTGAACCGGCAAACTCGGTTTAGCATTTGACGCACTTAAGCGCTAGACCGCGACCGTCTTCAGGGGGGCAAAAGGTCAAAAGGGGCATATACTGATGGGGAATATGAAGTCCTCCTGTCTCTATCTTTAATTTTGTGTTGTTGACAGCTCCCAAAATGCACGCTCCGACTATTGAAAACAAATGTATGCTGTCTCGGACTTTTTTAAAAGAAATTTAAATTTCTACAAAATCATCTGGCTAAATATTATCCAGCGCCGGTGCTAGGATGTAGTAAGCGGGAAATTGGCTAGGGGCTCACGGGCTTTTCCGACAAAAATGTATTAATTGTAAAAAATACATATATTAGATTAGGGGAATTTTAAGATTTAGATGAACATTATAACATAATCAGCCAGGGGGACACTGAGGGCTAGTACCCCCTCATAAGGGGTAATACGCGTTTTCTAGGTAAAAAAAGGTAAAAATGCATTGACGAATTTATTGGAGAGAGCTTATAGTGATTATACCCCCCAGTGTATAAATAAGGCAATTAAAATTCATTTGATTATACAAATTCTAAAATATGGAATGATTTTGTTTGGAATATGCAACCGAAGCCCCTTAATTTTAACATTTAATTTCATAAATTAACCTTTCCTCCCCTCCTTGAGTTGGTTCCAGATTCACCTCTATAGACATCTAGTTCATCATAATCTAGTTTTCTTCCCAATAGAGCACTTGCACGAAAAATGTTCTTTGCCATTTGACACCACTTTTTATTTTTGCGCAACTAATTATTAAATAATTAATTGATTAAAATTTTGTCATAACATGAAATAGCATAGGAACACATTAAAATATTTTATATTTTTTTAAATACGCAAATAAGCTATTTTATATTTTGGTATATTTAAAAATATATAAAATAAATAATAAACACCCTAAGAATATCCAATCTAACTACGGCACTGAAATATAACTAGGTTACCAAGCAACCTATTCACCAATTAAAATCAAGAATTACATATTAGCTCCGCCTTTAAATTAAGGCTATACATTTTCATTGGTTGTTTGAGTTAATTAAACCGTATATATAACCTGTGAATTTCAATAAACTTTGTTTTTAAACAAAAGTGTGGCCAATTTGAGGAAGTAAGTACCTCAGATGCCAGTGGCGGCTCGTGTGATTGTACAATGGCGCTGTTGGAATATTTTTAAAGTTTAAGGGCACTGTTCGTGTCCGAAAAGTTCAACTATTTTTTGTTCATACAAAATTCTTGCATATTTATTTTAATTCAAAAACAGATACACTGCAACTTTGTAGTGGAAGCGCTGCGAAAAGTTAAATTCCTAAATTAAAAAAAATAGGGATCCTCGAGACACTTTCAAAACTGTTCCGTTTTCCTGCAAGCAGAACCGGCTCAAATGATGGGATTAAGAGGGCGTGGTCAGTAGAAGTGCAATGCGGTTTCTGGGATACCCGAGCAAAGCTTTTGTTATAACGGAAGCGTAGGTTAACTAATGAGCGTGGTTTAAATAAAGGAAGTACGGTGATTGTACAAAGACAGTGTGATGACATTTGCAATTAAATGGGTGACTTATCATTGTCAGCTGATGACAAATTATGCAGTAAGTTATACTGAATAAGAAATGTTTTGCATTCATATCATAAATACCAAAATGTCGATGACATTTGTTTGCAAATTCCCTTTCTAATACTACGTTTGGGTTTAAAAAATCGCCTAAGGCGCATATTGTTCTATCTAACGTTTTCCGATTTATTTGCCTTATCGAATTTTTCGATTTCATTTTTAGTGCAAAAACTGGAGAGGCAGGCCGACCCTGACAGGATTTAGGGTTCGCATCGTTCCAAGGTCTGAATTTTTAAAAAACTTTTTTATTAAACGAAAAACAACGCTTTACTTTTTGAACGCACCCTAAATTATATTGAAACAAAATATTGCAAATAACAAACAATCAGGATATTTTATTATCGCCAAATCAGTTTCGTTTGAACGCGTGGGTGAAAAAACAACAAAACGAAATCGATTTTTATAAAATTCGCGTGGGCAAAAAAAGTAAAAAATTAGTGAGCTTACCTGTAGATTTCATAACCCCTACTAACAATTATAATAAGTTGATTTGAAGGGAGCCGCGTTTAAATCAATTAATGCTAAACTAATTAAAATAAGAAATCAATAAATCGACTTCGCGGTGTTTAATGCAGGTAAACATTACATAATTTAATTAAATTGATTTAGGTCGATTTGTGATCTCACTCTTTCTTTTTACTCTTGCCAGTCTTTTTCTTCGGTTCCGGTTTTTCCGCTTGCCTTCGCATTTCCTCTTCCAGTCTAATTTGCTCTTCTATGGCTTCCAATTCCCTGTTTTTGAGCACCGAAATTTTGTAGTAGATGTGCTCTATCGCTAACGCTATCCAATCGGACAAATTCAGTAGAAATTGGGCTACGCAATCTAAAACGCTTGGTATTAAAAAATTATTAATTCTAAACGCACGTATACGCGCCGCGCTATTCATTCTCCATCCAATGAAATGAATAAAGAAAACAAAACCGGGGAATCCCTGGGCTTAAAATATCTTACCGGTATCGGTACGTTTGGGTACCGGTAAATTTCTCACATCGCACAATTGTTCCAAAACGACGTCCGACATGAGTCTCAATCTAGGAGACACCAACGCCGGAACAGGATGCTTGATTGCGTAAAACATGGCTTTTCGCAACAATTGTCCAAATTTTCTATACGCGCGCTCTCTTGCTCGTTGCCTTAACTTCTCCTTGTATATTCTCAAAAACCTGGCCTTCTGCTTCTCCCTCTTCGCTAATTTGGCCAAAACTTTATGTATTTCAGCAAAATATTTCTCCGTTTCTCTACAAAAATCCTAAATCAAATTTTCGATCATCAAAATGAGAGACACTTACTCGGGCGTCATTGCATACATCTCCTGTAACAGTTCCTTCACGGCCTCTCTTCGATCGGTACTGAAGGAATCCCCATAATTTTCCCATACTGCTGCCAGAAGTCGCTTATTAGGTCTTGCCAATTCATCGATTCTGGCATTGCAGGGTTTTTTCTCTACCTCCACTTCGGGCTGGTCCTTATCTTTACTCATTTTCAGTCACGGAAATTTACAAAAATTTAAAAATTATTTCCAAAAGATTAAATACTCATCAAACGTCAAATTTTGTGATCTATAGCACCTTGATGCTTTTTACAATAATTGTCGCTTACATTTTGAGGTTCGGCAGGACAGACAAGAAAACAGCCAATTGTTTATAAAAAATTTATTTAAAATCTTTAGTTTCTAAATCACAGTATCGAAAAAGGGGGCGCTTCAAGACACAACCACTCATCTTCACCTTCTCCATGTTTTTCGCAAGGAATATGCCAATAATGCTTTTGTTTCTGGGGTGTTCTCATATAGGGCAGGAATGGCTAAAAATAAAAATTTTACAAATGAAAAAAAGGAGGAACAGCCAACCTTAAACTTCACAGATCCGGACTGAGTGTTGATGTGCTTAAATTGTAGTTGATTTTGCATTAGCCAAAAACCAAACAAAAGTTTCATTTCGGGATTTTGCAGTTTAAATAAATGTGCACGCATCAAATCGTTGGACACAATTTTTGTCCGTAATCCGGAATGAAGAGCGCAGTACAAAAGAAACGGATCGTCCTGGGACAGAGTTTTTGTTAAAAACATATCGGCGTTCCGAGTTATATATTTCCAGTTTTGTTCGGGCCACGCTTCCATGTGCTTCCTGCCCAACAGCAATACGTTCTTATCTTGGGAAACAAAATGTTTTACCATAATTGCGACCTAAAAAGAAAAATTAATGGGCGTTCCTGGAAGATTTCATATTTTTACCAGTAACGAATACAAATGGAGTGATTTTTTATTCCCAGTGGAATAAGCCACGTTGAGACCGTCAATAACCACATCGTATGGTTTCATTGTCGAGATAAAGGATTCGAATCTTGCTAATTCTTCGGGATCGCTTTTGCGAAAGACGTCTTTTCCGATGATAACATTGTTCAGCACTTCCGATTTTAATTTGCAGAATTGGCTAGAACTCAGGTTATATTTTCCCAATCTTTCTTCACAGTGGTTGCAGTAACCTCTAAAACGAAGAACTAATTTTTATTTCTTTTCAGTTTCTAATATTTGAAAAATGTCAAAAGTGATGTGGAACTGTTTCTAAATTATAAATTTGAAAAAATAAACACATTTTTAGCCCTAAAACAGTAGTATGTGTAAGATGTTTAAAATAATTTGAAATATAACGAGTCGTAGACATATTCGAGTAGATTGTATCATTCAAACTGATACAAAGCACGCCTCAAGTTGTTAATATTTAAGTGTCCATTGATGGGCGGAGTTAGGGCGTACATATACAGCCGATACAATAATCGGATTACAATTTTGAGTTTATGAGCTCTTAACGTCGAAAAATTTTTATTGATCAATAGTTTATAATCTTCCAAATTGAAATCTTCTATAATTTCTTTACAAAATTTGTTACTTCAAGGTCTCAATTAAAAATCTAACCCTTCTCTTTGTCTCATTATTAACCACACCCCTTGACACGCCCATTTATTCCTACTATTTCACCCTGTCTTCTTGATACGCCCTCTGGGGTGTTCGATAGAGCTGTGAATGGAAGAAATAAACAAAAGCTAATACATAAAGTTGGAACCTGGAACGTGCGAACAATGTTCCAGACTGAAAAGGTACCCAATGCCATACAAGAAATCCAAAAATGAAGATCGATATCGTGGGCATTAGCGAAATGAGATGACCAGGTATGGAATGCTGCTAGTTTACGGGTCCTAGGGTATACTACCCAGGAACATCAGATGACATGCACAGAAGGGAAATCGGAATGATTATTACCAACAACATCAAAAGAAATGTAAACAACTTCGTGTCTATATCAGCGAGATTGATAATGCTTCAGATAAACACGAATTCGGTTCAGTAAATATAATTCAAGTGTATATCTCTACAACCGACGGAACGGAAGCGAAGATAGATGCTTTTTACAATGAAATAAAATTAATGGAGTTACCAAGGCAACAGGGAATAATATTATTGGGAGATTTTAATTCAAATATTGAAAAAGGTCAGACTGAAGAACATGTTGGCCCCCATGGACTTGGGGAGAGAAATGAAAGAGGAAAACAGCTCAGTATTTTTTCAACTAAGCATGGATTGGTGGTAATGAATACCTTCTTCAAACTCCCAGCAAGAAGACTGGAAGTCACGCAGAGACTCCGATGACGGAATTATCCGAAATCAGATCGATTAAATGTTAATAAGCAAGAAACACATAAACTGCATTACCTCGATTAAAACATACCAAGGCGCGGATATAGACTTAGATTACAATTCCTTAGTGGGAATGCCCAAATAAAAATAAAAAGCGGTAACAAAAAAGATTAACAAAATAAATGGTATAGATAGAATCAGAGATATCGTGGTAAAAGAAAAGATACAAGATGAACTAAAAGGAAAGTTCAGATCTAGAAACGGAAACCTAGAATCATTCACTGACGAAGAAATTCACAGATTCAACCAAATAATCGAAGATATTAAAAAGAACGGTCTTACACCAGGTGAGAAGAACAAAAGAAAGACCTGGATGACCAGTGAAATCCTGGAGATGATGGAAAAAACGAAAAAAGATGAAGCATGGCGACACAGTGAAGTCCAGTCTGTTGACCTTGAGACTATTGACCCTCGACAACTGGCCCCAGCGATCTTCATGACTATTGACCTTGCGACACTTAATTTTTGTATTAGAACAACTATAGGATAACTGGCCCTGAAAAGAAAAGTGGACATCAACTGGTACAGTGCATTTTACAAAGCAAAATAGCTCGAAAAGTAGTGTCGGCAGAAGAATATCTTGGCTGAAAAAAAGGTACTCCACAACGATCACGGAGCTCTTCCGAGCAGCATAAACAAGGTCAGAATAGTCAGGATAAAAGCAAACATCCAAATCCGATAGGCACCAGAAGCAGAAAAATTCAAAAAGAATAGACATTTGTAAGAATTCATTTTATACGTAGATAAACATCAGGAGAACTTTTGAGTCCAAATTTGGATATCTGTAAAATACTAGTTTTATATCAGCTTTGGTCAAGAACTTAACATTCAGATAATCAAAGCAACTAAAAAATTTTTCCTTACTTCCTATTGATGGTTGTGGTTCTAATGTTCAATTTTGCTATCTGACAAGTTTTAAGCAAATCTTCCTTCGTTACCTGATCACACTTTAAATTATAAAGTCTAAGAAAGTCAAAGAGAACTTCCAAACCACAAAAAGCTTCCTCGCTGCTCACCATGTCCTTAATTTGATCCAAATATGACAAATAAGCTAAACTCCCATTAAAATTCTTCCGATCTAGAAATTCAAAACTTTAAAACCGCTCTAGAAAACCACCAAACAATTTTCAATCCACCTATCACAGATTCCAATAAACTCCATGCTAATTTATTATTTCGATATTTAAATGCAGTTGAAGCAGTTGCCACGTAGGATTTGGTTGTAGGTGGAGTCAAAGCTTTAATACTTTTCAATAATTTTAGACATTCATACCAATACGTTGTGAGAGATAAACCCAAAATTATATTTTCCCCAACGGATGCATCAAAAACTTCATATTTGCTTTGCAACTGCTGATACCTAGAACATCAAATTACATTGACAGGTCAATAAAATTAGGATTTTAAATGGAACGATTGGAGAATTTCAAACTTACAAACCCACGATATTCTCTTCGGCGCTTGCATCAACGAATTTATTTTTGTTACTTAAATAAAATAGCTTAAAATATTTAGACAAAATTGAAATGTTGGGTTTAATTTGTTCTTCCTTCATAAAGTCGATGTAGCTGTAAGCAAGTTCGTAAAGGTTCTTGGAGATACAAAAATTAAATATCATGGAATCGATATTAATTGGGGTGATTTGTCGATCGGACTTTAAGAGTTGACTTCTAATATTCTTCCAGTCTTCTATTTTTAAAATATTCTTTGCTATTATTACATTGGGCAAAACATTCTCGAAAATGTATTTATTTTCCACTTCCATTTTAATGTTTCTGGTGTTATTTGTATGTGCAGCCGAACAAAAATTAAAAACATATTTATTATTTACCGGTGGAATGCGTTTATCTATTAAATTAAATAAATTTCTTCCTAACAATCTTAAATTTCGCATTTTTATGTTTATTTACTAAAATTTTTAGGTTATGCTATTATAATGTGACACGTGAGTTTGACCAATGTAATAATAGCAGTTTTAGGCTCCGCGCACACTGTTTTTAACCTTGGTCTAGTGTAATCTAACAAGAAGATATCTTTACACAACAGATTACCAACAAATAAATAGAATTTCAATGTATAAATATAATAGTGGTGGATTTAGGATACAGGGGGGGGAGGGGGCTTAAGTTACAAATTCAATACAATTTAATCAATTATGTTAGAATTTCCATGTTCAAATGTATTTAATTTGCTTCACTTCTAAGTCACGAAGGAGACTTTAGGCTCTAAACTTCCCTCCTCCAGGCTGTGTGTATAGTTTAACGTGAAATTCTAAGTTATACTTGTTGTTACTAGGTGAGGAGTGCTTAAAATATTTCAAAATTTATGAAAGATTTTATATTATTTAATGATTGTGTCGCAATATTTACTACAAATATTGGGTTAC